>CM062813.1:1190892008-1192092008 GCA_031772625.1 Pinus tabuliformis | reverse complement strand
GGATACTTTAATTGAAAAATTAACTGAAGAAGAGATAATGCAAAAGAATGTCAAGGAATTGGAAAAGACTCTTGACCTAGATTCTGTGCAGCAGGTACCCTTCAAACGACCGCACTCAGCAGGAGAAGGGACCTCGGCCTCAAGAACTGCACCAGCCACATAGGCACCTTCTACAGCAGGACCAGGTACAGACAAAGGGAAAGGAATAATGGGTGCTGAAGAAGAAACCGTGAAAGAAAGGCCTGCCCCTTCAAGTGAGCAGCAACAAGAGCAGCAACAAGGGCAACAACCAGAGCAGCAACAAGAGCAGACTCCCCCTCCACAAACTAAGCCACCAACAGCGCCAATTTTGCAGACCCCAGCACAGGAGGAGAGGGGTACGAAGAGAGACAGAGAAGAGTCCACTCCTGCTAGTGGATCCTCCCAACAACCCCAGACCAAAAGGCAAAGGGCTGACTCCCCAGAGGTAGAAGACATCACTGAAGAAGTCCTTGACAGTTCAAGGAAAGACGGAGAGGGCAGCCAACATATAGGTACAAGCTCCTTTCAGCAGGAGCAGGGATTACAACTTGGTTTGGAGGTGTCCTCCTCCTCTCAGTAGAGCAAGAAGCCCAAAAGCACTAAGGCTTCTTTCAAGCAAATTAAGGCACATAATGACTTGCTGAGGGTGGAAGTCTATAAACAATTTCTAAATGCAACACCAGCCCAGAAATAAAGGCTAATGTCTGTATATGACATTCAAGAGGAGAAAATGATCCTCAGCCATTTCAAACCTACAGTGCCCCATCCAAAATCAGCGGCAGATTATGTGAAGACAAGGGTGGAGGTCCTAGCCAAAGACATCCATCCCATGGACCAAATTGAACTCCACAAACAGACTGGAGAGATGGTCTATGCAACCTTGGTGGACAGGGCAACCATGGCCCATGAATTAAAAGAGTCACTGAAAAATACCAACATTCAGTTGGATTTTGAAAGAATGTCCTCCCTAGCCAAGGACAACAGAATAAAATCACTTGAGGACATCATTATTGACTTAGGACATGATCCTAAGGATCCAAAGGGTGTAAGGGCCCTTATGAAGAAAAAGGAGGATGACCTAAATGCACTAAAGAAGAGGTTAAAGCTGCTGCCCACAGAGCACCCTCAAACAGCAGAGCTACAAAAGGAAAAGCAGGTTGATGAGCAACTGGACCTCATAATGCAGCTAAACCAGAAGGTCCTCGATTTGGAGAAAGATCTTGAAGGGGCATTACAAGATAAACAGGGAGAATCCACATCCCAAGCTCCTCCAACTACTTCAACCACTGCAACAACTACAGAGGCAGCAGTGGCTCCCACAACAGAAGCAGCAGCAACAAAAACAGCTCCAGATTCCATCACAAGTGTGGAAGAATTAACTAAGGCCGTTAAATAAATGGAGCTCCAAGCATATGAAATAAAACAGGCCAAGGAAAAATTGGCAGAATTAGATGCCAAATATGACAAATCAAAAATAACTGTGGCAGAACAAGGCAGAGAAATAAAGGCCCTAAAAGAAAAGATAAAGGCCTTGGAGAAAGAACTGAATCTAGAAAGCACCATGGCTGAGATAAAAAGGATTCTATGGGCGAAAATTGACCAATCCATCACTAAGCAATGGAAGTCAATTAAAACTATACATGAGCAAATGGATTTAATTGGCCAGGCACAGACAGAGATTCAGAGGGCCAAGACAGCACTGGGAAACAGGCCTGACCAGGCCAATAGAATGATAGACTTTTTGAACATACAAGAAAAGGAGGAACTGGCAGCCATTGGCATAGTCAACAAAATAGAGGCTGTCCTCACAGCTAAGAAGGTACTCACTCTCAGGAATTATGTACAAACTGTGGAGAGGAAGTGCTATGAAATACAGGCTCAGGTGGATGAATACCAACTCAAAATGGCAGCACTGCAAACGAAAGGAATGCCCAGCCTACTAAGTGGTGCAGGAAGACTGATCTCCAGAGAGCAGTATATCAACAGGATGGCAACTTATATTGAAAATCAAATCACTGCATCTGGTAGTACTTCTGAGGAAACAGGGCCTCCAACAGGACAGAGCCTATACAATAAACTTGAAGGCCTGTTTTTTATTGAAAATGAGGTAAAGCACCTTTTTGAAATTCCTCCAAATTTTTACAGATATACGGAGGCCGATGAAACTTTAGTAAAAATTCGAATACATCAGTTGCCCAAGGAGGATTGGTGGTAGGAAATGCTTCAAATTCTACCACGATAGCTCCAGTTGTTCGGTCATTGCCAGCTCCAACTCACTAGAAGACAAACAACAGAATAAAGTTAGCATTTAAGGCAGCTGAAAGGTGACTCAGCACATGGAGAACGACAGCTAGCCCAAAGGATAATAAAATACACAAATTTTGGACAGCGTACCCTCAGCCGACTCCAACAGCCACCAAGTCAACAGTTTCTGACTATTTTGGACAGCTAAAGCACTGAAGAGTTATTACAGCATTAACTTTCTCAGCTACAAGGCTCCAGGAGTGGGCATAACATTAATGAGCCATTAACTCATTTCTATGATATTTTTCTCATGTAAATTTTGTATATATATCCCCCTTAGCAACGCATGAGGGGTTGGTGATTTCACTGTGAGGCAAATGTATTGTACACTTTCAGATTATCTAATACAAAGGGCTGGACTAGCTCAGTGATTTCCTGAAAATTTGATGTCTTGCTGATGACATGCGTGCTGTTGCAGAATTCTTGTGTTGTCTGATGGAATAATAAGCTTTTCTTAATCTCTGTTTTGTCTTCTTATGTTATTAAATCATGCTCATGTTTCACTAATCTAGAAATAGAGAAAAGGGATAGTGCAGGATATGCTTGGTTACACCCTGTGCTCAATCTTTTATTGCTGTAAATGTTTTCTTCAGAATTAACTATGGACATGAATTCTTAAATGCTCATGTTTTTCATTAATTCTATAAATGTGAATGTTGTCTAGAAATTCTTCACTGCTTCTAAATAATATTCTCACTTCTTTTGCATATCAATTTATTGGAAGATTCTTAAATGCCTTTCATGAACTGGATGCATCACACTTAATCACAATTCCAAAGCGTTGTTTCTCAGACACTTATTCAGCTCCGCAGCATCACTACTGTATCAACACATCACACCTAACAACTAAAGGACCACTGACTCCATGCCCAATGGCCTAGAACATTCTAGTGAGCACATATATATCTTGACTGAAATCATCATCCAACCAAGTCCAAAAACAAACCTTGAGCATCATAGCTCGCCTAAAAATTCTACACAAACAAAGCTAAAGCATAAAGAGAGAGCCCTCTCTGGTCATAGGAAGGCTAGAACCTATGACCCAAAGATTGGTTAGTGGTTACCTCGACCGTATTCCCTTGGGAGTCAAAGGGAACAACCTGAGTGTTAACATGGGGCACGTTCTCTTTTCGAAGGATGTTGTTTGTGTTGAAAATAGCAGCAAGATATGCTAAAAATAGCATTGTTATAAATATAATTTCAGGTACCAATTTGGAATATAGAAACAAGGAATTATAAAATAGAAATGCTAAAAATAGCATTTCTATAAATGGCATTTCAGGATAGATTCCAATTTTAATTAGTCCCTGAATTAAAATTTATAATTAAAATTGGAATTTGATCTTAGTATCTATTTGAAAAATAATTAATTAATTCATCTTGAGTTAATTAGTTAGAGAAAATCAAACATGAAGTCTGTGTAGACATGCAACAATTTCCCCTTTGATTGAGGAAGTTATCCCTTAATTAAGGAGATAAGGATGAGTTGTATTTGAGTTGTAATTAGTTAGCTCAGTTAATTGAGTTAAGTCTAGTTAAATTAGTTCCAAATAGCTGGAGGAACTAATTGTGAGTTCAGTCGGTTAATGCATGCATGCATGCAACTAGTGTTCTCCAGATAATTGAATATTCTCTCATAAATAACTCATGCATGTCAGTTCAGAGAAAGGCGCAATTGAGATTAAAGGATGGCATAGTGTACTATCAGTTGGAGGAATTTTCCTATATATGAAACTCATCCATGCAGAAGGAATTATCTCCTTCAGGATTGTGCAATTATTTCTGAGTTTGGTGAGTTGTGTGAGAGGTGAATTCACACAGGTGGTAGCCAGAGGACCCAGGAGAAACTGTGCAAGGAAACATGAGGCTTGGAGGGTAGAGGAGAAGGTTAGTGAGAAGCCTTTGACTGTCTATGAGTAGCATTGAGGGATTGTACTGAGAGCTGGATAGCTTGTGAACTAAAGCTTTGTGTAATCCAAAGATATTTCCACTTGTATGATAATACAGAGATTGGGGTTTTTAGCTGAGGCTTTCCCCAGAGTATTCTTCTGTGTTCATGTGTGATTTCTTTTTCATTCTCTGTTATATGTGTTCTAATTGATCTTGCTCAAAATCAATTAAGCTTCTGCAAGTTTGTTTGTAGAAGTAGATCAAGTATTTTGCTTTAGTGTATTGCATAATTAGTTTAATCTACGACGAAATTTCTACATGGTATCAGAGCAAAGGTGATCAAAGTAGAGAACAATATACAAAGAAGGGAGAAGTTCAAAGTTTGAAGTTATTGATTATAGAAATTGAATTCTTATCACATTTCAAATTTCACCAATGGAATTCAACAGTTTGAGACTCGAGTATGCCCTGGATGGTAGCTCGAATTATATAGCTTGGAAGGATTGCATGGAAGTGGTATTAGAGGACAACGGATTGAAGGATTTCATTGATCAAGAAGTACCCAAGCCAGCAGTTGCTAATGGTGAAGAATTAGCGGAATGGAAGAAATGTCTAGCTAGAGCGAGGATGATTCTTCTGGAGGGAGTTCGAGACCACATTGTCTCGAGTCTCCATGGGAAGGAGACACCATTTTCAATGTGAAAAATTTTGAAGGGTTTGTATCAGAATAACAGCGATCAGAGGAAGCTGGCACTAAAAGAAAATCTTCGGAAAATCAACTGTGAAAAGGGGGACACGATCTCTACATATCTGAACAATCTCACCACCTCCAGGGACGATCTTTGAAGTGTACAAATCATGACAGCCGATGATGACATGGTGAGTCTTGCTCTCCTCCATCTTCCTAAGAGCTAGCATAGCTACCAAGACTCAGTTAATGGAAGAGAGAAACTGCTATATTGGGAATGACTCTGGTTGGATCTAATGCAGGAGGAGATCAAGAGAAGCACCAGAGATGGTTCTTCATCTGAGGATGAAGAAAATTGCACGTTAGCGAGTAAGGCAAAGAAAGGGAAGGAGAAGGATTCTCATCCCAAATCAATTTCTTCTCATGTTGGGAAGAAGATTGACAAATGTAAAGTGAAATGCTTTAATTGTCATGAGGTGGGCCATTATTCAACTAATTGTCCATTGAAGAAATCCAAGAAGGGATCCAAGGAAGGATCTGAAGGTGAGGCATTGGCCTCTCAATTCGAATTGGATTTTACCCTCATCGCATGGATGGTTTCATCAATGATGGGTTATGGTTGGTTTCTTGACAATGGAGCCTCATTCCACATGACCGGCGATAAGAGGCTGTTCAGTACCTTGGAGGAGAAAGACCTCAAGATGCTCATAGCAATGGGTAATGATGAAAAGTATAGTGCTTTAGGAGTGGGCACTGTTGCTTTTCAGAGGGAGCATGGAGCTCACATCACCTTGACAGATGTGAAGTATGTTCCAGGACTGAAGAAGAACTTGGTATTGATCGCAATGCTGGAGCACAAAGGCTATGATGTTGTCTTCAGTAAGGGAAAGGTTTTCCTTAGAGACATCACCATGGGATAGGTGAATCAGATCAGTTCATGAGAAAAGAACTTGTATGCTCTTGAGGTTCAAGATGCATGAAAAGCCTTGAAGAGTAAGGCAATTATTAGAGACTTGGTGGTTGAGAGGGAATTACCTCTCAACATGCAGCACCAGTAAAGTCTTAGACAATTGTGGAGGAGCCACAATTAGTGAAGCAGCTTCAGGAGGTTGTGGAGTAGCCACAACTGGAGAAGTCGAGAGGAGACAGAGTGGAGGCATCCACTCATGTAGAGACCTCCAATAGGGGAAAATTTCAAGCCAACTGGGTAGAGGGATCACATGTGGCCATACCTCCAGGTGTGAGGTGGGGTGATGTGAAGTGATAGTCCCAAGAAGGCTGAAATAGGGGCAGGATCCTTAAGGTAGCCAGCCTCTTTTATTAGACCTTGCTACGGGAGACTCGACGAGGAGTAGTAGGACTGGCTGAGTGGGTAGAGATGGATGTGGATGGAGCAGCAGAGAGAGCTACAGTGCAGGAGTCCTAAGACAGTGCAGAGATATCAGGCTGCAGCAATGTGAAAGGCACAGGAGTGTTGCACCAGTGAAAGATGGCACAGAGAGGTGTGCAACGATGCAAAATGTAGGGAGTTGTTGCAGCAGCGTAAAGGTCAGAGGGGGAGCACTTGTCAGTGGGAGAGGGAGCTTGTCAGCGGAAGAGGAAGCTTTAGCATCAAACGGTGTTTCTAGCCCAACAGGGAGGTTCGTTGGCAGATCAGTTACTTACTTCTCAGTAACTAAGTTGCAGTGCAGATGCAGTGCTGGGAGATAGGACCAATAGTAGCATGGATGCAATAGGAGGAATCAGTGTGATTGATGCAGTCAGAGATCAAAGTGACAGAGGCTAGAGTTGTTAGATACTGAAGAGCATAGAGAAGGACTAACTAGATAGAGTCAGTAGAAGCACAAAGTTTTCAGTCAAAAAAGGAAATAGCAGTGAGAGACTTTGATGACAGAGGCATCATTCTGATTCAAGTTGGATATTTTTTGTTTCTGGAGTTGTTGGAGCAACAACACTTGAGAGAAGTGTTGCATGCAGAACATTCCAAAGGTTCAGGATTGGGTTCGCGTTGAATGCCTTTCTTGTTGAGAGGGAGTGTTGAAAATAGCAACAAGAAATACTAAAAATATCATTGTTATAAATAGCATTCTAGGTACCAGTGTGGAAAATAGCAACAAGGAATGATAAAATAGAAATGCTAAAAATAGCATTGCTATAAATAGTATTACGAGATAGATTCCAATTTTAATTAGTCCCTGAATTAAAATTCGACTTTGATCTTAGCAATTGTTTGAAAAATAATTAATTAATTCATCTTGAGTTAATTAGTTGGATAAAATCAAACATGAAGTCTATGCGTAGACATGCAACAGTTTTCTCTTTGATTGAGGAAGTTATCCCTTAATTAAGGAGATAAGGATGAGTTGTATTTGAGTTGTAATTAGTTAGCTCAGATAATTGAGTTAAGTATACTTAAATTAGTTCCAAACAGTTGGAGAAACTAATCGTGAGTTTAGTCAGTTAATGCATGCATGCATGCAACTAGTGTTCTCCAGAATACGAAATATTCTCTCATAAATAACTCATGCATGTCAGTTTAGAGAAAGACCCAGTTGAGATTAAAGGATGGGACAGTGTATTCAATTGGAGGAATTTTCCTATATAGGAAACTCATCCATGCATAAGGAATAATCTCCTTCACGATTGCGCAGTTATTTCTGAGTTTGATGAGTTATGTGAGAGGTGAATTTACACAGGTGGTAGCTAGAGTGTCGAGCCATAAAAAGGGTCTTTTTCACCTCTATTTACCCTGCATTAACTTATCAATCCAGGAATGATTTGTTATCTCAAAGAGTGTACTTAGTTTGAGGCGGTCACTTGTTATAGTAATGCTAGTACTATAGTGCTCCAAATTCAAAAGTAAATGGATGCTTAAAACAAGATCTACTTATAGCAAAGAATTTTAAGACTTAAATCATGCATTCAAAAAACTAAGCGAATTATCAGTCAAGGGTACAGTAACAGTAACTCATCCCTCTGTAAACTAATGTAACTAAAGATAATCAAGGAACATATCATCAACCTGGGAACTAGACAAAAAATGTCAACGCCCACTACAGTCTCAGATAGTTCAAAGCAATGACAACGAAAATAACAGGAAATGGAACAACAACTAGGAAATGGAATAGCAACTAGTTTTTATAAACAACGAAACCTTAGTCTAATGAAATAAGGGCAGCAATCGTATCCTACAGAAATCATATAGAAATTTTTACTCTAAGAATAAATTGGATAGCAAATGGAAATAGAAGAGCCATTGATTAGCAATGAAATATAGAACATCACTTAGAGCCAAATTTGAATGTACAATAAACCAAAATAAATAACAAACACAACACACCTTGATATTGAGAGAAACAATAATCTGACTTCGATACCGCAAATATTAATCTCAGTTACAAAGAATAATGATTGCAATTCGTAATGGAATAGTAACGTCAGTTGAATAACAATCACGATTAAGTGTAAACCATAGATGAATACAGTAATACCAACTTATGAATGTTACAACCCGGTTACTCTGTAATTGAACAACGATAGAATTCTATGAGGAACAATAATGTTATATCAATGATTAAAGGAACAACAATGCATTACAAAGTCATAATGAACAATATGACATTCCTGTCACAGAGAACGATATTGTAAATATAACAAAACCGTGATGTAAAATAACAAAACACATCAGATTACCGAACAAAGCTGATAATGAAAACCACGCACGAATTAAAGATAATGGTACAGGAGCAAGTGTTCCACCAGGGCCAGGCCCTTAGCATCCACGGACACACCGCTTGAGATTATTCTAGGATCAAAGATGGAATAACAACCAAATTTATATTAAAGCATCAAAGTAGAGTTACAGTGGATCACTCCTCAACGAGATTCGATGATCAAAGTTTTAAATACAAAGAGAAATTACATAAGAATAACAACAGGTCGTCCCCCCCCCGGGGCTAGTAGTGCTGCCCCTTTTTATAACAGTTGAGCGGAGATATCAATGATGCAAAACTAGTTAAGATAGTGATACCTCAGGATCAAAATATCCTGAGGGATTCACCAAACTGTTAATTCCCAGTTATCCATTTGTTCTCTTGCACCGATTCAATATCTCCTTTTCCTTTCCTTGGCTGATACGCTTCAATTTGGATCGCCTTGTCTGCATGTGGTTCCCTGCCAAAGGGACAACAGTTAACTTTGCCCTATCTTTTTCTTTGGGACGACAATCTTTCATTTTTCCCTTTTTCTACATAAGAAAATGGAAATTATTAGTTGTTTTGCGTTACATACAAATCCCATAGATTTTTCCATAATTTCTTATTATCTACCTAGTTCATGATGCAAAGGGGTTATGAGTTTTAAAGAAAAGATGACAAAATAATCAATAAAAACATACCTTCCTCATTACTCCACACACCCCCCTGCTTAACCTTTTTCATGCCCTCATGAAAAAATTGTAGTTAACATGTAAGGCAGTGCAAGAGTAAGCCGGAGACGGGCTCTCATGTGGTGTCCTACAGCCATGATGCCTAACTAGGTGTTCAAACAGGTGGTCTGTGTTGTTGGGAAAAGTATCCAATACGGAATGACCCTATGCCACTCTAAGGGTGATAGTACCTCAGCAACAATCGAAGCAAAGCTATCTAAGATTTCTTCTTTATGAAAGTAAAATAGGGGAGAAAGAGATCCACTAACCGATGTCTTTCGCTAATGGTTGATCCAATTTTCTCTCCTTGCTGCTTGCTCCCAGCTCCTTGCTCTTTCACTGGCCCAGCTACACCAAGATCCTGCAAAATGGCAAGAGAGGGAAACTACAAGAAGCATACATTCATAATTGATTCAAGGATTAGAATAAATCAAATACACAAGTATAACAATACATCATTGAGACACATGCATATAGAAGAACCTCAAATGCTTTATTAATGGAAGAAGTAAAGTTCAGGAAGTGATACAACCATAAGAGGCCCAATCCAGCATCGCCTCCCAGCAGAAAGAAATCTCCTCTTCACCTCCTTCAAAGCAAATCACCCAATAGTTCTAAACTCAAACCAACAGCACTTCCTTACATTCACAAGATTCCAGCCTCCCTAGACCTCATGAGAGAGCTCTATATATAGGAGTTTTGGAGAAAGGATGAGTCAGCTTAAAGCTGGCATGAAGCTGACTAGTGTCCTCTCCCACTTCAGTTATTCTTCAGTTCTTGAGTCCACTTGGAGGTTCTTGCTTCCACTTGGAGATCTAGACCCGCTTACTCATCACCAGTCAAATTCCTTGATCCAAGTGTCATTTTGGAAGCTTCCTGGGCATTGACACCTTGAGAAATGACTGTGCCACATGTCCCAACTCGCCCAGCGCAGGTAGCCTTCTTTGTAGTTGACATTCAGCGCAGGTAGACAGTAGAGCAGTTGACATTCAGCGCAGATGCTCAGTGGAGCAGTTGACATGATCCAGAATTGCCTTGTTTTTTAGTGTTTTCAGGTGGAGAACTGCTATTCAGTGCTGTGGTTTGCTGACCTTGTTCCTCTAGGGGTAGGAACAACATGTTTAGGGACTTTGGATCCCTTAGATTATGGACATTTCATGCTTCATGCTGTAAGGCACAAAAATGTCTATAACAGTTGCCCCCTAAAGTATGAGGTCGTTTATCGGGTGAAATGCTTTATCAGGAGGATCCGAAGTTCATTCAATCGCTGAGAGGTGACCTGTAATAAAATACAATACAATACATTATTTTTCATTCTGCTTTCATGATCTAGCTGAGGTGGGCATTCCCATGCTCAGCTTTATAAATTCATTTTGGTACACAGAACAGACGATCGTCTGATGATAGACTGATAATTCTCTGCTGAAATTACCATCCTTTGAGTAGGATGATCATCTGATGTAATGATGTACATGTCAAATGTCTTTATATTTCCTGAATATATATCGCAGCCCGGATGCATGAAACTAGATCCGGGGTCTTCAAACTCGTTCGATCTTCACTCTAAGTAGAAGTCGATCCATGTGAGAATTGCGCTGAAGTAGAACATGGAAAGACATCGCTTGATTACCGGTCAATGATGTAAACCGTTAACGAGCGCGAGAGGAATCACCGATAATGATAATGACCCTCAAGGTACTGCAGTACAGTTCACGTGGTGTGAATAAAGGACTTGGAGTCGAACACCACGCAAAATCTTTCGGTCGAATGTCATTGATGTATACCTGTCGCCGGAAGTGAGAAACTTGCCATTGAGGCATGCAAGCTTCAAAGTACTGAGGGGGTTGTTCCTAGATCAACTTCTTGGATAATGAGCTGAAGTCGACAAGAAGCGATCTGTCAAAGGAGGGCCTTAATGAATCCCACATCAGTGACACGGAACGGAGCTAATGATTTTAATGGAGGTGAAAACAATCTGTGACATATGATTCAGGGTGGCGATCATGGATGGATGAAGGATAATGTATGGCAGTGGATGGAACACGGTTGACTCTTTCTGAACAACATCTCTTGAACATATAACGACACTGATGCGATGGATCGGTAGCATTACCCCAAATGTGGATGGTTTGGCGAGACCATGGTGATGAGACCGGTGAATGAAACAACCCAACCCGATGTGGTACGGAGGAAAAGTGTCATGTTCAAGAGCGACTTGCTACCATTAAAGCTTTGAGGTTCTCCCAATTTTTCCCCAGTCATTTCTGACCAGTACCTCTTTATTTTTGTCAAGCTTGAGGAGGATAACATATGCTTGTTCTATAACCTGCCCTTCGGGCAAGCCCATCGCTATGTTTTAACGAGCCTAGCGATAGGGAAACTCGTTCTCGTCTAAAGACAAGTTTGTCGCTATTTAATCATTTTAACGAGTCTAACGACAAGGAAAACTCGGTCCTTTTCATTTTTAGAGAGTCTGAAAAGGTACATAAAGTTAACTCCAAAATTCCTTTTTCGTCATCTAATCCCTTAAGTCCGAAAAAGTGTAAAACAATACAGAAGGGATGAGTTTTCGATAACTTTAACGAGCCGAATAAAACAAGCGCTCGACCTTTTTGTGCAATAATCCCTCTGGTCCAAAAAGATTAAAATCTAGAGGAGGGATAGCTCTTCCGGTCCTTTTAACGAGCTGGAAGGCCAAAACTCGGCAATCTTTTCATATTTTACGAGTCAGTTGAAAAGAGCTCAAAGAAGACTCGTCTTTTGAGGAACGAGTGATAAACAGGGATAGCAGCAGATTCCAGGTACAGGTTGGAATTTTCCAATCACGGCAGTGTCACAAGGATGGCTAGGTGAAATCACTCTTCGCAGCTGTTCCTCAAAATGGGTAAACAATCATATGGAGGTGAACGATCGGCCAAATGACGGTGGAGGTGGCAGGTGCAAACACGACCAAGGCTTTTATGGCTGATAAATTTACGATCACAGCGGTTATTTACCGGGATAGGTTCATTTTTTATTTAAAAATGAGCTTAAACTCTGGAGGAAACATTGCTCACTGCTTTTATTTATTTTTTAACGAGCATGAAGACCGCGTTAAAACTGCTCGGATCTTGCGTTTATTTTTTAACGAGCATGAACTTTATGCTAAAACTGCTCGATTATATGGTCAAATTTTGATTTTTTACCATTACTAGCTTTTCTCTTTTCAAGGATAGTACTGCATTCTCAATTGCTGCAACAAACTTTGTTAGAAATACATAATCATGAGATGAAAACCCTAATATTTTGCTTTGAACTACGTAAAAAGCTATTAAAAAGTGTTTTTACCTCTCATTTTACCATTTCATTTGCATTTGGTTTGTTGGAGCTCTGGAGGTGCCTCTTCCCCCTTGATTTTCACCAGCTGATTCCGGGAGATTATGCAGACGATTTTCGGCGCCGTCTAGACCAGGTAGGAGCTAAACCCTAGCTCTTTCTTTTCATGGTTCCCTTTTTCAGTTTTGTGCCTGTTTTTCAACTTTTCTGAGCCCTAGGGGTTTTGCCAGGGCGCCCTAACTTCAGCGCAGGTTTCCCATTCGAAACCTGCGTTGAATGTCAAGCTGCCTTAAGGCAGCCTGACCTTCAACGCAGGTGGGACACTGCCTGCCTGCGTTGGGCTCAAAAAACTGAGTTTCCAGCACCTTTTTTGATGAGTTTTCGCCAGTTTTTCATCAAATTCAGGAACTTACTTCTTCTCTTGTTTGTTTTGCAGGGATCTTTGAAAAAAATGTCCCTTACATGGCGAGAATGAGAACATGAAGAGGAGGACATGATTGCCCTCCATGACCCTGTCACAGTGAACGCGCTGTGGAACTGTGGCCTGCTGAAGTTTTTCCGTATCTCTAGCATGAGAGCACATATCACTTTGCTGCAGTATATGCTTGATGCTTGGGATCCTATTAACCAAGTATTCCAGATCAGGGGAAAGTCCATCCCCTTGACCATAGAGGACATGTACTTCTTGACTGGATTGTGAAGGCGAGGTGCCCCCATTTCTTTGTCAGGTATGGCCCGGGGGACCGATTCCGTGAGAGATTATGACCGCCAGTATTGCAGGGAAGGTTCCCAGCCGAGCATAGACGGCAAGATTGTTATCCGTGAGATTACTGACAGGTCTCTCAGGTCCATTCTGTATACCATTGGTAGGATGGCCGGCAGCGCAGCTCTACATGTTGCCAACAGATCTTATGTGCAACACGCCTTGGAGTGTCTCCAACCAAAAGTATTCAACTGGTGTGATGCAGTACTTGTTCAGATGAAAAGTCAATTGACCAAGGTAAAGGACGGGAAGCTGAAGAACTTTGGGTTTGGTTCTATTTTGACTGCCTTCGCCTTGGAGAAAATTCCACTGATGCAGCCTCAGTATATTATACTCGACTTGCCTTCTCCGACCGAGCCACGCATGCAGAGGTGGGTCGATCACATGTCTAGGCATGCTGGTCAACCTCAGATTACTTTTACTAATGCCTTCTTTAGGTGGTTCGAGCGCCAGGAGATGGTCTTTTCCGAGTATCCATATGTGGGTATGGATTTCCGAGGTGATCCGGATTTGGTGCTACCGGATGGCGAACAGTGGGGCGCTATTGGTAAACTCTTTGACCATATCATTGTTTACTGTTTTATTCATAATGTTGTTGTGCTTTATTCTATCAAGACTTTTAATCATACTCTTGGGTGCATACAGATGTTGGTCCTGTTCGTCCAGCAGTTCATCCGAGACCGCCAGTTGCTGCCTCGGCAGTGGAGCCTGCTAGGAGGGCTATCCTCCGCGACCTTGACGATACTGAGACCCTTACAGCTGTGCAGGAGCAGGTTGAAAGCCTTACTCTCGGCATTCCCGATGTGAGGATTGATGAGTTACCTTTACAGCTGCAGCGACACACTACTGGTGTGCCTAGATGATGGACTCGTCTCTTGCGCATGATTGCACAGGCCGTGAGGTGCTATCATGAGCACCACTAGGCTAGGGTGCCCCCTAGCATCTTTTTGAGTTTTAGGTCATATGACCAATTTTGTCTTGGTTACAGAACATTATGTATGAACTATAAACAACTTATATATATTTTGATTTTCGAGTTTTATTCTGATTGAGTTATATGATCCATATGTACAATCTTTGATGATGTGTCCTTTTTATAAATGTTGCAAATGTCTATCTAACACATAGTTTGCTAATGAGTCAGTTAATGTGTTTAAGTTTCTGGAAATATGTTGATATTGAATTGAATCGAATTGCCTTTCCAAAATCTTAACCCTTAGGAACATGCGATAAATAGCTGGATTGCGAACGGAATATATACCATTGAGTTGTAGTATTACGAGCTGTGAGTCTAGCCTGACAATTAGTCGGCGTATGCCACGTGTGATGGCATCAGAGAGTAGTTCTATCAACGCGCTATATTCAGCGATGTTATTCGTTGATTTCCCAATACACACACCTCTGAAACTTACTAACTCGCCGCTTGGATCAAAAATGGCCCAGGCTGCGGAGGATAGGTTCCGCGAACTACGACTCGCTCCGTCGGCATATCCAACACATGTCTCCAGAAGGTTCGATATCTGCAACAAATGAAAAAGGTGGATCACTCGACCAGAACAAATACTTTAGCGAAAAAAAAATACAACAAAAGCATGCAGGTTACTATTTAAGCATAGTAACGCTTGAGGTACAACCCATTACGGGGCTGCGCCAGTGGAATTCCGTCATAATCCATTAACTCGTAGGCTCCTTTTGCTAACACCCTTTTAACAATATAGGGGCCCATCCATAAGGATTTGAATTTACCTGCTCCCAATTTATCGGATTCTTGGTCATAAAGCAAGACCAAATCACCTTCTGAGAAGACACGGGGTTTGACACTTTTGTCGAACTGAGCCTTGACTCGTTTCTTATGGGCTTCATTAGCCAAAGCAGCATCACGACGGGTTTCATCCAATTGGATTAATTCCAAGAAACGAGCCTCTTCTTCTGAAGTTCCGGGGAGGAGATCAATTGCGAGTTTAAGTGACGAAATTTCGCACTGGATTGGCAAGACTGCTTCCAGGCCATACACCAGTTGAAAAGGTGTGAACCCAGTTGCGTTCTTTACCGACGTTTGGTAAGCCCACAAGGCTGAGTACAGGATTAGGTGCCACCTTCTTTTATGAACTCCGATCATCCTTTGCAACATACGCTTCAGGACCTTGTTGATTGCTTCAACTTGTCCGTTGGCTTGCGGATAATACGGGGTAGAGCTGTCGTGAGATAGCCCTAGCTTGGTAGCTAATTCGACCATCATGTGATTGCGGAAATGCGATCCATGATCTGTAACTATAGCCTGTGGTACGCCGAACCTGGCGACTACATGATTGAAAAAGAAAAGGGCAGTTGTTTCACCAGTGTTATCCAATGTAGGCATCGCCTCGGCCCATTTGGTAAAATAGTCAACAACGACTATAATATACCCATGCCCCCAGTCGAGGTGGGGTTACATTGCATGAAATCGATGCCCCACTTGGTGAAGGGCCCAACAACAACTATCGGCTGTAAAGGTGCGGGTGGTCGTCTGGTTTTGCTATCAAAAATTTGACAAGCATGGCAACTTTTGACTGTTGTTATGCAATCTTTGAACATGGTTGGCCAGAGTATCCTACTCGTAAGATTTTTTGTGCTGTTGCATATCCAGATTGATGCCCTCCACACGCGCCTGAATGACACTCATTCAGGGCTTTTTCGGCCTCCTCATGGGTAAGGCACCTCCTCAGAACTATATCGATACCACGACGGTAAAGTGTATCACCGACGATCATGTAGTCTTTTGCTTGGTATCGTATACGTTTTTGTTCGGAGTGAGAGGTGTTAGGCCTGAACTTTTGGGTTTGGAGATAAAATATGATATCTCCATACCACTCATCGCTTACAGATATCAGAAACAAACTTTCGTCCACGATTGACTCTTCTGATGTTTCATCGTTGGACAACGATGGGAGATCGCACAATAATTCTGCGAAAACTAGAGCTTTCTTTGACTTGGATTTTACAAATTCCAGATCAAACTCTTGAAGGATCGCTATCCATTTTGAATATTTGCCCCCCAGCAACTGTCGCGACAGTATATAAGTCATGGGGTTGCAATCTGACAAGATGGTAGTTTTCCTAAAGAGGACATAATGTCGAAACCTTTGAATCGCTTGAACAGCTGCAAGCGCTAGTTTTTCCACATAAGAATATTTACTTTCTGTATCATTTAAGTTTTTACTTAAATAATATATAGGATGTTCAATTCCATCGACTTCTTGAACTAAAACCATCGCAATGGTCGTATCCGCTGCAGCCAGATACAGGTTAAAATCTCTTTGATAGTCCGGGGCGTACATTAATGATGCTTTTACTAGACAATTTTTCAGAGCATCAAAGGAAGCTTGCGCCACCTGGTCCCAGACGAAAGGTACATCCTTTTTCAAAAGACGAGTATAACCTTTAGCAAGTTCTGCGTAATTTGGAATGAACCTCCTCAGAAAGTTTGCTTTCCCTTGGAGTTTCTGAATCTGAAGCAAATTTGAAGGTGGAGGCAAATTAATGATTGCCTGAACCTTGCAGGGGTCGAGGCGAATTCCATCCTTAGAGACTACAAAGCCAAGTAAACAACCAGAACTAACGCAAAACACACATTTGTGCAGATTGAGTCTTATCTGTAGTGTCGGCAATGTAGAAATATCGCTCTTAAATGCTGCGGATGATTAGTCCGCTTTCGCGAATGAGTCGAAAGATCGTCGAGATAAGGTTGAACAATGTTCTTGATGTCATGGAAGGCATAATTCATTGCCCTCTGAAACGTCGCCCCTGCGTTCTTTAAACCAAAGGGTAATTTTCGATAAGCGAATGTGCCCCACGGATAAATAAATGCAGTCTTTGACTGGTCCTGTGGGCGGATATTTATTTGATTATACCCGGAAAATCCATCCATAAATGAAAAGATTTCACATCTGGCGCATTCATCAATTATCTGGTCGATGAAGGGTGTTGGGTAGTTGTCCTTCGGACAAGCTTGGTTTACATCCCTATAATCAACACACACTCTAATCGTCCCTTGTTTCTTCATAACAGGGACAATATTAGATACCCAATCGGTTAGAGGAACCGGGTAGATGAATCCAGCATGGAGAAGTTTTTCAACTTCCGCCTTAATGGCAGCGGCTTTCTTGGGGTGCACCTGTCGAAGTCGTTGTCTTACTAGTTTGACATCAGGATACATTTTAATTTCATGTTCAACGATGCTCGAGTCAATGCCTGGCATTTCATCATATGACCAATCAAAGACATCTCTGAATTCGCGAAAAAGAGCATTATATATTTCCAGTTCTGAAGGGGAACAACCTTTGCCGACATAAATATTCTCTACAACATCTGTTTTAGTCGAGATATTTATGGCTATAGTCTCTTCAATATTGGATAAGTTTCGCTCGGAATCCACCGTATTTACAGTATTTGTTAGGAATTCAAAAATTGAAGGGTGATAAAGGTCATTTTGAGTATCTTCTTCATATTCCGGAAGAAGGGAACGATGGTGGTGATCATTCCATGGTGTCCCCTCAATCAACATTGATTGTAAGATTCCTTTGTCAGTCCCATGTACTTTCGACCAAGGATCTAATGGGGTACCATATTCTCTAGACCTATCTACCCAAACGCTTGACGAGCGTTGATTTGGGTTCGCCTCCCATGCTTGAAACATTGATTGCTACAATATTTCTAAAGGGCTTGGGGGCAAAACAATTTCATGATCCATGTTGACATTGTCTTTTGCGACCTTCGTGGAAGATATCATGTTGCAGGTTGCTACAAACGGTACATTTCCCATGTAAATAGGAGGTGGTAGCGCGAAAGTTCCCATCAATGTGGGGTCTTTCAATAATCCTACTCCGATATCTTGAAGTGAATGGTTGCTCTCATGGATCATGGGAATGCTTCCTGTAACTTGTGAACCATTAGGGAGGAAGTTCTGTTGGTCGACGACCGTAATCCCTCCTTCAAACGGGAATGCGATCTTCCTAAAATAAGTCGACACAACAGCTGCCATGGCATAAATCCATGGTCTACCCAGTAGGATGTTATAGTCAAGATTTCCATCAATGACCTCAACATCAATTTCTATTGTTTTTCCTCCTAGTTCAACTTTCAAGTTATTAAGGATACCGTATGGGGTATAAGTCCTTCCGTCGAAAGCTTTTAATGTCGTCGAAGATCGCGACAAGGTTGGAGATCCTAAAGTTTTCCAGCAACTCATCGACATAATACATGTTGATGCCCCCTCATCAATTATGGTTCTATGAACAGTTTTGTTGAGGGCTTTCACTTGAATAAGGAAAGCTAGTTGAGCTGGTAACTGAGGATCGTATCCCTTGTGATCAAAGGATACAAGATTGGAATCCTTAGGATCAACCCCACCAATTGCTGATAACAACGCCTGCCTTTGGGTTGGACAATTTTGTAGTACTTCAAGAGTCGACATAGCGGATGGCGATTGTGCCAAATCTTCCACTATGTTATAATGTTGCGCCGCTCTGGCGCGAGGATTAAATGTCGACTTGTGTACTACACCCTTTGGCGGTTTTATTGTTAATTCAGGAATGATGGGCGGTACAACTTCTGTCGAAGTTGTTGTCGAACTACTTGGTTGATCTTTACCTTTGTCGTTCGACAGCTGAGGATTCCCGTAATCTTTGTTCCTTGTCGAAATCAAAGCATCATTCTGCTGTTTTGAAACCGACAACATAAGTACTTGCAACGGGGAAGCATTTCCACTATCAACCAGATTTTGACCTGGGTTGGGAAATGGATCAGTTAACACAGCTGAGGTTTGGGAACTTTTAAAGAACCTCTTTAACTCAGCTTTGAATGGGCAATTCTTTGTGTAATGATCCTCTTCATCACATATTTGACATGGATAAATTTGTTTCCCTTGCCCAGGAGGGTTTGAAGAATTTTTCCGAGGAGATGATTCACCTTGTTTCTTCTTCTTCCCTTTATTTTTCTTTTTCTTGCTTCCTGGTTGATTGGTTTCTTTGCCTTTATCTGATGATACGGCATTTACTTCCGAAGCAAGAATTTCTTCTTTTGCATTTTGATCCGAATTCTTACGGGCTTTCTTTGACGAAGCCTTTATCGATTTCGCGTTTGTTGTGCCAATCACGCCATCACCGGCATGAGAGTCACTATTTGATTTAGGAGGAGGAGGAATTGAAAATTCTGGTCTAGGGGCATCGGGTATTTTGTCGTAGAGCGTGCCGAACTGAGTATAAACTAAGTCCAAATACTGTGGATGAGCGATAACTTGCTCCTCTGTTACGACTCCCCCCTTGGCCACATCTTCCATTATAGCAGGAAGTAACGACTTTATAAACCATTCAGCTAACAGCTGATCAGGAACGTACGTTTTCACCATCCTACGACGACGACGCCACTCATGTATATGATCAGATATATGGGTGGCAGTTGTCTGCTTGAAGTTGGTTAATATTTCTGTTCCCGTTTCATACCTTATCGGTAATTGAAAATGGGTTAAGAATGTCGTGGCTAAGGAACTAAAATTGTCGAACGAGGCTCTAGGTAATTCAATATACCATTTAGCCGCTGGACCTGTCAATGTCCTCTGAAAAAGGCGAAGCCTTATCGAATCGTCGTTTAGGGTGTTCGACGAACACCACAGATGAAAAGTCATCACGTGATTCGATGGGTCTTCACCTGGATTTCCATTGAATTTAGGAATGTCAGATGGAAGTTTATGAGGAATCGCTGGCCACCAAGGGGCATAAGCAATCGGATCATTAGTTAACCGGTGTAAATCGGGTAACTCTAAAGTCGCCACGAATGGTAACTGTTGATTCAGGTTAGGCGAAGCATAGCTAGGGTACGATGGAATCGCTTGAGCAGTGGGCCTTTGCATACCAGCATAATGTAATTGATGTTGGTATGACTAATACGGTTGGTGGACTTGACCACTGTAAAGTGGTTGGTTTTGACCGTTTTGGATATACGGTTGTCCACTGTTCGCAAAGATCTGCTGCTCAGAACCTTGGTATACTTGCTGGAATTGTGGTTGTTGGTATTGCACTAGCCATGGTTGTGAAGCCATGTTCTGTTGTGCTATGCTAACCGTTGGACCAAGGTGTGGGGTAATTGTACCTGTTTGTACCTGTGTCTCCCCACCAGTTGGCGATTGTGGTTGTGACCCATGTTCAAGGGGCTGTTGCATTACAACCTGAGAAATCTGAGGTTGACATGCAACAGGCATCGCTTGAACTTGTGACACCGTTACAATAGCCGGTGTGGTTGGGATGTTCGTCATAGGTACACACTGTTGCATAGAATATACAACCCTTGGTTGTTGAGGTAGCATAGGTACCCAACTACTTGATGCAATTCCAGTATAACCTGAATACTGTTGTGAACTCACGTATGGGTACCCTCCTGGAGGGGGTAATGAAAGGGCATACTGCCCCCCATACGGTAGCAATCCGGAACTCAAGGGGATTGATTGTCCTTGGGGACTGGATTGCCCAAATTGACCTCTAAATGGATCAATTTGGCGAGTCTCAACATAAGAGTTGCCGGATATTACTCCGGATGAACAAACTGGAACAGACCATACTGTCGAAATAGTCCCTTGGTGGACTCCTTCTAGCTGTTGTGAGCTAGTCGGGACAGCTGGTATGCCGGCAAACATTGTCGGAGTGACGGCAGGGGCTTCTGCTGTCGCTGTGTCATTTGACACAGTCCTAGATGATGACGGTTGTTAAGAAATTTTAAGTCTATCCAGTAGATTGCCTAGCGATTCTACAGGAACCTCCACTTGTGGTGGATTAACTTCTGATGAAGGAAATAGAGTGACCTCGACTCCAAAATGAGTTGGAGTACTTGCTTGCGGATCCTCTGCAATTTCCTCTATCGCAATCAAACCCGGTGGAAGAGGAAGACCGTCAGGTCCGTAAAATATTTCTGGTGCCGAAGAAGTGGTTGTTTCGACAGTGACAGTTGTTTGAGGAACAAAACTCTCTGGACCGGTTACTGATGGAACTGGTTCAGTTACACAAGTATTTTCTCCCAGACTAGGATCAGTATTACTGTCCTTCTGTGGCTGTTGAACTTCTTCTATAGAGGCAGGGTTTCCAGAAATGTTTGGAGTAACCGGAACCTCAGATGTATTCGGAACACTTGTTCTAACTTTTATAGGAGATTTTGATCCGGTTAAACGAGTTCGCTTTGTCCGTACTGTTTTCGATTCCGGAGACAAAGACGGTTGACTCGTAAGCCTCCGTGAACGACGGGGTTTCAATTGACTTTCTTCCATGATTGCGGATTACTCGATCAACCAAAATACTAAAAGGGGAAATTTGTGTTTCCGAATTGAATGAATTTTATTAGACGCTTTTAGACACAACTTGCTTTTTCACTTTTTAAGAGTCGAGAAAAAGCTAAAGATGACTCTAGTCTCCTTCGATGTTTTAACGAGCCCGAAGTGACAAATGCTGGGATGGACTTTTTCAGTTATAGAGTTTGAAAAAGGCCAAAAGAAACTACTCTGGAGATCTAGGCAGAGGGTGTGCCAAACCTTTCGCAAAACCACAGAATACGTTTTACGGTACGGTTGGTCGATCTTCGTGAATGCTGTGTTCACTATGGATAAAAGATATATGCCTATAGGGGTCTCCCAATATATACGCGACGGTACGTGGGAGCACAAGTCCGTATTAGTGCCACCGACTCTCAGGAGGAATCACCCACCTTCTTCGAGATCGACAGTCACTACGTTTAACGACGCCAGAACACGTCTCTAGCTTAGACCTCTATGTGTTTGCGTTATGTTTCAAAGCGTTGTTATGTTCATTCAATATATTTTAAGTTGATCTTTTTAAAGTTTGCCTTTCAACGTTCACCACGAGATGTTTGATACAAATTCCTAAATGCAGTCTAAGATGATAAGCAAGCTTTTTCAATCTTTTCGACTTATGAAAATCTTAACTACTGAGGGAAAAGAAAGACATCATCTTTTCACACAGATCATAGAGCACACACTAATGCACTTTTCCTAAATCAACATACAAACTTATCAAAATGCAAAATACAGGTATTTCTTTTCTCTTTCTTAATTTTGATGTATTACAAAAAGAAAGCTGTTGTATAATTTTGAATTCAATTTCAAGTGAAAGCAAACAAGCTTTGTCCAAAATCAAAAGACACCTTAAGATTTACTTGTTTCGACACTAGAAATACATAAATTCAAACCATATGATGAAAGCAAAAGCTCAATCAGCTATGAACAGCAAACAAACTAACTCTTAAGATCAAAACGACACTTATCACAGGTCTAGATCTAAGAGGCCACAGCAAGACTAGTTCACTTTTCGTTATGGGAAACTGCAAATGATATAAGAAATACACAAAGAACAAATACAGTTCCTTTATACAACCGAGGCGGAATAGTGGCAAGGAAAGGTGGTTTCAGATAGGTACATTGACTGATAACAGGCTGCAAAAACAAGGATGAAAACAGGGCAACAAACAGCAGGGAACCCCAGTTGCACAAGGAAAAACTGGTTCAGTGCAGGTAGTACACTGTCAGTTTGACATTCAGCGTAGGTAGCCCCTTCGGGACCTGCGATGAAATGCAGACTGCCTTCACAGTGCCTGCAATGAAGAGAGAAACTCTCGTTTTTCTCAGTTTCCGGGTTACAGATTGCTCAAAAATTCACAGTTTTTGGCCAAATCAAAGGCTATCAATCAAGTACACACTAAAGGGTAATTAGGAGGATGAAAAGCTATCACTAAGAGCTATTCAGAGTCCTTTTGGATCAGCTCTTCAAATCATAAACATGCCCAGAAACTGAGCTAGAGTAGCTGCCCTCTACTTTGCATTTGAAAGATCCAAATGCAGTTCGATTCGGTACTCCCTGTGTTTAAGAAATGAATAGCAAGAAACACAAACAACCAACAAGATACGATCCCCAGTGGAGTTGCCAATTTGTTGTTGGGAAAAGTATCCAATACGGAATGACCCTATCCCACTCTAAGGGTGATAGTACCTCAGCAACAATCGAAGCAAAGCTATCTAAGATTTCTTCTTTATGAAAGTAAAATAGGGGAGAAAGAGATCCACTAACCGATGTCTTTCACTAATGTTTGATCCAATTTTCTCTCCTTGCTGCTTGCTCCCAGCTCCTTGCTCTTTCACTGGCCCAGCTACACCAAGATCCTGCAAAATGGCAAGAGAGGGAAACTACAAGAAGCATACATTCATAATTGATTCAAGGATTAGAATAAATCAAATACACAAGTATAACAATACATCATTGAGACACATGCATATAGAAGAACCTCAAATTCTTTATTAATGGAAGAAGTAAAGTTCAGGAAGTGATACAACCATAAGAGGCCCAATCCAGCATCACCTCCCAGCAGAAAGAAATCTCCTCTTCACCTCCTTCAAAGCAAATCACCCAATAGTTCTAAACTCAAACCAACAGCACTTCCTTACATTCACAAGATTCCAGCCTCCCTAGACCTCATGAGAGAGCTCTATATATAGGAGTTTTGGAGAAAGGATGAGTCAGCTTGAAGCTGGCATGAAGCTGACTAGTGTCCTCTCCCACTTCAGTTATTCTTCAGTTCTTGAGTCCACTTGGAGGTTCTTGCTTCCACTTGGAGATCTAGACCCTCTTACTCATCACCAGTCGAATTCCTTGATCCAAGTGTCATTTTGGAAGCTTCCTGGGCATTGACACCTTGAGAAATGACTGTGCCACATGTCCCAACTCGCCCAGCGCAGGTAGCCTTCTTTGTAGTTGACATTCAGCGCAGGTAGACAGTGGAGCAGTTGACATTCAGCGCAGATGCTCAGTGGAGCAGTTGACATGATCCAGAATTGCCTTGTTTTTGAGTGTTTTCAGGTGGAGAACTGCTATTCAGTGCTGTGGTTTGCTGACCTTGTTCCTCTAGGGGTAGGAACAACATGTTTAGGGACTTTGGATCCCTTAAATTATGGACATTTCATGCTTCATGCTGTAAGGCACAAAAATGTCTATAACAGTCTGTCTGACCCTCAGGCATCTCATACAGGGCTTAGTACCCAAATGCAAGGTGCCAAATAATCAAAATCCTGAACCTATATCCTAACCAAGATGGCCCTGCCCTCAAGACAAGTTCACCATAGAGGCTCAAGCAATCAGCGGCTAACTTAAATTTCTCATAATTAAATGGTTCCCTGAGTTGGATATTCGGATTAGAGGTCTGATATTGAAATTTAGCAGCTGCAATGGCAAGGTCCTTGATGGTAAAGAAGTATTCTATCCCTTACCAATTGATTGCTGTATGAATGGGTCCTAATGCTTTAATCACGCCCGGAGTCCTCATGAGATTCCTATGTTTATTCCACAACTGTAATGGATCTCTAGGCTCAGCTCCTACCCATAAGTCTAATCTATTTTCTTGTCTTTGGAAGGCATTATAGGCTTTAAGCCATTTTATTTGATTAACTCCAAATGAAATAAATGCCTGCAGTTGGATATCCCCAACGAAAGGGTCGGGGTTCTGCTCTGTCTCTTCTTCCGCCTGCCCAGGCTTCTCGGTCTCTTCCTCCATTTCTCCTTCCTCATTTCCTTTCAATCCTTTCTCATTCTCTTATCCTTCTAATTGTGGGAGTTGCTCATCCCCTGCATCGTCTATCTCCACTGGTTGGCTAGTATTCCCTTGGGAATTTTCCAACCTCCCTCTAATCCTTGCCAATCTGACTGATTTCCTCCGTTTCAATGGTCTATTCAATGTACTGGTAGCATGCTTACATTTTGGGGCTAGCAGAGTCAGTCCCCCATCTATCGTGGAAATTAGCTCTTCCCAACTGCTCTATTGTTGAGCAAGACTGTGACTAACTATCAGTCGTATCAGCCCATGGTGACTTACTACTGATTCTACATGTTGTGATTTTTTCATGCTTCGGGCAACATCATGAAGTAATGAATTTAAAAATGCAGGTAAGTTCACAGAGCATTTATGTTTTAATACGGCTAAGAGTTTAAGGTGTCATGGTCTTACCACATCTTTCCTGCCTTCACAGGTGATGTAGCTCTGGATGATCTTCGCCAATTCTACCCACGGCTCCCCCAATGCTACTGGTAGGACTCCCTTTCCTCTGACTATCAGGTTCTAGCCTTCATCTTGGAAGATTTTTATGATCTTTCACAGTCTCTCCTTCTTTAGAGTCCACACAGGTCCAATGGCTGGCAGTCCTGAGACCTCTGCAATTATGTCATCGGTGACTGCTATGTGTCTCCCCCTTACTGTGGAGTGATCTTCTTGCAAGTTCTACAAGAATTCTATTGCTACGGTCTTGTTGGATTCCTGTAAATGATTAAGATAAACTAACCATCTGTCCCTTGCCAAGATTTCCCATGCAGCATCAGAATCTGTCAATGCATGTGGTTCTCTCCAAATTGATCTTCCTCCCATGCTTTAGCTCACTGTAAAAATGTAGAGACGCCAATGCAACAGCAGGTTGTTCAAACTGTTAGAAATACAGAGAAAATAATGAAACAGCAAGGCTCATTCAAATCCCGATTCACTTCCTGATTGATGTAGAGCATAATATAGAAACAGCTTAGGAACAACAAGCCATGCAAATTGAAAAACAATATACCATTAAGCCTTTCTATTCCCAAGTAACAAATTTTCTGAGTAATAGTTTGACATGTATACCAGCAAATTATGAGGTCACCTACCTCCCCCCTGCAATGTGATAGGCCATCCTCAGCCATCAAATGAGAGAGCGGCATGCCGAACTGCCATGGTACAGAGTCATAAAGGAACAACGTATGCCGAAATGCCATGTTTACAAAAGGAGCAGATTGTCGAAATTGAGGTGTATAGTAGGATCACTTAACAAGTAAGAGAATGTTGTGATATGATGTGAGGCTGGGAGGATAGGACAGCTGACATGCAAATAAATTCTAATGTGGTCATTATCAACTTTTTCCATCATGATTGGTTGTAATAGATTTTCATGTGTTTAATGGTTCAGGGAGATGATATACATAATCTTATTTGGCATATTACAAAGGTATAAGACAAATAAGGGTGTTGATGATTGCTATTTGTGTGTAAGGAATGTGACTTCAATAACATTAACAGAGCTCTGCTGCCAACAGGTTTCCATAACCTTGACAGAGTTGTTTGTTTCACCCATGGAACCATGATCCTTTGTGTATGCTTAGGAAGTGTTGTGCAATGTCAAAATGGAGGTCATTATTCTGGCTTGGTAACCAATTAAATCATAATTCCATTCACCAGGAAGGAGTGAAAGGTGGGCAGGTTGGCTCGTGATGAGATCTCCTGTTCTAAGGACTCTTTATTTTCTTTGATGTGCCTCTTGGATCATATCCCTGATGTGGTGGCCATAGTGGGAATGCCACTTCACTTTCTTCCTTATGATCATGGTAGGCTGGCTCTTGATGAGACCCCCTATCCTGCATTTGACAACCCATAAGTCATATAAACATTTTTCTCTTCTTTTTTTTTCTTTTATAAAGTACTTTCCTATTTATACACAAAGGGTGGTTCAACACTCCTTAAGAGTAGGAATGGTGGAAGAAGTCTTAACATCTCAATAGAAAAATATACCCTTTGTTCTTATTCCTTAATAATGATGAAAGAAGATTATGGGAATTTAAAAAAAGAACCACCATGATAAAGATAACCAATCATATCAGTATTAGTAGGATAATGACAGCAAAAGTGATGAATAATTGTGTCCTTTCCTCTTTCCTCTTATCAATTCAAAGCAATTTCTTGTAAAAATAGTGATTTTATATAATTTTTCTGATTTCAGTATGCTCTAGTTTTGTATCCATTGCATAAGTGTATAGTTGTGCTCCAAAAGACTCGAAAATATTATATATTGAGAAGAATAGCGGTTGTCCTTTAATTGGAACAGCAAGGAGAACAAGTGTAAATAAAAGGAATACGAGAATGTTGTCATTTCAAAAAGGAAGAGCAAAAAAATACAAGTGTTGTTCCTTTGGAAAAGGAACAGCAGAAAACACAAGTGTCGTTCCTTTGGAAAAGGAACAACAGAAACCAAAAGTGTTGTTCATTTGAGAAAGGAACAACAAAAATGCATGTGTCATTCCTTTGGAAAAGGAACAGCAAAAACCAAAAGTGTTGTTCCTTTGGAAAAGGAACAGCAGAAAACGAAAATGTCGTTCCTTTGGAAAAGGAACAACAAAAACCAAAAGTGTTGTTCCTTTGGAAAAGGAACAACAAAAAACGCAAATGCCATTCTTTGGAAAAGGAACAACAAAAACCAAAAGTGATGTTCCTTTGGAAAAGGAACAACAGAAAATGCAAGTGTCGTTCCTTTGGAAAAGGAATAGCGAGAAAAAAAAAATGCACACAAATGTTGTTCCTTTGGAAAAGGAATAGAAAAAATGATAGTGATGTTCCTTCTAAAAAATTAACAGCAAAAATGATAGTGTTGTTCCTTCTGAAAAAGGAACAACAGAAAAATACAAGTGCTGTTCTTTTGAAAAAAAGGAACAACGAAATGGTGAAGGTGTTGTTTCTTCTAAAAGGAACAGCAAAACGATGGAATTGCTGAATCTTCGAAAAGGAACAGCAGAATGCAAAATACAAAAAAATATGTACAGAGAATAATTTATGCTAACAAAACAAAGGAATTATGTACAAAATGTAAGAATAGTTGAATCACTTTAATGAACCAGAGGTGAGGAAGATTTCTCTTCCTCCTCCAAAATTTGCATGTCAGAGTCTTCGCAGAGTTGCTGGTAGAAGGATTCCCGAGTAAGTGGTTTGTGGTATAGTCGAACTTGGTGGCCATTTTCCTTGAAGGTATGTCCATATCCATCAACGGTGATTAGAGTAAGGGTACCATTATCATGTACCTTCTAGATTTCATATGGTCCCAGCGAACGAGTCTGAAGCTTCTCGGGAAAATCCTGAAACCTGGAATCGTATAAGAGCACCCAATCTCCTTCGCGGAAGAATTTCTTTTTAATGAGAGTGTCATGCCATTTGGCTCGCTGCTGTTGGATCAATTCAGTGTGTTGAAGGGCAGAGAGCCTGATTTCATCTAGCTCATTGATCTGTTGTAATCTATTAATTTGTGCCTTGTTTAGATCTAGACCAACTTCTTGTGTTGTTCGTAGTGTTTGGATTTCGAATTCTATGGGAAAAATGGGTTCCTTTCCAAACACTTGGTATGGTGAATAGCCGGTAGTGATTCTCCATGTTTTTCTGTAAGCCCACAAGGCTTCTGGTAATCTTGCAGCCCAATCATGTCTATGTGAAGCAATGGTTTTTGTTAAGATTGCTTCTATTATTTTATTGCTACTTGACCATTTTCCTGTGGGTGGTATGGAGTGGTAATTTTATGCTGGATATGATAGTTTTTTAGTGTTGCAGAAATCTTGTTACCAGCATATTGTGGTCCACCATCTGTAATTATATCTCTTGGAATCCCATATCGCACAAATATATGGAACGGGAACTGTATGACATAATCCTCTATAGATCTCAGCAATGCCTCTACTTCAACCCATTTGGTGACATATTCTGTTGCTACCAAAATATATGTTTTCTAGTTTGAGGATGGGTTAATTGGACCAATGGAATCAAGGGCCCATCGCTCGAATGGTTCAATAACTAGCTGTGGATACAAGGGCATTTTGTCAGACTAACCAGGGCGTCTTGCTCTTTGGCAACTGTCATAAGCTTGAACGAACCTCTTTGCATCTTTAAAGATCGTGGGCCAATAATACCTTATTTGCAGCACCTTATGTCCAGTTCTCCAATCAGTGAAATGTTCGCCACATGGTCCATCGTGACAAGCTTTCAAAATGTCAAAAATTTCATCCTCCCGGACGCATCTCCTGATGTGCATATCTGCCCCTGTATGGAACAGGTAGCCCCCAATCCAAGAAAATCGAGCACTTCGCTGGACAATCTATTTTCGTTCATTGGGGATCAGATGTTTCAGTAATTTTCCTACTGCTAAGTAATTTGCAACATCAGCATACCAGGGTGTTTTAATAGTGACAGCAAACAAATGCTCATCTGGAAATTGATCTTCAACTGCTGCTACATCCACTGATTTTGGCATTCGTGAGAGAAAGTCAGCTACAAGATTTTCTTTTCCAGGTCGGTCCTTGATTGTGATATCAAATTCCTGCAATAAAATAAGCCATCTGGTTATTCTACCATTTGTGATTGGTTTAATTGCTAAATATTTTATGGCAGAGTCATCTGTATACAAGATAACAGGATATCCAATAATGTAATGCCTAAACTTATTGATAGCATGTATTACAGCTAGAAATTCCTTTTCAGTAACAGTATAATTCAATTTAGCAGGAGATAAATTCTTGCTAATATAATAAATTCCATATGGTTTTTTATCTTCTTCCTACCCAAGGACTGCTCTAATAGCCGTATCTGAAGCATCTGATGAAATTTGAAATGGCAGGTCCTAATTTGGACCTCGAAGGACTAAGGCTGTTGACACAAGCTTCTTCAGATCCGGGAAAGCACGGTTGCATTTTTCTGTCCAAAGAAAGTCAAAATTACCTGTCAATGCATATAGAGGTGAAACAATATGCAAAAAATGTTCTATAAATCTTTTATAGTAACTAGAAAATCCAAGAAAATTGCGTACCTCTATTTGAGTGGTAGGAGTGGGAATTAGCAAAATTGTTTGAATTTTGGCTCGGTCTACCTGTATTTCAGCTGATGAGATATAATTGCCTAGAATAAGTCCTTCAGTCATCATCATATAGCATTTTTAATGGCTCAAACAGAGCCTAGTGGCAATGCAGCGCTGCAGGACTTTTTCTAGTGTGTCCAATGCTGGGTCAAAATTGTCTCCGTATGGTGTAAAATCATCCATGTATACTTTGAGTCCTTCATTTATTAAATTTGAAAAGATGCTGAGGATAGCCCTTTGAAATGTGGCAGGAGCATTGCATAAGCCAAAAGGTAGAACTCTATAGGCAAATGTTCCCCAAGGACAAGTAAAAGTGGTTTTGTCTTGGTCTTCAGGGGCAATCTGAATCTGATTGTATCCACTGAAGCCATCTAAGAAAGAAAATAATTTCTTTCCTGCCAAAGTGTCTAATACTTGGTCAATGAATGGAAGGGGAAAGTGGTCTTTTTGTGTTGCTTTATTTAGTTCTCTATAATCTACACAAATCCTCCACTTTCCATTCTTCTTTGGTACCACAACAAGTGGAGAGACCCATTTACTATCGGAGATAGGGTAGATGAAGTTCACATCTAAAAGTTTTTGAAGTTCAGTTTTTACAATGTCTTTTAGATGAGGGTTAACTCTTCTTTGTAGTTGGCGAACAGGTCTCACATATTTTTCAATGTAAATGTGGTGTGCACATAAGTAGGGATCAATTCCTTTCATATTAGGATAGTCCCATGCAAATGCTTCTTTGTATTTCCCCAGTAGTTGGATGAGATTCTTTTCTTGTTTGGAAGTCAGGTTAGCATTAATGTTTAAAGTCTTTCCTGACTCAATTTCTACAATTTTGCTATTTGAGACAAAGGTAGTAGGTGTTAGCCTCCTGTTGCAACGGGTGTTCATCTTTCATGATTGACATTTTTTACATGCCAAATATGTCATACTTTGCATGATGCGATGCTCCATATTTCCTAAAAGAGGCCAAAGAAGAGGTCATGAAAGTGTGCTAGTCTAAATGCCACTACTATATTCCAATTTTGATAAATTAACCATTTTTGAAGAATTTTTGTTAAGGGAAGTCCAAATAGCCTAATCTTGGCTTCCCTAGGTTTCAATTTCTTGTTTTAGAATATAGAGAATGAATATCTATCCAAACAGTTTAATCCTGGCAGATTTGTAGATAGGTAGAGAAACAAAGGAGCCCAACTGCTTAATCTGGGCCCTTGGAAGAAATAAGTGCAGATTTAGATAGGAGGACAGAAAAAAGAAAAAGGATAATCAGGGTTTGCAAGTCCAAGTGCACCCATGCAAAAAAGAAGAAAAAATGCTAGGTAAGTAGGCTGGGTAAGTAGTTTTGTGGTTGCAGAATCATGCTGTGTGATACATTTCATATTTTCAAAGTGTTATATATATTCAGATCACAGGGCAAGGCAATTCCCCTTTGGAGGAGCTCAAGTGAGGCATGTCTAACTCCCCTTTCTTCTCATTCCCCAAATCACTCACTAACATCCCCTTAAGGACCTTGGGATTTTCCCAACCAGTCCTGCTATAACTTTATTTTTGTAACAACATCAAGTCAAGCTTTGACTTTCTTCTGTGAAAAGAAGCCACATTTCTTGTGTAAAATCATGTCTCCACAGTCCATTCACTTCCTATGTCTAAGTTTTAGCTCACAAACTTAGCCTCCCCCCTACACTTCACCTCATTTTCATATTAACCCCTAACTCTATTATCTAGCTCCCTATATCATTTCCCCATCCCCATTTACTACTAAAAATTATATGAAATCCCCAAAAAATATTAAATAACCCCCCTTTTTTCGGCACTATAGCCATATGTTTTTAAGTCCGGGAAATAGTAGTCCATCTGGGGCTACTACTAGCCCTTCCGCGTCCAAGCCTGGGATTAATTTAACCCCTGTTAAATTAATAGCCAACCCCTGTTTAGCATTTATTAAACACTGCCTGCGCATACCCATAAACCCACATTTCTAATGTTTAAACCCCCCGCCGTATGAAAAAACAAATAAAAACAGAGCGGGCCCCATCCCTAACCCTCCGTCGCGTTATCAGTGTCGCTGATCGTCAAATCTGGCACACCCAAGATCTACGGTGGGTGGGCCTTTTTGTGCCCCGACATGCCGAGGGTTAACACCCAGGAGATGGGTGGTTTTCCCATCGTACTCCCGCCACGCGTCACCCTCTCGGCTATGGTAGAGCCCCCTCCTCTGAAACCGCTTCTGCACAAAAGCGGTGCGACATGAAACCAGATACCGCCCTCCCCTGCCTGACGTCACCGCCACGTCGTGCTCACGTTATCATCCTGTGTTGGCCTCCTGCCACCGTGTCCTTGCCACGTAGCTTCCATCGTACTACCACGTCATCTCCTCCACCGTACCGCCACGTCACTCGGCCATACTGTTGACGTCACCCTGCCACGTCACTGCCGTACTGGGACCCACCGCTGACGTCATGCTGACGTCATCGTCAAAAAGCACAATAGGCGCAAATCGCAGCCTAGGAAGCTTGAAATCAAAATCTGAGGCAGTTTTTGATGCGCGATTAGTGCCGCTAAGGGAAATAGGCCAAAATGGAAAGCCCTTTCGTGGCTCAGTCTCCAGCAGGCCCGAAAGCTGCAAAATGACAAGAATTTCTTCGCCCACAATTCAGAAAGGGGCAAAGATAGTTTTTAAAGCAACAAAGGGCCGAACAGCAGCCACGGAAGGTCGATGAAACAGTTTAAAGAGTATCAGAAGTGAGAGAGGTGCACATTTAGTTCCAAAGCATATCAAGGAAGCGACAAAGAGTAGTCACTCAAAGTTTTAATGGAAATATTTATTTCCCAATGCAGGTGAACATTGAATGACCTCCAACAAAGTCAAAGAAAATGGTGGAGCTTTAATCAAGGCTCTCCCATCACAGTTAATGCACCTCAGAACCACTCAAGAGCATGGATCAAAACCCAAAGCACAGTTATGGCTAAGTGGTCAGCACAGAGCCATAAAGACAGCACATTAAATTCTTTTCTGATACAGCTGCACCCAGCGCAGCTCGAGGATATTTTCCCGCATTTATTTCAGACATGTGTTAGGTTAAAGACACTTATTATAGAAGATCTGACTAGGATTTGATTTTGTAGATATTTTATCTATAAAACCACCCTAATTCACTGTTTAAGGGGTTGGTTGGTTGTATAGCTCCAAGAGAGACTCGCTCTGCATGTCTGATGTTTTACTTAATCAAAGACTGCTAAAAAGCTTGGAGGAATGACTGTGTGATGTGTATTAATGTTTTGAAGAATTGAATGTGGAATTCTTGTGCTGTAACATGACTCAATAAGTGCTTCTTATCTCTATTTCAATTTCATATATGTCTTTATCATACCTGTATCACCATCTAAATAACATAAATAAAGGTTAGCTTAAAACTTGTTTAACTGCACTCTATGCTCAATTTTTGTTGTTTCTTTATGTTTTCATCTAAATTAGTAATTAATATGAATTCCCTATGGCTCATATTTCCCCTAACTCACTCATGTTTGACAGTTATCTAGGGATTCTTCACTGCTCCTAGATAGAGCTCATTCACCTTCCCTCTGCTAAGCTGAACGAGAGATTCTTAACTGCATCTCATTCCTAGCCCTCATTCCATCCTTTTAGCTTGAATCATTGTTTCATGTGCAGCTAGCTTGCTCCATATTCCCTCTTGTGACCAAGAAAACTCACCAGTAGTCCTACTCCTTGACTCCACGCCCAATGGTTCTAAAACTTTCATGATATCCCTGCCTCTTTACTTGAAAGCATCATCCTTCCCATCAAAACTCAAACAAAACCCCTTGTACTCAATAACTAACCTAAAATCATCATCAACAAAGCTAAATCCTAAAGAGAGAGCCCTCTTTGACTACTGGTAGGCTAGGACCTGTAGTCCAAAGATTGGTTTGTGGTTACCTCGGCCGTATCCTTTAAGGAGCTCTAAGGACAACCTGAGTGATAACAGTAGGTATTGTTTGGTCATGTGTATCTTTAAGAGGATCTTCTTCTAATTCATTATCAAATGTTGCTTCTATCATGTGACATTGTATGCGGGATCTGGGTTCAGCTTGGCTAATAAAATTGTTAATGGCATCGCCTTCTGTTTGGTCTTTGAAGTCGAGGGCCTCTTTTATGGTTAATGGAGATCTAATGTTTTCGGTGAGGTATGATACAGGATGCTTGTTAGTTTTTATTATTGTGACACTTGGCTACACTGGGGGATATAAAGATAGATTCTTGATATTTTTCCCCCTAGTTATGGTCATACTACCTTGTCAACAGCCAACATAAGCATCGGAAATTGCAAGCCAAGGTCAGCCTAAAATCAATGGATGTCCATCAAGTCAGTTTTTGGGATTTATTATCATAAATTCGGCCGGATACTCCTAGGAGTCAACGGATACCATAATATCATGTAGTGTGCCTTCTTGCCTAACCACAGATCGGTCAGCCAGTTCTAATAAAGTGGAGGTTGGTTCTACTAATGTAATGCCCAGTTTTTGGCAAGTGGTGGTTGTTAAGATATTAATTGCAACTACTAGATCAACTAAGGAATTTGAGAAGGTTTGTCCATTGATCTGTACGGTTACTATTGGATTTCCTGGGTCTTCGTATTTAACGGGTGTTTCTTTCCATAATAATAAGTTGGATAGAGTGCCAACTACTTGGAATTTTGGGTTATTTGTTATTTTCCTCCTTGGTTTCTTTATACATAGCTCTTTGCTAGTCTTTGCATATATCAGGATGTCTTGAATGGCTTCGAGGAGTGGGATTTTTATGTACAGATTTTGTAGTTCTCCCAGAATTTCAAAATCAGGATATTGTATAGGTCGAGGTATAATTAATCGTTCCGGGAATGGGAGAGAGGATGTGGTTGCTGGATCATCTGGTCACGTCTTCTTCTTGTAGCAGTTGTTCTATAGGTAACTGATTTTCAACTTGAGCTGTTTTATCTCCCTCTATTTCAATGATACGCCTAGATCTTAATTGAAGGTCATTACACTCCCTTAGATCGGTTCCTATCTCTGGTGTTTCAATTATTTGAATGGATTGGACCAGTCTGTTATTCAGATTGGGGTTGGGTTGGGCTGGGAGTTGCGGTCTTAAGTTAGACTAGGGGTTTTGTTGTAATGCTGGCAGTGTAGGTTGAGGGAGCGGGATGGTTCCTACTGGCTGATTCATCGGTCTTTTCCAGTTTGTCTGCCAGGCTTGACTCTGTGAAGTAGGAGGGGTCCATTGTGCTGGATATACATTGTTTTGCCAATATGGTGGGGTATAGGCAGGGAAAATTTTAAGAACCCCCCCTAAATTTATAAATATAATAAATGGGCGAATCTCCATGGTATATAGGAAAAATGGAAGGTGATTTTATCAATAATATAATATGTATATATAATTTTTTGGCGAATCTCTCACCAAGCATGGCGAATATTTTACTCAATTATAAAATCTTGTAAGATCTTGGCAAGTCTTTCACTAAATAATAGAACTTTGTAAAGTCCTAGTGAATCTTAGCATAGGCTACATGCTGGTTTAATTCCCCCATTTAAATAGGCTACATTCCAGGTGAATACCATGGGTCAATACCATGTGCCGTTTTGGTGAATACCATGGGTCAATACCATGTGCCATTTTTATATTTATTAATTCTAATATTAGAGTTAATAATGGTTTTTTGCATGGTATTAATAACAATCTAGTCCATGGTATTTGTCCCACAGTATTTTGGCCACCTAAATATAACCCATTTTTGAGTGTTCGTAAATATAAGGTGACTTATGGAGTAAATATAAAAAAATGTTTTATTTGACTTATGGAGTAAATATAAAAAAATGTTTTATTTGTTTACCATACCTCTCATTTATTTATATTTTTATTAATTTACCATACCTCTTTTACAAATATGGTATTTGGCCCATAGGATTCACTTAAATAAAACCTCTTTCTTGAGGCTTCATAAATTTACAAATATGGTATTTGGCCCATAGGATTCACTTAAATAAAACCTCTTTCTTGAGCCTTCATAAATAGAACGAGGGTTATGGACTAAATATAAAAAGAGGTTTTATTTATTTACGATACGTCTAGTTTATTTATATTCTTATTTATTTACCATACCTTTTGAGTAAGTATAAAAAGACGTTTTATTTATTTACCATACCTCCACTTTACTTATATTTTTATTTGTTTACACCCTTACATGTATATAAGGTGACTTATGGAGTAAATATAAAAAATGTTTTATTTATTTACCATACCTCTCATTTATTTATATTTTTATTAATTTACCATACCTCTTTTATAAATATGGTATTTGGCCCATAGGATTCACTTAAATAAAACCTATTCTTAAAAATGGGCGAATGGATTCACTTAAATAAAACCTATTCTTCAAAATGGGTGAATGGAAGGTTGTAAGTCCTAATTTCAAGGGCTAAATTTACCTTTTTTACCCTCTCCCTTAAAATAAGGTGGCCTATTTGACGTGATTTGTAAAAATATACTATGATACAAAATATTCGCCCACTAAAAATTTAAAACCCATTAATTTCGCCAAAGGGCGAACATTCGCCCCTAAAATTATCCTTGGGTATAGGGAAAATTTGGCGAATTAGGTTGGATTGCTTGATTCAGCCATGGAGATGATGAAGGAAATGATTGATGTGACAAGTTCGGGAAGGGAGGTTGATTTTGCCACATTGTATTATATTGTTGAGCATGATATTGTGGAGGTTGAAAAGAAGAAGCAGGGTCTGAGAACATACCTGATTGTCGCGGCTGCCATTGACAGCACTGATTAAGTAGATACACCGATTTTGGCTCTTCTTCTGCTTCCTTGTATAATGCTTTCAATCCAGAAAGTGAGGGACAACTCTCTATGGAGTGGTCTTTTGTACAAATGGCACAAACCTGGACTGCATCTAATGGACACTCCTTATGGTTGTGTTTCTTTCTGCATCTGGGACAAAAGATTGCCAAATTTTGTTCTGCCTCTACTTGCTTTTGTTTTTCCTACATAATATCAAGTTGTGTTGTCAGTGTCCCTAATATGTCAGTTTTAAAATTTTCTAATAAATTTCCAATTTTTGCACGAGTTACTCCTTCTACCGAAATTCTGTTATCTCTTGCAAACCGATCATGTTCTGTTGGTTTTAGTCTTGTGCTACCTCTCGATCTCTTGATACATAGATTAATAATGTCATCAAAATTTTCCTAATAAATATCTCCTTTTCCCATAATATTTAGTGTTTCAATCCATTGTTCCTTCATTCCCCTAATTAATTCTATTTTTAATACATTATCAGGTAAGGGTAATGATGCATAAGGAGATCTTTGAAGATTATACTGGAAACATTCAACATACTCTTCTAATGTTTCATTTGGTCTAGCTACCATCTGAAATATTTCATCTTTTAACTCTCTAGACCTGCAATAATCATGATATTTTTTTAGAAAAAACTCTTTCATTTGGTCCTAGTTATTTATAACACCACCACCCAATCCGATAAACCATATTAAAGTAGCCCCTTTTAATGGAGAGGGAAATAATTTCAGTTTTTGGGGATCAGTGGTATAATCATATGTTCTACACAGCACATCGAATTCGAATAAAAATGCATCGAGGTCTTCTGATGTAAGGACATGGGATGTAGGGATATGCTGGAGAGGAATTGCTTTCATAGGTGCATTAGCTGTAGTATCCACAATAGGGTATTGTAGTGTAGAGTTTTGGGTGTGTGGCTGGTTCTGGACCATTTGGTCAAATATATGCCAATAACCTTCTGGGATATCTAGGAGGTATTCCTAGGTTGTCAAGAGGGAATGGCTCTAACGGGAATGGCCTTAACAACACTTCCTTTATCTTGGATGTTGAGAGTGCCTAATGTCTGGGAGGGCTCAGGTTCTCAAGTTTCTTCAACTTCATTATAAATGATTTTTGTAGCACTTCCCTTATCTGGGCTGCTTAATGGCTGAATTACCCCAAGAGGAGATCTTGGTTTTTCAGCCTCTCCTATTTCTCCTCTTCCTTCAAAGAGGTTGCTAAGGTTCCCTTCTTGCAATGATTTTGGGCTAGAATTTTCAATTTCTTGAAAATCTTGCTCTTCGGTTTGACTATGCACCTCAGCAAAGGCTATAGATGGTGATCCTGTGGCCTGAAGGGAACTAGTAGGATGTCTAGAAATAACTTTTCTAGGTCCTACTGAAAGCTGAGATTTTGCTTTCTTAAGGATTTCATCTATAAATGTTGATAAGCCAAGGGTCACCGGCCCCTTAGCTTTATCGGGCTTGGGTAGAGTTTTGAGATGCTTTTCAGGCTTTCTTTGCTTAGTCATGCACTCAAATCAACTGCTAAGTTCTACCCAAACAAAATAGCAACAAATCTGCAGGAAAGTGGGCAGGGGAGCAGGGCTATTACATACTCCACATGCAGGTTCTTACCTTCTGTTTTTAAAACCAAGTTCTTTCCTAACAGGTTATTACACTACTCTGAAAAAGAAACAAATGGCTACACTCTTCCCTAGAAACGGTGCCAAAATGTCAAGCCGTAAAAAGGGTCTTTTTCACCTCTATTTACCCCGCATTAACTTATCAATCCAGGAATGATTTGTTATCTCAAAGAGTGTACTTACTTTGAGGCGGTCATTTGTCAGAGTAATGCTAGTAGTATAGTGCTCAAAATACAAAAGTAAATAGATGCTTAAAAGAAGACCTACTTCCAGCAAAACACTTTAAGACTTAAATCATGCATTCAGAAAACTAAGCAAATTATCAGTCAAGGGTATAGTAACTGTAACTCACCCCTCTATAAACTGATGTAACTAAAGATAATCAAGGAACAGATCATCAACCTAGGAACCAGACAACAAATTTCAACGCTCACTACAGTCTCAAATCGTTCAAAGCAATGACAATGCAAATAACAGGAAATGGAACAACAACTATAAATGGAACAACAACTAGGAAATGGAACAACAACTAGTTCTTATAAATAGCGAAACCTTAATATAAGGAAATAAGTGCAGCAATTGTATACTACAGAAATCAGATAGCAATTTTTACTCTAAGAATAAATCGGACAACAAATGGAAATAGAACGGCAACTGAATAGCAATGAAATATAGAACGGCACTTAGATCCAAATGTGAAAGTACAGTAAACAAAAATAAATAACACACACAACACGCCTTGATATTGAGAGAAATAGTAATCTGACTTCGATACCACAAATATTAATCTCAGTTACAAAGAATAATGATTGGAATTCGTAATGGGACAGCAACGTCAGTTGAACAACTATCGCGATTAAGTGTAAAACATAGATGAATACAGTAATACCAACTTATGAATGTTACAGCTCGATTACTCTGTAATTGAACAACAATAGAATTCTATGAGGAATAGTAATGTTATATCGATGATTAAAGGAACAACAATGCATTACAAAGTCAGAATGAACAATACGACATTCCCGTCATAGAGAATGATATTGTAAATATAACAAAACCGTGATGTAAAATAACAAAACACATCAAATTACTGAACAAAGTTGATAATGAAAACCACGCACAAATTAAAGATAATGGTACAGGAGAAAGTGTTCCACCAGGGCCAGGTCCTTAGCCTCCAGGGACACACCACTTGAGATTATTCCAGGATCGAAGATGTAATAGCAACCAGATTTATATTAAAGCATCAAAGCAGAGTTACAATGGATCACTTCTCAATGAGAGTCGATGATCAAATTTTTAAATACAAATACAAATTACATAAGAATAACAACATGTCATCCCCCCCAGGGGTAGCAGTGCTGCCCTTTTCTATAATAGCCGAGCGAAGATATCAATGATGCAAAAATAGTTAAGATAGCGATCCCTCAGGATCAAAGGATCTTGAGGGATTCACCAAACTGTTAATTCCCAGTTATCCTTTTGTTCTCTTGAATCGATTCGGTATCTCCTTTTCCTTTCCTTGGCTGATATGCTTCAATATGGATCACCTTGTATGCATGTGGTCCCCTGCCAAAGGGACAGCAGTTAACTTTTCCCTTTCTTTTTCTTTGCGACAACGATCTTTCGTTTTTCCCTTTTTCTGCATAAGAAAATGGCAATTATTAGTTGTTTTGCGTTACATTCAAATCCCATATATTTTGCCATAATTTCCTATTATCTACCTAGTTCATGATGCAAAGGGGTTATGAGTTTTAAAGAAAATATGACAAAATAATCAATAAAAACATACCTTCTTCAGTACTCCACACAGAGGACCCAGGAGAAAATGCGCAAGGAAATAGGAGGCTTGGAGGGCAGAGGAGAAGGTTTGTGAGAAGCCTTTGACTATCTATGAACAACATTGAGAGATTGTACTGAGAGCTAGATAGCTTGTGAGCTAAAGCTTTGTGTAATCCAGAGATATTTCCACTTGTATGATAATATAGAGATCGAGGATTTTACCTGAGACTTTCCCCAAAGGATTATTCTGTGCTCATGTGTGATTGATTTATCATTCTCTGTTATATGTGTTCTAATTGATCTTGCTCAAAATTGATTAAGCTTCTACAAGTTTGTTTGTCGAAGTAGATCAAGTATTTTGCTTTAGTATAGTGCATAATCAATTTAATCTACGGTGAAATTTCTATAGTTTGGGTTGGTGAATATAAGTGCAAATTTTCAATGTGCAATGGACATCACCTTGCATGGGCTCATTGGATAGAGCATGGTGGCCTACCTCGATGACATAATAGTCTTCTCAAGACAGCGGTATGACCACGTGCACCATCTTAAGAAAATATTTGAGCGATTTTGAAAATATGGGATATCTTTGAATCCCTAAAAGAGCATCTTTGCAATGTGTTACATAGTAATTTGTCACTGCTTTCACCCCAGTCTTTCTGCTATGTCATGTGTCCCAATGAAACATGCTCATACTGAACAAATGCTCTCTGATGTTGCCAAGTGACCCACTTTTCCTAAGTTTTCTGCCTCATCGCGACTCTGGGCTTAATATATGTGATGAACAATGGTTGTAAATAGTCTGGCCGCGCTTCCAGCACGGAAGTACATCTGTTTCCCGCGACGGTGCGATTTCATGCTCCGACGCGAGGCTACTTGCTATCTTTAGCAATGGTCTGACTAGTTATGTTGTCTGCTAGTGATGTCAGCACTAAAGATTAGTTATAAGCTCGTGATGATCCAGATTGGGTGAATTCGTTCCAACAGTCGGCCTTCTGGATGTCTCCAGACCTGGTTGTTGGCATAGTTTGTGTCACCCTTCCTCCTCTAGTATGGCAGTTCCGTCATTTGTGCTACCTTCCTTGGGGATAAGCTCACTCTTCCACCTTTCATGGAGACTCCTTCTCCTATTTAAACACTCACCATTGCTATGATCAGCTAGTTGGTAAATTCTTGGATTGAGCAGTGCTGTTAGTGTTTGTAAGTTTGCTAGATAGCTGGTGTGGGTGTGACAAGTGTGGGATTGTTGATAGCTTATGGAAGGTTGTGAAGTGCCCTTAACTTTGTGTAAAACTTATGAGTGAGAGAGAACTTTGTATATTGGGAGATCCATCTTCAAAGAGTGAATGCTTGAGAAATACACTGGTTGGACCCTTTGAGAAGGCTTGTGACATCAAGACTTTGGTTGTAAGCTTGCTCCTATTTCATTATCAATATAATCAATGATGTTTTCCTATCTCTTGTATGTAATTTACTTGATAGCTCATGACTTCTTGACTTTGTGAGTAAATAGATCATTGTTGTTTTCCAGTTACGTGCTTTTTTGTATTTCCTTTGCACTATTTTAGGTTGATCACTTATTGAGGAGAAGGAAGCGAAAGCTGGAGCAGCGCAACAGAACTCCATCGACCACTAGTTGAGGTAGGCCTCCAACTATGACTGTTTAAGGAAATATTTTGTTGATCTGTTCTTGTTGTGACTAGACCCACTCTAGGGCTAGAGGGGTTGCCTCTGTTCATAGAGGGAACACTTTCCTGCTTCAAAAGTTGGTGACTCCGCTGGGGACTTTGGCCTATGTTTTTCTCTTGTTTTCTCTTGTTTTGATTTTGATTTGGTATCTCTTGAAGTTTGGGGATTAACTATTAGTCTTGAGTTTCTTGGGTTGATCTGGGAAATACCTCTATTTGATTGAAGGATTGACTGGTTTTGGTTTGGGAGTTTTTGTTCACCTGTCATTGTTTTTGAACATCATCATGGATAATAGTTTAACAGTTGTGCTGACGTCGCACTGACTCTTTTGTAAAATCATGTGCATCGCTGGAAAACATCACACAGTCACGATGACTGTGTAAATCAGTATGTCATGTTAAAGTCGTGTACTTCCGCAACAACATCGCTCTGTTGCTGTAGTTAGTTGCTGATCAGTGCTAGTTTCTTGTGTTGTACTCGCGACGATTCCTGTAGAATTGATTTTTTCAATTCTGCCTCCTGAATTCACCCATCCTGTTGATCCCTAGCTTTTTCCTCTTGCTCAGTAGCTTGTTTTTTACTGTTTATGGTTAAGGCACTCTTTCGTTGGCTTTGTTGAATGAATATTGTTTTTTGCCTGTGTGACCTAGTTTGTTCTTTCAAGTTCTTGAAATCAATTGGCTTGGTTGCTGGTTTTCCCAAGGTTCATTTGCAACTTTCTTGTTGGTTTGATTAAGCCTTCCCCATTGCTTGTTTTTGGTTGATTTTTAGTGACAATTATTGAACCAATCTTTGGTATTGATTCGATTTCTTTTCACTACCGAACATAGATCAAGATTGTTTGGATCAACCAAGCTTTTTCCACACTTTCTCGTTTGCTTCTTTGTTTCTTCTAGATTTAAAGACATCAAAATCAAAATATTTCATTCATTTAGTATACGAAAGTGAAAGTGAATTTTCATTTCAAGTTTGCATATTGGAAAGCGAATGGTAAAATCTCTCATTAGTAGTACCCGTGCACTTTAGGAATTGATGTCTGTATGCATTGAGTGACTGCCTTTGCTTATCTTGGTTTTCTTGGTTTGGGAATGATCTCTCTACCCTCCCATAGGTAGGCATTCATTGAAGTAAAAGGATATTTTGCTCATTCTAGCTGCATCCTAGGATTTGCTATATACATACAGTAAGGCCTGAAAATTGAAACATAATTCAAGATCAACTCTAAAATGAACTGAATAAAACTAACAATGCATTGGAACATAACGCACATTATTTAAAGGTCTAGGCTAGAGACGTTCTCCGGCGTCGTTAAACCTATTCACTATTGTTTTCACTTAAGATTGGGCAATTCCTCCTTTTGTGACTCAATAGCGGTCTAGTATGGAATTGTGCTCCCATGTACCGTTGAGTATATGTTGGGAGACCCCACTAGGTTATCATCCTTTATCCTTAGGAAGCTGTGTCTACTGCCTTGCAAACCGTAATGCACCGAACACAACATTTGGGAAGATTGACTGCCGTACAGAAATTCCTTCATTTTCATACGACTGCCAAGGTGTATATGCAGTTTTACGGGTTGTTTGGTAAACCTCTTGCCTAGTTCTCCAGAGTAGTCACTTTCATTCATTTTCGGACTCCCTAAAAGAAAAGGTCCATCTAAACACTTGTCACTTTAGGCTCATTAAATATTTGAAGGTGACTAGAGTCATCTTTTCATCCTTTTCTTGACTCTTTAAAGATGAAAAGGTCAAGCTCTGTTCCTGTGTCTTAAAATTTATTCGACCATGTTCACATTTACCCTGTTAGATCTTGTTTTCGTTTTAGCTTGTGTAGGGTTCTTTCTCATTAAGTTTTCCTAGGATTTTTAAATTGAATCATCCTGGCAGAATCACCGATCCCATCTCCCATTCCAAGTGACCAAGGGTCTCCATCTTCTGTTGCTCCTGAGGCACCGGTTGTTAGTGATACTCTCCCTGTTATTCTGAGTATCCAACCGCTTAACTCTCATGCCCCAAAAGACGAGTCTTACGATATTCATTGGAACCCCGTTTGGGAGCCTTCTGAAGAAGATATTCCCATTACTTCTCCTAGTGTCTTGGTCCCAATGTCTTCTTCTGACATGGATGACACATCCCCCGTCACGAGTGAAGAATCCTTTGTGACGAGCTGCGAAACTCCTATCCCAACAGAAACTTCACCCTTCCATGTCACCCCTCTCGGTGTCACGCTGCCTGTACGCTATTAGGCTTTAAAGAATATTATGGGTTCTAGAACTCCCCTTACGAGTTCTATGTGGTCACGTACCATCACTCTGACTTCGGAGCCTATTACCCCTCAGATTCATAATGTGTCTGTTACCTTAGTCCCAACTATTCCAACTGTTTGTGTGGCTTCTTCAGCCCTTGTTGTTAGCACCGTCACTGCATCCTCAGTTGTGACCACTGTTGTTGGACCTTCGTCCAGATTTGTGAATAGTGGCCCATCGACATCTACATCCACGAATGTTGATCCTACACTAAATGCCCCACCTTATTCTGGTTCCATTCCAGCAGGGGGCCATATGATCAATATTTACAAGATCTTCAAAATCCAGATCCCCAAGATTTGTTTCATTATCACGATTCCCGAGGAGCTCATATTTATTACCCCAGACCTTTGCCATCTCAACCTATAGTTGAGGTCTCGGTTTCGTCATCCGTTGCTTGGGGTACCACCGCCTATCATGGTGGCCAAGTATCCCCTGCCAATTTTCAAGGACCACCCTATCAAGGTTAGCTGTCTTACGCCCATCCCTCTAATGGACTGTAGTATTACAGACAACCTTATCCAGGGCAACCTGGAGGCCCACAAGGACAACCCTTCCAAGGACAACCTTCGGCCTCTGGTGGTTCATCTTTTACCTATTTCAGGAAACCGTCTGGTAATCTAGGAAAACCTTACATACAACAAGGCCAGCCTGGTGTCCAGTAAAGCTACCCTTCTGGGCAAGTTAGTCAGCCTTACATTCAGTAAGGCCAACCCACTGTTCGGTCCAGTCAACCGCCTGGACAAATTGGTGTGCCTCAAATCCAACTAGGCCAACCAACTGTCCAGTCTGCTCAGTAATCTGGCCAATCAGGACAACCCTCAGTTGTGCAAGGACAACCCAATACCCAGCAAACTCAACCTTCTAGGCAAATGGGTCACCTTCAATCTCAACTAGGTCAACCTTCTAGCCAAATGAATTAGGCTCAGTTCTCTCAAGGACATCCCTCTGGGACTGCTCAACCGGGCACTCAAATGATTGTTGTTTCTCAACCTCCACCTCGTTTTCAGCCCCAGTCTAGGCTCCAGACCCAATTCGGTCATCAAATTCAGGTTGGATTCCTATCTCAACCTGTTTATCACACGCAACCTGGCTCCCAAGCTCAATTTGGAGACCAGCCGCCTTATGGTTTCCAGCAATCCCAAGGGCAAACCCAATTTGCCCCGTACCAAAATTATCAACAACTGCAGGTGAATCCTTACCAGAATTACCAGCAATCGTATGTTGCTCCTGCAGGTCAAGTTGGTAATCAATAGAATGCTGGGGGGCAAATCTAGGGTCAACTGTCTAGTTATAGCTATAACCCTTATGGACAAAATCCCTACGAAAGAACCCTTCTGGGCTAAATCTGTCTAGACAAAATCAATGGGGGCAACAAGCAGCTAGCTTGAATTCTGGTGCTACCCCCCACCCATGGCACCAGATGTCCTTTAACCCTCAATTACCCTTTTTAGCACCATTGGAGTTACTGGATGTGTCCAAACTGACAAATGATCCTATTCTTCATAATCCGTATTCGCCACCGGTTCCAACTAAGATTCCCGGTGATTGTCCTAAGTTTGATGGTAAAACTGGAGAAGATCCCCAAGCCCACATCATGACTTATCATCTATGGTGTTCGTCAAATTCGTGGCTTAATTATTCAATCCGGCTTCGCCTCTTTCAACGAACCCTCACTGGCTCTACTGCTAAATGGTATATTGAGTTAGCTCGCGGATCTTTTAAGGACTTTAACTCGTTGGCTATGGCATTTTTAATTCATTTTCAGTTGCTGATTCAATAAGAGATGGGCACACATCTCTTGAAAATCTTAAAACAAACAAAGGCTACGCATATCTCCAATCATATCCATGAATGGAGACAGCGCCGCTGTTTGATTAAGTTTTGGATTCCCAATCAGCTTCTGACCGACTAGTTCACGGCCTCATTTGTCGATCTGAGAGCATGGGACATTACTATGGGGGCATGTGTAACTGAAGAGCAGGCTATTGCACGTGCTCAGTAACTTGACTTGGTTTACTCCAGTTCGGTACACTATATGATTATTTGCCTAATGGCCTGAGGCTTGAAACTTCCAAAGCCCATCCAACACCATCTGTTGACGGCATCATTGGTTCTGTTAATCCATCCTCTAAGAAATCTTCCGCAAACCCTGGGAAGCAAAAGTCGAATGCTCCGAATGAAAACACTTCCCAGGCTATATCCAATTCTGGTAATACTTCCAAGTTTAATGCTGTCCAGTCCACCATGGCAGACAAAGCCTCGAAAGGAAAGAAGAAGGGAAAATGAAAGAATAAAGCTGATCAACCAAAGCAGGATTCCCCTAAACCTCCAGCCGAGGAAGGTACTAAGCACAAGCCTAAGTATCCTTGCCTTATCTATGATGAGGATCACTATACCAAAGACTGGCCGAGGTGGTCTGAAGTTAGTCGTCTATTGAAGGGTGCCCGTGGGACTCCCGCCGTGCTCAAAGAGCCTTTTCCCTCGCAGCAAATGAAAATGGTAGCTGATCCATCTCAATCCTCTTCTCCCTTTGGTTCTCAGGTATTTATGGCTGGGATGATTCCCATCCACATTAGTACTAGAGAAAAAGAGTATCCATCGCCTACTAGGAAAGACCTTAAGGTCCCCTCTAGTGCTCCTCCATCCAGTTCTGGTCCCCTCCATATCGAGAGACCTAGAACTGAAACGGCCATCCGACCCCCTCCTAAAGGGGTACTCTAAAAGTCTTCTTACAACCCTAATGCTCGTGTTGCTCAGCACTATAGCATCGTTGAGGATTTAACGCAGGCTCCGTCAGCTATGTCTGCACTAGAAGTCCTTCAGAGCTGCCCCTCCCAGAGGAAGTCCTTGCTATCGGCCATCGGTGGCATTGACCCGGCCGACTCGGATTTGATTACTTTTGACTTAGACAGTCATATACCCCGGGGGGCATGGGTATATCATCGTTGTCATTTATTATTTCACAAAATGGGCCGAGGCGATGCCTACACTATCTGAAGACGGTCACACAGTGGTGCAAATTTTATTTAATTATGTTATCTCATGATTTGGATTCCCTCGGGCTATCGTCACTGATCACGGCAAACATTTCTGTAATCATATGATGACTGAGTTAACAACCCAGCTAGGCTTGCGGCATGATAGCTTGACATCGTACTATCCTCAGGCCAATGGCCAAGTAGAAGCCGTCAACAAAGTTCTAGTTACGATGCTTCAACACACCATTGGCATGCACAAGTCCAACTGGCACTTGATTTTGTTCTCCACCTTATGGGCCTACCAAACTTCTGTGAAGGATGCCACTGGGTTCACCCCGTTCCAATTGGTTTACGGGCTGGAGGTTATCCTTCCGATTGAGTGTGAGATCCCTTCTTTGAAATTAGCTATCGAATTACTCCCCAACACTACTCCTGTAGAAGAACGTCTTCTCTACCTAGAGCGGCTGGACGAGACTCGTCGACTAGCCTCTATAGCTATTGAAGCACAGAAGTAGAGAGTGAAAACTCACTTCGATCATACTGTCCATCCTCGTTCTTTTGTTGAAGGAGATTTAGTCCTGCTCTATGATCAAGTGAATGACAAGTTGGGGGCAGGAAAATTTGAGTCCATGTTGCACGGGCCTTATATTGTTAAGCGAGTTTTGCAAAAAGGGGCCTATGAGCTGATTGATTATGGAGGGAACCCTCTAGATAAGCCCTGAAATGAGCTTTATCTGAAAAAATATTATGCGTGAACTCCATGCACTCTGATTTGTACATACGTGTGTTTTCAGCAGGTGTGTTGTGTGTGTGTTTTCATGTTTGGCTTGGTGTGTAGGCATAATTGCCACTTATTGTGTATTTTGCTTCTTATGCAGATGTCCAGTACACCTTACGTTGGTTTCACTGATGGTGCCTGCCACGGTACCCCCAACCTTTCTTCTACGGCATGGGTGATCTACGATCCTCATGATGAGTTAGTAGACCTTCAAGGTGTTTATCTAGGTTGTACCACCAAAAATGTCGTTGAATATAGTGTTGTTATTGAGTTACTGACCGAGGCTATCAACCTCGGTATTCGTACATTGGTCGTGAATCTAGATTCTCAGCTTGTTGTCCACCAACTTAATGGGCATTATTCCGTCAGAGACCATCGAATTTTAAGGTTGTATTTATGTGTTAAATTGTTAGAAAAGAATTTTGATTTTATTACATATCAGCACATTCCCAGAAGATTAAACACGTTAACTGATGCATTAGCAAACCATGTATTAGACAGACATTTGCGTAACATGTAATCAAAACAAGCATTCAAAACACAATAATAAACCATAGGAATATGTATATATATATATATATATATATATATATATATATATATATATATATATATATATATCTCGTGTGGTGCATCGAGACGCTCAAAAAACAAGTGTATATGTCCAAATAGAGTCTGTGTTCTCCATACATCCGAAACACATGTCTCTCAAAAAAAATCAACAGGAAATAAAACCTAGGCATCTACTGCGGTGGGTTATGCTCCCTATAGCACACCACCGCTCATGCCACTCGCCTCAACAAGCGGTGCACCCTGGGTATCACTCCTACTATATGTATCTGGGACTCTATGGGGACCTCCTCGACCCCCATGTAATCAGGGATCCCCATCGTCAGGCCCTCAAGATTTTGGGCCACTGTCTCCACCAGATCGCCGGTTGGGGGAGCCAAGGCCAGCTATCTAATGTCCTGTGGATCCCTTCGTGCCTCTGGAGCCAGTCGTATAGGCCTCACTGGTCCCACATCTCCAAATACCATAGAGTACATCATTAGGACATATGCATAAAAGAAAAAAATATAAAAAACATCATAAAAGATAAAATGCAAAAATAATGTGATCAAGTGTTTTACTACCATCGTCCCACTGCTCACCAGCGGGAAGCTACATGTCGGGGTCTCCACGAAAGTCCATACCAGCATATGGCCATTCCTCGACGAAGATTGTCTGGTGATCCAGCCACTCACAGAATAGTGTCCCCCACCACACTGGTCGTCCGCCACCTCCTCGTGGCGTAACATGTGCCCACTGTGTGATCCTAGTCTCTCGTGGTCTAGGAAAATCCAAGTACATGTCCTACAACTGCAGCATTGGCACCCGCTCTAGCATGAGAGAGATCAAGATAGACCTGTAGCTGAATTGTTTTCTCTCCCCACAACGACATTTGGTAAGCTGTCTCTTCATGTTTGCCATCATTGTTTCTGCCCAGTTGAACATGGTCGGGTTGAGGCATTCAAGAGCCAACTGGTGTTGGGTATTTGATGCCTCGTGTTGGGTTTGGAGCCCACTACCCTCGTCACCATGAATAAAACTGCATGAAGAAACAAGTCTTCCACCGTTGGAATTACCACCTTCCTGCTTTTTGTTTTGCGTGCCTGTGGACACACTCGTGCCATCAGAATGTCTAGGATTCACTCCCAGTCCGTTGGCCCTCTAGAATCGGCCTCTCACCGTGACAAGACAATCCGATCAGGAAATATATGCCTGTAGCATCGAACTCAATGTCTCTATCACAGATGATGAATTTCCCATCTTTTGTGTTCTAGGCACGAATCAGTAGGTATAACAAATCGGGTTGGGCCCGAAGGTGTGGAGTAAGGAATAATTTTAACAACCCGCACGCACGTAAAGAATTTCGGCACCCAGCATCGGCAAAAGCTTCCTCATCGTTGACATCGTGAGTTCGTTCCTGCCAAACAAATGCCATGATGCCATGCATGACAAGAAAAAATGACTTAGAACTCCTTCTGTAAATTTAAATTCATAATTTACGAAAAAAATTAATTTTACGTCGCCATCGCAACTGTTTTTAAAATAGTCGCGATGATGCTCAGTTCATAGTTCATTTTTCTTGTGATCAGCGTGAGAATACATTAGTTTCTCACGATGATCTGAAAGTGCGACGTGTAAAACGAGCTCGATCATCGTAGACCCGAGCAGCTTTCCCACGATGACCTAGAGGTGGAATCTGTTTCAAAAAACTGTCTAAATTCATCTACCTAGCACCAAATTACGTGAAGAAAACTACTAAAATGCAGTGCACAACGAAATGTACTTACTTGGCGAAGGTTTCAGGATGAACCATGGACGGATGAGGCCGAAATCAGCTTGAGAACTTTGCTCAGGTTGGTGCTCCAATGCTCCAATGGTAAAATGAACAGTGCAAATGGTAAAAACAAATGAATTACCCCACCCCTTTTATAGTAATTTTTGAAAATTAAAAAATTATATTTTAAAAATGTGGGTTTTTTCTCATTTTTATCACATGGTTAATTAAAATTTTGGCTTTTTAACTATGTTTCCACATATATTGATCATTTTATGTTGAATGGGTTTTACGTTTGACGTGTCTTGTGCAGAACTACTGGTAGTGGAGTTATCTCATATTTTGTGCGCACTTGATCCATAAAGTCTTATTTAACGCTCTTTTCTGACCTAAAAGACGAAAAGATAGCCGAGTTATCCCTTTTTAATCGTTAAACGGAATAAGAGGCGGTCTTCTTTAAGCTCTTTTCCGACCGTGTAAACATGAAAAAGATTGTCGAGTTTTTGTCGTTTCAAGCTCGTTATTGGTTACGAAACGATGTGATTTAGATCGCTTTTCTACTCTTTCGAGTTGATATCACTAATCACGAAAAGTACTCCTTGATCGTAATGGTCAAGCGGTTCTTTCGAGTATCATTTTATACTTTTTCGGGCTCGAGAGATACAAATTTACGAAAAAGGACCCCGCTAGAGTTTTATTTTCTGTGTCTTTTTCAAACTCTCTAAACATGAAAAAGACTCCAAGTTTTACCTATGTCGGACTTGTTAAACCTTGACGACATTGGACTCGTCACCATGACGAGGCTCAAGCTTCTCCTCGGTAGGGCTTGTTAAACTATTACTAGGTCTGATTCAATTGAAGGTCGAACTTATATTACAAGCATATGGTATCCCCTTCAATATTGTTTTCAAAAATAACTGGGGTACTCGCCAGCGATGGTGGGGGAAAATTTGGAAATCATCATGGCAACTAGTCACTCTTGCACATCAACACTTTTGCTTCTTGTTGGGTTGGGACATCCATACATCGTCATTTGGCCTTCTGCAGGTTTGGGTTGCCATTTAGCCTCATTCCATCTGATTCACGCCATCTCTATCGAGTCTCTGATCCCTTGGTACCTGAATGTTGCCACCCTCTAGAGTCGTGTCTCCGACATGTTCAAGAGTATAATTCTTCTACAGTTTGCATCCTTGCCTCCTCCTCTGATACCCTGTTTCTCCATCTATCGCTTGTTCCTTATCTTGTGTCGTTGATGGGGGAAACATTATGGCCCTCCTACGATGGATCGTCTCCTGTCGACATCAGCTTATTATCCAGGAGATTGATCTAGAGATACCCTTTGGTACCTTAGAGCTTGCATGCCTCAATGGCAAGTTCTTTGCGCCTGATGGTCGACTTTCATCATTGGTCATCGATTGGGTGATTCCACGAGTGTTTGATTTCAACTCCTTCACACTTCGCGGATTGTGCTAGACTATGCCTTGAAAACCATTGGCATTATTGGTGGTTTCTCACACGCTTGTTAACAGTTTCCATCATTGATTGGTAATCAAGCGACTTTCTATCATGCTTGATCTTAGCACATCTATTCACATGCTAGAATTTGTACTATGATCGGTTGGGCTCAAGACCCCGAACTAAGATTACACATGTTTGGACTGCGTGGATTGGTTCGTGATTACATGACTCATTAATGGATGGTTGCGACCATACCTTTATCACTGTCATGGTCTTGTTAGCTAGATGGTTGTGTCCATAACACAGACCTAGTTGGCATGTCTTTTGGATGGCTATGCCCATGCCTAGACTACAGGTATTTCACTAACAGAGATATCAATTGTACTTGTGCCTGCAAGTTCTTCTAGATGGTGTTCCAGCTCAGTCAGTTTCGTAAAGCATTTACCCCTCTCGTTCTCTCGGGCTTCATACTTTAGGGGGCATCTGTTACACAGTAATTTGTCACTGCTTTCGCCCTAGTCTTTCTACTCTGTCATGTGTCCCAATGAAACATGCTCATACTGAATAAATTCTCTGTGATGTTGCCAAGTGACCCACTTTTCCTAAGTTTTCTGCCTCATCACAACTCTAGGCTTAATATACATGATGAACAACGGTTGTAAATAGTCCAGTTGTGCTTCTAGCATAGAAGTACACCTGCTTCCTGTGATGGTGCGATTTCATGCTCCGGCGCGAGGCTACTTGCTATCTTTAGCAATGGTCTAAATTGTTACATTGTCTGCTAATGATGTCAGTGCTAAAGATTAGTTATAAGCTCGCGATGATCTAGATTGGGTGAATTTTTTCCAACAGTCGGCCTTCTGGATGTCTCCAAACTTGGTTGTTGGCATAGTTTGTGTCACCCTTCCTCCTCTAGTATGGAAATTCCGTAATTCGTGCTACCTTCCTTGGGGATAAGCTCACTCTTCCACCTTTCATGGAGACTCCTTCTCCTATTTAAACACTCACCATTGCTATGATTAGCTAGTTGGTAAATTCTTGGATTGAGCAGTGCTGTTAGTGTTTGTAAGTTTGCTAGATAGTTGGTGTGGGTGTGACTAGTGTGGGATTGTTGATAGCTTATGGAAGGTTGTGAAGTGCCCTTAACTTTGCATAAAACTTATGAGTGAGAGAGAACTTTGTATGTTGGGAGATCCATCTTCAAAGAGTGAATGCTTGAGAAATGCACTAGTTGGACCCTCTGAGAAGGCTTGTGATGTCAAGACTTTGGTTGTAAGCTTGCTCTTATTTCATTATCAATACAACCAATGATGTTTTCCTATGTCTTGTATGTAATTTACTTGATAGCTCAGGACTTCTTGACTTTGTGAGTAAATAGATCATTGTTGTTTTCCGGTTACGTGCTTTGTTGTATTTCCTTTGCATTGTTTTAGGTTGATCACTCATTGAGGAGAAGGAAGCGAAAGCTGGAGTAGCGCAACGGAACTCCATTGACCACCGGTTGAGGTAGGCCTCCAACTATGACTATGTAAGGAAAAAAAAATTTGATCTATTCTTGCTGTGACTAGACCCACTCTAGGGCTAGAGGGATTGCCTCTGTCTGTAGAGGGAACACTTTCCTGCTTCACACAATGTTCAAGGGAAACCTACTTGGAAACATCATCGCCAAGAATGGGATTAAGGTAGATCTAGACAGAGTTCGAACCATCACGCAAATTCCTCACCCGTGAACAAGAAATCCATACAGTCCTTCCTGGGGAACATCTACTTCCTCAGAAATTTCATCTCTCATTATGTGCCGATTTTCAAATCCATCCAAGAGATGATCAAGAAGGATGCAGTATACAGTTGGGGAAAGATGCAAAAGGATGCGTTCACCTGTATCAAGCAAGATATAGTAGAAGCACTCACACTTTATAGCCCAAACTTTAGTAAAGTTGTCTTTCTCTATAATTTTTCTTCTGACACTTCACTCATTGAACAATGAGCGACCCATCTCCTTCATGAGTGTGAGCCTGCAAGGAATTGAACTCAACTATCCCACCATGGAAAAGCAATCATATGCAGTGTACAAGGCGGTAAAGCATTTCATACCCTACCTTTTGAAATTACAATTGCATTATCCTTGTGCCACACCCAATAGTATGAACTATGCTTGTTAACCAAGAGTTGGGTGAAAGAAGGGAAAACTAGATGACAGTACTACAAGAGTTTGATCTTGACATCAAGCAAGTTCACACAATCAAGGGTCATGGTTTGTGCTAACTAGAAGCAGAAGCAGTGCATGCATAGGAGGAAGAATAAGAGCTCACAGAATGGGAGCAAGAAATAAAAATGTAGAATGTCTAGTGAGCCTCACTCGCTTCGCATGGAGACTCTTGGTATGCAGAAGTGTGCTAGTACCTTAAGCATGGCACAGTGACTTCTCACTTTTCCATGTAGAAGAAGAGGGTACACTGACTCAAATATTTATCTTACCATATGGTACATGGGGTGATTTACAGAAAGCATCAAAATGGTGTCTTACTCGGGTGCCTAGAGGCATAGGATTCAAAAAGGGTTTTACGTGATCTCCATGACGAACTAGCCCAGGGACACTTCGCGAGTAAGACAACAGTGCACAAGGTCATGTGGGCCAGTTTCTACTGGCCTACATTGTTCAAGGATGCACATGCCTATACCTGCCAGTGTTTGGTCTATCATAGATGCGCCAATAGAAACTAAATGTCAAGAGCCCCGCTGTAGCCTGTTTCTCTGGAAGAACCATTCCAACAATGGGGCTTGGATATAATTGGGGAGATCTTCGCACATTCATCAAACCCGCACTGCTATATTCTGAATGCTACATATTACTTCACATGGAGCAAAGAGGTAGTTTTGTTGAAACAAGTGAACGACTAGGAAGTCATCAACTTCTTACAACAGAACATCATTTCTAGGTTTTGCGTTCATGTATCACCCTTTTTTGACAATCCAACGTACTTTTCTTCATTAAAGCTTTATGAGTTTGAATTTCAAAATGGTATTGTGTTGAAACATTCTTCTAATTACTACCCATAGGGAAATGGCATTGCTGAGTCTACAAATAAGAACCTCATCCACATTATCAAAAAGACCATTTACTTTGAATAATGAAACTAACACTCCACTCTGGTGAATGCTCTATGGGTTGACCGAGTCATGCCTAAGCCTTCTCTAAATATTTCCCACTACTTCTTGGTATAAGGAAAAGAAACCATCCTCCCACCGAACATGTACTTTCCTGCTCTCCTATTGTCCCAAGAATCCCAAGGCAAGCCATGTCTCTTAGTTTAGTGTAGGATGGACACATTGCACAAGCTACAAGAAGAAAGGATGAAAGAAAAATAAGAATTTACACTCCACCAGAACCATATCAAGAGATGGTTCGAATAAAAGTCTGCAAGGAGCACTAGCTTCAATGTGGGTGACTTAGTATTAAAGTGGGACAATCTCCATGAGGACAAAGGAAAGAACACGAAGTTTCAATCCCCATGGATTGGTCCATTTACAACCCATGAGAAGCTTGGCCAACACATGTATCGTCTTCAATGACAAGACGAGAAGATTTACACTCTCCTTGTCAATGACCAAGACTTAAAATATTAATTTCAACGATTCAAGGCCATGACCCATGTTATGTACATAGTATTTTATTTTCTTTCTCTGTTGTTTTTATTTTTCATTTTGTTTTCCTTACTGTTTAATGTTTTTCTTTTGTAAATAAGTGTTGTGTTGGACTGCATTCTAGCTTCTGAATGTGTATGTGGTTGAAATTCAAAGAGACTTGTGACACTGTAATGCTTGGCCAATCATGTGTATGTATTCTTTTTGTTTGATTGTAACTTTTGGTTAATGAAGTCTTAATGGAAACTATAATCCATCTATAAGGAGAGTTTTGGTCAAACTATGAACTAGTGTCTAGTCTGGGAAACCCCATGCATGTACTCAATCTTATGCTTTGGTGTTTTCAAGCTTATCCAACTAGTATAAATGGAGAAGGGGAAAATCCAAATGAGAAAACCTGAATCAGAGGTATTTACATGCTTCTCTAAAGGAACAACCTCTCTTGCTCTCAATAAGTTTGGGTCCTTCTTTGGCCCCAAAAATAAATAAGTCTCTGTGCACAATTATCTTTAAAAAAAACCAAATGAAAAAGAAGAGAAAGGCTTCCTTTGTAGAGAGGTGGAGCAAGCAACTCCACCAAGGTATTATCTAGGTTCATTGTCATTGAGAAATGTTTGTGTTCCCACGTGACTCCATTGGAGTACTGTCTAGGCTTGTTGGTATTGGAGCAACACTAGAGAAGAAAAAGTATACTCTGAAAATCTTAAGCTCGTGAGCCAAACTACAGTTCCCAATTCGAAACACTATGATCTAGCTGAATCTTATGTTGTGTTCAACTGATTTGGTACAATGATAACAATTTTTGTCCATGAGGTAAGTGGGGAAGCCAAAGTAATCTACACGATCAATCAATACTCCCCAAAGGACCAAGGTCCTGCATTAGAAAACGAACCAAAATAGAGAAGATGGTATTCAACTAGTGTGTCACCAAGTGTTGTAGCAGCTATAACACCCTCCAAAATTTTGGCTTCCACTCAAATTTCAGAGCCTTCATTGCTTTTTCCTTTGATGTTTGCAAACACTCAAGCTCATTCCTTGAGCTCTATCAAATTCATTTTCACCCTTTTGCTTGCTTAAGAAATTGTCATCTTTTGGCATGTGATTTTTGTGTCATGCTTGCAATCTTGTTATGGTGATTTCGAAAGTTTTTATTTGTTTGTTTGGGTTGTCTTAGCTATATAAAAACCTATTGCACTCACACATAAATTTTTAAGCCCTATCATGCAAGTGTCATCATGGTCATCCAGCGGTCTATCCCAAGTGTTGCACTTGTCTCTTTCAGCTCTAGAAAATCCCACAGATGTGCATGATTTGCTATGATGTCCCAATGGTCAGTTTTGTCATGTTGTTAAAGTATGTTAAGAGTGTAATCGCAATGTCGAGTCATCAAAAGTTCACTTACCTCCCACACTTAGCCATTTTCCTAAAAATTTCTCGATGGAACAAATTCACTTCAACGAACCCTGACTGAGCTACACTACGTAGTATCATCCCTTATTGGTGGTTCTCTTCTATCTGGAACTGCACAATACTTGATTTTTTCCTCCAATTCAGTTTCACTACACAATCCCAGAGGTGATAAACCTGTATTCCTCCCCAGAACTGCGCATAAACTGCCTCACTACCTATATGAACTATGCACACGGCAAGAACAATCATCAAGCCTCCATCCTGCTTGTTGCAACCTAGCATTGCATAGAGACCTGAGCCTACATTTCTCCTAGAAATTACATAGAGATGTCCTCCCAGTGACTTCCCCCAGCTGAGACTTTCTGCTATCAAAAACGGCACAGAGGTGTCCCTTAGGGCCCTACCTTTCAGCTGCCACTAGTGTCTTTGATTGCACAATTCTACCTCCTAGTGGTCTATACGTAGTTTTCCCCAACAATGAATACTATGCCCTGAAGTTCCTTGTGAAATCTTGAGCTATGCTTTGCATAATCACAGTGACCTATCCTCCCTCCCTGTCACTTGGAACTGCGCAATGCACAGTTACTGGGACCTATTCCCAACCTATCATCTATCCTGGGCCCAAAACATGGAAAAAAATGCATCATGTTAAACTAGGAGGTTTTTTATTTGATTTCGTCTTTTCATGAGTGAATTACACTCAAAATTAGAGTAATAGATCATGGTGAGATGATGAACAGGATGAAGAAGGAGCACACGTGATAGAATACTTACTTGCAGCTGGACAGATGAACAAATCCCATCAAGAAGCAAGTGAAAGGAACACATGCATTTAACCATCTTACAAGACCAAGACCATCAAAGACCTCGCAGCACCAAGCCATGCAACGGAGAAGAAAAATCACACCTGAGAGTACATTAATCACTTAGGAACATAGAAGCTTGACATGGACACCATAACCAACCAATACATGTTAGCAGTTTCGTGTCAATTTGTTCCATGAGTTGTCAAGGCCACATCACCACCACGGGCCATATCTGTTGTAACTGAATGTAATGTAAATGGAAATTACAATGGATGCACAAGAAGTTGAAGAGTCATGTCAGTTGAAAATTCATAGGAATTTCAACAGTCATGAGGGTAGTCCAAGAGTCACAAGGGTCAAGCATCACCCTTGGTTATATATACCCCTCCTATTGTATGAGTAAGAAATTTTCACCATCATGGCTACTCCCAGATAGCCTTGAGAGTTGATAGTCAGTTCTTTGAGGAGCGAGGAGTGGCTCCAACATCCCACTACTGGGACTAGTGGTGTATGGCGTACATATGTGCCTTGGGACTTTCTCTTAATTCAGAATCCTGTTAAGGCCAACACATTTTCATGCATTTTTTGTAGACGTTTGTAAGACTATTCTTTTAGCATTTGTAATGCATGTTTGTTTCACCTATACTAATATAGTTGAACTACTTTGGGTTTTTTAGTACTTACATTGTTGGGAATGTGTTTTATTGGTTATCACCATTGTCTCATCCCTATGGATTATTCTGTGGGATACAAGACAAACCACCTTTGTGTATTGATTATCATCATTGTCACATCCTTATGGACTACTCCACGGGATACTTGAAAGACCATACCTTTTTCTGGTTATAACAACCATCACACCTGTGTGGACTACTCTGCTGGATGGTATGCGTGTTCTCCCCATCACTTTTGTTTTAACGATTTCTGCATCTGCTGTGGACTATTCCACTAGATACTAGATAGACCTTTCTGGTTCACGTGTGTCTCTTCCTAGGTCGTACTATTACATCTCACTTAGAGGCTCACTTTACTCTCTCCCTTTGTAGTAAGAGAACCGAGACATGAGTTACATTACACACTCACCAAGCACACACCTTTCTTTTTGAAGACACTAGCATAACACTCTCATGTGTTGAATAGTAAGAGCTAAGGAAAATCTATAAGTAAATGGAAACCAGGCCATCATATCGAATGGGACTCCTACACCAAATGGTGTGAGGCATTATTGGGATTTCATACCAGGGATATCCCGTTAATTTTGATGGGTCCAACATCGTTAATAGAAGGATTTCTCCTTATGGACCCTCTAAAAGGTATGCCCCTTTTCCCAACCACTTACACATGATGTAAGGTCCTAGCCATAATGGTTCAAAATTTTAATGCCCCAGGACATCATGAGCTTGGTAATAATGAGTACAAGGTCACCTTCATGGAAGATACGAGGGTGGACTTTTCGATCATAATGAGCTTTTGTGTGATGTTTGGTTGCATCAATGGTTTTCAATGCAACACATTTGTCTTCATTGGCGTGCTCAAGCATGATAAGTCGCTTTTCTAGAGGTTGGGTGTATGGGAGGATTTTGATGGCAAGGTGGAGGGAGGGGATTTCACACTCGATTGGTAAGATTGTCTCCTCTCCGAAAATAAGGTCCAAAGTATTCAACCCAGTGGAGGTTTTGACAGAAGTTATATAGGCCCAGAAAGCAAGGAAGAGCATAATATTCCAGTTGGTCTTGTGTTTTTTGACCACCTGCTAAAGCATGGTTTTGAGGATTTTGTTGACAACTTCAACTTTGCCATTACCTTGGGGTTAGTAAGATGATAAATATTGATGTTAGAAGCCCAAAAAAGAAGATAACTCATGCAATATCTCATCTTCAAAGTGTCGGCCATGGTCGGAGACCAACTATTTTGGAACCCCAAATCAAGTGATAACATGGTTAAACAAAAAGAGGGTTGTAGTAGTCATGGCGTTATTGAAAGTTGGCATGCCTTCAGCCCATTTGATGAAATAATCGACAACCATGATAATATACTTATGGTTATTAGAAGATGGGGGTCGACACTCCATAAAGTCAATATCCCATTTACAAAAAGGACCAGTTGCGATGACAGGATGGAGGGGAGTAGGTGGAGCTCGCGCATCAGGGGCATATATTTGGCAATTGGGACAGTTGTTGAAATGAGGCTTCTATGATCCATATCATGTTTATGAGAGATTTTTTAGCGTAAATCACATGATATTTCTTTTGTCGACGCGTTTCGAACCAACGAGTGTGGTTCATCGTTAGGACAAGTTGAAGAATCAGATTTAGATTGCATGTTAAATAGTTAGAGCAGAAAATCCAATGACTATAATTTTTGACCAAGCAACGGCTATATTGACTAACTAATGGCTATATTTGACTAGGAAATGGCTAGATGGACCCGACCCAGTGAAAAGGGGGGAAAAGCTATATTTAATAAAAATTAAAAATTAAAAAAGTTAAAGTTATGGATTTAAATAATTATTAAATTAATAGTTATTTATACTATTATTAAATGAATTTACATAAAAGGTATTAACTATTCTATATTTATTTTAATTTTTATTTTATATATATATATATATATATATATATATATATATATATATATATATATATATATAATAAAAATAATTTAGCAATTAAATAAACAATTAAAGAAATTTAAAATTTAAAATATTAAAGATTTATTCTTACTCTATAATACTTAAATTAATTTATTTTAATTGTTTATTTAATTGCTAAATTATTTTTATTATAAATTAATATAAATATATATATATATATATATATATATATAATAAAAATTAAAATAAATATAGAATAGTTAATACCTTTTATGTAAATTCATTTAATAATAGTATAACTAACTATTAATTTAATAATTATTTAAATCCATAACATTAACTTTTTTAATTTTTAATTTTTATTAAATATAGTTTTGCCCCCCTTTTCCCTAGGTCTAGTCCATCTAGCCGTTAGTTAGTCAATATAGTCGTTGCCTAGTCAAAAATTATAGTCGTTGGATGTTCTGCTCTAACTATTTAACATGCAATCTAGATCTGATTCTTCAACTTGTCCTGACGATGAACCACACTGGTTGGTTCGAAACGCGTCGACAAATGAAATATCATGTGATTTACACCGAAAAATCTCTCATAAAATTGGGATAGTGTTTGACTATCTCAATGCAATTGCTAAAGAGGGAAGGCCAAAGATAACTAGCATGCATTATTATCTTGGTAGTGGCCATTCTGGAGAGGTATCCACCACAAGTTCCACCATGGCAAGCATTGAGCACTTTCTCAGCTTCAACATGGATGCGACAACAATGGAGGACCGTCTCGACACCACAACAATAAATATCATCACCAATGAGGAGGTAGTGAGGGTATTGATGTCGAATATCTCTTCGGTCATCATGAGTGAGATGGGGAGATAATTTTTGGGTTCTCAGGTAGGTAAGGGTTTCGCTATACGAAGGATCATACAAGGTAATGGCGAACAAGTGTTCATCTGGAAGATCATCATTTACCAGTGGATAAAGCACTCTAGTGGGAAATTCAAAAATGAATTCAGCAAGGGCTAAACGTTTCTTACTCTTGGGTGTGAACATTTTGAGATCCAATTCTTTAAGGATAATGATTCAACAAGCATATTACTTGTTAATGATTTGTTGAATCAATAGGAATGCCATGGGGTTAGAATTGGTCACAACTTTCGTGGTACACATAAGGATATAATGACGATGCTTTTGAACAGAGAAAACAATAACCAACGCCAACTTTTCTTCGTGTGAATAGGACAAAAGGGGACCATGAAGGTTTTTACTAACATAATTGATGAAATTCTCCTTTCTAGGAGAATATTCTTGGATTATGATCCCAATGACCGAATAGGTGGATTCATAGATATACAAGATGAAACCCCTCTCAAAGTGAGGTGGATTGATCAAAGGAGAAGAAGTGAGAGCATGTTTTAGGGAATCAAAAGAATGTTGAGCTTGGTCAACCCAAATAAATGGAATGCTAGATTGAAGGAGTCTAAGGAACCCATGTGCCATGGTGGCATAGTCAAGAGCAAACCTACAAAGAAAGTAGGATTTGACTTTGAGGCTTTACAATTAGCAAAGGATACAAGGAGGAGGAAGATTGAGAATGGCTTGAAATTTGAGAGGGTAAAGAGTGATACTATCTTTGGATACAATGAAGACTAGAATTTGGTCGGTAGGAATGCAAAAAACACACTTAAGGGGATTGAGGCAAATGGTATACTTGTGACATCGAATAAATATGGTATGAAGATCATGAAGGTGTTGTGACCGAAGTTTGGAACGAGTGATGAGATTTTTAGATATGCAAGGACAATATGAGCCAAGTCATGGAAATAGTAAGACAAGGCATGTTAAAAGGTGGCCCCAACATTATTTAAACCAAAAGGCATGACCCTATAAGAGTAAGTGCCCCATGGACTACTGAAAGTGGTTTTAAGTTGATTGGCATAACATATACATTTCTGGTTATATCTGGAGAATCCATCAATAAAGGAAAGAACCTCATGCCCTGCACACTCATTAATGATTTGGTCTATGAAAGGTGTGGGAAAGTTGTCTTTGCAACAAGCTTTGTTTAGATCACTAAAGTCCATGGAGAAACAAATGGTGCCTTATTTCTTGAGAACGCAAATAGGATTGGACACCCATGTGGTGTATTTAATAGGATAGATGAAACCAACCTTTTTGAGCTTATCGATTTCAGCATTGATAGCTTCACATTTCGAAGGATGGATAGGCCATTTCTTTTGGCAGAAAGGAATGGCATCTGGCCAAGTGTTAATGTGATGTTCAAAAATGGGAGGATCAAGTTTGGGCATTTCAGAATAAGACCGAGAGAAAACATCATGAAATAATTCGAATTACTTATTGTAAGCATCAATTTCTTCTAAGGTGCATTGTGCCCCCAAGATGATATTTTCTTTGATCCCTTCTTTATTTAAAATTTTAATTTTATTGGTATGGGAAATGTTAGCCATATTTCCTTCTTCAAAATAATTTGGTGCAGGAATGAGATTTTTAAACTAGTCAACTTCACCATGAATGAAGTGTTTTGACTCCACGACATATTGATCATGGGTTTTCTATGAAAGGAAGTACACACAATGGTGTATATCATCCTAAGGATAATCAGGGGTGGTCATGGCTTCCATGATGTCTTCATCAGAATGGAAGGTGGGGGGGATGGAGGAAGAGAGACCACATGATGAATAAGGGATGCTTGAGGCATCTTCATGAGAGACAAGGTTCACATGCACATCATCAAGGTTGGGAGATGAATGACTAGTAGATGTGACATCTACCGACATTGATACTGAAGTGTTTATCGAAGAAGGTTCAATAGAATCACAATAGGAGATGTCAAGAGAATCCCAATATATCGATCCCATGGATGACAACAGGTAGAGAATAGGAGCAGTACTATACTTCATCTCGACATCAATGTTTGAGAGACCTCCTGCTCTAGCATAGGAGAGGGACCAGAACTCACAGGTAGAGGATAGGTGGAATGACTACGAGCAACCTCTAATTAGTGAATCAATTGAAGTGTATCATGAAAAGATTCAATACGGGGACAACGATGAGAATAATGGCCATAATTGTCACACAAATCACAGGGGTGATTCATGTGTAATTATTTTTTCTTCTAAAATGACTCGGGTAAGGTGACATGGACCTCAGGAATATTAGAGTTGGGGAAGGTATCAAAGACCACATTCTTGATATAAGGGAGTTCAAGATAATTATTGGTGGCATGACCAACGAAATCACACAAAGCACATGGAGGAGTAAGCTTTGACATCTTAGGAGGAGTTGGAGTTGGTTGGGGTTCCTTGTCTTTGGATCCCTTTTTATTGGATTTCCCCCCCTCACCATATTATTTCACAATAGGAGTAGGTTCCTGTTGAGGTTGTTTTGGAATTAAAGCAAAGAAATGGGTAGGAACAATAGGTTCAACTCGGGTCAAAGCACTGTAAGGTTTGAGTTGATTAGGGGGAGTGTTTGCGAGAGGATCAATGTACCAGACTAGGACCCCCAAGGTAATGTTAGGTAAAATCAATGTAGACATAATAGGTGTATAATACACTCCTAGGGGTGTAAATAGGAACGATAAATGACTAGAAGGGTAATGACCTAGGGGAACGACTCTGAGATGGTTAAGACCTGGGGGGACAGTTCTGGGCTAAAAAGGACTATGAGAGATACCAGAAGAATGAAATGGACCTTGAGGAGTAGTACCAGAAGGCTAGGTTGAGTTGGGGAAAATAGGTTGTGGAGGTGTTGGTTGTTGTGAAGGCATACCAGATAGCTTGTGAGCCGCTCATGATGCTTGAAGCATACAAACAGTAGATGAGTTAAGCTTAGAAGGGGCAGGTGGTGGACCATAATAAGCACCAATCAAGGTGGAATATTTATAGACGCCAGGAGAGAAATTGGTGAGGGATGAGACAATATTATTTCCAGTCATCGATGAGATAGTGGATTGAGGTGAAGTTTGAGACTTAGGATCATAGTACGTCATCTGATCGATATTGATGATCTTTCCATTATGAGGGAATCACATCTTATGAAAAACTGTAGATGCAATAGCTGACATAGCATAGGTATAAATACAAACCAAAAGGATGTTGTAATATAATGGGGCATCAATGACCTCAATGTCAATAGAAAAGGTCTTACTGGAAATAGTGCTAGAATAGTTACAATATAAGAAAAGGGTCTGAGAGGGATGACCATCTTAAGCACGGAGAGTAATGGCGGAAGGAGATAGGAAAGGTAAACCAAGTTGCATCCAAACACTAGGATCCATCACACAGGTGGAGGTACCTTCGTCTATGATAAACTGCTGAACAGTAGCATTTCTTATGGAGATTAGTATTTGAAATGTAATGGATGAAGGAAGGGGGGGATGTTCTAACTTATCAATGTCAAGGACAATCATACGATCGTTAGAGAGATCCAAAGTAGAGAGTAGAGCTTTCTATTAGGATGGGCATGTCTGGAGGACTTCCAGCATTGACATGGAAGCTAGGTACTATGCCAAGTCATCTACTATGCTATAGGTATGGGTAGCTTTATAAAAGTAGTGTTTCAATGTAATGGAAATTTTAGGATCTTGGGGATAACCTCTACCTTAGGTAGAGGGATCTATAAGGTACCATTTGATGATGATAGAGGCTCGATGGAAACTTGGGGTTTGGACTCAGACGCTAACTTAGAGGATGGCTTGCCATATTGGTGTGACTGAGTCTGAATGATGACTTGTTCGATGTTGACTTCATTAGAATTCATCATAATAATATGATAATCGTTGTGACCAGATGGTCGAGGTGGGGGATATGCATGAACTTGTGTAGGATGAGTTGCTAGATATCCCTGGTGGGGAGAAGGATTGGTAAGCATAGTCGGTTGAGATGAAGCAAGAGGGGGAGGAGGCATTATGGGTTGTGGTCCTCTAGAAGAAATTGATTGAGATTCCCGTACTTGACGCATTTGAGGTTAAAGGGGACAATCATGAGTATAATAGCCATATAATCTGCAACAGGCATAAGGATTTTTTTGTACGAAGAGCCTTGTTTTGCTTCAGTTGTCTATCATGTTGCTAGGTTTCGAGATTAGGATGGTTTCCCTTAGGTTCATTAGGTGGTGGACCCTAGCTACCTTGATTACCTTGAGACATCACGTTCAAGTTACCTTTCCCCTTTTTCCTTTTCTTGGCATTTAGGGGATTGGCTATGCTCTTTTGAGCATACACTGGACCTTGTGGAGGAGGTTTTTTTTGTGGCAGAGGTGGACGAGGCATGGGGGGGAAGGATGTTGGTTCCAGCAGGACTTGAGTGTTAGGCAGTGCATACAAATAATAAGGAGATGGGGAAACATTAAGATGAACAGGTGGAGCAATGGCTGGAGATATGCATATGAAGTGTTGAGACCTGGATAAGAGTTTCTATGTGGAAGATTGGGGGAGGGATAGGTGTGAGAGGAATTGGTCCGTCTCAGGGCTTGAACATAAATCACTGGAGGTGGAGAATATAGTTGAATTTGAGGGTGTGAAGTGATTCCAACGATACCATCATTGATATGAGATGCCCCTAGTGCATTAGCAACACCAGGATGAGGTAGATCAAGAATGACAGTATAAACATAACCTAACTATGGATAGATCAGATCAAATTCCAAGGCTACTTGGAGCACATCTTCCTTCGATTAATGGAAGTGAGAAGCGACATATTTAGAAATGGGGGCCAAAAGTGATCTAAGGACACGATCTTCGAATTTATGAGTTGTACATATGCTCCTCGTTCTATGCCATTCCTAGACATGGTTGGATAGGCAAGTGGTAGAAGTTTGGCGAAAAGAATTCAATAGTACGGTACTAGTGTCATAATAGAGAGGTAATTGGTGTTTTTAGAAAAAATAGTGTCTTATTGAACCACTAACCCTGTAGGTTTGGAATCTACCCTAGAAACAACAGTTTAAAGCAATTCAATAATTTTCTCTATGTGTAACAGATAAGAGAAAGATAATGGAACCAACTTGGAACTTCTGCTTAATCCCTTGCTTGATCTCTCTCTCCTTTGGCAGATACTACAACTCCTCCCCGTAATTAACACGCTTGGAGAGTACCTGCACAAGTACAGCAACAAAGAACCATCAAAGCATCGTGATCTATTACAACATAAACATTACAGAATTAGATATATAATGAACAAATGATAGCATTCCCAATCGCACAATCATGTGGGAGAAAACTTGAAGAGATTTATTAATAGAAAGGAGAATTACAACCTAGTTTTCTAATCCAGTACCATCCTCCTAGCATAAATCCTTCTTCACCTCATGAAATAACAAGATCACACCAACAAGAACACAATGCTCTCTCCTCAATGACAAAACTATCAACACTTCCTTGCAATTCAAAATATTCCAGCCTTTAGATCTCTTAGATGAGGGATCCATTTATAGATGTTTGCAAGGGTGTGAGTCATCCATGGGGTTTGATTAGTGTCATTCCACTTGTTACAATTGGTTCCACAAGACAAGGGATTGGAGATGGTTTCCTAGTTCCCTTGTTCATCCTTGGGCGAATTCAGAGAGGCAAGTGGCATAGGAGAAGTTTCTAGAAGATTCCATGAGCAACCAACTAACAAACTGTCCTAGAAATTTGTCCATCCTCACCCATCACACCCTATAGAAGGCTTAAACAGTATGCATCGCACCCTGGTAGTGTACCACTCAGTATGCATCACACTTTGCCAAGGGAGCAGCCAGTATGGTTCAATTTAGGTAATTTCTAGATGGTTTCTCAGATGGAAGTTTTGGGGAATGATGTATTCAGATGACTATGTTACTTTAGGGTATGAAAAAACTCTTTTAGGGGTTGATGAGCACTAATACATTGACATATAAGTTTGGGGTTGATGTGCCCAAATATGTCTATAACAATTTGCACCTAATGGTAAAGTTAAGTTTCCCTGTAGGTTATATGATTGGTCTATCACACCATTCATCTTTGTCTATTTGGATGAAGACAAATAGGTGTTGGATAACCGTCCTGATTCACCACAACGACTTCCATCTGGTTACAGAAGACTCTCATTTTCATCATGCTGGGTGTTATCTCAAAATCAGGCCCTGATAGGCTGCTGGTCAGGTTTACTCTAAGTAACTATTTCAAACCTACTTTAGGATGAGGCCTAGCCTCCTCAACCTGAGAGGGCTCTCTCTTGATGGATTAATGATTTTGATTAAAGATAAGATGGCTAACTCTTATAGAACAACTGTGAAAAATATGAATGCTGGAAACACATTAAACAACTATCCATTGGGCTTATGGAGTCAACAACACCTCAATATAACAGTGAACTTAACCTTACATAGAAGTCAGGGCATTCAGCATTTAGACATTCAGAACATCAACTCATATGGGAACACACAGTTTATAAATGTATACAAGAAATCAGAGCACATTCAGTGAATTCTGAGTGATTATACATCTATACCACTGTAAGAATTAAGAAAAGGACAACATCACATATTCTGAACATAAGAAATCCTTCATGAATCCTGAGAAGTAAAGTCAAAATTATATTACTGAAAATGAGTCTTACATAAGCCAAATACAAGCTTTGTTATAAAGTTTTCCAACCCTGATTACATTGTTGTTTTAGCTATATATAGAGCTCTTATTCTAACTGATCGAGATTCCTCCTTAAACATTAAGGGAACTCGAAAACTACTTCTAATGACACCTATTAACCCTTTAACTAACTAATAAATACAACTGTCTGTTAATTGACAGCTCTAGAATCCTAAAACAATTAGGATTCTAATTCTACATCATGCTGAATGTAGCATTTATTACAATCAGGATTTATTCCCTGACAAGTGGTCTCTTTTAGTTTGGTTGTGATGGATCTTCAAGGCTCCATGTTGGTCTTCAATGTCACACGTTTTCCATTGTCCTGAAACATAGGAAATTATCCCTGTTTTACTGGTCTTTGGTTTACCTCAAAATGTTCGAATCCAAAGAAGCATGTCCTTTATCCTTTAATTACCCAAAATAGAGCAGATTGCCACGTCCTTGATGTGCTATCCACAGTTTTCATGTACCTGTGTGATGACAAAACCTTTCAAAAAGATTTGCCGCTTTGTCAATCATAATTGATCAACTGAATTGTAACATGCAGCTACAGCAGTTTCGTAGCGCGCTACGAAACTACTGTGTAATTTCAAAAACACAGTCTTCCTTTCATAGCTAAATGATCGCCACTGTTCATGGCTTAAGCACCTTACCCCTTGATCATTTTGACAAGATTTGCTTGCAACTTTTCAAGAAACAGATATTTCTCCTGAGGAAAAGATGCAATGACACCGATAACACCATTCACTGTTCCAAATATAACTGTATGAATCTGGTTAATACCTCTTCTCCTCCTGCATCAGAACTTCCACTACCAACCCAGTTAAACTCAAAATCCCTTTCACTGTTTCCCTTCACTTCAGTGTTCATCCCCAAACAGGGATCAACTTCAGGGTCAGCACTTGAAGGTTTATTTGAACCACTTGATGACCTTTCTTTTATAACCTTTCTACTGTTTGTAGTTTCTCCATTGGGCAAGTTGATACAAAGTGAATTATCATCATGTTCTTCCACTTTGATAACCTTGTACCGATCCATTGCTCTAATGGAGAGTCGCTGGAAATAACAGAGTTCAGTAACTCGTGTCTTTCTTATTCAATCTGAAAGCTGTCCATAACATGGAGAGAAAAATGCAAGCTATAGCATTTCAACTGACTCCCTGCTGCAGCTTTCAACAAAGAAAGTCATTGTAATGCACGAACAAATATGGTAACTGGCTGAAAACCAACACCCATTAACCCTTAACCAGAAACCCACAGCAGCTAGAAACCGCTTGGTGAGGGGACTATTTTTCCAATAAAATTTGCAATAATTTCTCCTCAATGTTCTTATTCATTATTCACTGTTGCACAATGAATCATGAAAGATTTGACTACATTTCCAGGCCTCATGTAGAACTAATTTTAAGTTGTTTGTGAAAATGCAGGGCTCATAATAAAATTGCATTGCAACTCAAAAATTAAAATCACAAACTCATTTACATCTGTCCATGAAAATTACAGCACCAGCTAACTTAAACCCAAATGTGAACGAAAGAGGCAATCCACGAGACTGGCAAATTTACGCCTTAGCAGATAGCCAGTTTTGATTTTCGAGGGTCAAACTAAGACTACCTATATGCAAGTTTCCAGTAGCACACCAATTGAACACTTCATATTCCCTTTTATATGCTGGGTAAGCTGAGTTAATCCCCTGAAAATCTCCAGAAAAAGTCAAAACTGTAAGATCCGGCATTATTGATCAGCAACGAGTAGATAAATCCCTTTCCAAGGAATTGCATGAGGGCTTCTGGTGTGTTTGCAGAACAATATACTTGCAATTATGTACAGCCAATGAATGCAGGAAAGCGTAACTCGCAGAGGACACCAAATCTCCAAAGAAGAGCTTTGAGGAATGATAAACCTCGAACTTGGTAATAACCTGATCCACAGCACACGGACTCCATATCTTCCATGACAATTTGGTTTCTCTATCTACTTTTCTACATCATAGGACTCTTCATTACAGCTAGTTATTTTGGGATCTGAACTTGATGGTAAAACTTCTGGCAAACCATCAGCATGTCCAGACTTGGGACACGACAAACCTGGTATGCCAGGAAATGGTGGAAAAACATTTAGCTGTGAAGTTTGAACATCTGCCTTCATCTTCCCAGTTGTGTCAGGCAATGATCTATTACCATTCAGTGTATTGATTGCCACACATTCTTCTGCCCCTCCTTCAACATTTTGCACTGGAATATGTCTCGAATAAATGGATATAGGAACAGAGGCTTGATGCTCTCTAGAAAGGGAATTCATGTTGTTATCCAGTTCAGATAGCGGCTCATCCGAGTCCTGCTGTGCTGTATGGATTTCCCTGCAGGGCAGATTTGCATTTGATTCACCACTACCTTCGAGCATACTGGTCCCTGAGTCTGATGGTGGAATATTGGATGTCACCCCCGAGGCATTCTCAGATTTAACTACTTTCATTTTAGCCTTCACACCAACATTATGCAACGATCCTTTCATCTTTTCCAACTTTGAATTCTCAGGAATTTGACCATCTAATGAGTGTCTCTCCTTCTTATGAGACGTAAACTCTTGGAAAGCTCCTTTAACATTAACATCTAAGCCTGACTCATTAGTTGGAACTAAAACCGTCTGGCCAAATAGCTTGAGACTTGATGGTGAAATGCTTGTACTGGATGATTCCATATTTGTTTCCTGCAAGTTGATGTTATCATGTGTTTGAAGTGGTCCCAGTCTTGCATTGTATGGAGCAAATGCTGCGTTCTTCCGAGTTTCACCACCTAGATTGGAACCTGCACACAATCTGTCAGGTGCAGATGAAACTGCTGATAGTGACCTATTCTCCTCTTCATTTGTTGATGGACCAATTTGACTAGCAGTGCCTGCCTTCCGCGGATATGGATGGCTTGGCTTTCGTTTAGGTCGTGTATAAAAATTGCGGATCTCAAGTGTGTCTTTCAGCTGGGTGAAAAATCTCAGAAAACAGAATATCCAGTACAATGAGAATATCCCTGAAAACAGAGCTCAAGATTGTTTACAAGGAATAGTTTCAGACTGCTCCAAATTCGAAAAATAGAAGCAAAACCCACAAGAACATTTCCCCGATTGCTCTGATACTATTTTGAAAACCCTGATTGAACGACCAAAACCGCTAAGTAAAATACAACTGCAAACATGTGCCAGTACCAAGACACCTAACGACCTAATGATGAGGATAAGCGGTCGGATATGATAGACGAAGTGTATAGGCTGACAACTGTTGATGGATTTTGATGAATATGACAGCTGTGAAAGAATGGCTATGGATTCGAACAAATCCCCAATTTCGTAGCGCAGCCAGTGCAAAATATGAATTATGCGCTACGAAATCACCTAGACAATTTCGGCTTTGAAATGAGTTTGGACATATGATATCCATGTGAGATGTGAGACCAATGATAGACTAAAACAGAGAATTGACCCCTTTATACATACCAACAATACTCTTAACAAGACTCCTATTCAAACTATTTAGACTCTAAAACCAGATGAAAGGACTAGACCCAAAATTGACACCAACCCTTTGGAAAACAATCGAACTGATGTGAACAATTTAGAAATTTTTCTTTAGTGATAACAGTGGCTCCACTTGGGATAGTGTGCTCCTGTAGTACACTAAGAACTCGTAGGTCCAGTGCTTTATTTTCTTTTTATATGAAAAACGGAAATTTGCTTGACAAACATCCCTTTCCAGCTTCTTGGGCCTTCACCTCAGGCTTAAACTTGATTATCACTGTAGGAGAAAGAAATCTATATCTACTGGAAAAAAAATTGCTCAGTCAACCTTGAGCTTATTTCCATTTTCCTACCTACCTACCCTATCAATTCAAACTTCTTTCAGCTCAATCAATGTGAAATTTCCAATGTAGTCAATCATTTGTCTTATCTGATATTTGAGTTTTTTGACTGCATCGGAGTTCAGAGCCACAATGATATTGTGATGACCAGTGCCACTGAAATTGCCTCTGATCTTCATAGAAAAACTGAAACAATGGAAAGTAAAACTCTTCCATATATTTGGCTATAGGATCCTAGAATACATGATCAGCTTGATGATTCTTGTAACTTTCTGGTTGTGCAAACTGATCTTCAACAACAGTGTACAGTTCCTCAATCGTGAAAGAGAAAGGAAGCAACACTCTCTCCTTTTGTTCTGCCATAGAAAGCTTCTGAAAATAATGATCATGATTATGAAAATTATATGCCTGAATTTGACCTTGTAAACCTTCAATGCCTTTCTCAATGTCTTTAGCAACTTCATCCAAAAATTTCATCTTATCCTTAGCATTGCACTCAAATGATTTTAGATACGAAGACAATGACAAAGAAAAACTTTCATCTATTTCTTCATTAATATGATCATCATTCCATTGTTTGAAACCTTGAATTGAAGGAGAGTTTGCCACCACATCTGATCTATCTATCCATTCCTCCAAAAACATAAGCCAAAAGTCTTCAAATGACTTAATGGATTTGGTAGGAAAGCTTTCAATCCACTGTTTACATTTCCCTTGAAATGAATCATAGAACAACATAATGCAAACATCCTCATGTTTAACTCTAAGAAGCTCTGTAAAATCACAAAATTTTGATATATGCTTCAAAGTTAAATTCAAATCTTCTCCGTTGAATTTTGGACCATTCCTTAGAAAATATGCATACTTGGGAAAATGATTTGGGAAACCATGAATTCCTGAAAAATCTATGCATGCATACCTTGAAATAAGAATGGTAGCATCTGGGTCCTTCATAACTCCAGTGGAATCACCATGAATGTATGAATTTTGAATTCTTCAACAATGGAGTCACCAAGGTAGATTGCAGCCTCGAAAATTCTTCTGAGCTCCTGCTACCTTCAGAAGTTCAGCTTCATGATTTCGGGAACGAATAATCTTCAGACTCCCGGCAGACGCACCAAAATGTTATCTCAAAATCAGGCCCTGATAGGCTGTTGGTCAGGTTGACTCTAAGTAACTATTTCAAACCTACTTTAGGCTGAGGCCTAGCCTCCTCAACCTGAGAGGGCTCTCTCTTGATGGATTAATGATTTTGATTAAAGATAAGATGGCTAACTCTTATAGAATAACTGTGAAAAATATGAATGCTGGAAACACATTAAACAACTATCCATTGGGCTTATGGAGTCAACAACACCTCAATATAACAGTGAACTTAACCTTACATAGAAGTCAGGGCATTCAACATTTAGACATTCAGAACATCAACTCATATGGGACCACACAGTTTATAAATGTATACAGGAAATCAGAGCACATTCAGTGAATTCTGAGTGATTATACATCTATACCACTGTAAGAATTAAGAAAAGGACAACATCACATATTATGAACATAAGAAATCCTTCATGAATCCTGAGAAGTAAAGTCAAATTTATATTACTGAAAATGAGTCTTACATAAGCCAAATACAAGCTTTGTTATAAAGTTTTCCAACCCTGATTACATTGCTGTTTTAGCTATATATAGAGCTCTTATTCTAACTGATCGAGATTCCTCCTTAAACATTAAGGGAACTCGAAAACTACTTCTAATGACGCCTATTAACCCTTTAACTAACTAATAAATACAACTGACTGTTAATTGAAAGCTCTAGAATCCTAAAACAATTAGGATTCTAATTCTACATCATGCTGAATGTAGCATTTATTACAATCAGGATTTATTCCCTGACAAGTGGTCTCTTTTAGTTTGGTTGTGATGGATCTTCAAGGCTCCATGTTGGTCTTCAATGTCACACGTTTTCCATTGTCCTGAAACATAGGAAATTATCCCTGTTTTACTGGTCTTTGGTTTACCTCAAAATGTTCGAATCCAAAGAAGCATGTCCTTTATCCTTTAATTACCCAAAATAGAGTAGACTGCCACGTCCTTGATGTGTTTTCCACAGTTTTCATGTACCTGTGTGATGACAAAACCTTTCAAAAAGATTTGCCGCTTTGTCAATCATAATTGATCAACTGAATTGTAACATGCAGCTACAGCAGTTTCGTAGTGCGCCACGAAACTGCTGTGTAATTTCAAAAACACAGTCTTCCTTTCATATCTAAATGATCACCACTGTTCATGGCTTAAGAACCTTACCCCTTGATCATTTTGACAAGATTTTCTTGCAAATTTTCAAGAAACAGATATTTCTCCTGAGGAAAAGATGCAATGACACCGATAACACCATTCACTGTTCCAAATATAACTGTATGAATCTGGTTAATACCTCTTCTCCTCTTGCATCAGAACTTCCACTACCAACCCAGTTAAACTCAAAATCCCTTTCACTATTGCCCTTCACTTCAATGTTCATCCCCAAACAGGGATCAACTTCAGGGTCAGCACTTGAAGGTGTATTTGAACCACTTGATGACCTTTCTTTTATAACCTTTCTACTGTTTGTAGTTTCTCCATTGGGAAAGTTCATACAAAGTGCATTATCATCCTGTTCTTCCACTTTGATAACCTTGTACCGATCCATTGCTCTAATGGAGAGTCGCTGGAAATAACAGAGTTCAGTAACTCGGATCTTTCTTATTCAATCTGAAAGTTGTCCATAACATGGAGAGAAAAATGCAAGCTATAGCATTTCAACTGACTCCATGCTGCAGCTTTCAACAAAGAAAGTCCTTGTAATGCACCAACAAATATGGTAACTGGCTGAAAACCAACAGCCATTAACCCTTAACCAGAAACCCACAGCAGCTAGAAACCGCTTGGTGAGGGGACTATTTTTCCAATAAAATTTGCAATAATTTCTTCTCAATGTTCTTAGTCATCATTCACTGTTGCACAATGCATCATGAAAGATTTGACTGCATTTCCAGGCCTCATGTAGAACTAATTTTAAGTTGTTTGTGAAAATGCAGGGCTCATAATAAAATTGCATTGCAACTCAAAAATTAAAATCACAAACTCATTTACATTTGTCCATGAAAATTACAGCACCAGCTAACTTAAACCCAAATGTGAACGAAAGAGGCAATCCACGAGACTGGCAAATTTACACCTTAGCAGATAGCCAGTTTTGATTTCCGAGGGTCAAACTAAGACTACCTATATGCAAGTTGCCAGTAGCACACCAATTGAACACTTCATATTCCATTTTATATGCTAGATAAGCTGAGTTAATCCCCTGAAAATCTCCAGAAAAAGTCAAAACTGTAAGATCCGGCATTATTGATCAGCAACGAGTAGATAAATCCCTTTCCAAGGAATTGCATGAGGGCTTCTGGTGTGTTTGCAGAAAAATATACTTGCAATTATGTACAGCCAATGAATGCAGGAAAGCGTAACTCGCAGAGGACACCAAATCTCCAAAGAAGAGCTTTGAGGAATGATAAACCTCGAACTTGGTAATAACTTGATCCACAGCACACGGACTCCATATCTTCCATGACAATTTGGTTTCTCTATCTACATTTCTACATCACAGGACTCTTCATTACAGCTAGTTATGTTGGGATCTGAACTTGATGGTAAAACTTCTGGCAAACCATCAGCATGTCCAGACTTGGGACACGACAAACCTGGTATGCGTGGAAATGGTGAAAAAACATTTAGCTGTGAAGTTTGAACATCTACCTTCATCTTCCCAGTTGTGTCAGGCAATGATCTATTACCATTCAGTGTATTGATTGCCACACATTCTTCTGCCCCTCCTTCAACATTTTGCACTGGAATATGTCTCAAATAAATGGATATAGGAACAGAGGCTTGATGCTCTCTAGAAAGGGAATTCATGTTGTTATCCAGTTCAGATAGCGGCTCATCCGAGTCCTGCTGTGCTGTATGGATTTCCCTGCAGGGCAGATTTGCATTTGATTCACCACTACCTTCGAGCATACTGGTCCCTGAGTCTGATGGTGGAATATTGGATGTCACCCCCGAGGTGTTCTCAGATTTAACTACATTCATTTTAGCCTTCACACCAGCATTATGCAACGATCCTTTCATCTTTTCCAACTTTGAATTCTCAGGAATTTAACCATCTAATGAGTGTCTCTCCTTCTTATGAGACGTAAACTCTTGGAAAGCTCCTTTAACATTAACATCTAAGCCTGACTCATTAGTTGGAACTAAAACCGTCTGGCCAAATAGCTTGATACTTGATGGTGAAATGCTTGTACTGGATGATTCCATATTTGTTTCCTGCAAGTTGATGTTATCATGTGTTTGAAGTGGTCCGAGTCTTGCATTGTATGGAGCAAATGTTGCGTTCTTCCAAGTTTCACCACCTAAATTGGAACCTGCACACAATCTGTCAGGTGCAGATGAAACTGCTGATAGTGACCTGTTCTCCTCTTCATTTGTTGATGGACCAATTTGACTAGCAGTGCCTGCCTTCCGAGGATATGGATGGCTTGGCTTTCGTTTAGGTCGTGTATAAAAATCGCGGATCTCAAGTGTGTCTTTCAGCTGGGTGAAAAATCTCAGAAAACAGAATATCCAGTACAATGAGAATATCCCTGAAAACGGAGCTCAAGATTGTTTACAAGGAATAGTTTCAGACTGCTCCAAATTCGAAAAATAGAAGCAAAACCCTCAAGAACATTTCCCCGATTGCTCTGATACTATTTTGAAAACCCTGATTGAACGACCAAAACCGCTAAGTAAAATACAACTGCAAACATGTGCCAGTACCAAGACACCTAACGACCTAATGATGAGGATAAGCGGTCGGATATGATAGAAGAAGTGGATAGACTGACAACTGTTGATGGATTTTGATGAATATGACAGCTGTGAAAGAATGGCTATGGATTCGAACAAATCCCCAATTTCGTAGCGCAGCCAATGTAAAATATGAATTATGCGCTACAAAATCACCTAGACAAATTCGGCTTTGAAATAAGTTTGGACATATGATATCCATGTGAGATGTGAGACCAATGATAGACTAAAACAGAGAATTGACCCCTTTATACATACCAACAATACTCTTAACAAGACTCCTATTCAAACTATTTAGACTCTAAAACCAGATGAAAAGACTAGACCCAAAATTGACACCAACCCTTTGGAAAACAATCGAACTGATGTGAACAATTTAGAAATTTTTCTTGAGTGATAACACTGGGGGCATGTAAACCAATTCAAGCATATTTTTTCGTTTTAAGCTTGTGTAAAAAAGAAACTGAAGCCAAGCATAGTTTGTTTATTTCAAGCTTGTGTAAACATGAAACCGAATCCAAGCATAGTTCCCCATGGTTCAATATTGTCTAAAAATGAACCCATGGTTCAAGCTTGTCTAAAAATGAACCCATTTTCAATTTTTAACCCTTGTGATTGCCATTCTGTCAGCCTTTTTGAGCCTTGCTTGCTTTCATCTCATCACCACCATCTCTCTGGCCAATCATATGATTTCACTTGGTTGTTTTACCCTTTTTGAGGAATAGTTGCAATGAGTGGTCTTATTAGCCAGCCTCTTCACATAAATCAACATGTTTTGAGAAGTTCCAACATCACCGGAACCAATTGTTACCCTAAACACCACTCATTCCTCAAAATAGAGTCCTATTTAAACCCTTTTTAGACTCGTTAAACATGAAAAGATTGTCGAGCGCTTATCCTTTCCAGCTCGTTAAAGTATTGGAAATGTCATCCCTCCTGTATTATTTTATCCTTTTTCAGACCTGAGGGATTACTTTACCAAAACAAACTTATGGAGTTTTATTTTCATCCCTTTTCAAACTCTCCAAACATGAAATGGACTGAGTTATCCTGGTCGTTAAACTTGTTAAAATAATAGCGACAAACTTGTCCATCTAGACGAGACCGAGTTTCACTATCGCTAGACTCGTTAAAATATTAAATAGCGACAGGTTTTCCCAGAGGGTGAATTATATAAAAAGCATATGTTATCCTCCTCAAGCTTGACAAAAATAAAGAGGTACTGGTTAGCAATGACTGGGGAAAAAAGGGAAAAACTTGAAGAATTTATGGTAGCAAGTCGCTCTTGAACATGACACTTTCATTTCATCTCCATAATAGAGTTGGGTTGGGTTATTCCGTTCACCGATCATCATACCATTAGTCTTTCATACCATCCATATTTTGGGGTTAAGGCTACCAATTCATCTCAGTGTTGCCGACATGTTCAAGAGAAGTCATTTAGTTGAGAAATCACCATCCAGTTAATGTCTCATACACTGCAATATCTCCAACCTTCATTTTTTCATGACCGCCATTCCTGAAACTTGTGTCGTTAGTTCATTTTCACCCCCAAAAATCATTTTCTTCGTTTCGTTTTGTAGATGTGGGATATGTCAAGGCCCTCCTATGATGAGTCACTTCTTGTCGACATCAGCTGATTATCCAAGAATTTGACTTAGAAACAACCCTTTCAGTGCTTTGAAGCTTTCATATATCAATGGCAAGTTTCTCACTTTCTACGACAAGTTGATGTCAATGGCCTTCGACCGAAAGATTTGGCGTGGTGTTCGACATCGGATCATGTATTCACACCATGTCAATTGTATTGTAGTACCTTGAGGATCATTATCATTATGGGTGATCCCTCTCGCGTCTGTTAACAGCTCACATCATTGGCTGGTAATCAGGCAATGTCTTTCCATGTTCGACTTCAGAACATCTCTTCACATGGTTTGACTTGTACATCGAGTGAAGATTGAATGAGTTTGAAGACCCCGGACCTAGTTTCATCCATCCAGGCTGCGATATATTCAAGGTTATAAAAACATCAAATGTACAAAGGCTCTACACAAATGGTCATCCTAATCATGGATTGTGACTCTATATTTGTAGAATCACCAGTCTGTATCTGCAGATGACTATCTGATCTATGTACATGAAATGAAATTTATAAAGCTGAGCATGGGAATGCCTCCCTCAACTAGATCATGAAAATCATATTATGATGATGTTTTGTATTGTAAATTGATGCAGGTCACCTTCCAATTTGAAACTTCAGATCCTCATGATAAAGCATTTCACCCGACATGAATTTTTACGACCTCATGCTTTAGGGGACAGCTGTTATAGACATATATGGGCACATCAAACCCAAACTTATATGTCAATGTATTAGGGCTCATCAACCCCTAAAAGAGTTGTTTCATACCCTAAAGGAACATAGTCATCTAAATACATCATTCCCAAAAAGTTCCATCTGAGAAACCATCCAGAAATTGCCTAAATTGAACCATACTGGCTGCTCCATTGGAAAATTGTGATGCATACTGAGTGGTACACTACCAGGGTGTGATGCATACTATTTAGGCCTTCTATAGGGTGCGATGGGCAAGGATGGAAAAATTTCAGGGACAGTTTGTTAGTTGGTTTCTCATGGAATCTTCTAGAAACTTCTCTTGTGCCACTTGCCTCTCTAAATTCACCCAGGGATGAACAAGAGAACAAGGAAACCATCTCCAATCCCTTATCTTTTGGAACCAATTGTAACAAGTGGAATGACACTAATCAAAACCCATGGATGACTCACACCCTTGCAAACATATATAAATGGATCCCTCATATAAGAGATCTAAAGGTTAGAATATTGTGAATTGCAAGGAAGCGTTGATAGTTTTGTCATTGAGGAGAGAGTATTGTATTCTTGTTGGTGTGATCTTTCTATTCATGAGGTGAAGAAGGATTGAAGCTGGGAGGATGGTATTGGATCCGACAACTGGGTTGTAATTCTCCTTTCTATTAATAAAGCTCTTCAAGTTTTCTCCCATATGATTGTGCAATTGGGAATGCTATCATTTGTGAATTATATATCTAATTCTGTAATGTTTATGTTGTAATATATCACGATGCTTTTAAGGCTCTTTGTTGCTGTTCTTGTGCAAGTACTCTCCAAGTGTGTTAAGTATGGGGAGGAGTTGCAGGATCTGCTAAAGGAGAGAGAGATCAAGCAAGGGATTAAGCGGAAGTTCTAGGTTGGTTCCATTATCTTTATCTTATCTGTTACACATAGGGAAATTATTGAATTTCTTTAAACTATTGTTTCTAGGGTAGCTGCCAAACCTAAAGGGCTAGCATTCTTTAGGAATACTAGTTTTCCCAGAAACAAATTGGTGTCTTGTTGAACCACTAACCTTCTAGGTTTGGAAGCTACCCTAGAAACAACAGTTTAAAGAAATTCATTGATATTTCCCATGTGTAACAGATAAGAGAAAGATAGTAGAGAAGAAACTTGGAACTTTCGCTTGATCCCTTGCTTAATCTCTCTCTCCTTTGGCAGATCTAGTAACTCCTCCCCGTACTTAACATGCTTGGAGAGTACCTGCACAAGTACAACAACAAATAACTGTCAAAGAATTGTGATCTATTACAACATAAACATAAATTCTTCAAGTTTCACTCGATGTACAAGTCAATCCATGTGAAGAGATGTTCTGAAGTCGAACACGGAATAGCATCGCCTGATTACCAGCCAATGATGTGAGATGTTAACAGATGTGAGAGGGATCACCGATAATGATAATGATCCTCAAGGTACTATAGTACAATTGACGCGGTGTGAATACATGATCCGATGTCGAACACCACGCCAAATTTTCCATGTCGAGCTATCCTCAGACTCCTATCACAACTCGTAAGTGGTCATGAAGGAGAGATTTGATTCCAATTCCCCCGATACATAATGTACAACATTACTGAATTGATCGTCATTCTATGTACATATGGAACAGGTTGCCACATAATTAACCTGTGGCAGGGATGATACCATTGGTATAAACAGACCATTTAGGGATGATGGTTGACTAGGAGCTATATTTGGACTGAGAAATGAAAGCTGGTCAATGGTGACAATTTTGCCTTCATGCAGGAAACAAATCACTCGAAAGAGTGTTGAAACAATAGCTCCCATGTGATAAACATAGTCATGCCCAAGAAGTAAATTGTAATCTAAAGGTCCTAAGACTACCATCACATTCAGATAAATGGTTTTTCCTCTAGATATGTTGTGGAAAACTAGTATTCCTAAAGAATGCTAGCCCTCTAGGTTTGGTAGCTACCGTAGAAACAACAGTTTAAAGCAATAAAATAATTTTCCCTATGTGTAACAGATAAGAGAAAGATAATGGAACCAACCTGGAACTTCCACTTAATCCCTTGCTTGATCTCTCTCTCCTTTAGCAGATCTTGCAACTCCTCCCCATACTTAACATGCTTGGAGAGTACCTGCACAAGTACAGCAACAAAGAACCGTCAAAGCATTGTGATATATTACAACATAAACATTATAGAATCAGATATATAATGAACAAATGATAGCATTCACAATTGCATAATCATATGGGAGAAAACTTGAAGAGCTTTATTAATAGAAAGGAGAATTACAACCCAGTTGTCTAATCCAGTACCATCCTCCCAGCTTCAATCCTTCTTCACCTCATGAAATAGCAAGATCACACCAACAAGAATACAATGCTCTCTCCTCAATGACAAAACTATCAACACTTCCTTGCAATTCACAATATTCCAGCCTTTAGATCTCTTAGATGAGGGATCCATTTATAGATGTTTGCAAGGGTGTGAGTCATCCATGGGGTTTGATTAGTGTCATTCCACTTGTTACAATTGGTTCCACAAGGCAAGGGATTGGAGATGGTTTCCTAGTTCCCTTGCTCATCCTTAGGCGAATTCAAATAGGCAAGTGGCACAGGAGAAGTTTCTAGAAGATTCCATGAGCAACCAACTAACAAACTGTCCTGGACATTTGTCCATCCTCACCCATCACACCCTATAGAAGGCCTAAACAGTATGCATTACACCCTGGTAGTGTACCACTCAGTATGCATCGCACTTTTTCGAAGGAGCAGCCAGTATGGTTCAATCTAGGCAATTTTTGGATGGTTTCTCAGATGGAACTTTTGGGGAATGATGTATTCAGATGACTATGTTTCTTTAGGGTATGAAACAAATATTTTAGGGGTTGATGAGCCCTAATACATCAACATATAAGTTTGGGGTTGATGTGCCCAAATATGTCTATAACAGTTGCCCCCTAAATCATGAGGTCATAAAAATTCATGTCGGGTGAAATGCTATATCATGAGGATCCGAAGTGTCAAAATGGAAGGTGACCTACATCAATTTACAACACAATACATCATCATAATATGATTTTCATGATCTAGCTGAGGGAGGCATTCCCATGCTCAGCTTTATAAATTTCATTTCATGTACATAGATCAGATAGTTGTCTCCAGATACAGACTCATGATTCTACAGATATAAAGTCGCAATCCATGTTTAGGATGACCATCTGTGTAGAGCCTTTGTACATTTGATGTTTTTATATTCCTGAATATATCGTAGCCCGAATGGATGAAACTACATCCAGGGTCTTCAAACTCGTTCAATCTTCGCTCGACGTACAAGTCAATCCATGTGAAGAGATGTTCTGAAGTCGAACATGGAAAGACATCGCCTGATTACCAGCCAATGATGTGAGCTGTTAATAGACGCGAGAGGGATCACCGATAATGGGAATGATCCTCAAGGTACTATAGTACAATTCATAGGGTTTGAATACATGATCCGATGTCAAACACCATGTCAAATCTTTCGGTCAAAGGCCATTGATGTCAACCTGTCGCCGAAAGTGAGAAACTTACCATTGATGTATGCAATCTTCAAAGCACTGAAAGGGTTGTTTCTAAGTCAACTTCTTGGATAATGAGCTGATGTCGACAAGAAGTGATTCATCATAGGAGGACCTTGACGTATCCCACATCTACGACACAAAACGAAGAAAATGATTTCTGGAGGTGAAAATGAGCTAACGACACAAGGTTCAGGAATGGCGTTCATGAAAAAATGAAGGTTGGAGATATTGGACTGTATGAGACATTATCTAGATGGTGATTTCTCAACTGAATGACTTCTCTTGAACATGTCAGTGACACTAAGATGAATTGGTAGCGTTAACCCCAAAAGATGGATGGCATGAAAGACCAATGGTATGATGACCGGTGAACGGAATAACCCAACCCAACTCAATCATGGAGATGAAGTGAAAGTGTCATGTTCAAGAGAAACTTGCTACCATAAATTCTTCAAGTTTTTTCCCTTTTTCCCCTGTCAATACTGACTAGTACCTATTTATTTTTGTCAAGCTTGATGAGGATAACATATGCTTGTTCTATAATTCCTGTCGCTATTTTAGGTTTTAACGAGTCTACCGACAGTGAAACTCGGTCTCATCTAGATGGACAAGTTTGTCACTATTATTTTAACAAGTTTAACAACAAGGATAACTCAGTCCTCTTCATGTTTAGAGATTTTGAAAAGGGATGAAAAGAAAAATCCATAAGTTCTTTTTCATAAAGTAATCCCTCAGGTCTGAAAAAGGATAAAATATTACAAGAGGGATGACATTTCCAATACTTTAATGAGCTGGAAAGGACAAGCGCTCGACAATCTTTTCATGTTTAATGAGTCTGAAAAGGGTTTAAAGAGGACTCTATTTTGAGGAATGAGTGGTGTCTAGGGTAGCAACTAGTTCCAGTGATGTTGGAACTTCTCAAAACATGTTGATTTATGTGAAGAGGCTGGCTAATAAGACCACTCATTGCAATTGTTCCTAAAAAAGGGTAAAACAACCAAGTGAAAGTGTATGATCGGCCAAAGAGATGGTGGTGATGAGATGAAAACAAACAGGGCTCAAAAAGGCTAATAGAATGGCAATCACAAGGGTTAAAAATTGAAAATGGGTTCATTTTTAGACAAGCTTGAACCATGGGGAACTATGCTTGGATTCAGTTTCATGTTTACACAAGCTTGAAACGAACAAACTATGCTTGGCTTCAGTTTCTTTTTTACACAAGCTTAAAACAAAAAAATATGCTTGAATCATTCATTTTCAGACAAGCTTGAACAATGGGGAACTATGCTTGGATTCGGTTTCATGTTTACACAAGCTTGAAATGAACAAACTATGCTTGGATTCAGTTTCTTTTTTACACAAGCTTAAAATGAAAAAATATGCTTGAATTGGTTTACATGCCCCCAGCATGATGAAAAAGAGAGTCTTCTGTAACCAGATGGAAGTCACTGTGGTGAAGTAGGACAGTTATCCAACACCTATTTGGCTTCGTCCAAATAGACAAAGATGAATGGTGTGATAGACCAATCATATAACCTACAGGGAAACTTAACTTTACCATTAGGTGCATTCCCCCCAAGCTTCATTACATTCACCTAAATAGATGACTCATGGCTATCAAGTGGATGGAATGATGGTTCTTTTACGAGATCAAGTGAAAGACTCAACTTTGAACTTGGGACCTTGTTTCATTTTAAACGAGGTTGACACAAGACAACAAACTATCCTCAGACTCCTTGTTTCATTTTTTAACGAGGTTGACACAAGACTACGAATTATCCTCGGAGACCCTTGGTTTCATTTTTTAACGAGGTTGGAACATGACAAAGAACTATCCTCATACTCTTGTCACAACTCATAAGAGGTTATGAAGGAGAGACCTGGTTCCAATGCCCTCAGTACATAATGTACAACATCACTGAATTGATCGTCAGTCGATGTAGGTATGGAACAAGTTGCCACATAATTAACCCATGGCGGGGATGATACCATTGGTATAAAAGGACCATTTAGGGACGATGGTTGACTAGGAGCTATATTTGGACCGGGAAATGAAAGCTGGTCAACAGTGACAATTTTGCCTTCATGTGGGAAACAAATCACTCGAAAGAGTGTTGAAACAATAGCTCCCATGTGATAAACATAGTCACGCCCAAGAACTAAATTGTAATCTAAAGGTCCTGGGACTACCATCATGTTCAGATAAATGGTTTTTCCTCCCAAAGTGATAGGTAACTGAGGAAAGATCCCTAACGATTGACTGGTTCCTCTATTAAAGCCTAAAAGATTCTGTGTAACAGGCACAAGTGGTGGTGAACCAAGAAATTTCTAAGCAGTTGAGGAAAGGATACTCACTGATGCACCTTCATCTATAATAGTGCTAGATACAATCATTTTACAAACTTGTAGTATGATCTGGAAAGGCACATAAGAAGGAAGGAGGGATCCTGCCAGTCGATTCCAATCAAAGGAAGTGACTAGACTACTTGGAGGGATACCGAAGAAACAGGAGAATTAACCCTTGAGTTACGAGAATTGGAGGATTTTCCTCCTGTCTTGATGGAACAGGCGAATTGCCCCCAAGGTCGTTAGAATCCGAAGTAACAAAAAGAACTTGAGTGGTATCATTTTCACTCTCTTCGGGAAAGGTACGATCAGCGGAAGGTGAAATCGGGTCAATTGCTACCTCGACTTGCTGATTTTGGTCAGGTATAGACTCATAGGATTCACTTTCAGAGAGAGTGGTTTCGATTGACGATTGATTTTGGTCAGTTGATTCATCAACTAGTGAAGGATTTAGAGAGATTTTCTTGTAACTAGATGGAAGTCGCTGCGGTAAAGCAGGATGGTTATCCAACACCCTTCTGGCTTCATCCAAATAGGGACACAGGTGAAAGGGGTGATTACCTTCACATAACCTACGTGGAAGCTTGACTTTTCCCTTCTGTCCATGAACTTTAATATCACTAGTTGATGGTGTGTTACCAACATGATCTCCAGAGGTTGATGACATGGGATGGTGCGAACGAGAAGACCATTCTGTCAAGATCTAAGGAAAGTAAGGACAATTTCGATGAAAACCACACAAATTATGCATGGATATTTGACTTTGTGAGGCTTAATGGATGGATTTTCATCATATGTTGCATTCAGAGCAATGGTTTCTTAGTTTCCCCCTTGCTGAATTGGTTTCTTCTTCTTCTTCTTCTTCTTAACCACCTGGTTACTAGTATCAATACTTTCACCAAGCGAAGAGGAAGAGGGGGAGGGAGAAACAAATGAGGAAGAAGGCAAAGGGTCAACTTCAGGATCAACTGGAGGTTGATTTTATCCAGTTGGAGGTGTACTCGATTTAAGAGAAATCTCAACATTTTGAACCAAGGAGGTTGAAAACAACCATACTGGTAGGCCAATGGTAAATCCCGGAAGGGACAATGTAGCCATATAAGGAGCACCAATATTTCCAAAATAAGGAAAAGGACTACGATTCCCATCAAAAGGGATTCCTTGATCAGTGGACTCCAGATTTGTCGCCATATGTCTCAACCTAAGATCAACTAAGGAATAGTGATGTTATTCGAGATCAATTAATTTTAATGACGCTTGGACACAACTTTGATTTTTTAGTTTTTAAGAGTTGAGAAAAAACTAAAGATGACTTTAGTCTCCTTCGATTTTTAATGAGCTTGAAAGGACAAGTGCTCAGATGGACCTTTTCTTTTAGAGAGTCGAAAAGGAACGAAAGTGACTACTCTAGAAAATATAGACAAAGGGATTACCAAACCAATCGCAAAACTGCAATATACACCTTGGTGATAAATTAAAGAGAAATTACCAAGGACTTATGGACGGCAATTAATCTTCTCGAATGTTGTGTTTAGTGCATTGCGGTCGATAAGGCAGTAGACTCAATTTCCTATGGATAAAGGATTTAAGCCTATTTTGGTCTCCCAATATATACGTGACGGTACAGGGAGAACAAGTTCATGCTAGTACTTGTCGTATCAAGGAGGAGGAATCACCCAACCTTCAATGAAAATGATAGCCACTTGTTTTAACGACGCTAGAACACATCACTAGCCTAGACCTCTAGATATGTTGCGTTAAGTTCCAAAGCATTGTTAGGTTCAATGAAATTCATTTTAAAGTTGATCTTGTTTAAAATTTGCCTTTCAATGGTTCACTATGTAATGATGATCTAAAATTCATAAGATGCAATCTGCAATGATAAACAATCCTTGTTTATTTGAGCAATGAAAATCCTAGCTACTAGGGAAAGAAAAAAAAGAGTGCTTTTAAGCAAAGAGAAAAGAGCACACGCTAGTGCATTTCCCTAAATCATCTTTTCGCACACAAATCAAAAAATGATAAATGCAAATGCATGTATTTGTTTTCTCTTTCCTTAATGTGAAATATGCAAAAAGGAAAACTAAATGCATCAAAGATCTGAAATATTTCACTCAAAATGACATTTTCGACAATTTTTCTCTTCAAAAGGGAAAGGAAGACTCAAAACGAAACTTTCAATTTTGAATAAAAATGCTTTCGACACTTTGAATTTAAACAAATCAAATCAAATACATCAAGAAAAATTTAATCAATTATCAAGGGAAGGAAGAATTTATGACACTTCTCTTTTCGACAAAAAATGACAATTACGACACTTTTTGTATCAAAGCGACAAATCGACTAAAACAACTTTTCGAGAAAGGATTGTAAATGAGGAACAAATAAAAAAAAGCATTCACTAATCCTAATGTAATCGAGGCTGATATAGGTGATGCAAGTAAGCTTCAGTGAAGAGGTATTGTTCATTTGCAGCAAAACAACCAAACAAAACTGAAAATAGGTCAAAACCCCTCAATTTCTAGATGGAAAAAGAGTTGAGTCAATCATCACACCTAGGCTTCACAGAAATTGAAATGCATCACACTTTTTACACTCAGCATGTGCTATGCATAATGAGTCATAGTGGAAGACAGTGTGATGGTCCAAGGAGTGCAACTGAAAAGGTTTTTGGCTCAAATGTGGAGCAGTTTTCAATGAATTAAGTTGGGTTTTGATGAACAATGATGAGTAAAGTATGATGGAATGTCTTGAGATGTTACTAAGCTACCAAAAGGGCATATAGATGTGCTTGCAAGTCAGATTTTTAATTCATAAACTAAACCAGATATTGACTGAAGCAGCATTCATCTACTATGCATTGCAAAGCAAGAGCAGTTCGAAAGCTACCTCGTTGGATTCAAACTTTGTCTATAGTTTATCAAATTGAACATAAAACAAATAATAACAACAAACAAAAATCTGGTATTTCCCAGCGAAGTCGCCAATTTGTTTCTGGGAAAACTAGTATTCCTAAAGAATGCTAGCCCTCTAGGTTTGGCAGCTACCCTAGAAACAACAGTTTAAAACAATTCAATAATTTTCCCTATGTGTAATAGATAAGAGAAAGATGATGGAACCAACCTGGAACTTCTGCTTAATCCCTTGCTTGATCTCTATCTCCTTTGGCAGATCCTACAACTCCTCCCTGTACTTAACACGCTTGGGGAGTACCTACACAAGTACAGCAACAAAGAACCATCAAAGCATCGTGATCTATTACAACATAAACATTACAGATCAGATATATAATGAACAAATGATAGCATTCCCAATTGCACAATCATATGGGAGAAAACTTGAAGAGCTTTATTAATAGAAAGGAGAATTACAACCCAGTTGTCTGATCTAGTACCATCCTCCTAGCTTCAATCCTTCTTCACCTCATGAAATATCAAGATCACACCAACAAGAATACAATGCTCTCTCCTTAATGACAAAACTATAAGCACTTCCTTGCAATTCACAATATTCCAGCCTTTAGATCTCTTAAAAGAGGGATCCATTTATAGATATTTGCAAGGGTGTGAGTCATCCATGGGGTTTTATTAGTGTCATTCCACTTGTTACAATTGGTTCCACAAGATAAGGGATTGGAGATGGTCTCCTAGTTCCCTTGTTCATCCTTGGGCGAATTCAGAGAGACAAGTGGCACAGGAGAAGTTTCTAGAAGATTCCATGAGCAACCAACTAACAAATTGTCCCAGAAATTTGTCCATCCTCGCCCATCACACCCTATAGAAGGCCTAAACAGTATGCATTGCACCTTGGTAGTGTACCACAAAGTATGCATCGCACTTTGCCAATGGAGCAGCCAATATGGTTCAATTTAGGCAATTTTTGGATGGTTTCTTAGATAGAACTTTTGGGGAATGATGTATTCAGATGAATATGTTCCTTTAGGGTATCAAACAACTCTTTTAGGGGTTGATGAGCCTTAATACATAGACATATAAGTTTGGGGTTGATGTGCCCAAATATGTCTATAACAACTGGATATAAATTCTTTGGCTAGATTCACAAAATTGGAATGAGTGGCTCTGGGTTGAGCGACATACCACTTAGTAGCAACTCCAATAAGAGTGTGTTGGAACAGGTGAAGACAGATGGAGTATTGAGTGATAGAATTGGATGAACACCAAAAATGGAATGAGTGAACATGATTAGTGGGATCTTCTCTAGGTTTAACTTCAAACTTGGGGATGTTAGAAGGAAGTTTAGTAGGCATAGCTAGCCAATTGGAGTCATGGAGAAGCGGATCATTAATGAGCTAGAAAAAATAGGGGAGACTCAAGCCAACCATAAAGGGAAGCAAAGGAGTAGGAGTGACCATATTAGTGGAGGTTCCACTTGTGGTATTACCCTGGTTAGTACCTGGGTTACCACCTTGGTTTCCCGCACCCAAGTTGGTACCTGACATGGTGATGTTATGGGGTTGCGAAGATGCGGAATCAAAGGAAGAAATCAAAGAATCAGTAGAATGAGAGTCAAAATGAGGAATTTATGGAGGACAGAGAGGATGTACTCTAACTCGATGGGGAGGAGAAATATGTCCTAATGGAAATCGAGGCCAAAGTCCTTGAATTATCCGAGAAAAATGCACAGGGGGGAAAATGATGTCAAGATAATGGTGACTCTAAGGACTAAAGGGTGATGATAGGAGAAAAAGAGTAAAAAACAACAAGAAAATACCTAGTGCAGTGGTGCCAAGTGTAAACTAACTATATTAATGACACTACTCTAATACAAACAAGCACGTCCTATCAAAGAAAAAGACCTCTATCCTATAGGTGGTATAAAAACAATCCTAAATTACTGTTTTAGGTGGCCTTCCAAAGAACTTCTTACTTGAGGGAATCTCATCCCTGCAAGTAGAGTTGTCCAGATAAAGGTAGGGTAGAGAACTAACTTCTTCCCATAGCCAGTCCTACAGGGTGCTTTCTTAAGGTTGGTCACTACAATTACCTTCCTCCCACTGGGGTGGTCGATTCTTGATCTTCTTGGTGATCAACCACTACATGTGTTACACTAAAAAATGTCACCATGACTATTTACAGTTAGTATGGCTCCATCCACTGTCATACTATCCTCCTTGGCAAGTCTCATGCCTCTGCTCTCCATGTCAAACTTCAAGAGAGAGAGAAAAGTCATTTAAAGTCAATTATCTCTGGTATGCAGTTTCTCTTAGCCTTACCTGCGTGTACGCAACCCAAGTTCACAATACCTGCGTACTTGTACGCTCTGTATGTAAAGGGGTGGGTGCGTACTCCTGTAAAGGTCAAAAGGCGCAAGTTTCACTCCAAAAAAATTACTTGTGGTCATTTCTAGAGTCTTCTAGAAGCTTGTTTGACGTGTATGAAGTGCCTCCAGATGGTTCATGTATCCCTACCAAAGAGGAACTTATCCCATCAATAGGGGAGCTATCCCATCCAAAGAGGGGCTTATCCCATTGATGGTGGACCTGAATAACTTCCTCTAGAGCACTATAAATACAGGCATTGGGCCAAAGGGAGGGGAGGTTGAAAGCTGAACATTCCTAAGGGTAGATGCTGCTGGAATTAGGACTTCCTTGTAGAAGCTTGTGAGGAGAGATTACCATCTTTACTTGTTTCCATTGGGAGGTGGGTGAGCTGATCAGAGTAAGGGAGAACTCTTGTGGACCCTGGGAGGAGCTTGCACAACACCAAGGCTCAGGTTGTAATGGTTCCTTTTGTTACCTTTTAATACAAATTAGTCCATTCTTCTCAACAATTTGTTATTAATGAGTTGTTTCATATACTCCTTGGTCTATATGTTAAATATGTTTTATTTTATGTGATATTCAGGTGTTATTTAAATCGTTTGATTGTTGGTGAATGCAGGTTTCGAAGGGAAGGAGGAGCTCATCCGGATCAACGAAGCTGGACTACTACAACAGCGTTGGACTACAGGTAAGATCTAAACACTTGATTTCTCATTGTAAAGCATATTTAGGGAAGGATTGCTCTTATTTGTCTTGTTTGTCATTAGAAAGTCTTAGGCTTTCTAGGAAGGTCGGTTGTGTCTGCACTAATGACTCTTTCCGCGTGACAAAATGGCGACTCTGCTGGGGACTCCATGAATGTGTTTGAGTTCTTTTTGATTTGATATTTTGGTCTGAGAAAAATTGCTTGTTTTCTGATTTTTGGTTGTCTAGCTGTGTATTTGGGTGGGTTAGCTTAGAGTCAATTTAGTTTTTTATTTTTCTTAGCTTTGCCAGCAGTACGCAGTCTCTGAGTTTGACACAGTGCGTACTTGTATGCACTGCGTCTTGGTGCACAGTGCATACCCGCGCCTGTGTGAACAGATGACCTGCGTACCCCTGTCAATTTTGAGAAAATTTCAATTTTTGCTTTTTTGCTCTTTAGATTTTGTTTTCAATTTGTTTTTACTGCCCAGATCCATCAGTTTACTGTCAAAGATCTTCACCTGAACTTGTCTCGTTAGTGTCGAGGGTTTTGGTGGAATTCATAGGGATTTTGCCTTAGGGTTTGATTTTTAACTGGTCCTGTAGTGACTTTGGCATTAGAGGTTGTCAAACTTTGGATCTCCCTGGTTTTGATCAGTCCTCTTAGGAGTCGGGCCTGTCATAGAAGTCACCCTAGTGAGAGACCTACCTTTGTGTCTTCTCTTTGCGAATCTCGAAAAGTTTGTTTGTTAAAGCCTTGAATTCCATTCTTGAGAAAAAAGAACAAAAAGATTTCGATTTTGTTTTTTTGGTTAGTTTATGATTCTGCATGAACTGATCCTTAGTTGCATTTTGACTAAGTAAAACATCCGGGAATCATCCTTGTAGGCTTTTGTCCTCATTTTTTTTTTTCTTTTAGGTAAATTTCCTTTTAATTTGCTTTTGAGTGAATTTGATTTGATTGTCTTGGATTTGTTAAATTCGATTTGTTAAAATAGTTTTACATGCTTTATTAATATAGAAAAAAACAACACAAAAATTCTTTTGGAAAAAGTTTGCTTTGGTAGCATTTGTAGACTTTTGGGAGAAAAAGGAAATTTCGTAGAGTAATTAGTGGTCATGAGTCGTGTGTTTTGAAAAGATAAAGAGAATTGTTTCTTTGATTGTCTTTACTAAGAAAGTTTTTTTCTATAAAATTTGCATTTTCCAACTCTCTTAGTTAGGAGATTCATTGAAAAAGAAAAGTAGTGTAAATCATCTTAGGTGCATCTTTGTAGTGGTTGCGAGTCGAGTCTACACACCACCAGTTTCATCTCCACTACCTTTTGTCTTTAAGAAAAACCATAAAATTAACGCTTAAAGTAAAATCAACTTAGTAACTTTTATTTACTAGGGCTCTGAAACACCAATTTAGATCAGGCTAGTGTCTTGGAGTAGGAGAGTAATTAACTCTCCAAGACAACAAAACCAAACAAGTAGCTTATCTTGTGATAGAATAAATCCAATTGTCTCATTTGTACTCTGGGGAAGCTCCTCTTAAAGGAGAAGCATGAGCTCGTGTCCGAACCAGTGAGGGGATCAATCCTCCCTCGTTGGGAACGACGCCAGACACGCACGTATTACAAACAGTAAACCTCAGATTAACCATTGTCGAGGAGCCAGGGGTCACTTGTCGGTAAACCTTGGATTATTGTCAAGGACCCGGCAAGGGGATTGAGCTTGATACTCTGCCCTTGTGTGCTGTCGGAGTGTAGACTGTTCCCCCAGGTGCATTTGTTGCGGTTGGTAACCTTAGTGACCATTATCTTTAGGATTCTACCGAGGTGACGGTGGAGGGAAGATCCCACTGTACCTAGAGCAGACGTCAGCTAGACTCACTTGGATTTTCCGGGGGGTTCACTTCACTCGAGACGGTTAAAGTGGAGGAACTTGTGTCGGTCTATTCATTAAGCAGGTTGTCGGGGTAACTGTTCCACCCGCCACTTCTGTACTGAATCCGGCGATGTTGGGTTTCATCTCCAACTAGCATTTTCGGTCTGGAAGACTACTGTTTGTGCTTGGTTTGATGCCCTAGATTCTTTAGGCGTATGATTCAAATTTGTTTGGTTCTTTAGAGACTTTAGGTGGTTTGCTTTGAGATTTTACTTTGTTTGCGTGTGTAGTAGTTAAAAGTTTTTAACTGTGGCGGAATTACCGAGACAGTCCCGTAGACTTCGGGGCAAGTCTCCTGAGGTTGTTTCTGTGGCCGAATTGTTGAGGAAATCCCGTAGACTTCGGGGTGAATCTCCTCAAGACGTCCCAAGTCATTACGAAGGTTTAAAGGTCCTTGTAACTCCTCCTAGCGGTAGTAGAGTAGGTTCACCAAAAGAAGGAGAGTCTTTGTTGGTAGTCCATCAAGATTACCAAAGTCTAGAAACAGGTTATAATCCTGAAGTAGTTGAAGTTTCTGAACTTGCTGGTAGTTTTTCATCTACTAGTGATATAGGCGAAGAACCTGAAATATCTGAACCTGTTACTCCAACTTCTAGTGTACCAGATTCACCTAGGGTAGAAAGAGTCATCACCGAAAATCTTCCTACTGGTTTGATAGCTATTGAAGAACTTGCTCCAGAGGAAGAATTAGGCGTATCTATCCTTGAAGATCAACCTACTATTGATCTAAGGGAGAGTGAATCTATCTTTTACAGTAATCCTAGAAGTACTACTTGGTACCTTTCGTTAACCAATTATTTAGACAACTCAGGGGTAGGTTTTTCTCCACCTCGTACTCCTTTTCCACCTGGAGGTATTTATACTCCTGTAAATATGTCTGGCCAGTCGTCCGTGTTTACTCAATCTCCTAAATCTTTCTTACACGGCGGTCCTTCTGTTCCGACCGGGTATCAGTCGCTTTCTGGTACCTTTGCGGGGGCATCTCCTCAACCCATTGATCATGGGTTATTAGCTGGAAACAATGGTAATAAACCGTTGGGTGTAGGGGACATTTACATGATGTCAGGTTCAGTTCCCGTTTCTCAACCTCAAGGTGGTCAATTACCGCCTGGGGGGCAACCTCAAGGTACACAAATTGTGTCTGGGGGGCAACCTCAAGGCCAGTATGTACCCATAGTACAATACATGCCTCAAGGTCAACCCCAGCCTCAATATGTACCCCAGGGTCAACCTCAGTATCAATATTTACCTCAAGGGTATCAACCCCAAGGGTATCAACCTCAAGGGTATCAACCTCAAGGTCAAGGTCAACCCCAGTATCAGTATTCACCCCAAGGTTATCAACCTCAAGGTCAATACTCGAGTCAAGGTTATCAACCACCTCAAGGTCAGTCATATGTTCAAGGTATGGGAACTATACCTTTCAGTTATCAATCCTATCCTCAATCCGGTTATGGATCTCAGTATCCTCAACCTGTTACGGGTCAATACCCCGGAATGATAGTGTGGGATCCATCACAGGGTCAACAGGTGTTGCAGCCAAGTATACAGTTGGTACCTCAAACTGGACAACCCGTAGTTTCTGGTTCACCCCAGCAACCGCAACCTGTCCAGTCAAATGTTCAACCTTCTGTAACTTCGATAGTTACTCAGCCGCCAATTGCACCTAGTACTCCATCTCAAACGACTGCTGCAACTACCGCAACATCTACCGCACTTACTTCTGGAGTATCGACAGCTCCGGTTTCTACTGTCTCTGCAACCACTCCTCAGACATCTTTACCGTTGTCTGGATCTACGATTCAAACTACGGTCCAGATGCCTGTAGGGCAGCCTGGTTTAAGTACTGTTGTAACAATTCAACCTCAATTTACCTACCAACAGTACCAATTCGGTCCTGCTGTCCAACAACCGGTTTACCAGTATCAACCGTATCCTGGGTACACTTATCAACAACCTCAACAACCCCAGTACGGTCCGGTTAATCCTGGTTTTCCAGGAGGATATAATATCCCGAATGCGATTCCTGTTCCAAGTTATCCTAGATATCCTCCTCCTGGGACTGGTCTTGTGACCCAGAGTTTTAGAGATCCTAATCGGCAATTACCATTTATCGCAACTTTGGATTTACCTGACTTGACGCGCCTAACGAATGATCCAATTCAATATCTTCCGTTCTGGCCGCCAATGCCCAATAAGTTGCCTAGTGATATACCCAAGTTCGAAGGTAAGTCTGGAGAGGATCCGTCCAATCACGTGATGACTTACCACCTCTGGTGTGCTTCAAATTCTATCTCGGATGATTCGATCTGCTTATGTCTTTTCCAGCGTACACTCATTGGTCTCGCGGCCAAGTGGTACATTGAGTTACCATGGGCCTCTTTTTACAATTTTAGCCAGTTAGCTACCTCGTTCCTAACTCATTTTCAGTTGCCGGTCAGATACAATAACGGCACGGAGCTATTAACTTCATTAAAACAGTCGACCTCCACCTATATTTCTGATCATATTCATGAATGGAGACGTCGAAGACGTTTAGTGAAAGTTTTTATCCCGGACCAAATCTTAGCTGAATGGTTTGTAAAATCATTATTACCGAAGATTACTGAAGATGTAGCTAAGGTCGGAGTAGTTACTGAGGAGCAAGTCATTTCTCAAGCCCAGTACCTTGACTTAGTTTACACTCAGTCGGGTACGTTGCACGAGAAGATCCCAGATCTTCCTAAGTCGAATCAAATCGTTGCTGCTCCTTCGGGGTCTCATGCTGCTGATGGCATGATTGGTACGGTGAATACTAAAAGTAAGAAGAAATCCTCAAAGAATTCTTCTCCAATAATAACCTTACCAGACTCCCCGACAGGAGAGTCTTCTCCTGAAATTACTGCCGATATTCACGTTGTAGAGTCATCTACGGCTAAATCAAAAAACGGTGGTAAGAAGAAAGGTAAAAAGAAGGATAAAGCAGACAAGGCTCCAAAGGAGAAAAAAGAGAAGTCGGAATCTAACGACGAAAAGCGCAAACCTCGCTATCCTTGTTTAATTTGTGAAGAAGATCATTTCACCAGAGATTGCCCTCATCGGGCAGAGGTTGTGAAAATCGTTAAAGGTTCCCCAACTCCTGCTGTTTTGAAAGATCCATTTCCAAAGCAGGAGAGTAAAATGATAGGTTCTTCCTCGAGTGCCAGTGAAGAACCCATATTGATGATGTCTCATGTACGGATTGCGACTCGATCGCAAGATTATGGTAGTAAGAATCCTGTTGATGGCAAAGAAGCAGAATCTTCTCATTCTAATCCATCAACCTCAGCTCCCAGTTCCGACCCACTACAGATCGAGAAACCTAACCCGGACTTGGTAATTAAACCGCCCGCCAAGGGTATACTTCGAAAGTCTGCTTTCAATCCACATGCGAGAGCAGCTCAGAATTATAACATTGTTGAGGATTTAGCTGTTTCACCCTCAACAATGTCGGCTTTGGAAGTGACGCAATCATGCCCAGCACAACGAAAATTACTCTTGTCGGCTATAGGATCTGTTGATATTCAGGACCCGAACCTGATAATCTTTGATCTAGAAAATAGTACACCGCGTCTCCCTCATCAAATAGCTTTCCAGATTCCAGTGATAGTCAAAAATAGGCCTATTCATCGGACTGTAATTGATGAAGGAGCTTCTACGTGTATTATGTCGATTCAGTGTTGGAGATCGCTTGGTTCTCCTTCACTGAACCAATCCCCGACGATTCTTAAGGCCTTTGATGGCCGTGGGTTCCATCCGTTTGGCATTCTACAGGATTTGCCTATAGGGGTTGAAGGAAAAACCGTTAGTCTGGATGTGGAGGTGGTTGATGCCCCTTTAGACTACAACCTTCTTTTGGGTCGCAGTTGGTCTTACGCTATGACAGCGGTCGTGTCATCGGTCTTCAGAGTTATAAAGTTTCCACATAATGGTAAGATCGTGACGATAGACCAGCTGGCTTACTTTTCATCCGACCCAGCCTCTTCAGAGGGTATCCAGCATGTCGGTAAAACGACTATCCCTTACAAGGATGTTGGTGTAGGATTAGTTAAAGATTTCGGTTTACTGGGAACTTTTCCTTTTCCTTCGATCAATGCAGACCCTTCATTCGCATCCATTCATATGATTACTTCAGACACTATTATTTACGATGATCCTTGGATTGTCCCATCTGAATCTGAGATAGACTCATTCGGTAATGTAATGCCTTTGAGTCCAAATGAAATTGCTTATGAGGCCGTGCAGTCTTTTTCCGACTCCAGTTCAACCCAATTCGACCAAATGAATGTGGTCCGTGAGGAATCACTTTTCACATCAACCTCAGAACGGATAACGTTTCCTGAAGTCGTGTCATCTGACGAACAACTTCGCGAAATCCTAAGTGTAGACGATCTACCATGGGAATATCTTCATCATAGATCTTCGTTTTTACCTGAGGGTGATGACTTTGAAAATCATTTTTCATCAATTTTTACAGCTGAATATGTCAAGGACGCTCAGAATCCCATGAAACATCCTGATTCCGAGTTGAATTTGGGAAACATTTCCCAAACTATTGCCATCGACATTTCAGTCAAAACCGGAGTTATTGAAAACATTCATATAGGTGCCTCGTGTACAGATAACGAAATTCAAACATACAAGGTCCTATTTCAAGAATTCCGCGACGTGTTTGCCTGGTCCTATGAGGAAATGCCAGGAATTGATCCCTATATTGTTGTTCATGAAATCAAAACTTACCCGGACGCTAAACCCGTTCGGCAACGTCTGCGTCAGATACACCCTAGGAAAGCGACTGCGATTAAAGTAGAAGTCGAGAAGCTGTTGAAAGCAGGTTTCATTTATCCGATCCCGTTAACGGATTGGGTATCGAATATTGTTCCGGTTAACAAGAAACAAGGAACAATAAGAATATGTATCGACTATAGGGATATAAATCGTGCTTGTCCAAAAGACAACCATCCTACGCCCTATATCAATCAAATAATCGATGATTGTGCCGACAGTGAAATATTTTCCTTTATGGACGGTTTTTCCGGTTACAACCAAAGCAATATTCTACCTGCCGATCAACCAAAAATGGCTTTCATTTGTCCTTGGGGGACATTTTCTTACTGCAAATTACCTTTTGGACTTAAGAATGCCGGAGCCACTTTCCAACGGGCAATGTCTTACGCGTTTCACGACATCAAGCACATTGTGCAACCGTATCTCGATGATTTGCTTGCTCATTCTTTACATCGAGCTGATCACCTTGTCCACTTACGCGCTATTTTTATGAGGTGTCGGCATTATCGAATTCGGTTGAACCCACACAAATGTGTCTTCTGCATAGAAGTGGGACGATTGCTAGGATTTGTCATTTCAAAAGCCGGTATCCGCGTCGATCCCTTGAAGGTCGAAGCCATCATCAAATTGCCTCCTCCTTCGATTTTGCGCCAACTCCAAAGTTTGCAGGGGAAAGCAAACTTTTTACGTCGATTCATTCCTAACTACGCCGAGGTTACAAAGGGTTTCACCCGGTTGTTGAAACAAAACGCTCAATTTTCTTGGGATGAGATAGCTCAGAAATCTTTTGATGCACTTAATCACGCGTTGACCCATGCACCGTTGCTGCATCCTCCCAACTACAACCAGGACTACTTTTTGTATCTCGCCGCCTCCCACTCCACCATTGGAATGGTCTTAGTTCAGGAAGACGAATTCGGAATGGAACATGTGATATATTATCTTAGTAGGACGTTAAATCCCACTGAGCTAAAATATTCGCATGTGGAGAAATTGGCCCTGGCAGCTGTTCAGGCTGTCCAGCGTTTTCGTCATTACATTCTCCTCCGTAAAACTACAGTGATTTCGGATTGCAACCCCATGATTTATATTTTGACAAAACAATTGCTAGGGGGCAAGTACTCCAAATGGATTGTTATCCTGCAGGAGTTCGATTTGGAGTTCGAGAAGTCCAAGTCTAAGAAATCCTTAGTTTTTGCGGAATTGATGTGTGACTTCCCGCGTGCTGACACGGAAACTGTGGCAGAGGAACCCATTGCGGACGAATCTCTGTTTCTTATCAGCACTTTAGATCCATGGTATGGGGATATAATCGTCTATCTCCAAACCCAATCCTTTCGGCCCGAAGCTTCAAAGTCGGAACGCCGGAAAATTCGATTCCAGTCCCAACAATACAAAATTATTGGAGATACTCTTTATCGTCGTGGGGCGGACTTGGTTTTTCGTCGTTGCTTAACTCATGAAGAGGCAGAAAGGGTTTTGAATGACTGTCATTCTGGAGCATGTGGCGGTCATATGTCTGGGTATGCCACAGCTCAGAAGGTGTTGCGTGCTGGCTATTTCTGGTCGTCCATGTTTAAATATTGTATCATTGCGGTCCGAAAATGCCACAACTGTCAAGTGTTTGATCGCAAGATGCGCGCACCACCTGCTCCTCTCCACCCTATAATTGCCATTGGTCCTTTTGCTAAATGGGGTATCGATTTTATTACTTGTAACCCTCACTTGGCTGGGGGGCATGCGTATATCATCCTTGCGGTTGATTATTTTACTAAGTGGGCCGAGGCGATGCCTACATTCGAGGCAAGCGGCAAAACAGCAACGATTTTCGTATTCAATCATATTATTGCTAGGTTTGGTGTCCCACAAGCGATAATCATTGACCATGGGCGCCATTTTCGAAACATTATGATGACAGAACTTACAAGCCAGCTTGGTTTACGTCATGATAGTTCTACTCCTTATTATCCTCAAGCAAATGGTTTGGTTGAATCCATCAACAAAGTTCTAGTTATCATGATCCGACGAATCATTGGTATTCATCGGTCGAATTGGCACAACATGTTATTTTCAGCGCTTTGGGCGTACCGAACCTCAGTAAAAACATCAACAGGGTTCACTCCTTTCCAGCTAGTTTATGGTTTAGAAGCAGTGTTGCCCATTGAATGCGAAACCCCATCACTTCAAATGGCTATCGAATTACTCCCAGCTACTTCCGAAGAGGAGAAGCGTCTGTTATACTTAGCTAAATTAGATGAGACTCGACGTGATGCTGCTTTGGCAATCGAGACTCACGCAAAAAGGATGAAAGCTCAGTATGATCGTAACGTGACCCCTCGTAATTTTTCGGAAGGAGACCTAGTGCTATTATATGATCAAGCTAACGATAAATTAGGTGCTGGAAAATTCGTTCCCATGTGGCATGGGCCCTACATTGTCAAGCGAAAGCTAGCAAAAGGGGCCTATGAGCTGGTAGATTTTGATGGGGACTCTTTGGGTAAGCTCAGAAATGGACTTTACCTAAAGAGGTATTATGCTTAAATGGTGGGTATGGAGATTTAGTTAGTTCTAGTTAGGTTAATTTTCTTTCTAGCTGGTATGTTTTCTTAGTTTAGACTGTGTGCTTAGTTTAAAGAGTGTGTTTTTGTCGTTATTCTGGCTTATCTTGGTTTTACTCTTGATATTGCAGATGTCGACGCCTCTCCAAACGTACATTGGATTTGCTGATGGTGCTTGTCGTAATACACGGAATATCTCTTCGGCAGCTTGGGTTATCTATTCGCCCTCTGACGAGTTAGTTTCTATGCATGGGGTGAGCCTCGGTCAAACAACAAACAACATTGCAGAATACAGTGCAGTGATTGAATTATTATCTGAATCTATTTCATTTGGGATTCGGAGTTTGATAGTGAGGTTAGATTCTGAACTCATTGTATTACAGCTTAATAGAGTCTATGCCATTAGAAATCCAGTGTTATTAAGATTGTTTTTGAGGGTTCGTCTCTTGGAATGTGAATTTGATTACATTGAATATCAGCATATTCCAAGGTCTTTAAATACATTAGCAGATGCAATGGAGTCTCGAATGTTAAATAGACATTTGTAACAATCATAAATGTAAATTTATAAACATTTCATCACACATGTTTAACAAAATAAGCCGGTAATAATGATATATATAGATAGGAGTCTGTCAAAAATATACATCGTCTTCGATCATAGGTTGAAAAACACCTTATGATCGGCAAAAATGATAAGTACAAGAAACCAAAAATGTCATATGTGTCTACAAAAGTGACTAGCCAATCACTGGTGGTGCTCTCTATACGAGACCGCTGCCCACGCTACCCTACACAGGAACCTCCTGAAAGGTCCTGGGACTGCGACCACGTAGCGCTGAAGTCGGATAGGAATGTCATCTATAGTGGTCTCTGGTATACCCGCCGTCAGACGCTCTAGATCCTGTTCCAGCTCGGCTAAGGTCTCTGCGGCCGCATCTTGTGGGGCCGGTGCTGGTACAGCTGGTACTCTTCTCTCAAAAGCCCGGAGATTGGCCAGACGCCGTGGACCTACATCTGCATTTTGAAAATTTGTGCTGTCAGTTTTGAGACGATATATAAAAAACAAAAAAATAGATAATTTAAAAACTTGTGAAAAATGAAGTACCTCTGTCGTCCCATTGTTCTCCCTGTGGAAGAACCATGTCCGGATCATTGCGAAAATCCATTCCGGCATAAGGGAAATCCTGAATCGCAAAGACCTGGCCCTCCAGCTAGTGAAAGTAACCATTAGGAAATCGAACAACTGCTGCTCCCTCATCAGGATGTCGGGCCATTACCGCAACCCATCTCGTCAACTTAGGCTCCCGAGGAGCCCCAACTGGAACTGTAAGATGCTGGGGGATCAGCATTGGAACTCTCTCTAGGGCAAAGCTCACAACTAAAGGCCCATATCCAAAGGTCTTCAGTTGTCCGTTCTTTGCCCTGGTTATTTGGCCCTTCATATTGGCCAACACAGCATCGCACCAGTTGAAAATGGTGCCTTGGAAGCAATCTATAGCCATCCGCATTTGGGAACCAATGGCTATGTGCAAAGCGGCAGCGCCGCAAAGTCTGGTAACTGTAAAGGCAATTACCATGAGTTCAGGTCGGGATATGTATTTGATTTCTATCCCCTTCTCCTGGTTTTGATTGTTGCACCACTCTAGCCGGAGACTAGCAAGGGATTGGCCACCCGGCCTAGTCCCGAATAGAGAGAGTTGCTCGCCCCTGTTAGGCAAGCCAGTGAGAAAGTATATGTCGGAGGACTCTATCTCGAGCTGGTTTTCTCCGATGTAAAAACATTGATCCTGAATATTCCACCTTTCAACCAGCCACTCTAAGAATGGCACCTGGGCCCTGTTACACTAAAAAATGTCACCATGGCTATTTACAGTTGGTATGGCTCTATCAACAGTCATACTACCCTCTTGAGCAAGTCTTATGCCTCAGCTATTCATATCAAACTCCAAGAAAGAGAGAAAGTCTTTATAAAACATGTTTATCTCTGGGTACGCAGGTTCTCTCAAGCCTTGCCTGCGGGTACGCACCTTTTGTTCATAAGGTCTGCGTCCAAGGACGCTCTGTATCTAAAGGGGCAGGTGCGTCCCTCTGAAAAGGTTAAAATGCACAAGTTTTATCTTCAAAAACTTACTTGTGGTCATTTCTAGAGCATTCTAGAAGATTCTTGGATGAGTATTGAGCGCCTCCAGATGGTTCATGCACTCCTATCAAAGAGGAACTTATCCCATCAATAAGGGAGTGATCCCATCCAAAGAGGGGACTATCCCATTGATGGTGGACCTGATTAACTTCCTCTTGAGCACTATAAAAAGAGGCATTGAGCCAGAAGGAAGGAGGTTGAAAGCTATAGATTTCTAAGGGTAAATGCTGCAGGAATTAGTACTCCCATTTAGAAGCTTGTGAGGAGAGATTGTCATCTTTACTTGTTCTATTTGGAAGTGGGTGAGCTTTGTCAAAGTAGAGGAAGACTCTTGTGGACCCTGGAAGGAGCTTGCACAACACCAAGGCTCAGGTTGTAACGGTTCCTTTTGATTACCTTTAATGAAAATTGGTCCATTCTTCTCAATAGCTTGTTGTTAATGGGTTATTTCATGTACTCCTTGGTCTATATGTTGAATATGCTTTGTTTTATGTTATAATCAGGTGCTATTTAATTGTTTGACTGTTGGTGATTGCAGGTTTTGGAGAACGGGAGGAGCTCATCCGGATCAACAAAGCTTGGACTTCTACAACAACGTTTGGACAGAGGTAAGAACGAAACACTTGATTTCTCATATTATAATGTATGTTTAGAGAAGGATAGCTCCAGTTTGTTTTGTTTGTCATTAGAATGTCTTAGAATTCTAGGAAGGTCAGCTGTGTCCGCACCCTTGACTGATTCCGTGTGACAAATTGGCGACTCCACTGGGGATAGATTCCATTGATGAGAAGAGTCTTTTCTTTTTTGTGAATTTTGCTCTGAGAAAATTGGTTTATTTTTCTGGTTTTTGGCTCTGTGACTTTGTCATTTGGGTGGGTTAGCTTAGGATTAGATTCATTTTGGTTTTTCTTGAGTTTTTCAGTAGGACGCACCCTCTGAGTGCTGCACAGTGCGTCCCTGGACGCACTTTTGCTGTGTGCACAGAGCGGGCCCGCACCTGTGCTAACGGGTTGCCTGCGTCCCCTCCTAAAATTTGAGAAAATTCCATTTTTTGCGTTTTTTGCTCTTAGATTTTGTTTTTTCTTAGTTTTTACTGCCCAGATTCATTAGTCTCTTGTCAAAAATCTTCACCTAATCTTGTTTCATCAGCATTCCTACTCTAAGCTTTCATCAATTGGGTGTTTTGAGTCTCTTTTCTGAGAAATTCTTGATTTGATTTCCTTTGGTCATTACTTGGAGGTTTCTCTCAGTCCTTTCACAATTTTGCATCTTTTTGCTTCTGTTTTTGCAAAAAAAATTCCCCCTCATTCGCCGGGGGGGCTAAATTGTGTATGAGTGTTAATCGCCTTTGAGTGTTTTTATTTGATCTTTGGAACTCTCACCCAATTTTCTCGACTTGCACTTGATTGGTTCTTGGATTACATTAGAATCATCTTGTGTTTGAGAATTCTCTTGCATAGATCACATTTGCATAATTAGAATTCTCATTTTCAGAATATGAATGAAAAATGTGCATAGATTACATTTGCATACTTTTCAAGTGAATTGTGCTTCGATTACCATTGCATAGTTTACATTCTGAAAAATCAATTGTAGATTTAGATCAGCTTTCTTTGATTTGAATTTACACAAAAATAAAGATAAAAAAAATGGTTTGGAATTGATTTGCATTAGTTTTTCTTGATGAAATTAGTGCATTAGAGAATTTGTTATATTTTCTCTTAGTGATCAATTTTTTGCATTGTTGGAAGTGAATGGAAACTCTCTCCTTACTCTAGTTAGGATTCATCGAATTGAAAGGATTGCATTATCATATTCGATTGCATTCAGTTGAGTCGGGTCATAACACCATTGGTTTCATATCCATTTACCCATTTGAGTAATAACAGCCTTAATAACACAGCGCTTAATTAAAATTCATCTAGTAATTTTTATATTTCTAGGGCTCTGAAGCACCAACATAGCTTAGGCTAGTGTCTTGGAGTAGGTGAGTACTTAACTCTCCAAGACAGTAAAACCAAACAAGTAGCTGATCTTGTGATAGAATCAAATCCAATTGTTACATTTACACTCTGGGAAAGCTCCTCTTAAAGGAGAAGCACGAGCTCGTGTCCAAACCAGTGAGGGGATTCATCCTCCCTCGTTGGGAACGACGCCAGACAGTACGTATTACAAACGGTAAACCTCGGATTAACCATTGTCGAGGAGCCAGGGATCACTTATCGGTAAACCTTGGATTACTGTCAAGGAGCCGGTAAGGGGATTGAGCTTGCTACTCTGCCCTTGCGTGCTGTCGGAGTTTAGACTGTTCCCCCAGGTGTACTTGTGGCCGTTGGTAACCTTAGTGACCATAATCTTTAGGATTCTACCCAAGGTGACGGTGGAGGGAAGGTCCCACTGTACCTGGAGCAGACGTCGGCTATACTCACTTGGATTTTCTGGGGGGTTCACTTCACTCGAGACGGTTAAAGTGGAGGAACTTGGTCCAGTCTATTCATTAAGCAGGTTGTCGAGGTAACTGTTCCACCCACTATTTCTGTACTGGATTCTGCGAGGTTGGGCTTAATCACCAACTAGTGTTTTCGGTCCGGAGAGCTTACTGTTTGTGTGTGGTTTGACTCCTAGATTTGATAGCACGTGTTAATTTGTTTGTTTTTACTTTTAGAGACCATAGGTGTGAATTGTGAATTTTAATTGTTAGGTGTAAATTGTGAATTGTTAATTTTAGTTTAAAATTGTTAATAAAATTCACTGCAGTTGAATATAATGGCAAATGTTCCGGAATTTATCAACCTAGGAACCCCTCCTAATGAGAATCCTAGTACTTTTCCTTACTTTGGAAATGTTGGTCCTCCTTATATGGCTACTTTGTCATTACCTGGATTTACAATAGGATTACCAATATGGTTATTTTCAACTTCGTTGGCCCAAAGTACTCCAATTGTTCCGCCTCAACTAGATGCTTCACCTCAACAGAGTTCACCATCTCAACATCACCAACCTTCTATTGACCCTTTACCTTCTTCGCCTAATTTTTCTTCCTCCATTTCTTCCTCTTCGCCTGGTAAAAGCCTTGATGCTAGTAACCAGGAGGCTAAGAAGAAGAAGAAAGGTAAGAAGAAGAAGAAGAAGAAGAAGCAAGATAAGAAAGAAGTCAACCAACCAACCATGGTTGTAAGTGTTAGTGGTGTTGAGGAAAATTCTAACATGCATCGTAAACCCAAATACCCTTGTAGGTTTTGTAAGGGTGACCACTTCCTTGTCAATTGTCCTGGTATACCAAAGGTCTTGGAAGTATGGTCAGAAAAATCTCATCAACTTTCCATTGATCCATCAACCAGTGATAGTCAGGTTCCTGGGAAAAAGGGTAAAGTTAGGTTTCCTTGTAAGTTATGCAAAGGGAGTCATCAAACTCACATTTGCCCTCACATGGATGAAGCCTCAACATTGTTGGAAAACCTTACTGTTCCACAGCAAGAATTTCCAACTGGTTACCGTAAACTTTCTCCCAACCTACTGTCAACTGACGGAGTGATTGATCTAAATCCAAGTACAGTCGATCACACTCTCCCATTGGAGAGTGAAACTCATGTCACTCAGGTTGATGATCCATTAGTTGATCAAGTGGTCGATTCAATATCACATTCGGTCGATCCCACTTTCCCTTTAGAGAGTGAAATTCATACCGCTCAGGTTCTTCTTGTTACATCAGATTCTTCTATGCCGGGGGGCATTTCACCTATTTCTACAGAACCCCCTCCAAGTATTGAGGTCTTTTCCTTTGATTGGAATAGACTAACAGAACCTCGTCTTCCTTCCTCCATCCCTTTCCAAATCATTGTCAAGGCTGGTGGTAGGGACATACATCGTACTCAGGTAGATGAAGGTGCTTCTGTTAGTATTTTATCCTCAACTGTTTGGAAAGCTTTGGGTTCCCCTCAGCTTGCGCCTATTACGCAGAATCTGAAAGCTTTTAACAGAACCATTAGTGAACCTTTAGGGATCCTTCCTAAGTTTTCTATTACCTTGGAAGGTAAAACTGTCTGTATTGATCTTATGGTAGTTCGAGGTCCCTTGGATTTCAATTTACTCCTTGGGCGAGACTATGTTTATGCAATGAAAGCTGTCGTATCGACACTCTTTCGGGTGATGTCTTTCCCTCACAATGGCAGTATTGTGACTGTAGACCAGCTTTCGTTCCCTAGTCTTGTCTCAACTACCAATAATATGACACCCCTAAATGTTCATGATTCTAAAGTGGTATCTACCCTGCCACGGGTTAATTATGTGGCAACTGGTCCCATGTTTTCAGTTACCGAGGTAAGTGAACCTCTCACTGTTGATTTAGATCTGGTAATTGACATGGAAAACTCTATGGGATTACTTGAACACGATGTTCTTATCCCTTTTGAGTCCCTTGACATGTGTTCCTTCCAGAGAACTATTCTTCCTTCTGATGAAGACCTTTTGGAAGCCATGATCAAGGTGTGTCCATTGACATGTTTTTCTTCCAGTTGGAAGCCATGATCAGTGTGAGTGAGGAAAGTTCCTTTTACTGTGTCAACCTCATTAAAAAATGAATCAGTGAGTACGAGGAAAGTTCCTTTTACTGTGTCAACCTCGTTAAAAAATGAATCAGTAAATACGAGGAAAGTTCCTTTTACTGTGTCAACCTCGTTTAAAAAATGAATCAGTGAGTACGAGGATAGTTTTTTCCTGTATCAACCTCGTTAAAAAATGAAGCAGGCTAGCATGAGGATAGTTCTTTTACTGAGTCAACCTCATTAAAAAATGAATCAGGTAGATTTTAGGTTAAGTAGGTAGATTGTAGAATGTAGGATTTTGAGGATAGTTCCTGTTACTGAGTCAACCTCGTTAAAAAATGAATCAGGTATGAGGATAGTTCCTGTTACTGAGTCAACCTCGTTAAAAAATGAATCAGGTTTGAGGATAGTTCTTTTCTTGTGTCAACCTCCCTTAAAAATGAAACAACCCCCTTTTCAAGTTAAATATTGAAAGTAAACCTTCATTTCATCCAGTCGGTTGAATGCAATGAAGCCTGGGGGGCATGTACCTCACTTTGCATCATTATGCTGGGGGCATGCGAACTTTTTGAGCATAGTTCCTTATCTTGTGTCAAGCGCGTTAAAAAATGAAACAAGGATAGGTTAGTTAGGTAGATTTTAGTGAGTAGTCATGAGCATAGTTCCTTATCTTGTGTCAAGCTCATTAAAAAATGAATCAAGGATTTTAGAGCATAGTTCCTTGTCTTGTGTCAAGCTCGTTAAAAAATGAATCAAGGTTTTTAGAGTAGAGTTTCTGTTAGGTAAATTGTCGAGAGTAGTTACGAGCATAGTTCCTTATCTTGTGTCAAGCTCGTTTAAAAAATGAAACAAGGGATTTGAGGATAGTTCTGTTCCTGTGTCAACCTCGTTAAAAAATGAAACAACTCCCACAAGTCTTTCCTAGGTCTTGAAAGTAAAGCTTCATTCCATCCAACTCATTGAATGCAATGAAGCTTGGGGGGCATGTACCTCATTTCGCATCATTATGCTGGGGGCATGTGAACTTATAACAAGCATAGTTTTTCGTTTCAAGCTTGCATAAACATGAAACCGAATCCGAGCATAGTTATTTTCCTGTGTCAAGCTCGTTAAAAAATGAAACAAATCCTCCTCTAATTGAGTCGAGTGTTTGACTAGATCTCGTAAATGTTAAGTTGTATATTTAGGTTAGTTATTTCAGTTTTAGGTCGAGTCTTTCAAATGATCTCGTAACTGAACCTTCATTCCATCCAGCTTGTACTTAGTTGAATGAAATGAAGCAAGGGGGGCATGCGCTCTAGCAGTTACGCTTAGGGGGCATCAAGCACAGTTTCCTCTCTGTTTCAAGCTTGTGTAAAAATGAAACTACTCTGGAGCATAGTTTTTTCTCCGTTTCAAGCTTTTGTAAAAATGAAACCTATCTCGAGTCAATTTCAGTTATTTTCAAGACTCGTTAAACTCATGAAAATACCGAGATTATTTTGCTATTTTTCATTCTCGTAAAACAAATGAAAATGCCGAGTTCTTTCCGTCTTTTCCTGCTCGTAAATTAAATTGAAAGTCGGCCATATGAGTACATTTTTATCATTTTTTTCGAACTCGATAAAACTTACAAAAAAGTGAAACCTCAGAGTCATCTTTTAAGCCCTTTTCTGACTCCTAAAACATGAAAAGATTGCCGAGCGTTTCTTTTACACTCGTTAAAACGGAATTAAAAGACGGTCCCCTTATAGCTCTTTTCTGACCGTAAAATCAGGAAAAGATTGCCGTGTTTTTGTCGTTTCAAACTCGATACGGAAATAAAACGACGTGTCCTTGATCGCTTTTTACTTTTCAGGTCAGTGACACTAATTATGAAAGTATTCCTTGGTCGCAAGATCAAGCGGTTCCCTCAGGTATTATTTTATACTTTTTCGGGCTTGAGGGACACAAATTTACGAAAAAGTTCAACTTGGAGTCTTCTTAAGTTTTTCAGACTCTCTAAAATTGAAAAACTTCGTAAATGTTAAGTTGTATATTTAGGTTAGTTATTTCAGTTTTAGGTCGAGTCTTTCAAATGATCTCGTAACTGAACCTTCATTCCATCCAGCTTGTACTTAGTTGAATGAAATGAAGCAAGGGGGGCATGCGCTCTAGCAGTTACGCTTAGGGGGCATCAAGCACAGTTTCCTCTCTGTTTCAAGCTTGTGTAAAAATGAAACTACTCTGGAGCATAGTTTTTTCTCCGTTTCAAGCTTTTGTAAAAATGAAACCTATCTCGAGTCAATTTCAGTTATTTTCAAGACTCGTTAAACTCATGAAAATACCGAGATTATTTTGCTTTTTTTCATTCTCGTAAAACAAATGAAAATGCCGAGTTCTTTCTGTCTTTTCCTGCTCGTAAATTAAATTGAAAGTCGGCCATATGAGTACATTTTTATCATTTTTTTCGAACTCGATAAAACTTACAAAAAAGTGAAACCTCAGAGTCATCTTTTAAGCCCTTTTCTGACTCCTAAAACATGAAAAGATTGCCGAGCGTTTCTTTTACACTCGTTAAAACAGAATTAAAAGACGGTCCCCTTATAGCTCTTTTCTGACCGTAAAATCAGGAAAAGATTGCCATGTTTTTGTCGTTTCAAACTCGATACGGAAATAAAACGATGTGTCCTTGATCGCTTTTTACTTTTCAGGTCAGTGACACTAATTATGAAAGTATTCCTTGGTTGCAAGATCAAGCGGTTCCCTCAGGTATTATTTTATACTTTTTCGGGCTTGAGGGACACAAATTTACGAAAAAGTTCAACTTGGAGTCTTCTTAAGTTTTTCAGACTCTCTAAAATTGAAAAACGCCGAGTTTCTCCTATACTGGGCTCGTTAAACATTTCACAGTAAAGGACCTGTTCAATTACAAACAGGAACGAACCACTCCTTCCTAGGGTTCGAATCAAAACTGGGTTGGACTCATCCGAAGGATGAGCTTATAATCAAGCATATGTTATCCTCCTCAAGCTTGTTAAAAATAAAGAGGTACTTGCCAGAAATGGTGGGGGAAAAGAGAGAAGAACGAGCCTATTTGTTACCTTTTGTCTCAAAAGAAACTTTATCGCCACTCTTGGACACGACACTTTTCATTCACCTGGGTTGGGAAATCTTTTACCTCACAGTGAATCAAACCACTTTTGAAAGTCTTCAACCGGGTTCCGGGGATTAACTTTGAGTTATTTAACACCAAACCATCTGTCGTGTCGTTATGTGTCCAAGAGGTCTGCAAACAAAACTTTCATCTGCAAAATACTTATCATCCATTTGACCATCCCTGAGTCAGTCCTTACAGCAACATTTCTTCAACTTGAACAATGATTTCGTGTTGTGGGCTTGCCTGCAACGAGTCTCTTTCTATCGACATCAGCACATTATCTAGAGAGATGACTTAGAAATCGTCAGTGCCTTGAAGTCTGCATGCATCAATGGCAGGTTTCTCGCCTTTGACGTCAGTTTACATCATTGACTTTCGATCGAAGGATTCCGTGAAATGTTCGACATCAACTCATTCATTCACATCTCATGGATTGTACTGGGTACTTTGAGAACCATTGACATTACTGGTGGTCTCTCTCACGCTTGTTAACAGTTTACATCATCGACTGGTAATCAAGTGGTTTCTACCATGTTCGACATCGACTCATTTATTCGCATGGCTAGAATCGTACCAATTCGAGAAGTAGGAATGAAGACCCTGGATCAAATCTTTACCGTCCAGGCTGCGAGGAGTTTTGTATTCATTATCTAAGTAGACTAATCATAAACAGATGGCTACGCCCATACTGTGTCTACAAAAGTCTATGATTATGATGTACTACAAGATCATTTCTGTATCAGAATAGTTAGTTTGTTAGTTAAAGTTTTTATCTGAGTATGGGAATGCCTACCTCAGTGATGATATAATCTTATCCATGTATTTTGTGTTGAAAATTGCAGGTTCCAACCAGGTTCTCCATGAGATAATCCTCGAAATGATAAAGCGCTTCACCCTTCCTAGATAATACAAAACCCTAATCTATTCCAGGCTTCGCACTTTATGGGGCAATCTGTTACACTAAAAAATGTCACCATGGCTATTTACAGTCGGTATGGCTCTATCAACAGTCATACTACCCTCTTGAGCAAGTCTTATGCCTCAGCTATTCATATCAAACTCCAAGAAAGAGAGAAAGTCTTTATAAAACATGTTTATCTCTGGGTACGCAGGTTCTCTCAAGCCTTGCCTGCGGGTACGCACCTTTTGTTCATAAGGTCTGCGTCCAAGGACGCTCTGTATCTAAAGGGGCAGGTGCGTCCCTCTGAAAAGGTTAAAATGCGCAAGTTTTATCTTCAAAAACTTACTTGTGGTCATTTCTAGAGCATTCTAGAAGATTCTTGGATGAGTATTGAGCGCCTCCAGATGGTTCATGCACTCCTATCAAAGAGGAACTTATCCCATCAATAAGGGAGCGATCCCATCCAAAGAGGGGACTATCCCATTGATGGTGGACCTGATTAACTTCCTCTTGAGCACTATAAAAAGAGGCATTGAGCCAGAAGGAAGGAGGTTGAAAGCTATAGATTTCTAAGGGTAAATGCTGCAGGAATTAGTACTCCCATTTAGAAGCTTGTGAGGAGAGATTGTCATCTTTACTTGTTCTATTTGGAAGTGGGTGAGCTTTGTCAAAGTAGAGGAAGACTCTTGTGGACCCTGGAAGGAGCTTGCACAACACCAAGGCTCAGGTTGTAACGGTTCCTTTTGATTACCTTTAATGCAAATTGGTCCATTCTTCTCAATAGCTTGTTGTTAATGGGTTATTTCATGTACTCCTTGGTCTATATGTTGAATATGCTTTGTTTTATGTTATAATCAGGTGCTATTTAATTGTTTGACTGTTGATGATTGCAGGTTTTGGAGAACGGGAGGAGCTCATCCAGATCAACAAAGCTTGGACTTCTACAACAGCGTTTGGACAGAGGTAAGAACGAAACACTTGATTTCTCATATTATAATGTATGTTTAGAGAAGGATAGCTCCAGTTTGTTTTGTTTGTCATTAGAATGTCTTAGACTTCTAGGAAGGTCAGCTGTGTCCGCACCCTTGACTGATTCCGTGTGACAGGCCCTCATGCCAGGTATGGCCCAGTACTTGTAGAGACCGCATGCCTTTAACGCATCAATAGAAGGTTGATGACCTATTGCGGCCAAATCAACGTCTTCATGTTCTCTTTCACGCCAATCTAGCATGGTGAGTGACCTACACACCAAAAAATAATGATTAGAATTCATTAAACAAAATTTGGTTGGTTAAATTTGGGGTTTGGGGTTCGAAAATCCGCGTTTTACGGGGTACGTACCCCGCGTTCAGAAAACAGAGCGGTGGTACGCAGCTGTTCTGAAGGTGGGCTGCGTAGCCCGACCTTTTTCCCATATACGAAAAAGTCGGGGTACGCAGGTTTCCCATGGGGCACCTGCGTCCCCCGAGAAATGGACTCTAAAACCCTAAACCCTCCAAAAAATCAAACTAAAACTTGAAATGAAATTCTAAACGGATGAAATTGAAGAGGAGGATGTTGTGAAATACCTGAAAGAGACGGCGCTCGATTCTGACGGTCGGATTCTCCGCAAAGTCCACGGGAAGTTTCTTGTCAAAAGCCCTTTTCTCAACCTCAACAGTAAAATGGTAAAAATGACATGGTAAAAAGTCTTTTTATAGGTTTTTTGGATGAATGGATGCTAGGTTTGTTTATTTTTCACCATGAAAGGACATTTTTCAATGTAATTTTACCCATCTTAAACAGATATGAGTAATGTGTTGTTTTTGTGCAGGACAAAAGGACTTTAGAGTAAAATCATCATTTTTCACGAACCAAGACATCAGAGTCATCTTTTAATCCCTTTTCTGACTCCTAAAACATGAAAAGATTGCCGAGCATTTCTTTTACACTCGTTAAAATGGAATTAAAAGACGGTCCCCTTATATTTCTTTTCTGACCGTAAAAACAGGAAAAGATTGCCGGGTTTTTGTCGTTTCAAACTCGATATGGAAATAAAACGACGTGTCCTTGATCACTTTTTACTTTTCAAGTCAGAGACACTAATCATGAAAGTACTCCTTGGTCGCAAGATCAAGTGGTTCTCTCAGGTATTATTTTATACTTTTTCGGGCCTGGGAGACACAAATTTACGAAAAAGTTCACCTTGGAGTTTTCTTTAGTTTTTTCAGACTCTCTAAAATTGAAAAACGCCGAGTTTCTCCTATACTGGACTCGTTAAAATTTCACAGTAAAGGACCTGTTCAATTACAAACAGGAACGGACCACTCCTTCTTAGGGTCCGAATTTAAACTAAGTTGGACTCATCCGAAGGATGAGCTTATAATCAAGCATATGTTATCCTCCTCAAGCTTGTAAAAAATAAAGAGATACTTGCCAGAAATGGTGGAGGAAAAGAGAGAAGAATGAACCGATTTGTTATCCTTTGTTACAGAAGAACCTTATCACCGCTATTGAACACGACACTTTTCATTCACCTGGGTTGGGAAATCCTTTGCCTTAAAGTTGATCAAACCACTTTGAAAGTTTTCAACCGTTTCCGGATATTAACTTTGGGTCAATCGTCACCAAGCCATCTGTCGTGTCGTTATGTGTTCAAGAGGTCTCTGCAAATAAACCATTCATATGCAAAATACTTGTCATCCATTTGACCATCCCTAAGTCAGTCCTTACAACAACATTTCTTCAACTTGAACAATGATTTCGTGTTGTGGGCTTGCCTGCAATGGGTCGCTTTCTATCGACATCAGCACATTATCTAGAAAGATGACTTAGAAATCGTCAGTACCTTGAAGTCTGCATGCATCAATGGCAGGTTTCTCGCCTTTGACGACAGTTTACATCATTGACTTTCGATCGAAGGATTCCGTGACGTGTTCGACATCAACCCATTCATTCACATTTCATGGATTGTACTGGGTACTTTGAGAACCATTGACATCACTGGTGGTCTCTCTCACACTTGTTAACGGTTTACATCATTGACTGGTAATCAAGTGGTTTCTACCATGCTCGACATCAACTCATTTATTCGCATGGATAAAATCGTACCAATTCGGGAAGTAGAAATGAAGACCCTGGATCTAGTTTCCACCATCCAGGCTGCGAGGAGTTTTGTATTCATTATACAATAGGCTAATCATAAACAGATGGTTGCGTCCATACTGTGTCCACAAAAGTCTATGATTGTGATGTACTGCAAAATCATTCTTGTATCAGAGCAGTAGTTAGATTTTTAGTTAAAGTTTTCAATCTGAGTATGGGAATGCCTACCTCAGCGATGATATTATCTTATATATGTATTTTGTGTTGAATATTTGCAGGTTCTGACCGAGTCCTCCGCAAGATACTCCTTGAAATGATAAAGTACTTCACCCTTCCTAGATCATAAAAACCCTAATCTACTACAGGCTTCGCACTTTAGGGGTCAATCTGTTACACTAAAAAATGTCACCATGACTATTTACAGTTAGTATGGCTCCATCCACTGTCATACTATCCTCCTTGGCAAGTCTCATGCCTCTGCTCTCCATGTCAAACTTCAAGAAAGAGAGAAAAGTCATTTAAAGTCAATTATCTCTAGTACGCAGTTTCTCTTAGCCTTACCTGCGTGTACGCAACCCAAGTTCACAATACCTGCGTACATGTACGCTCTGTATGTAAAGGGGTGGGTGCGTACTCCTGTAAAGGTCAAAAGGCGCAAGTTTCACTCCAAAAAAGTTACTTGTGGTCATTTCTAGAGTCTTCTAGAAGCTTGTTTGACGTGTATGAAGCGCCTCCAGATGGTTCATGTATCCCTATCAAAGAGGAACTTATCCCATCAATAGGGGAGCTATCCCATCCAAAGAGGGGCTTATCCCATTGATGGTGGACCTGAATAACTTCCTCTAGAGCACTATAAATACAGGCATTGGGCCAAAGGGAGGGGAGGTTGAAATCTGAACATTCCTAAGGGTAGATGCTGCTGGAATTAGGACTTCCTTGTAGAAGCTTGTGAGGAGAGATTACCATCTTTACTTGTTTCCATTGGGAGGTGGGTGAGCTGATCAGAGTAAGGGAGAACTCTTGTGGACCCTGGGAGGAGCTTGCACAACACCAAGGCTCAGGTTATAATGGTTCCTTTTGTTACCTTTTAATACAAATTAGTCCATTCTTCTCAACAATTTGTTATTAATGAGTTGTTTCATATACTCCTTGGTATATATGTTAAATATGTTTTATTTTATGTGATATTCAGGTGTTATTTAAATCGTTTGATTGTTGGTGAATGCAGGTTTCGAAGGGAAGGAGGAGCTCATCCGGATCAACGAAGCTGGACTACTACAACAGCGTTGGACTACAGGTAAGATCTAAACACTTGATTTCTCATATTGTAAAGCATATTTAGGGAAGGATTGCTCTTATTTGTCTTGTTTGTTATTAGAAAGTCTTAGGCTTTCTAGGAAGGTCGGTTGTGTTCGCACTAATGACTCTTTCCGCATGACAACATGAGATTACTTGCCATAGGTTGGGTAGCCCTTAGGAGAACCACTCGCACGATGAGATAGCCTAACCACCTTTGAATTAGTTTTCTAACACACTCTGGCTTTGGACCATGGGATGGTGAAGGATTTTAAGCTCCCTGATATTTCAACCTCTATGTATCAATGTAAGTGATCAATGGGTGTTATTGGAAGCCTATCCCACAATCTTACACCTAAACTACAAAGATTATTTGTCCTTGGTGCCCAAGTGGGCTTAATTTATGTATATTAAATTATTAAGGTGTAGTGTTTCAAGTCTTGGATTGGCGGTGTTAACCAAGCTCACATTCTCTTAGGGTGTGACTATGTGAAAATGACGTGTCAAGTAGATGATTTAATTGAGAATGTTTTATGATGACATGTGCTGCTTGTTACACAAAATATTGTCACTATGACATTCTGCAATCAGTGTGAGTCTATCACCACTCACTCTTTCCTCCTATGCAAGTCTTAAACCTCAACTCTTCATGTCAAGCCTTGAAAAATAAGAGAAAGCGCTTAAAAATCTCTAAAACTCTGGTTCTGCACTTTCTCTTAGCATTACCTGCGGTCCCGCACCCACTGGTCATGTCCCCTGTGGACCTGCCCGCTCTGTTTCTATGTAATGGGTGTGGACCCCTGTAAAAGTCAAAAAGGCGCAAGTACATTCTTAAAAACTCACTTTGGGTTATTTCTGGAAGCTTCTAGAGGGAATCTTGAGGTGGCAAGTTCGCTCCTTTGAGGTTCATGCATCCCATAACTAAAGGAGCTAACCCCTTGATGTGAGGAGCTTATCCCTTTGAAGGAGGACTCTATCCCTTCATAGGTGGACCTGTAACTTCCTCCCTTTGCACTATAAAGTGAGGCATTGGGCTAGTTACTAGAGAGGTTGAAAGCTGAATATTTTTTATGGTAAATGTTGTTGGAATTTAAACTTCCTAATTGAGCTTGAGAGGAGAGATTACATACCTTTTGATCTCATTGGGAAGAGTGTGAAGCTTGTCAAAGTAGAGGAGATTCTTGCTTGGACCCTGGGAGGAGCTTGTACAACATCAAGGCACCAAGGTTGTAATGTTCTTATTTGTTTAAAGTTAATACAATCAAGTTTATTTTTCTCAATAAGCTGTCTTCTATGGTTTATTTCATGGATTCTTGATCACCATGATGAATATGATTTATTATATTGGCTATGCAGGTGTTATTTGATGTGTGCTTGTTTGTGTTTGCGGGTTCTTAAAAGGAAACTCATTCGGACGATGGAAGCATGGCTGCCACAAACTAGCATTGGACATAAGTTAGGGTCTAAAGACACCTCTTGGTTTTTATTTATAAATCGCAATATTTAGAGAAAGGTAGATTTGATTGTTCTGCTTGACGCTAGATATCTGTAGATACTAGGGAGATTGGTCTTGTCCGCAAGAATGATTTATCCAGTCGAAAAAATGGCGACTCCACTAGGGACTTGAATTTTGGTTTTGGCCTTTACTTTTACTTTGACTTGAGAAACTTTTTCTTGTTTCTGGTTTTTGCCTGATGTGTGTGGGATTGGGTAGTTTTTAGGTTTTGGATTGTTTTTTGTTTTTTCACGTTTTTGAAAGAGGACCGCACGTTTGTTTGTAACATAGTACGGACATCCCCGCACTGTTGCTTTACTACGCAGAGCAGTACCGCATCCGGTTCTACTAGAAGCCTGCGGACTCTGTCAAAATTTTTGAGAAACCTAAAATGTTTTTGTTCTGTTAGGTTTAGGTTATATTTACGGCTTTTAGTCTACCCAAATCTGCATGTGTTCTGTCAAAAAGCTTTGTTTATGAGTTTCTTTCAGCGAATTCTTCATCTCATCAATCTCCATTAAGTTAATTGGGTGTTTTGAGTCTCTTTTTTGAGAAATTCTTAATTTGATTTCCTTTGGTCATTACTTGGAGGCCTTTGAGTGTTTTTATTTTTTGATCTTTGGAATTCTCACCCAATTTTCTTGACTTGCACTTGATTGGTTCTTAGATTACAATAAAATCATCTTGTGTTTGAGAATTCTCTTGCATAGATCACATTTGCATAATTAGAATTCTCATTTCCAGAATATGAATGAAAAATGTGCATAGATTACATTTGCATACTTTTCAAGTGAATTGTTCATAGATTACAATTGCATAGTTTACATTATGAAAAATCAATCGTAGATTTAGATCAGCTTTCTTTGATTTGAATTTACATATTTTTATGTTTGTTTTTAACACACAAAAATTAAAAAAAATTAAAAATTGTTTTGGAATTGATTTGCATTAATTTTTCTTGATGAAATTAGTGCATTAGAGAATTTGTTATATTTTCTCTTAGTGATCAATTTTTTTCATTGTTGAAAGTGAATGGAAACTCTCTCCTTACTTTACTTAGGATTCATTGAATTGAAAATATACATTATCATATTCGATTGCATTCAGTTCTGGGTCGGGTCATAACACCATTGGTTTCATATCCATTTACCCTTTTGGGTAATAACAGCCTAAATAACACAACGCTTAATTAAATTCATCTAGTAATTTTTACATTTTTAGGGCTCTTTCCACCAATCTAGCTTAGGCTAGTGTCTTGGAATAGGTTTTAGTTAACTCTCCAAGACAGTAAAACAAACAAGTAGTCGATCTTGCGGTAGAAAAAATTACAATTGTTGCATGTATGCTCTGGGAAGCTCCTCCTAAAGGAGTCAAGCACGATATCATATCTGAACCAGTGAGGTAATCAATCCTTCCTCATTGGGAACGATAGCAGATATACACGTATTAAAAATGGTAAACCTCAGATTGACCATTGTCGAGGAGCCTGGGGTCACTTGTTGGTAAACCTTGGATTATGTCAAGGAGCCTTCAAGGGGATTGAGCTTTGTTACTCTGCCCTTGCATGTGTATTGGATCGTAGACTGTTCGCCCAGGTATATTTGTTTCTGTTGGTAACCTTAGTGGCCATAATCTACAGGATTCTTTCTTAAGGTGACGGTGGAGGGAAGATCCCACTGTACCTGGAGCAGACTTCGACTAGACTCACTTGGACTCTCTAGGGGGTTCTCTTCACTCGAGACAGTTTTGTGAAGAAACTTGTGCCAGTTTTTTTCATTAAGCAGGTTGTCGGGGTAACTGTTCCAACCGCTCTTTCTATATTAAATTTCTACTAAGTTGTATTTCATCACCAACTAGTGTTTTTAGTACGGGAAGTTACTGTTTGTGTGTGGTTTGACTCCTAGATTTGATAGCGCGTGTTAATTTGTTTGTTTTTACTTTTAGAGACCATAGGTGTGAAATGTGAATTTTAATTGTTAGGTGTGAATTTTGAATTGTTAATTTTAGTTTTAAATTGTTGATAAAATTCACTGAATTTGAATATAATGGAAACTGTTCCGGAATTTACCAACCAAGGAGCCCCTCTTAACGAGAATCCTAGTACTTTTCCTTGCTTTGGAAATGTTGATCCTCCTTATATGGCTACCTTTTCATTACCTAGATTTACAATAGGTTTACCGATATGGTTATTTTCAACTTCGTTGGTCCCAAATACTCCAATTGTTCCACCTCAAATGAATGCTTCACCTCAACAGAGTTCACCATCTCAACATCACCAACCTTCTGTTGACCCTTTACCTTCTTCACCTAATATTTCTTCCTCCATTTCTTCCTCTTCGCTTGGTAAAAGCCTTGACACTAGTAACCAGGTGGCTAAGAAGAAGAACCAAGGGAAGAAGAAGAAGAAGAAGAAGCAAGATAAGAAAGAATTCAACCAACCAACCATGGTTGTAAGTGTTAGTTGTGTTGAGGAAACCTCCAACATGCATCATAAACCCAAATACCCTTGTAGGCTTTGTAAGGGTGACCACTTCCTTATCAATTGTCCTAGTATTCTAAAGGTCTTGGAAGTATGGTTAGAAAAATCTCATCAACTTTCCATTGATCCATCAACTAGTGATAGTCAGGTTCCTGGGAAAAAGGGTAAAGTTAGGTTTCCTTGTAAGTTATGCAAAGGGAGTCATCAAACTCACATTTTCCCTCACATGGATGAAGCCTCAAAATTGTTGGAAAACCTTACTGTTCCACAGCAATAATTTCCAATTGGTTACCGTAAAATTTCTCCCAACCTACCGTCAATTGAGAGATTGATTGATATAATTTCAAGTACAGTCGATCCCACTCTTCCATTGGAGAGTGAAACTCATATCACTCAGGTTGATGATCCATTAGTTGATCAAGTGGTCAATTCAATTTCACATTCGGTTGATCCCACTCTCCCTTTAGAAACTGAACTTCATACCACTCAAGTTCTTCTTGTTACATCAGATTCTTCTACGTCGGGGGGCATTTCAGCTATTTCTACAGAACCCCCTCCAAGTACTGAGGTATTTTCCTTTGATTGGAATAGACTGACAGAACCTCGTCTTCCTTCCTCCATCCCTTTCCAAATCGTTGCTAAGGCTGGTGGTAGGGACATACACCGCACACAGGTAGAGGAAGGTGCTTCTGTTAGTATTTTATCCTCAACTGCTTGGAAAGCTTTTGGTTCCCCTCAGCTTGTGCCTATTACGCAGAATCTGAAAGCTTTTAACATAACCATTAGTGAACCTTTAGGGATCCTTCCTAAGTTTGCTATTACCTTGGAAGGTAAAACTATCTATATTGATCTTATGGTAGTTCGAGGTCCCTTGGATTTCAATTTACTCCTTGGGAGATACTATGTTTATGCAATGAAAGTCGTCGTATCGACACTCTTTCGCGTGATGTATTTCCTTTACAATGGAAATATTGTGACTCTAGACCAGATTTCGTTCCCTAGTCTTGTTTCAGCTACCAATAATATGGCACCCCTAAATGTTCCTGATTCTAAAGTGGTATCTACCTCGCCACGGGTTAATTATGTAGCAACTAGTCCCATGTTTTCAGTTACCGATGTAAGTGAGCCTCTCACTATTTGCTCATCTTCCTTTGATTTAGATCCAGTAACTGACATGGAAAACTCTATGGGATTACTTGAGCACGATGTTCTTATCCCTTTTGAGTCCCTTGACATGTGTTCCTTCCAAAGAACTATTCTTCCTTCTGATGAAGACCTCTTGCAAGCCATGATCAAGGTGTGTCCATTGACATGTCTTTCTTCCAGTTGGAAGCCATAATCAGTGAGTTCAAGGAAAGTTCCTTTTACTGTGTCGACCTCGTTAAAAAATGAATCAGTGAGTTCGAGGAAAGTTCCTTTTACTGTGTCGACCTCGTTAAAAAATGAATCAGTGAGTTCGAGGAAAGCTCCTTTGACTGTGTCGACCTCGTTAAAAAATGAATCAGTGAGTATGAGGACATTTCTTTTCCTGTGTCAACCTCGTTAAAAAATGAATCAGTTGGTCATAGGATAGTTCCTGTTACTGAGTCAACCTCGTTAAAAAATAAATCAAGTATGAGGACAGTTCTTTTCCTTTGTCAGCCTCGTTAAAAAATGAATAAGTTGGTCAGAGGATAGTTCCTATTACCGAGTCAACCTCATTAAAAAATGAATCAGGTATGAGGACAATTCTTTTCCTATGTCAACCTCATTAAAAAATGAATCAGTTGGTCAGAGGATAGTTCCTGTTACTGAGTCAACCTCGCTAAAAAATGAATCAGGTATGAGGATAGTTCTTTTCCTGTGTCAACCTCATTAAAAAATGAATCAGTTGGTCAGAGGATAGTTCCTGTTACTGAGTCAACCGCGTTGAAAAATGAATTAGGTATGAGGATAGTTCTTTTCCTGTGTCAACCTCATTAAAAAAAATGAATCAGTAGGTTATATAGGTAGATTGTAGAGAGTAGACTTGAGCATAGTTCCTTGTCTTGTGTCAAGCTCATTAAAAAAATGAATCAAGGATTTTAAGAGCATAGTTCTTTGTCTTGTGTCAAGCTAGTTAAAAAATGAAACAAGGAGTCATGAGCATAGTTCCTTATCTTGTGTCAAGCTCGTTTAAAAAATGAAACATGGGTTTTGAGGATACTTCTTTTCTTGTGGCAACCTCACTAAAAAATGAAACAACTCCCTCGAGTCTTTCCAAGATCTTGAAAGTAAACCTTCATTTCATCCACCTGGTTGAATGCAATGAAGCTTGGGGGGCATGTACCTCGTTTTGTGTCGTTATGCTGGGGGCATGTGAACTTACAACAAGCATAGTTTTTCATTTCAAGCTTGTGTAAAATTGAACCAAATCCAAGTAGAGTCCTCTATGGTTCAAGCTTGTGTAAAAATGAACCTATACCCAATTTACATCTCGTGATTGCCATTTTTAGCCGCTAAATTATGTTAGATGAGCCTTGGTTGTTTTCATTCCATTGCCACCATCTCTTTGGCTGATCAAATGCTTTCACTTGGGTTTTTACCCTTCCTGAGGGACCGCATATATGAGTGGTTTTGTTAGCCATACTCTTAACCATTACATGTTTTGAGCAATTTCACCATTGCCGGAACCAGTTGCTACCATTTACACCACTCATTCCTCTAAGACAAGTCCTCTTTAAGCTATTTTTCTGACTCATAAAATATGAAAAGATTGTTGAGTTTTTCCTTTTTAAACTCGTTAAAACGGAATTAAAAAGATTGTCCACTTACAACTCTTTTCTAACTGTATAAACATGAAAAGATTGCCAGGATTTTGTCGTTTCAAGTTCGATATTGGTTATAAAACGACGTGTCGTTGATCGCTTTTTTACTTTTTTGGATCAGAGACACTAATTATGAAAAGTACTCCTTGATCGTAATGGTCAAGTGGTTCTCTCAAGTATTATTTTATACTTTTTCAGGCTTGGGAGACACAAATTTACGAAAAAGGACAACCATGGAGTTTTCTTAAGTTTTTCTTCTGACTCCCTAAAATTGAAAAACGCCGAGTTTCTCCTATACTGGACTCGTTAAAATTTAATAGTAAAGGACCTGTTCAATTTTAAACAGGAGCGTACCACTCCTTCTTAGGGTTCAAATTTTAAACTAAGTTGGACTCATCTGAAGGATGAGCTTATAACCAAGAAAATGTTATCCTCCTCAAGCTTGTCAAAAATAAAGAGGTGCTTGCCAGAAATGGTGGGGGAAAAGAGAGAAAAATGAACCTGTTTGTTATACTTTGTGTCTTAGAAAAGCATTTAACCACTTTTGAACACGACACTTTTTGTTTACCTGGGTTGGGAAATCCTTTGCCTAACAGTTAATCAAACCATATTGAAAGTCTTCAGCTGGTTTCTAGGTATTAGCTTTGGGTCAATTATCACCAAACCATCTGCAGTGTCGTTATGTGTTCAAGAGTTCAGTTCAAATAAACCATTCATCTGCAAAATATCTGTCATCCATTTTGACCATCCCTGAGTTAGTCCTTGCCAAATATATTTCTTCAAACTTGATCTATGATTTCGTGTTGTGGGCTTGCCTACGATGGGTCGCTTTATATCAACTTCAGCTCATTATCTAGAAAGATGATCTAGAAATCGTTAGTACCTTGGAATCTGCATGCCTCAATGGCAGGTTTCTCGCCTTTGACGACAGGTTGCATCATTGACCTTCGATCAAAGGATTCTGTGACATATTTGACATCAACTCATCTATTCACATTTCATGGATTGTACTGAGTACTTTGAGAGCCATTGACATTACTGGTGGTTTCTCTCACACTTGTTAACAGTTTACATCATTGACTGGTAATCAAGTGGTTTCTACCATGTTCGACTTCAACACATTCATTCACATGGATAGAATCATACTAGTTCAGGAAGCAGAAATCAAAACCCTAGATCTATTTTCCACCATCCAGGCTGCGAGGAATTTTGTTATTCATTATACAGTGGACTATTCATAAATAGATGGCTGCACCCATACTGTGTCTACATATGTCTATACTTGTGATGTATTATAAGATCATTCCTATATCAAAGCAGTTTAGTTAGTTTTCTAGTCAATTTTGATCTGAGTATGGGAATTCCTACCTTAGCGATGATATGATCACATATATATATTTTGTATTGAATGTTTTTATAGGTTCTAACCAGGCTCTCCACAGGATGATCCTCGAAATGATAAAGTACTTCACTCTTCTTAGATGACAAATACTATCCTCATCTATTATAGACGTCGCACTTTAGGGGGCAATCTGTTACACAAAATATTGTCACCATGACATTCTGCAATCAGTGTGATTCTATCATCACTCATACTTTCCTCCTATGCAAGTCTTAAACCTCAGCTCTTCATGTCAAGCCTGGAAAATAAGAGAGAGCCCTTAAAAATCTCTAAAAATCTGGTTCTACACTCTCTCTAGCATTACCTGCAGTCTCGCACCCACTGGTCATGTCACCTGCGGACCTGCCCACTCTGTTTCTGTGTAATGGGTGTAGACCCCTGTAAAAGTCAAAAAGGCGCAAGTACATTCTTCAAAACTCACTTTGGGTTATTTATGGAAGCTTCTAGAGGGACTCTTGAGGTGGCAAGTTCACTCCTTTGAGGTTCATGCATCCCATAACTAAAGGAGCTAACCCCTTGATGTGAGGAGCTTATCCCTTTGAAGGAGGACTCTATCCCTTCATAGGTGGACCTATAACTTCCTCCCTCTGCACTATAAAATGAGGCATTGGGCTAGTTACTAGAGAGGTTGAAAGCTGAATATTTTTTATGGTAAATGTTGTTGGAATTTAAACTTCCTAATTGAGCTTGAGAGGAGAGATTACATACCTTTTGATCTCATTGGGAAGAGTGTGAAGCTTGTCAAAGTAGAGGAGATTCTTTCTTGGACCCTGGGAGGAGCTTGTACAACATCAAGGCACCAAGGTTGTAAAGTTATTCTTTGGTTAAAGTTAATACAATGAAGTTTATTTTTCTCAATAAGTTGTCTTCTATGGTTTATTTCATGGATTCCTTGATCACCATGATGAATATGATTTATTATATTGGCTATGCAGGTGTTATTTGATGTGTGCTTGTTTGTGTTTGCAGGTTCTTAAAAGGAAACTCATTCGGATGGTTGAAGTGTGGCTGCCACAAACTAGCATTGGACTTAAGGTAGGGTCTAAAGAAACCTCTTGGTTTTTATTTATAAATCGCAATATTTAGAGAAAGGTAGATTTGCTTGTTCTTCTTATCGCTAGATATCTGTAGATACTAGGAGGTCGGTCTTGTCTACAAGAATGATTTATCCGGTCGACACTACTGAAAATAAAGTGTTGAAATATTGTAAATAATGTTGAAAATAACATAAAAATAAACAACAAATTAAGCACACAAACCCCACCCAAAAAGGCTATCAAGCAGCTAAGCAAGAGAAGGAAAATAAGCTACTAAAAGAGACATAAAATTCCTAAAATACCTAATGTCAACGGCATTGAGATCTAGAGGCACTAAGCTGCTGAAAATGGTGTAGACACATCAAAAATCAGAGGTGACAAATGTTTTAAATGATAGGTATGAAGCTCCAAAACCTAGGATGTTGTTGACGGTGTTGGACCCGCCAACATTCAGGGGATCACCCCAGTATGGAGTCCCCATTAGACCTCACACCATTTGGTGTGGGAGTCCCATTTGGTTTGATGGCTCGGTTGCCATTGTCTTAAGGATTTGCCTTAACTCTTGCATGTGAGTGTAAGTGTCACTTGTGTCAATGGTTCTTTCATTGTAGAGGGAGATGGTGGGAGTGAGTCCCAAGTTTGTTGGGATGAAGTCCCAAATGGGCTAGGAACACAAAACACAATTGGACATGCACAGCTTCTGGAGGAGCAATCCACATGGATGCGACATTCACAACACACAAGGTAGGATAACACGTACAACACTTAACGGATGAGTCTGAACGAGTGCAATGATTGTTACAACAAGTTTTATGTGAAAGGTTTGTCTGGTGTCTGGCAGAGTAGTCGACATGGACGAGACAACATTAACAGCATATACAACACATTTCCATTAATAGATTATGTATTACAACAAGTGAAATAGTTTAGATGTAGAACACGGGTAAAGCAACATGGATCACAAGTGTTAAAGATTAGTCTTACAACAATTACAATACATGTGTGAAAAAGTGTTGGCCTCGTAGAAGGCTTCTAAATTAAGCAAAAGTTCTGAGACACATCGTTACACCATACATCAGTAAGCTCGAGTGGGGGGTGTTGGAGCCGCTACTTACTCCTCAAAGAAAAGATTACAGACTCTCTTGGCTATGTGGGAGGAGCTGAGGTGAAAAGTCCTTTCATGTACAAATGAGGGGGGTATTTAAAGCCAAGAGTGAAACTGACCCTTGTGGTTGTTCAACTACCCTCATGATTGTTTGACTTCCATGACTTTTCGACTTTACATGACTCTTTGTACAACAAGTGGGTCTCTTGGACTTCCATGTTGCATTACATTTATTGAGAACATAGCCCATAGTAGAGGTGTGGGTGACATGAATCATGACATGAATCGACATGACAATGCTAGTAAATCCGTTCTACTGCTGGAGTGTATGTTGAGCTACAGTGCTATTGGGTGATGGATTCCTTATGGTGTATCATAGTTGCACCTCCGCATGGCGAAGTGCACGGAGTCTTCGATGGTATTTGGTTTGCTTGATGAAGCTTTGGCATGTTGTTCCTTGCTTGCATGTTGGGAGGCTTGATAGGCTCATCTGTTCACAAAGGTGCATGTTCACCTGTTCATGAGCACAGCACTTCGCATGGAACATTCACTCATCTATTGGTGAACCTGTCCTTCTGCATGTGCCTTCATTCATCCCATTTGTCATCACACCATGTTTGCTGGTGTACCTGTACCTACAGTCACTCATGACAAGACGACATCAAATCCAAAACCTCCTAGTCTACCATAACACATGATCATTTCAATTGCAGGTGACCGAGAGAGGTAGCAAGGTTGTGAAGTGGGATGATGGCTCTGGGCACTGCTGATGAAAACTACACAAGAGTCACTAAGTGATGGAGATGGGTGATCCAAGTCAATGGTGACTGTCTGTGAGGTCTGGCTCAGCTGGAAGGAAAAATTGTGTAAATGTTGGGAGGGACAGTCCGGGCTGTAAGAAGGGAAGGTAGGCAGGATCTGTGTAGTTTCCAAAATGAGTGCATAGTAGGGGCTGGAAGGCCAAATTTGTGAAATTTTTTGGAGGAACAATTTGGGTTGCAAGCAAGGTCAGCAAGCCAAGATTGTGCAGTTTTTGAGAGGAACTGACTGGGAGCCTGGTAGCCAAAATTGTTCAATTGCCAGAGGGAACTAACAGTTGGCTGTTGGGGTCATTGGTAGCCAAAAATGTGAAATTACCAAAGGGAACTGGCAGTTGGCTCTTGGGGTCACTGGCAGTAGAAATTGTGCAATTCCTGGAGGGAACTAGTAGTCTGCTACTAGGAGTTGTTGGCAGGGGAAATTGCACTTAGGCCAGGAGGCCGACCTAGAGATCATATCTACGCAATTTATGAGCTGAGTGGACTGCTGGGTAGTAGAATTTCTACTCATGAAAATTTCAAAATTTCTTAGATGATCAGTCGGTCGACTGTCGGGACGACTGGTTAGGAAAACTACATAATTTTTTGAGGGAGATAGGGACGGGCACTTGGTTTCTGTTCGGCCTATCTGGGAGATTTCCTCTTTTAGCTGACCTAGTAAGGCCAGTGGCCTCTACACAATTTTTTAGGGGAGTCAGCCCCGAGGTCAGTGTCGGATCTGACTGTCTAAGTGGCCAGCATGCGAGTTGATTGAATTTCTTGCGGACAACATAGCTTGAAAAAACTAGCATGGTGTTTCTGCACTGTTCTAGTTGACAGTTGATCGAGTTGATGGCAAGGTGATGGTTCAATTGTTAGAGGGGGGGTCTAGTCGTTAGAACTTCAGAAAAAATGATTAAGTCTATGAATGACCGAAAGATGGATAGGTGATCATACAAGCAAAAATGATTAAGTCTATGAATGATCGAAAGATGGATAGGTGATCATACGAACACACACTCACATGACTTGACGATGAAACAAATCAAACAACCCAAACACACATGTTCAACATGACTGGCCAATGGTGCAAGTGATAAGTGCGACTGGTGGGCTCCAGTATTGTAGCAATAATGCTACAACACCTGGGACTCCCTTCTTTAATCTTATCAACCCGATAGTTCATAAAAAACTTGGAAGCGACGGTGCTATATGCACAAGTACTAGCTCTTGCCGCAGTTGTCACTTGGTCAGTTGGCACAAGTCCGCTAGGAGCTTAAGCCAACTTCTATGAGCTCTAGAAGAAGCTTTTTAATTGATGGATGAAAGCTAACTCAAGGGAAGGTAGTCTAATTTCAAAAAGGAAACTGAAAGTCAAAAAGAAACGCAAACCCTAGCAAACCCTAATTCTACCAGCTAGTCCTACTAACGCAAAGGAGAGCATGAAAACTATTGAAAGAGATGCCATTACTTCTATGAAGGTAAAATACATGTGTCTAGACTACCTCTATCTGAAGAAAATGTCTTTTTGTATTTTTGATTAAGTTGTTGGGATTATCATGCATGTGCTTTTAACTATTTTTTACTGTGCAGAGGTGGATCAAGGAGGAAAAAGGCTTGGAAAAGGTTGGGAAGGTTCAAAGGGGGTTTAAGGAGTCCCTAACACCCTTCCAGAGAGTTTCACAAAGTTTTTATATCAAGAAACCTCATTTGTGAGCTTCTGCAGGGGTTCTACAGGATGTTTCAGAATTTCTACAGGATGTTCAGCAATTCCTACAGGATGTTCTACGATTGGATTTTGGATGATGGATGAGTGCAAGAGATGCATGGATGGATAGGGAGGTAGGATAGGGGTTTGTAATGACTTAGTGACAGAGAGATGAGGTGATGAGAGGGTGTGGAAAGCTAGCTTGTCTTAAAGAGGGCAGAGGAAATGGAAGGCAAAGAAGGTAGGGTGACGTGGGTAAAAGAGTACTTGTGAGACGAGGGATCTAATTTGGAGATGAGCAGTTGGCCTGGACGAATCTTAGATGGACGAGAGAGTGATGGAGATGCACCACACAGTGTAAACTTAACCAAATCATCCATGTCCTGCACATAATCAAAATATTAACTAATCTATCCCAACTGTTAATGAAACCAATGAACAACAACGTTATTTCTAAAGAGAACCATGTACAGTACTGAAGTAAAGAAACATTCCAAGAGGTCTGAGCACATGGATAACTCTTACAAATGAAAACATTGCACCAAAGATTGCATGAGTAAGCAAACTAGCGTTTTTTCTGGGTAGCACTGTCTGCAATTCCAGCCCCTAGAAAGAGGTGAAAATGAGAGTGCAGGCAACCCTTTTCTGGAAATCTTATCAATTCTTATCTCATTACTCTATTCTAGACATCTGAAGCAACTCTATCTTTCAACAATGACCTACTTAACCACACAACGAAATCTAACTCAACAAACTGCGTTTCAAATGCATGTAAAGAAAATCATAATGCTGAAAGGAAAGATATCAATACAAAGAAGGAGGCCCTAGGCTCTCAGGTTGGGCCCAACCCCGAGAGCTATGGCTCCTCTAGAAACTCAGAGCTGAGATCAAATCTGACTGCTTCTCATTAAGAAATAATAATTATAAGTCAAGAGGTATGCCAATGATGGCTACAAAAGAACAAAAGCAGAGCTGGCAGCTCGTAGTGCAGAATGTGCAACAGTTTTTCAAAATTCCTTTTCGAAGGCTGAAGCCTTATCATTTATACATCACAAGGCCCAAGTTGGCCTCCTAAATCTATGGGACTTGGCTGACCAAACTGGGAGTGAACAACTGCTTCCACAAAATCTGTTTGGCTGCCTTCTAGATCCGGTTTTGGTGGCTTTTGGAGCTCGGAGTTGGGGGTGAAGATCCCGAGGAAGGCTATTTAATGCCGTGGACAACCCCCCTACGAATCCTCAACCACATCTTGGCTGTCTCCTAGCTCTTGTCTGCTCGGTTTTGCTCCAACATGTGTCAAAAAACCTGAAATGAGCACGTGTTAGCCACCTAGGAATAGTGACTACCCTTATTCGTACAAATGACATAAACATACTAAAAAATGATGCATAAGTTATGAAAAATGAAGGATTGAGCAAGGGTAGTTAGGCCAAATGAGCCCAAAATGTTACCAAATTTGGGGCTCATCATCACCCCCCAACTAAAATGGTTGCTCATCCCTGAGCAACTAATCCAGCTCCTTGTCCTTCATTGCTTTCACCGCCACTCTCACATCCCAGGCTTCTGAAGTAGTATCCTTCTCACTGGCATGGAACCCAGCCTTCCTTTCCACCTCTTCCCACTGCTTATGCTCTTCTTTTTCTGTGCTGCCTTCCATCAATCCTAAAAGCAAAGGTGGGCTTAACTTGAGGCCAATCCAGCTGGCTTGGAGGTTCTGTATGGACTTCTTGTAGAGGGGCACCCATACTAGAGCTTCCCTCATTCGAGTTGTAATGTGATATTCCCTGATTTTGAGGCTGTGGGACAATGTGTTCCATCGGCGGGTGAAAGCATGAACACAATTGTCCCCTAATAGTCGCTCCATATCCTCGAAATGTGCTATAGCCTGAGCCTGTTGATCCATGTATTTCAATAAAGCTTGAGAGTCGGTTGCTAAGTGTTGGTGGGCCGATATCAATGTAGTGGGGTCCCCTGGCTCTGCTCTAATCAGCAGTGGCTCATGTAACTCTCGGTTCATGACCTCTTTGACCTCTGCTGCTCTCTTTTCTTCATGGTTCAACCATGAGGCAAATGCCATCAACTGCATATCTCCTACGACTGTGTTGGGATCCCATGAAGTCACATTAGGAAGGGCCAAATTATGGAGATAGAACTCTGATAGCTTGGCCTTGTCCTCTGATGAACTGCTATTGCATAACTCTGTGAACTGCTGGGGGTCTTGGATTTGGGAGATACCCCTCTGTGCCAATGCATTAATTTGGAATTGCAGCCACTGGTCCCGTAGGTATAGGCCATAAGATTTGGCCGGTTGTCTACATTGTAGAGCATCCATGGCCCAACTGGCCATGCAGGCCAGTTGTGCCTCTTTTTGTTGCAACTGTTGTTTGAGAGCTTGTATCTCGATTTGTGCTTGCAGTTCCCTTTCCTGTAGATGCGGGGTTAGCTCCCCAAGACCAACTTGCAGTCCTTCTTTGCCTTGAGGTTCTGCTGTAGTGTCCCCTGATGCTGTGCCCCTTTCTTTCCTCTGTTCCTGTAGCTGCAGTTTGAGTTTCTCATTCTCTTCCTGTAGGAATACCCGCTGGCAGTTTCCCACGTGTTTGGCCATAGCTAATTCTCTTCGTGCCTCCTTGAGTTGTTCCTCCAAGGGGCCTATATCTGCCACTCCTTTAGATTTAGCTATCTTCATCCACGTGTGGGTTCTCACTCTTTCTTCCTCCAACACAAAGAAAAGCGGCACTGTGAATTTCTGTGGAAGAATTTTCCCAGCCTCCAAAAAGTTATAATACAAGCTCAAGCTTGGCTGGGGACTAGGTTCCGGAATATGCTCTACCTCTTCTTCCCTCGGTGGCTCTACTCCGTCTTCCCTTGGTGGTGATGTGGCTGCCTCTCCCTCCATTCTTTCGATCTCCTTGAGCCTAGCCAATGTTTCTTGTAAAACGGCCTCAGCATCCTGTAGCAGGGTTTTTGAAGCCAACCTGTCCATTCTCTCCTTCCAGGCAGTTGTCTTCGGGCTCCCCCGCTCATAAGTGACTGATATTTTTGAGGGGTACCTCTCCCTTGGCAAGGTAGGGGTGTCTTCTATGGTAATTGGGCTGCTGGATGAAGGTTGGGGCCTGCCTGTTTTGATTCTCACACTTCTCCTGGCTTTGAAATACAGAGGGATCTCCCTCTTTCATTTTTCCTTTAGCTTGGGAGGGGTACTAAGGGTGGCCAGCACAGCTGCTGCCTCCCTTGCAAGGATTTCGGCTGTCTTCCCCTTCTGTTTTCCTTTCTCAGGACTTCCTGTAGAAAGCCCTGTAACGGCTGATTTCTGGCTTCCTATAGAAGCCGTTTTTTATTTTCCTGTAGAAATAGGTGGCACCATTTTAGCCTGTTTGGCTGAGGGTGCTTTGTCTTTTGACTTTGCTGAGGCTGCCTTAGAGGTGCCTTCACTGACGTGGACTTGTTCAGTCCTTTCCACCCTACTCTGTAACCTTTTCTCCCTGGGTGTTAATGTGGGTTTGTCATCCTCTGTTTTGGCAACCTGGTGTTTCTCTTGTTTCCCCTTTTATTCTTTCTTTGGTGCTTTGGCCATGGTTTCTTGGCCTTTTCCTTTCTTCTCTGTTTGAATTGGTTCCTTCTCCTCACTGCTGGAGGAGGTGAGCTCCTCAGCCAACATTTTGATGTCACCATCCTTAGTCAAATTTCGAAAGGTTTCCCATGAGAGAGGGACGGTGTATGTGTGGAGTGCATCCTCCAAGAGGAGCTTAATGAGCCCATGATGGGCTACCTGGTCTAGCGTTCCCTCTCGTAATTTGGTGGCACATTTAGTCATGGACTGCAGGAGGAAGTAAGGAATACTCAACTTGTTTTCTGAGGGTAGGTCCATTTGGTGCCTAAGTTCTGTGAGCAGCCGGAAATGGTATCCATACACGATGTTGAATCACCCCTTGCACGTGATATACTTCATAATTTGGAGGTTGACCTCACTCCAGAGCGGCTGTAGGCTAACTCTTCGAACTCCGTTCTTATCCAATGAGAATTGCTCCTCCGGCAGAAAGAACTCCTTCTTAGCCTTCTGGCCTAGTTTTCTCTCCTCCTTATCCCACGGTACCCCCATCGGGAGATCAGTGACTCTGCTGATGAACTGTGGGGTGAGTCTAAGATTCAAACCTCTGAAATTGACAACGGCTAGCGTTTTTTATTTTGGCTTCAAAGCTCGCAGGAATTCCTCTACCACCTCGTCATCGTAACCTTGAAGCTTGTCGCAGAACGACATCCACCGTGCACAAGAAAACAGGTCTACCACCTCAAGGTTTTCCCGTAGCTTCTTTGAGTCTGTCGGTTCTTTCCTAATGAACCCACCCGGCATGGTGAAAGCTTGCTGTGTTAGCCGGACCTGGCTAGCGCGTATCAAAAGATGGACCTTTGGGATTTCCTTAGACAGAGCACAGAATTACACCTCTGTCAAGCACACAGTTTGTGAATTCATGGCTATCTACAGGTGAGCCTTGACAGTGGCTCAATTATGAACCAAATCCTGTAGAAAACCCCGCATATACACTACGATGACAATTCTCATGCAGAAGTAAGACGACGCTTGCAAATTCATGCGCAGACTGTAGTTCTACTTTTTTAGGACGTCGACTTCGCCACCCTTCGAACCAATTGCATGGGAGGACTAGGTGCAGGCTTACCTCATTCCAACTTGCCACCTTTGACATGAATAGATTAATTTCCTCCGTAGCGGTGAGCTTCCTGTAGCGCAGCTTCCTGTAGAAGTCGCGCACGGGTTCTGGAGAGCGCGTCAGTGGTTCTAGGCCTTCTGTGCAGCCACCAGATGTTTGAACAAGCCGAGGACTCGGAGTAACAGTCTTAAGGGAATTTCAGACGCTTACTCGACTGCAAAGCGGTTGATGATAAATGAGTGGAGTGCCATACTCGTGGCACGGGGGTGAGCTGTCCCTGCCAGACCGTTGGACGACGTCACCTGTTATCACTCCACTATAAGTTTGCCTGACCGTTGAATCATTCCCTGCATATCTACCGCCGCCATTTCTGTTAGATCGCCGCTTCTCCCCGACTGGATGCTTCGCACGTGTCCATTTCCTGTCTTGTTTGACACAACCAACACTTTCCGAATTGGACGAGACCATCAGACTGGTCATGGTGGCCAGTTGAATGGCTACTCGACTGGCTCAACCCATTCATTTCCATACTCACACACATTTTATAGCATTGTTCATGTGATTTGACGAAAAAGGGTGAGGCACTTACCTGTGCGGTCGCGACGTTATTTTCAGGCTTCAGGACGAGGGTGACGGATCCGCTTGCTGTTGCTTCATGCACAGGCACGGGGGTTCCTTCTTGCCGAATGCTATTGGTTATGAGACCAGTTACCTGGCTACGGATGGTGCATGTGCCCGCTCTATGAGTTGCAGGTGCCTTCATTGTGTATGCTCTAGCCGGATCAACTGCTACATGATTCCTGTAGGATATCCTGTAGTCGTTTCTCCTCCTCGGGTGCATGCCGAAACGGTGGAAACGGTGGAATCACGGTCACGGTCGCAGGGTCCTTGGATGGCTTTGATAAGTAGCGCATGGGGCCTCTACATACTTTATTCCATTTGAGAATTGTTTTTTCTGAGAATCCAACGTTCTGATTTGACTGTGCAGGTATTTCTATTGCATGGCAACAGGGGTGGTAGAAGGAGGCGACAACAGTGGGTGATGGAGAAAAACATTGGTTTTTATGCCTCCGTATTGGACTTCGGGCTTCGAATTCTTCCACACAGTCGGTCTTGGGCCGTCCAAAGATTCTACAGGAAGTTTCCTGTAGAAATACAGAACTTCCTGTAGAAAGTCCTGTAGCTTCCTGTAGAAGGCTAAACTGTGATCAAATCGTGCCCAGACCTTGGAAGAGATGAGTGTTTCTGGAGGGAGTGCTGGTGAGGTCACCTGGTAGCATAGTAGGGACCCTTGTCCTTGAGTTGAGGGACCTCTTTCTCTACATGCAATACCTGCAACCTGCATGAACTGTCAAATCTTGAGCCTGTTTTCCTGTTTCTTTGTTTGTTTTTTTTTCTTCCTTTCCCTTTTTTTTTTTTTTTTTTTTAAAGACAGCAGGGGTGCCTCTGTGAGGTTTTCACCCTTACCATCTGCCTTGAGCGCCTCAGAGAGGTTTTCATGCATGGGTCTTTTTTATTCAAAAATTTTCAGAAAGACAGCAGGGGCGCCTCAATGAGGTTTTCACCCCTACCATCTACCTTGGGAGCCTTAGAAAGGTTTTCACCCAAGGATCTTTATTTTATATATATATATATATATATATATATATATATATATACACACACACACACATATATATATATATATATATATATATACACACACACATATATATATATATATATATTTTTTTTTTTTTTTTATTTTTTCTTTTGATGTTCAGGGTATGCCCAAAACAGAGGCAGAACCCTTCTCTATGACCAGCACTGATTTTTCCACAGTTTTGATGAATTCTTGCCTTGAAATAGGTTTTCTATAGATCTTTAGTCGATGCCCATTGACGAGCATGGGGATGGCTTCCTCATCAATGGTCCGAATAAGAACAGACCCATTGTCATTACACTTTTCCACTGCATATGGTCCCAGCCATCTTGTTCTCAGCTTCCTCTTAAAATCCTTATGTCTGGAATCGTACAACAGCACCCAATCTCCCGGCTGGAATTGCTTGTTCTGAGTGGAGAAGGGCCTGCATTCGGTGCTCGTCTAACCCATTCAGCTGCAATAACCTTTCTTGTTGGGCATGGCTGAGATCTAGGTCCAGCTGAGCTGCCATCCTCAAGGTGTTGTACTCGAACTCAATTGACAGCAAAGCTCTCTTCCCATAGACCAGCTCATAAGGTGTGAAGCCGGTTGTGGTCTTCCAAGTGGTGTTGTAAGCCCAAGTGGCCTCAACCAGGCGATCTTCCCAATCTTTTCTACTGCTGCTCACCACCTTAGTCAAGATCCCTTCCAATGCTCTATTGGTGACTTCCACCTGCCCATTTGCTTGAGGATGATAGGGGGTGGAAGTCCTATGCTTGATTTTGTGATGAGCGAGTAGGTCTTCAATTAAGTTGGAGGTGAACTGGCTTCCTTGATCGGTGACTAGCTCTCTTTGGTAGCCAAATTTGTAGAAGATGTTTTCTCTTAAGAACTCGGCCACCTTTTCTTCTGTCACTGCTTTGATTGCCTTGGTTTCTGCCCACTTTGTCAGGTAGTCTGTGCACACAATGATGTAAGACCTTTTCCTTGAAGGAGGATTGATTGGACCCACAAAATCCATTCCCCACTTCTCAAATGGCTCAAGAGTCACTTGAGGTTGGAGAGGCATTTCGTCCCTTGGAGTCGGTTTCCCCATCCTTTGGCAGCGGTCACATTGGCTGATATATCTTCTGACATCTTAATGAAGTGTGGGCCAATAGTAGCCTGCCTGTAGGATTTTGAAGGCAGTTATTTTGGCTGCAAAATGTCCTCCACAAGGCCCATCACGACAGGTTATGAGGATGTCAAAGACTTCCTCCTCCCTTACACAACGCCTTAAGATCTGATCGGGGCCAAGCTTGAACAGGTTGCCCCGATCCAAGTGAATGAGGCACTCTTCCTTACGATTCTGCTCTTCTCTCTTGAGGATAGGTGCGGAGGGAATTGTGCTGAGACAAGGTAGTTTGCTATATCAACAAACCATGGAGAGAGTACTGAGATAGCAAACAGATGTTCGTTTGGCATCTGGTCATCCACTGTTCCATCCTCACCTGTAGGTAAATCCAATCTAGACAAGAAGTTAGCAACAACATTTTCTTTACCTGGTTTTTCAACGATAGTCAAATCAAATTGCTGCAACAAAAGTAACCATCTAATAATACGAGCATTCACATCTGGTTTATTCGTTAAATATCTAATTGCAGCATGATCAGTATGTACAAATGTTTGATGGCCAGTGATGTAGTGTCGGAACTTGTTCAGGGCATGGACCACGGCCAAGAATTCTTTCTCAGTTACAGTATAATTCAGTTCTGCCTTGAGTAAGTTTTTGCTGACAAAGTATATGGCGTATGGAAGTTTTTGTTCAACTTGTCCTAAGGCTGACCCTGTGGCTTTGTTCGAGGCATCAGTGTGGATGTGGAAAGGTAGAGCCCAATTTGGACCTCTCAAAATTGGGGCAGACACCAACTTATCCTTTAATTCATTCAGAGCCTTCTGACAATCGTCAGTCCATTTAAACTCAACATCTTTTGCTAAGAGGCCAAACAATGGCGAAGCTAGCTTACTGAAGTCTTTAATGAATCTTCTATAATATCCTGCCAAGCCTAAGAAACTTCAAACGTCTCTTACCTTCTGAGAGTGTGGAACCTTTTTTATGAGAGCGATTTTGTTAGGATCCACCTATAACCCTTGGCGAGAAATGGTATGTCCTAGCACGGTCCCTTCAGTCATCAAGAATTCACACTTTTCAGGACTAAGGGACAGGTTCATCTCAATGCACTTGGTTAGGACTTTTCCCAGATTGGACAATGCTTCCTGGAAGTTGGACCCATAAGGAGTGAAGTCATCCATATAGATTTCCACCGAATCATGGACCAGCTCAGAAAAGATGCTCAAGACGGCTCTCTGGAAGGTGGCAGGAGCGTTGCATAGTCCAAAGGGAAGAACTCGATAAGTAAAGGTACCCCAAGGACAAGTGAAGGTGGTCTTATCTTGGTCTTCCGGGCTGATTTGGATCTAATTATACCCGCTAAACCCATCTAGGAAAGAGAAAAACTTCTTTCCCGCGAGTCCATCCAACACTTGATCGATGAAGGGTAGAAGAAAGTGGTCTTTCTTGGTGGCTTTGTTCAGTTCTCGGTAGTCCACACAGATTCTCCACTTCCCGTTTTTCTTGGGAACCAACACCAAAGGGGACACCCACTCGCTATCCGAGATGGGGTAAATGAATCCTGCATCCAACAGTTTTTGTAATTCTTCCTTGATGATGTCCTTAAGGGCTGGATTCATTCTCCTTTGGGGTTGCCTAACCGGTTTACAATCTTCTTTGATGTAGATGTGATGGGTACAGACCGAAGGATGGACTCCTTTCATCTCCTTATAGCTCCAAGCAAAAGCATCTATATGACTGGCCAACAGACTACACAGCTCCTTTTCCTGGGAAGGAGATAGGGAGGAGCTGATCTTTAACGTTCTCTCGGGGCCAAACTCCACATTTTTTACTCTGGGAGTGACCGGATTGGTTACACAAAGGTCCACTAAGGTGCTGGCTTGCGCATCCTCCACCAATTTCTCTAAGGACAATGCACTGGGAGGTGGATTTTGAATCAAGGTCTCAATCAAATCATCCTCGGTTGGGGGACCTCCCCTAGTGGTGTCTAGGGTGCACAAGGGTGCAGAGTACACCTCATCCTCTTCTCCTTCCTCCAACCAAAGTGGTAAGCCATGCTCTAATAAGGGTTGGGCAAGAGGGTATAGGACTAGCTGCGTGGACATAGGACCATTTTTGATGGTCATGTTTCCTGCACGGCAGCTTATGTAAGCATCCGCAGTGGCTAACCAAGGCCTTCCCAAAGTAAGGGGGTATCCAGTAAGCTTTGCCTTTGGTTGCAGAACCAAGAAGTCTGCAGGGTACTCCCAAGAGTCAACAAAGACCAAGACATCCTCCACAATCCCTTCGGGAGTCACGGTGGAGCAATCTGCTAGCTGCAGGACTATCGAGGTTTTTCTTAAGGAACCCTGAAGGTTGAGTTTGAGCATAGTATCTCTGGTCATCACATTAATGTCAGCCCCTAAATCAATCAAAGTGTGGGGTATGATAGTGCCATTGATGTGGACATCAACTACAGGACTCCCAGGATCCAAATACTTTGGGCGGATTACTTGCCCCAACATAAGATCAGATAGTTGTCCTATGACGTTGATCGTTGACGCTTCTCTTTTTCGCCTGCCTGGGTGTCTGAAACACTTTTCCTTAACCAGTCTATTGTATATCGGTACATCCTTGATGGCTTGGAGAAGTGGTATTCTCACACACAACTGTTTGAGTTCTCCCAGAAGCTCATCCTCCTCTGGGTTGGGTTGTGTGGTTGCTGTTAGTCTCTCAGGAAAGGGTGGAATGGCTTTTGGTTCACTTTCATGTTTATCTTCCTCATCCTCTGGGGGAGGAGGTTGGCGATCCGAAAGAGTCTTCCCAGATCACAGGTTGATCTCCTGGATCTCCACAGCATAGGTAGGGCATGTTGTTTACCCAGTATATACCTGCTGGGCCTGTCGGTTGTTGGGATTCGGGTTCGGTTGAGCAGGCATTTGGGGTTGTCTTGGAGGAGCAGGAGGTAATGGTTGTGGTTGAGCTGGTGGTGGAGGCAAAATGGCAGGAGGAGTGTTGTACTGGGGCCTCCACCCCGGTTGAGGTTCATTCCACTAAGGTTGTGGCTGGGCATGTGAGTGAAACAAATGAGTAGTGGGCTGAGTATGGTACTGAGGTGGGTAAGACCATGGGGGAGGCACAGACCAGGAAGGATGAGCAGGGGGACCCTAGGAAGGCATAGGAGTAGATTGGTTGGGGCTATAATAAGCTTGGGATGTCCCTTGCATCCCTTGTTGGTAAGGTCTCGATCCATGTGGCCTCCTTTGGTTGAGGAAATAGAGAGGTTCAGTGGGCGCTTCTGTCCCTTGGTACATGGCTTTAAGCCCAGGTAAGGTTGGACATTGGTTTGTGGGGTGGTCCTCCTCACAAACGAAACATACCTCAACCGAATGTAATGGGCACTCGTTCTTAGTGTGCTTCCTTGTACACCTAGGGCAGAAGATAGAAAAAACCCTCTCATCTTCCTCTTTCTTCTGCTGGATTCGGAATGTATCAAGTTGCATGGCAATGGTTGTCTCACCTCACTCTTGAGGTCCTCTAATTGATTTGCAAACTCATGTTTGGAGAAAGGAATACTAGCTGAGAGGAGGTTTCCTCTACCTCTTTTCTGGGCTGCCCTAGAGTGGTTTCTAAACACAGTCTTTATATCCTCATAAGGTAGTTGGTAAATATCCCCTCCAGCTAGCATGTGAAGGGTATCTAAAAGGTCTTCAGGGACTCCTCGGAGCAGGACCAACTTGAGAGATTCAGGGTCAAGTGTGCACCTGGCCCGTTTATAGCTAAGTTGGAACCTTTCCTCGTAATCTTCTAAAGACTCATCATTCCCCATGGTCATCCAAAAGATTTCTCCCTTGGTTTCCTTGGACCTACAGTAGTCCCAGTATTTGGTATTGAAAGCTTGCTACATCTAAGCCCAAGTGGTGATATTGTTCCCAGGTAAGCCCATGAACCAGCGTAATGTCGCATCCTTAAGGGTAGAGGGGAAGAGTTTCAGTTTTTGCTCATCTTCGATATAGTCATAGGTTCGACAAAGGACAACAAACTCAAATTGGAAGGTATCAGGGTCTTCAGTAGTCAGTCCATGGAAGTGAGGTAAAGCGGAGGGGCTTATGTTTTTCATTTTCATGTCTCCATTGGTCTCTCGGATGGGAAAGGCACCTTCTATTCTCTCATCTTCTCTTCTATTGTCAGCCATGGCTTCAGATGGAGTGTTCTCTAACTCTTCTTCTGTTATAGGATCTTTGTATATCTCAGGAGGCTCGCCTATAGGTTCTTTTGGATCACTGTGATCAAAGAAGAGAGAAGGGTGACTCAGTGACGTGGTGGGGGTGTTGGGTAAGAATTTTCCTGTTTTATCTCGATTTCTACGAGGCATGAAATGGAAAGACTTTTGATTGCTTTTGTTTTTTTCTCTGGTACATGCAAAACTAAAATAGATTGAACTGCAACTAACTATCTTGCTGAAATGAATGAAAGCATGAAAGAACTAATCTATTTTGCTCAAATGAAATTGTAGGAATGAACTGCTAGGCTACGCTTACGGAATTGAAATGCTAATCTACGCTTGCAGAAATGAAATTGCGGAATTGAAATGTTAATCTATGAAAGCAGGAAATGTCTATGCTACTTTTGCAGAATGGAAATGAAATAAACTACTTAGCAGAAGGCGAGAGTAGGAAAATAGAAGAAAAGCAACAATCACCAATACTCTGACACTTCCCCGGCAACGGCGCCAAAAAGGTGGTGGGCTCCAGTATTGTAGCAATAATGCTACAACTCCTGGGACTCCCTTCTTTAATCTTATCAACCTGGTAGTTCATAACAAACTTGGAAGCGACGGTGTTGTATGCACAAGTACTAGCTCTTGCCGCAGTTGTCACTTGGTCAGCTGGCACAAGTCCGCTAGGAGCTTAAGCCAACTTCTATGAGCTCTAGAAGAAGCTTTTTAATTGATGGATGAAAGCTAACTCAAGGGAAGCTAATCTAATTGCAAAAAGGAAATTGAAAGTCAAAAAGAAACGCAAACCCTAGCAAACCCTAATTCTACCAGCTAGTCCTACTGACGCAAAGGAGAGCATGCAAACTACTGAAAGAGATGCCATTACTTCTATGAAGGTAAAATACATGTGTCTAGACTACCTCTATCTAAAGAAAATGTCTTTTTGTATTTTTGATTAAGTTGTTGGGATTATCATGCATGTGCTTTTAACTATTTTTGACTATGCAGAGGTGGATCAAGGAGGAAAAAGGCTTGGAAAAGGTTGGGAAGGTTCAGAGGGGGTCTAAGGAGTCCCTAACACCCTTCCAGAGAGTTTCAAAAAGTTTGGATATCAAGAAACCTCATTTGTGAGCTTCTACAGGAAGTCTGCAGGGGTTCTACAGGATGTTTCAGAATTTCTACAGGATGTTCAGCAATTCCTACAGGATGTTCTACGATTGGATTTTGGATGATGGGTGAGTGGAAGAGGATGCATGGATGGATAGGGAGGTAGGATAGGGGTTTGTAATGACTTAGTGACAGAGAGATGAGGTGATGAGAGGGTGTGGAAAGCTAGCTTGTCTTAAAGAGGGCAGAGGAAATGGAAGGCGAAGAAGGTAGGGTGACGTGGGCAAAAGAGTAGTTGTGAGACGAGGGATCTAATTTGGAGATGAGCAGTTCGCCTGGACGAAGCTTAGATGGACGAGAGAGTGATGGAGATGCACCGCACAGTGTAAACTTAACCAAATCATCCACGTCCTGCACATAATCAAAATATTAACTAATCTATCCCAACTGTTAATGAAACCAATGAACATCAACTTTATTTCTAAAGAGAACCATGTACAGTACTGAAGTAAAGAAACATTCCAAGAGGTCTGAGTGCATGGATAACTCTTACAAATGAAAACATTGCACCAAAGATTGCATGAGTAAGCAAACTAGCGTTTTTGTTGGGTAACACTGTCTGCAATTCCAGCCCCTAGAAAGAGGTGAAAATGAGAGTGCAGGCAACCCTTTTTTGGAACTCTTATCAATTCTTATCTCATTACTCTATTCTAGACATCTGAAGCAACTCTATCTTTCAACAATGACCTACTTAACCACACAACTAAATCTAACTCAACAAACTACGTTTCAAATGCATGTAAAGAAAATCATAATGCTGAAAGGAAAGATATCAATACAAAGAAGGAGGCCCTAGGCTCTCAGGTTAGGCCCAACCCCGAGAGCTATGGCTCCTCTAGAAACTCAGAGCTGAGATCAAATCTGACTGCTTCTCATTAAGAAATAATAATCATAAGTCAAGAGGTGTGCCAATGATGGCTACAAAAGAACAAATGCAGAGTTGGCAGCTCGTAGTGCAGAATGTGCAACAGTTTTTCAAAATTCCTTTTCGAAGGCTGAAGCCTTATCATTTATACATCACGAGGCCCAAGCTGGCCTCCTAAATCTATGGGACTTGGCTGACCAAACTGGGAGTGAACAACTGCTTCCATAAAATCTGTTTGGCTGCCTTCTAGATCCGGTTTTGGTGGCTTTTGGAGCTCGGAGTTGGGGGTGAAGATCCCGAGGAAGGCTATTTAATGCCATGGACAACCCCCCTATGAATCCTCAACCCCATCTTGGCTATCTCCTAGCCCTTGTCTGCTCGGTTTTGCTCCAACATGTGTCAAAAAACCTGAAATGAGCACGTGTTAGCCACCTAGGAATAGTGACTACCCTTATTCGTACAAATGACATAAACATACTAAAAAATGATGCATAAGTTATGAAAAATGAAGGATTGAGCAAGGGTAGTTAGGCCAAATGAGCCCAAAATGTTACCAAATTTAGGGCTCATCAGCGACACTCATGATTGACCGTTCATTGATCGAGACGATGCTTGCACGACAGTGAATGTGACTCTATGTGTGAGTGCAACATATGCTTTCATGGAGAATACAACAAGCACATATGAAGTGAATACTTTGAGTGTAACCAGAACATGGTCGCAAGCATGAATTAGATACCAGCATGACTTAGACACTAGCATGTAGAAACTTGAAAGAAATGCACAAGCAAGGTGGATGCAAAGACTTACACGAGCTCACAGAGTGAACCTGGGGTTTGTATTCATCAAGCGAAGCTCTCAAGGGAGGCTCCAAAATTGGGTGCGGGCCTAAATTTTGGAGGGTTTTGTAGCCACTACAACACTTTGTGACACACTGGTAGAACTCCAGCTTCTCTGTTTTGGTTCATGTCTAGCATAGGGTCTTGGTCTTTCGGAGAGTATTCGATCATTGTGCGGATTAATTCAGCTTCTCCACTTACCTTATGGACATACATGGTTCACCTTTTGCCAACTTAGTCAAACACAATCAAAAGTTAAGCTTGATCTCAGTGCCTCGAATCCAGGAAGGGTAGTTTAGCTCGCGAGTTAAAGATTTTCAGAGTATAAGTTTTCATCTCTGGTGTTGCTCCGTTGTCAGCAAGCCTGGATAATACACTGGTGGAGACAAGCATGAACACACACATTGCTCCACTACAAGTGAACCTGGTCAATACCATGGTGGAGTTGCATGCTTCACCTCTCTACCCAAGAAGCCTTTCTCTTCTTTCGCCTTTATATTTTTGAAGAGAACTATGCATCGACACTTATTTATTTTTGGGGCAGAAGAGGGATCTCAACTTATTGGGAGAGGAAGAGATTGTTCCTTCAGTGAAGCATGTAAGAACTCTGACATAGGTTTTCTCATTTAGATTTTCCCCTTCTTCGTTTCTACTAGTTGGATGAGCTTAAACACACAAGGCAGAAGGCTGAGTATAGGCACGGGGCTCCCTAGTGTGGACACAGGTTCATGATTGAACCAAATATTCCCTTGCAGATGACTTGTATTTTCCGTCAAGACTTCATCGGCCGAAGGTTATAACCAAGCACAGAGAAAACAGACACAAGACTGGCCAAGTGCTGTAGTGTCACAAGTCTATTCAAATTTCAGCCACATACTCTATTCAAAATCCAGAACGTATTAGTTGGCAGCACTCATTTTCATAAACAAAAATAGTAATATATGAAGAAAACGAAACAAATGTAAGAAAAAATAGTAAGAAAAATCAAACAAAAAAAGATGATAAGCAAAGAAAACAAAATGAAAATAACAAGCAGTAAGCAGACTATGTACATAGCCCCGAGGGATAGCTCAAATGGTCGAGTTCCCGTTGCTAAGCACTTTCCCGGTTGGGAGGTCACGGGGTCAAATCTCCTTGACGCCCTCGGGGTTAGGCCTGATATGGCCGACCGGCAGATCCCTTCGGGTGTAACTGCCCCACTTCTCTACGTGGACGTAGCGGCCACTCAGTGCCCGTGAACCACATTGAAAAAAAAAAAAAAAAAGGCAGACTATGTACATGGCACGGGCACGACCCAGCCTTCCGAAAATAATGCTTGAGATCTTGGTCATTGACAGGAAAGTTTTCAATCCTCCCATTAAGTGATCGCAAATGATCCATATGTGGGCCAATATTCTCATGGACTATGTATGGACCAATCCGCAGGGACTGGAACTTTGTATGTTTGCCTTTGTCTTCATGTGGCTTATCCCATTTCATAACTAAGTCACCCACATCAAAGTTAGCTTTCCCTATAGATTTCTTATCGAACCATCTCTTGATACGTTTCTAGTGGAGTGTGAATTTTTCTTTTGATTTCATACTTTCTTCCTAAAGCTTATGGAGAGCATCCATCCTACACTAAACTAAATGACATGGCTTGCCTTGGGATTCTTGGGAAAGCTGAAGTGCATGCAAGTAGATATTTGGTTGAAGAATGCCTTCATACCATAAACCAAGAAGTACAGTGAGGTATTCAAAGAGGGCTTCGGTGTTACACATCAGCCCATAACGCATTGGTCAGGGCAGTATGCCAGTTACACTACTAAGAGAAAATGATATTCTTGATTATACGAATGAGGTTTTTATTCATGGAGTCTGTTAGACTGTTTCCTTGCGGGTAGTAGTTCGATGAATTATTTAGCACAATACAACTTTGTAATGCAAAATCATAGAGTTTCAAAGATGAAAAATAAGTTTCATTATAAAAAACAAGTGATAACGGGATGCCAAAGCATGAGATGATATTCTGCTGGAGGAAGCTGATGAACTCCTAGTTGTTCACTTGCTTGAGCGGAACTGCTTTTTTCCACCACGTGTAGTCAGTTTCTATTAGGATATAGTGATGTTGTTTTGATTAATGAGGGAAAAGTTCCCCAATGATGTCCAGGCCCCACTGTTGGAATGGTTCGGTCACTGCAATAGGGTGCAGTGGGGCTGCTGATCTTCATGTTATGTTGATGCATCACTGCTAGACTGGGCACTTGCAGGCATAAGCATGTGCATCCCTGAACAATGTGGGCCAGTAAAAACCATTTTGCAAAAATTGTGTGCAGTGGTATTTCCCGCAATGTGACCCCCGGCAAGTCTGTCATACATATCCTAAAGTACCTTCTCTGATTCATGTGCCTCCAAGCACCTGAGCAAAACTCCATTACTATGCTTTTTGTAAAGCACTCTGTGCACCGGGTAATATGCTAAGGCTTTCAGGCGCAATGCCCTCTTCTATCTAATAGAAAAGTGAGATGATTTGGTATCATGCTCAAGGTACTGGTGTACATCTGCATACCAAGAGGTTCTATATTTAGTGGGTGTTGCTTGCCTTATGTCATACATCTCAATCTCCTACTCCCAACCAATGAGATCTTCTTTGTTATCTGGAGCGCCCATTGCTTCAGCTGGATGTTTGTAAATCCCATGTCCTTTGATCATGTGCACTGGCTTAATTTCAAGATCATATTCATGTAATCTTGTCATTCAGTTTGCACATCATTCACCCAGTTTTTGTTAGACAAGCAATGTGTGGACTGCTGGGTGGGGACAAAGACTATGCAGTGGTTTTTCAGAAAGTAGGGCCTAAAGTGTTTTACCACCTTGTAAACTACATAATCTTTCTTGTCAATGGAAGGGTAGTTGAGATCTGGTCCCTGCATGCTTTCACTCATGAACGAGATGGGACATTCATCATTAGCTTTGTCTTTATGAGTGAGTACTGCAGCTAGTGAGTTATCAGAAGCAAAGGTGTATAATAGGAAATCTTTCTTGAAATCTGGGTTGTAGAGCGTAGGCGCTTCTGCAATGGCCTGCTGGGTCTGGGAGAATTCATACTTTTCCTTCTTACCCCAGTTGTAGAGTACATATTTCTTGATCATGTCCTACATGGGCTTAACTGTTTGTGCATAATCTGAGATGAACTTTCGGAGGAAGTTTATCTTTCCCAAGAAGGATTGCATATCTTTCTTGTTGACTGGGTAGGGAATCTATGTAATGGCTTGGACCCAGTCTGGGTCCACCTTGATCCCACTCTTGGCAACAATGTGTCTGAGGAATTTCCCCTCCGACATGGAAAATACGCTCTTTTTTGGATTCAAGGAACTCTTGTATCTTCACATCGCTCAAATTTTTTCTTCAAATGCGTATGTGGTCCTCGTCTTCTTAAGAACATAGTCACATCATTGAGGTATACCACCACACTTTGCCCATTATGTCTATGAAAGGCGATGTCCATAGCATGCTAAATTGTTGCACCTGCATTTACAAGAACAAATGACATTCGTCTATAAGCGAACGTACCCCACTTGGTACGGAAAGTAGTTTTGAGTATGTCAGGTTCTGCTACCAGAACCTGATTGTATCTTGAGAAACCATCAAGGAGAGAAAACATATGTGCCCAAGATACTGTTTGCAAAATATGGTCCATGGACGGCATGTGGTAGTTGTCTTTGTCCGAGGTGCGGTTTACGTTCCAGAAATTGACACACAAGTAGATTTCCCTAGACTTCTTTCATACAGGAACAAGGTTGGAGACCCATGTGGAATGTCGAACTTTGTATATGATCCGTGCATCCAACAACTTAGTAAGCTCTTTCTGTATGAGGGGTTCAAGCAATGGATGTACTTTCCTTAGATTCTATTGATATGGCTTGACCCCTTCTTTGATTGGGATGATATGTTAGATGATCCGCGTGTCATAAGTCTTCAGATCATCATACATCCACATGAAAACATCTCGGTATTGTTTGAACAAGAGGATAAAGGCTTACCGCTCTTGTTGTGTACAACATGTACCAAGTTTGAAAAAATTTGGAACCCGTTCTATTCCCAGGTTTCTCAGTTTGTGCCTCATGGTGGAACTGTGGGTCTTGCTATTCCTTGTTCCCTGGTACCATTCTTTCAAGTCATATAGATTTTCCAATGATGCCACACCTTTTGTGATAATGTGGCCTTTCATGTTACTAACTTTCGCATGTAGAGAGTGCTCATTCTCGTCATCATCTATCACTACATCCTTGAAGGCGTTAGCGTTGGCCATGAAATGTCGTATTTGCTAATCATCATTAAACATGCGTAAGTTAGTTATGTTGTCTAGGATAGATGATTTGTATATAATTTCAATAGTAAATCTATCCCTAAGCGGTGACATTCTTAAGGTTGCATGTGCCAGTGCATTGGCAGTTACATTATGCATACGTGGTACGACAATGATATTAAATGCTTGGAAGCTTGAGTTTTGTAACCATACCTCTTGCTGGTAACTTTTGATATGCGGTGATAAATAGTGAATGGTGTTACGTACCTGCCATACCACTATCTCTAAATCACCTACCACTTTGAGTATGACCACGTTGAGGTTGATGGCTTTTTGCAAGCCCAACACGAGTGATTCATATTCTGCTACATTGTTCATGCACTCGAACTCCAAGCAACTTGATACCTGATGCTTCCCATTGAAAGGGTCGATCAGAACAGACCTGGCTCCTAAGCCGTCCTGTGTCTTTGATCCATCAAAGTACATGGTCCACATCTCATCTATACACAGACCGCTTGATGTGTTAGTACTACTGCTACTACTGTTGCTGCTATTACTTCTACTATTACTACAATGTGTTGTACAAGTTTCATTATCATCAGTTGGTTAAGGAAGCAGTCCCAACTATGCATCTGGTGGGGTTGGAGCTAGCCGTGTGAGATAACACCCTAATGTTGTCTCAAGGAGGCAGTTGTCGAACATGATTTCTGTGAAGGCCAATGGTTCATCTCACCATTGATGGAAGTGACATTATGTTTCATGTACCTCTCAAATTCTACCCAGATCTAGTTGCACTTTCCCTTGTATGGAAACCACATGTGAGACCAATCTGTAGCAAAATATCCATATATCCTGATGGACCAGTCTCTGCTCAATAATAGACCATATGCTTTTGCTATGTCAACAAAAACTATGTTGATGCATTGGTGGACTCGACTATCACGAGATAGTTGGATGATTACATCTCGCAGTTCACCAATGGTTGGTATTAATGTTCGATCAAGTTGTATGATTTGCATGGATGTCTCGCTCCATTGTGCATTGATATTCTTAGAAATGGAGAGCGGAATGACGTTGGCTGCCGTGGCAGAATCAACCAAACAGTTTTGAACATTGCAGTTGATAACTTCAAATGAAAGTAGGAATAGAGGGAAACCCGAGTTTGCTTCTTCCATCCAGAGTGTATTGAGCATTGTGGAAAGCGATCCAAGAGGTGTGCTTTCTCCCTTGTTGGTAGAGGTTGTGCTATCTAGTGCAGTCTTTCCCAATGCGTGCAACATGATATCTTGCTGACTATGGATCTTAGCCAACTCGAACAAGCTGATGTTCGCCTAAGTTTTATTCATGTCATAAACAATGTTTTAATATAGAGGTGGTAGACTCACCAAGGTGTCTGGGGTAAAATGAGTGTTCGTGTTGTCTGGTGGAGTGTTTTGTATCTTACTACTCATGCATGTGCTTTTGTCTGCCATTTTCTTGCTAGACTTGCTTTGTGTTTTTTGCTTTGGGGTGACCAGTGGTTTGGTCTTCCTTATCAATAGTCTAATCTTTTATTGCATCTCCCCAAGTGTGGGGGGAGCCCCTTTACTCCTAAGATTGTAATGGTCAATTTTCTTTTGGGGTTGCTTCTCGTTTTTCATCTTTGACATCGTTTGCGAGCACTGATACAAGTTTACCACATGCCCAGAGCTTTATGTCTCATCAGGTGCAACCTCTTCGTCATTATTAGTGTCTTCTGGTTGTTCCTACATATTGCTTCCCATGTCGAGTGTACGATTGTAGAAATAATTTGTAACTCGCTTCCAGCCCAAACAAGAGTTCTTGGGATGATGTTATTCATGGAAAGAATGGAATTTTTGATCTACACATTGTTTGAGCTATAACACAGGCTTCTGCACAGTTTTTGAAATGAAATGGTTGGTGCTTGATGAGATGCTTTCTTGCCTCTGCCTAGGTGGGTGACTACTTGCAAATGTGTCCATTTTATATCATTTTAGTTCGAATATTTTGTTGGTCAAGGTCTTGACAAGACGACTGAGGATCTCAATATATGTTGCTTCCTTATCTCTACCCTTGCTCATCATTGCTTCGGGATTTCTTCTCGCATCCTTGGATTCCTTTGTCGATTCTTCATCCTTAATGAATCCAACTGCACGTAGGTCTTTCTCAACAGTGATAGCCTCTTCACAGTTTTCCAATAGTGTTGGTTTCACAACTCGCTTGACGAACTATGCAATGTTGGTTGGCAGTGGGAATGTGTAGTAACCAGTGGTGATGGAGTCATGAGGTTTAGTGTCTGCTGCGAACTTTTTCAATATATGTGTAAACCGCTAATTAAAATCTTTCACTTTCTCTTTTCCCTCCATCTTGAGGTTTCCCAACTCTTTTAGTAGCATGGTTGAGGTCTTGTCATCAGCAAACTTCTCAAGCAATGTGCATTAGAGTGCAACCCAGTTTTGTATAGAGTTCGGTGGAAGGTTGTGATACCAAGTAGATGCGCGACCATCCAAGGTACATGGGAACAATCTACATGCTACATCATCTTATTGTACCTCAAGGGTCTGAATTTGTAGGTAGAAGTTGTCTAACTGGTCATCCACCTTCACTATGCGGTCAAGGTCGAACTTGATGTTCATTCTCTCTACTCACCTAGGCATCTTGCACAGAATAGCTAGGAGAGCCAATGGTCCCTCAGTCATCCGTTCAAGATTTGGGTAATCCATCCCTTCTTCTTCTTGGTCCTCTTCCCCTCTTTTAGAGTCTGATGGTTCTAGCTCAGGGCTTATCAGTTCATCTCCATGTCCACCTCCTCCGCTACCTTCCTGTCTGCCTCCTATACTAGTGTTTGATCCCAAGATCACAAGAGTGTATTGTTTGCCTTGCCAGAAGACAAAGGTTCTTCTTCATCTTCAATAACTTATTCTAGACCTTCAAGTGTGGCAAGGACTACTTCTTTCACTGATGATACAAAAAATCATGTAGGAGTGGCTTTTGGCTTCCTAGATGTGTGTGGAAGATGTTGTCTGTCTCGGATCAATCTGACTACTTTCACGAACTAGCTAGTGATGGGATTGACGGAGTGAAGTTGATGATATGTTATCTAATGTTAAATTCTGGGAGGTGAGGAGTAACCAACCACAAAGTCGCATGTAGGTGAGAGGGAGTGTGAGTTACTACCTTGACTATATGCTTGATGAATGAGTGTGAGGGGAATTTCAACCATATACAACTGGCTACCCTCCATCTAGCGCCACAGATGTTGACAGTGTTGGACCCACCAACATTTAGGGGATCACCCCAGTATGAAGTCCCAATTATACCTTACATCATTTGGTATGGGATTCCCATCTAGTATGAGGGCCGGTTGCCATTATCGTAAGGATTTGTCTCAACTCTTGCTTGTCAGCATAGGAGAGTGGTCTTCTTTGTCTTTGAGAAGTGAGGTTCGTGTGCCTGGTGAGTGTAAATGTCACTTGTGTCAATGTTTCTTTCACTATAGAGGGAGAGGGTGGGAGTGAGTCCCATGTTGGTTGGGATGAAGTCCCAACTTGGCTAGGAACACACAAGACAACAAGACATGCACATCTTCCGGAGGAGCAGTCCACATGAATGTGGCAGTCATAACACACAAGGTAGGTCCAAATGAGTGCAACGATTGTTACAACAAGTTTTATATGAAAGGTTTGTCTGGTATCTCGAAGAGTAGTCTACACATGAAAAACAACGTTAACATCATATACAACACATTTCCATTAATATATTATGTATTACAACAAGTGAAATAGTTTAGATGTAGAACACAGGTTAAAGAAACATGCATCACAAGTGTTAAAGATTAGCCTTACAATAATTACAATACATGTGAGAAAACATGTTGGTGTGTTAGCAGGCTTCTAAATTAAGAGAAATTTCCAAGACACATCGTTACACCATACATCACTAACCTTGAGTGTGGAGCATTGGAGCCACTACTTACTCCTCAAAGAAAATATTACAGACACTTTTGGCTATGTGGGAGGAGTTGAGGTCAAAATTCCTTTCATGTACAAATGAGGGGGGTCTTTATAGCCAAGGGTGAAACTGACCCTTGTGGTTGTTCGACTACCCTCTTTGTACAACAAGTGGGTCTCTTGGACTTCCACGTTACATTACATTGATTAACAACATAGCCCATAGTAGAGATGTAGGCCACATGACTCGACATGACAGTGTTGGTATATTCGTGTTGCTTTTGGAGTGTATGTCAAGCTACAGTGCTACTAGGTGATGGATGCCTTCATGGTGTATCTCATCTTCACCACTGCATGGCAAAGTGCATGAAGTATTCGATGGTCTTTGGTTCACTTGATGAATCTTTGGAATGTTGATCCTTGCTTGCATGTTGGAAGGCTTGACAGGCTCATCTGTTTGTGAAGTTGCATGTTCATAAGTTCATGAGCACATCTCTTCGCATGCATCCTTCACTCGTCTATTGGTTTGAATGTCCTTCTACATGTGATCCCTTCATTCATCCCATTCATTGTCGTGCCATGTTTTTTAGTGTACATCCACCTACAGTCACTCATGACGAGACGAAATCAAATCCAAAACCTCCTAGTCTACCATAACACATGATCATTTAGGATGCACGTGACCGGGAGAGGCAACAAGGTTGCGAAGCGGGATGATGGCTCCAGGCACTTCTGATGAAAACTGCACAGGGAGGGGGAGGGGAATAGTAGTAGGAAAAAGGAAAGGGAATAAGCAATAAGAGATAGGGGGAGGGGAATAGCAGTAGGAGAAAGGAAAGGGAATAAGCAATAAGAGGAGGAGGGGAGGAGTTCTTCACGGCGGAATGGAGCAGGGGAGGGTTTTGAGTCTTGGTCAGAGAACTGAACCTCGAACAGGGTTTGGGTAGGCAGACGAGACCTGACGCCCTGCACAGCTGCCGCCGCGGGAGCTTTCCTTTCAGCTATTGCAACTGGCAGATGGAGGTTAAACCGTGTTTTGGCATTTTCTTTTGGTCGGTAATGTAAAACATTATTATTGTCAACTGTCTGCTGTCTCCGTTCACTTTGGTCTGTCGGTAGTCTTTTTACCTTGGAAAGTTTCAACCATGGTTAAACCCGCCGAGTTTTTAGCACTGGACCCAGATGTTGAAGATATTCTCTCCATGTGGGGGAAGGAAATCAATTCTCAGAATGTGGATTACTATTTTGGGTCTGTAGAAATTCCTAGACTGGAGTCTGTATCTCAGGCGGAGACCCCTCAGGTTTTATCCCAAGGCAAGGGGCCGGACAGAGTGGTTCAGAATGATGGTTCAGAGGTCGGCCCTATACAACCAGAGAAAGGGTCTGAATCGAGAGGGGTGAATGCGGCCAGTTTGCCCACGGACCCAAAGGGTAAATCACTGAAAACTCGGTTTACAAACCCTAAGGGGCTCGAAGAAATAACCCATTTAGGGTTTCCAGCAGGCTTTGAGCAACCTAGATTTCCAGGAGTTTCAACCTCGATTACGAGGATTTCCCTTCCAAGAGAACCACAAGGCCAACTTGAGACTCAAACAAGCGAGCTCGGCGTTTCTTTAGCAGGTGGGCAGGAAGGTAATGATGGCTTGGATGCGGATAACTTGTTCTCTGGGAATGACGATTTGGGTCTTTCAGGACAGATCCCGCCTTTGTGGGAATCAGATACCCTATTGGGCTCAGCACAGATAACCCCAGATAATAACGAGGATCGTGAAGGAAGAAGACCGGCGGTGGAAAGCTCAAGGCAAAAAGGAGCGACAAGGAAACAGAAAAGACCCATTGGAACACAGGTGATAGCGGACAATCTGGTACTGGGGATGGAGGTGTCCATGATAGAAGCTCTAGAGGTTGCAGACTGCACTTTGGTAGGCAGAGTCAGAGGTAAGCTATATACATCTGATTTTCTTCAAGAATGGGGTGAAAGAAGTTTCACGTCAGAGAGACCTGTACATTTCGAAGCCCTAGTATTAGCAAAAGGTTGGTTCAAGTTCAGATTTGCTGACAGAGAATCGGCGGATTGGGTCCTGCAGCGTATATGGCATATTGATAACATACCTGTTCTGTTAAAAAAATGGTCTCCTTTGTTTGATGCTATCAAGGAGCGCACGGATGTATTTCCTGTTTGGGTGCGTGCTCCGGGTTTACCCTCCTTACTATGGACTGAGGAAGTATTCAAAACCATCGGTAATAGGTTGGGGGCATACATGGATGCGGATATGTCTTTCTTGACAACGAAAAATAGGGCAATTGCGCGCATTCTAGTCATGCTCAAACCGAGCGGGGGCCTGGCACAAAAGATTAATCTACAATTCCATGAATATGTATATGAGCAGATTTTAGACTACGAATACTTGCCTTTTAGATGCCATTGGTGCCACGAGTATGGGCATATGGCAAAAGATTGTCCACATAAGAGAAGAAGGAGACATTTTCGTAGGACAACTGCTCACAGAGTAAATGTTCAAGACGATGTTCAGATGACGATGGAGCAGGACTTGCCGGAGCCACAAGACCCAATGAATCTGGAGGCAGAGGAGACAGAGAAAGGGCCAGCGGATGAATGCGAACAATCTAAGGAAATGGCGGTGGAAAATGGCAAAGATCAGGAAGCTGTGGAAGGGGTCGTCGAGGAAATAGCTAAAGACCAGGAAGCTGTGAAAGGGTTCGTCGAGGAAACAAATCAAGACCAATCCGACGAATCGGAGAAGGGTAAGTGCTCAGGGACTCCTATCTCCTCTTTTATATCTCCTGAGCATCCTTATGTAAATCATAATATTGCTTCTTCGTCATATAAAGAGCAAGAAAATTATAATGTTGATAATATGGATCATATAATGTTAAATCCGGATGTGGAAACATTAACTGAAACCTTACCGCTTCTGGATATAAATTGTGAAGACAAATGGCCTCCTCTCTCTCTCCCTGTGACCCGGACTCCTTGCCCATACAATCTGAGATCTTTGGGTGGGAACCAAGTGACTCAGGGGTCTTTAGGTGGGCTGGGAATGATACCTTCACAGAACAAATCCAAAAACAAACGTGGACGGAAATCTGATCTGTCCAAGGCGAAACTTAAAGCAAAGATGGATGTTGCAGATGGTAAACAATATTCCATCCCGGGGTTCTTAGAGCAGCACATCCCCCTGAGGGAGTAATCAAATGATCCTGACATCCTGGAATTGCAGAGGTTTGGCCAGCAAACCTAAAAAACTGGCCTTGAAAGAATGGATTTTCAACTCAAAAGCAGATGTTATTTTTCTGCAAGAAACCCTGGGGAAGGCTTATGAGATTGAACCTATGCTTAATTCCCTTCTGCTTGGGTGGACTTTCAGTGCTATGGATGTCTTTGGACATTCGGGGGGAATTGCAATTGGGTACAAAGAAGGGAGGGTTAAAGTTCTCAATAACTGGGGGATGAAGAATGTTATGGGAATGGAGATAATATCCCCTGATTTCCTTTTCCCCATCACCATAGTAAATATCTATGGGCCATGTCAAGGCAGGGAATTTTTCTGGGATGAATTGATGACAAAATCTGTTTTGAAAGCACCTGTGATGATTATGGGAGGTGATTTAAATTTTACTTTGGGTAGAGCTGAAGCTTGGGGACCATCGGCGAGAGAAGATCCTCTTACAGATTTTTTCCATAATCTCATCACAGAGAATAACTTTATTGACCCTCTCCCGATCAAGCTAAAGCCTACTTGGAGGAACCGAAGGGTAGGAGCAGACAAGATTGCCAAAAGATTAGATCGATTCCTGCTGTCGGACTCTTTATCCTCCAAAGCTCCTTTGATCAGACAGTGGGTTGAGGAAATAGGGAATTCGGATCACTTCCCGATTTTCTTAGACATATCTACTCCTCCTCACAAACCCCCCGCCCCTTACAAATTTAATCCTGCTTGGCTACAAGATCCAACGTTCAGCAATCTGTTTAAAAAAACTTTGATTCACCCTGAACACAATGCAGGCGAGGAGAAAAGCTTTTTGTTCATGGAAAATTTAAAAAGATTGAAATCAGCTACAATTTCATGGGCAAAGGATAGGAAATTGAAACAAAATAAGGAGCTGATCTGTATAAGGGAGGAGCTGAAACAGATGGAGGGTTTGGATTCAGACGGATACTCATCTCAAGAATCTAAGGATAGAATCCTTCTTTTGGAGAAGCAGCAAACCAAAATTCTTTTGGAAAGGGAAGAAGAATGGAGAATAAAGAGCAGGGCAATTTGGCTAAAGTCTGGGGATGAAAACACTAAATTTTTTCATAATTTTGCAAAAGGAAGGAAATCAATAAACACTATATGGCTCCTTAAAGATGAAGAAGGAAGAGATGTCAGGTCCTTTCCAGAGCTTTCTGGTTTAGGGAAAAGACATTTTCAAAACATTTTTGCTGATCAGGGAGAGGCTACTATTGCAGAAGTCTTTAAAACTGTGCAATGTTTTCCCAGATTCATTGAGGAAGACGAATCTGAAGATCTTACAATTCCGGTCACTAAGGCGGAGATTGAAGCAGCTATGAAGCTTATGGGCAAAGACAAAAGCCCAGGCCCTGATGGCTGGACAATAGAATTGTTTCTCCATTTTTTTGATCAATTTGGAGACGAGATAACTGAAGTAGTTGAAGAGTCAAGACTGAAAGGAGACATCTATAGACCATTTAACTCAACATTTATTGCTCTCATACCAAAGAAGAATGAGCCGGAAAGTTTTGAAGATTTCAGACCAATTTCATTATGTAACTGAATTTACAAGATTATTTCAAAGGTTATAGCCCTCAGATTAGCTCCAATCTTGTCAAGGAACATATCTATGGAACAATTTGGGTTCCTGGATGGCAGACAAATCCATGAAGCTATAGGGGTCGCTCAGGAGGTAATCCATAGTGTCAAAATGAAGAAAAAGAAGGGTGTTGTTCTCAAAATTGACCTTTCCAAAGCATATGATAGGATAAGCTGGCTCTATCTACGAATGCTTCTAACTCATGTGGGATTCAGCTATCCATTTGTCAGCTGGATCATGGGGTGCATTACAAATGTCAGCTTTGCAGTTTTGGTCAATGGAGCTGCCTCTTCCTTTTTTACTAACCAGAGAGGCCTCAGACAAGGGTGTCCTTTATCCCCTCTCCTGTTTCTCCTTGTGGCTGAAGGGCTTAGTAGACTGATACATAAAGCCAGAAGTGAGGATAAGGTAAAAGGTATTGAGGTAGCAATAAATCTCTACATCACCCATCTTCTTTTCGTTGATGATATATTGATTTTTACTAATGGTAATTACAGCGAATTAAAGGAGATAAAATGCATTTTTGATCTTTTTCTAAAAGCAACTGGAATGCAGATAAATTCTGTGAAATCACAAGTTTGTTTGGCAGATGTGGATAGAAGGGAAAGAAATCATTTGGCCGATCTTTTTCCTTTTCCTAGCCAATCTCTGGATGTTCCCTTCAAATACCTGGGTTTTTGGTTAAAACCAGTTGCTTACAGAAAAGAAGACTGGAACTGGATCATAGCAAAAATTGAAGCCAGAATCTCACATTGGAGCTATAGATGGTTGTCCAGAGCAGGTAGGTTGACTCTTATTAAATCAGTCTTGTTAGCCATCCCAGTTTACTGGGCTGCCCTAACTTGGATTCCTAAAGGTGTAATGGAGAAAATCAGAAGAATTTGTTGCAGATTTTTATGGGCAGGCTCTAAGGAATCCTCCGGTTTACCATGGGTGGCATGGGACAAAGTGGCCAGACCAAAAGAGTGGGGAGGTTGGGGGATTAAAAGACTTCCTGAGTTCAGCACTTCGTTAGCAGCAAAGTCAGGTTGGAGGCTTATAACTATAGAAAACCTGTGGACAAGGGTGGTTAAAAGGAAGTATATAGATCCAATGCCTTTGGAAGATTGGATTCGGAGTTAGAATAAGAAGGCAAAAAACTCTTCTGTAATTTGGAAGGCCACGGTGGATGCATTCTCAGTGATTGAGCAAGGGTTAGCATGGAAAGTGGGAGATGGCAGACAAATCAGGATTGGCAGAGACCCTTGGGTTGGGTGTAATGAAGCTTATGCCTTATCGCCAGGGCTTCTTCGACATCTTGAGTCCAAAGGTATCACCTCAATAAATCAGGTGGAAAGAGTTGGGCAGTCTACTATTTGGGGACAGGCTTGGAAGGATGATGAAGAGTTAGGGCTAAATGCTAGATGGAAGAATGAATGGACAGGCTTCATCAAAGAACTAAAACGATCCAATGTTAGGATAAGAGAGGAACCTGACAGGTTAATGTGGGCTCACAGCAAATCTGGGGGGTATTCTCCAAAAGAGGGATATTCTTTTCTATTGGGAAAGATAGGATGGGGAGTTCCGGAATGGTGGTCCAAAGTTTTATGGAAACTCAAAAGCCCTGCCAAATCCAAGCTTTTTCTCTGGTGTATTTTAAAAAGGAAGGCTCCAACATGGGAAATTCTACAATCTAGGTTTTTAGCTGGTCCAGGGCGATGTCCTCTGTGCAAATCTGATGAGGAAACTACAAATCATCTTTTCACCACCTGTTCTTTCTCGAGGAAGATTTGGGAGGAGGTCACTGGTTTTCTCAAGGTAAATGCACAGTGGGGAAATGATCCGCTGGGTGATACTTGGAGGAAATGGTGGCAAACTTATTCGGAAGGGAATATGAGGAACTTGCCTATTATCTTCTGCTGGGGTGTGTGGCTTGCGAGAAATAAGAGTCTGTTCCAAGATCAAAACACACCGACTTCTGTTATTGCCTCTAATATCACAGCCATTTATTCAGCTCTGCCTCCTCCTGAGGAAAAAAAATCCAGAACAAACCAAAATAACATCATTATACAGGAGGATATCCCTTGTGGTTTCTTTGATGGATCCTCACAAAACAATAGGGCTGGTGCAGGCATGTGCATACATATCAATTCAGAACATACTCTAAAAGCCTCGGTTGGGCTGGGTACAGGAACAAATAATTTTGCAGAACTTTCTTCCTTACGTCTCCTATTATGCTGGCTACAACACAAAAACATCAACTCTATTCAGATATTTGGGGATTCTCTTAATGTTATAAATTGGATCAATGGTTTAGCTGCTTGTCAAAATCAAATTTTGATGACAATTGTTGAAGAGATTTTATATCTGAAGACATTCTTTAACAGGTTCTCATTATGCCATATCTACAGGGAAAGGAACGAAGAAGCAGATCAGCTATCTAAGGCTGGTCTACAACAGGATCCGGGCAGCTGGGCGATAGAAGAGATACATCAGGGGCAGTCTTACAGAACAGACCAGCCTCCTTATGATCAGCAACAGTAATTTCAGAATATGATCAGCTCCATTTTTGACGGCACCATTTACAGTTTCTCTATATACTGTTACATATTTTGTATATATTTTTCCTTAGTAGTTTTATCATTCGGCAGATAGATCATAGTATTCAGACCTCTTTTTAATATTTTTGGAACATTACTATTGCTGGTGGACATACTTTTTTGACTGTACGGGGTTGTTTTTTCTTTCTCTGAAGGAGACTCCGGTTTACACTTGCTATTTTGATTTATGGATTTTAATCCTCCTCCCGGGAGGAAGACTACTACAGGTTACAATCAGCAGAAAAGCTCCCTGAGGGTTGAGCTGTGAATGTACTAATGAGCCCAGCATGGCTTAAGAACAATTGTATGTAAAGTTTTTATTATCATAATAAAAAGTTGTGCTTTTTTCCCCAGAAAAAAAAGAGGAGGAGGGGAATAACAGTAGGAGAAAGGAAAGGGAATAAGAAATAAGAGATAGGAAATAAGAATAAGAGTGAGTGATGGAGATGGGTGATCCAAGTCAACACTGACTATCTATGAGGTCTGGCTCGGCTTGAAGGAAAAATTGCACAATTTTTTGGAGGGACAGTCCTGGTTGTAGGAAGGCAAGGTAGGCACAATCTGCACAGTTTCTAGAACGAGCGGGCAACATGTGTTGGAAGGCCAAATTTGCACAATTTTCTAGAGGAACAAGTTGGGCTGCAAGCAGGTTCAGTAGGCAAATATTGCGCAGTTTTTGGGAGGAACTTCCGAGAGCCTAGCAGGAAAAACTGTGCAATTCCTAGAGGGAACTAGTAATTGGCTGTTGGGGTCAATGGCAGCCAAAACTATGCAATTCCCAGAGGGAACCGACATTTCGCTGTTAGGGTCACTGGCAGCCAAAACTACATAATTCCTAGATGGAATTAGTAGTTGGTTGTTGGGGTCACCCGCAACCAAAACTATGTAATTCCCAGAGGGAACTGGCAGTTGGTTGCTGGGGTCACTAGCAATAGAAACTGCACAATTCGTGGAGGGAACTGACAGTCTACTGCTAAAAGTTACTAGCAGGGGAAACTGCACTGAGGCTAGGAGGACGACCTGTTGATCATCTCTGCGTAATTTTTGAGCTGAGTAGACTGCTGGGTAGTAGAAGGCATGCTCATGAAAACTGCATAATTTCTGAGATGACCAATCAGTCGACTGTTGGGATGGCTGACTGGAAAAACTACGCAATTTTCTAAGGGAGATAGGGATGGGCACTTGGTTTCTATCCAACCTGTCTGTGCAATTTCCTCAGTCAGCGGAGTGAGTAAGGTCAGTGGTCTCTACACAATTTTTTAGGGGAGTTAGCCCCAGGGTGACTGTCTGGGTGGCCAGCATGAGATTTGATTGAATTTCTTGTGAGCAATGCATCTTGAAAAGACTAGCGTGGTGCTTCTGCGCTGTTCTGTTTGACATTCGATCGAGTCGATGGTGGGGTGATGGTCCAGCTATCATAGGGGAGTCTAGTCATCATGACTTCAACAAATATGAGTAAGTGTGTGAATGATCAAAAGATGCATAGGCGATCATACAAACACATAGTCACATGACTCGATGATGAAACAAATCAAACCATCCAAACACACATGTTCAACATTACTGACCGACGGTGCAAGTGACAAGCACGACACTTGTGATTGACCGTTCATTTATTGAGACAACGATTGTGCGACAATGAATGTGACTTCGTGTGTCATGAGCATGACTTAGACACCAGCGTGCAGAAAATTGAAATAAATGCACAAGCAAGGCGGATGCAAAGACTTACACAAGCTCACGTAGTGAACCTGGGGTGTGTAGTCATCAAGAGAAAATCTCAAGGGAGGCTCCAAAATTGGTTGCAAGCCAAAATTTTGGAGGGTGTTTGTAGTCGCTACAACAGATGTTCAAGGGGATCTTAAGAGGGAAAGGAAAAACCTAAAATCTAAAGGGATAAAAGGTGAAATAAACCTATCCATAAGTGTTGTAAAGTAATGGATTAGACTCTGAAAATTAGTGCCTGAAAATGTTGAAACCCTAGACTCCTCACCAAGACAATATCTTCCTAAAAAGGTGGAGGTGTACTCTAAACCCTAGGGGGGAATTTCCTTCCTTAAAGAGAAAAAATAAGAGAATATAGGCCCAGGGGAGACTAAAATATAGATAAGAAACCCTTCCCAGTCCACACACAACACTATCAGCAAGTCTGAAAAAATTCCAAAAATTTCTCAGAAAGAATCCAAAATACATGTACTCACCTTGGAATAGTGGAAAACATAGATAATGGGTCAAAATGTGTCCTCTGGAATGCAAATTTGGGGTTGAAAAGTGTGTGTTTCTCCCATGACTCTCGGTTGACATATCTCGCACAGATTTTTCTGTCTCCTGCTCGGTTGGTACCTGTGACCTACAGAAAGAACCAGAAAACCACCAGAATCCAAAAATTTGACAAAAAAGGAAAGAAAACTATAAATAGAAATTGAGAGGCTATAAATAGTTGTAGAAAACCCTAAAATTTACTGAAACTTTAGTCACCCAGGAACTGAATTACTACACCAATGGAGTCACCATTTGTTAGTATGAAATTTCTTGGAAGGTGTACCAAAAACATCTCAATTAAGTCACAAGTGACAAGTGACTCTAACAACAATTTGTGGTTGCTTACACTTTAGATATTCAATAATAAAATGAGAAAAAGTTGCAAAAAAAATACGTATGATATCCAAAATAGCAACCAACAATATATATCCAATGTAATAACCCAATAATGAACGACTTTTTAAAATGAATAATAATCTTTATTGATAACACCTGGTGAAGGAGATCTACAAAAAGGGTCTGCAAATCCCCCTTTGTGGGATGGGTCCTTTGATGTCCTTGACTCTTCTGTAATCGATTCTCTCTCTCAATATGTGACAAACCCAAAACAATCTGTAGCATTCATGTGGGAGCTCAGATGAAAAGAGATGATAATGGTGACGATGATAATGATCATGGTGAAGAATGAATGGAAAACACTCTTATTTATAACAAAGTATTGGGTTGATCTCGAAAATGGAAAATAATAAATTAATATTGACTGAATCAAGATCTAACCACTAGGAATACTTTATTGTATTTTTTGGAGAGGGAAAAGGTATTCAAAATGGTCAAATGTCTTTTTTTAGAAATAATTAACAAATAAAATGATATCCAAATAAAATGATTGATTAATTATTTTGCGAGGATTAAGAATGGTGTGAAATTGAAATAATAGTTAAATAATTATTTTTAACAACTATTTCAATAATAGAATTAAGGAATAATAAATCAATAGTGATTTATTCAATTACTCCTAGGTGATTTAGTCAAATGTGACAAGGAATAATTATTAAACAATGATTTAATAATTGCTCCTAGAGAAAATGAAATAAACAATTATTTATTCAGTTATTCTCATGGGGTTTTTAATTTTAATTAGAAATGATTTAATAAAAGTGGTTTACTAAATTATTTCCCATGGTGAAAGTGATTTTACTATGGTAAAATTATTTCTACATGGTGTATTTTGATTCACCTAGTTAGAAATGGCAAGGTCATCATTTTTTGGTGATAACAACTTCCACTTTAGAATACATTTTGAATAGATAATTACATAATCCATGATAAAGATGTGGCATATGCCAACTCATGACAAGGCATGACATGACACTGCTGACATGGGCTGCATGATGACATGGAAATGTCAAGGAATTCTTTCTAATCCTTACTATGTGTATTCTTGAGTATGCTCTTATGTCCACCTCCATATGGCTTAGAGGTGAGTAGTCTTGAATGATATCAAGTCTTGAGCTGTGATCACAAACTAGTGTCCCTTTGCTTTGTGTTGATTAATCAACTTGCATAACTAGCTACAAAGATGTCTCTCAACATGTTTCCCTTCCCCATCTCCTTCTTCATCATCCTATTATGGACCGATAGAGTGCTTGCATCTGTAATTCATTCATGACAATATGGAATTAGTCTGATAAACCCCTAGTCTAAGATGATGCATGTTGATCCACTAATTGAGTCGGAACATGGTTGCAGGTTGAGGAAGAGACTCAGTGACTATGCAATTGTGTAGCTCAGACAGTCACGAGTGAAGCTTGAGCCTTGATACTACGCAGTTTGCAGTTCATGCTAGACTGGGCAAGAAGATTACGCAGTTTTGGGACTCAGTGAGCCGAGTCGAGAGGTTTCGCACTGTTTCATCCAACTGCACATTTATGGAAGCCAAAGTAGGCCTGGTGATTATGAAATTGCATGGCTCAAGAGCTTAAGATCCAGGCTTGAGCTTAGAGACTATGCAATGCACAGTTGAGGCCAGGCTAGAGGGTTGAATTGAACAATTTTGGAGGTCAAGGTCGGGGTTTGGTCACTGACACTATGCAGTGCACAGCCTTAGGAGGCAAGAACTATGCATTGTGTAGTATCAAGAGGCTAAGTTATAGGTTGAGGGCTAGAACTGGGCAATGTGAAATTCAAGAGGGTCAAATGAGGCTAAGTTTTTGGAAAGTTCCTGGAATCTAGCTAAGTGTGGGACCGATAAATATACTATGAACAATGATATGACTTTACTGTGATCACACACTTATAACACTTGATGACACAACAACATAGATAATCTAGGATAGATGAACAACACATATCCCTCAGTGCAAAAACTTTTGCGATGACATACGACAAGTGTGACTCTAATGATATACTTTGCGATGACATGACGACACTTGTGCGACAATGCTTACAACTTTGGGAATGAGTGTGACGGATTCTTACATGGTAATATCAACTCATTTACACATAGGAAACCCCTTGAAACCACAAAAAAAATCTTGTATGCATCATGTGAAACTTAACATGCAAAAATACGACATTTTTATTTCTCAAAAATGAGACCAAAACACTTAGAGAAAACACATGCAATGGATTTCAATGTCTGTGATGAAAATATGAAAGACCAAGGAAGGCTCTGAAATTTAGTGCAAAACAAAATTTTGGAGGGTGTTGTAGCAGTGACAATATGGTATCATAGCCCTAGTGTTTTGAGATAACTTTTTACCACCAATATATTGTACTGACCAGGAAATCATCCACAAACCATGTGATGCGAATAAGGAAATAATCTCCAAAATCTACACTAACCTATAAAAACCCCAATTTTGACTATTTCTACCCAACATTTTCCAAAAAATAAAATAAATGAAAGTGGACATATCTAAGTCATAGTTGCAATTTTGATACTTGATTTGGTAAATTGTTCATTATTTCCCAGTACATATTAAGATGGTTTAACTACTACTTTTCTTATAAAAAATTGGAAGGTCTCCATTTCTCATGATCCATCCACAAAAGTAAGTACTTGCTACCAAATTTTCTCTAAAACTTAAGATAAATCTTGTCTCATGATATATATTTTGCACATCCAATCTACTTATATCCAAGGAGATGGGATCAGCACATACTTTGAAAGAAATAGGATGCTGGAGACCATACTCCTTAACATTTTCTTCCATAGTTTAGATATAAAATTGCTTCCATTGGGTATAGAGCTCAATTCACATTCATTAAACTTATCTAATTCTCTTTGATATCTATATTTTCTTTCTTTTTTTTCCTTTCATATGGTATACTAGGATTTAATGTTTTGTGAATCTATTTTCAAAGTGTGTTTTTCGTTCTTTATCTTTATATTTTTTGTATCTAGATCACAAACTCAAGATCTATAAGTTTGTAAACCCTATCTATAGATTTCCACCAACAGTATGATGCATAAATTTTTTACTCATTAGGTTAATCCTAACCCCTTATGTTTAAGAAGAATCTTGCCATCCAAAATAAATAAGTTTGCATAAATCAATCAATATTATATCTTCTCTTCCCAAATTATTTTTTTCATGCAATGAATAAGATCTAGATCCACTTGATTTGTTTTCATCCATATTCCACTTTATGTAACAAACAAAACCATTCTTAATCATTATTAAGGCCATGAACGACCATCTACATATCTAGAAAAAATCAAAATTCAATAATGAATAATGATTCTTTCAATAATGAATAATGATTCTTCTCCTGTCTATATTGTAACTCATTTACCACATACTCATGTTTAATCTCCATGTGTTTGTCCATCTCTCTAACATATTAGAGAAACATATTGGGTACATAAAAACCCTATGCTACAACATATTTTCATACCATACCTATATTCACCTTGGAATTTTGAATAAATATCATATTGTTATTGTTCAATTTAGTGTTTCCTTACTCACAATAGGATTCCATACCATTATGGTGATGTCATCATAGAATTTTGCTCCTATAATAACCAATGCATATTTTATATTTAAAACTATAACCATATGTTTAATCCATATTCTTGAACCATGAGGGTAGAAAAATAACTTTTTGCGGTCTTAAATAGCACATGAACTAAGAATTTCAGTTAATTACTTTTTTGCCCATAATCTCAATCTAATTGCATCCCTGTTTTCAAATTTAATAATGAAAACTAATAAAATATTAGGTCACTATATAGGTTTAAAACATGGTAACTTTATTAGTTAAAATCATAAACTACTAAATTTGTGTAAAATGCTTCATACAAGTAGAAATATTGTCTTACTATAGGTGAAAATAATTTCTTCTACTTATAAGTTAATAAGGTAGTCAAAATATATGTTGAAACATTTGTTATCGGAATATATTTTTCACATATAAAATATTATATCATAATTTTGACAACTTAAAATAAGATGCAGGTCAATTTTTTTTATAAAAAATCATTCTTAGTCTTGAGCTGAGGTCAAATCCTAGACCTAAGACCTACTTAGTGGATACAGCCTTGGTGTAAAATTCAAGTAAGGTCCGAGTCACAAGTTCAAGTACTAATGTATTACTTCGATCTTAAGCAATGTCCTAGTGTCAAGTTTTTCCTAGGAAATTAAAAACTTAGTATTGAGTTTTATATATAATAAACAAAAAAATATATAAATTAAATAAAAGTGTTCTTAAAAAATATAAAATATAAAATAATAAATTGAATATAAAACTTTGTGAAAATATAAATAATATATCACATATCATATGGAATATAAATGGAAAAATAATATTTACCAATATATCAATTACAACATGAGTAGAATATAAATACATAAATCCCATAAAAACAATTTAAATGATCTAATGAATTTAATCTATATGTGAAGAAGGATCACATAATCCCACTATGTGATCGACTCTAACTTATAGACTCTCATGAAGAGATGTGAAAGAACGTAAATAGATGTGAATCGATGTTTTTTATTGATTTCTAAAAGTAGAATTGAATTTTTAAATGACCTCTTAAAGTCTTCATTTGATATGATTGGCTTCATATTTCCCATGGGTACTTTCTATAGTTGGCCTACCATAGTTATTATGCTTAATTATTTATCCTCAAAATAGATCTTGTAATTTTGGCTAAACGCATTAAAAGGAAAAGAAAAAATAAAATTAAGTGGACATTATTCTCATCAGAATCATATTAATGAATTAGTACTAGGTGAGTTTCTTTTCCAAGAACTTCACTTCCGTGAAGATGTTTTCCCAAACAATATCTGGGATAGGTTTAATGTTAGTAAATTATAATGAAAATATTAAATTCAAAGCTCAAATGTGGATATTTTCCCCAAGACCATATGTACATCATGCTCATATTGGCATACGCGTAGTTTAATGAGGTAGAGGAGTCTCTCGGAAAGTTATGGAAATTCTGGTCATATTTAGAGAAAATCGGCAAGGATTTTTGTAAATCTAATTTATAGTTGTTAAACTTCAAATTTTAGGTGTCCTAGATGTTTTTGATGGTACTGAATCCATTTCCACTATCAAAAACACAATTCAAACACTACCTCTGCAAGATTTTTTGAAAATTTTTTGCTCGAATTCCGCCCAATTTTGACCATCCGGGCAATTCCTCCACCTCATTAGACGACTCCTATTGGCATATTTCTTAGAAAAACATTTTACATATAAAAAAATAAATATAATGTTTGGTTCATTATTTCTCGTTGGTACTAATCTAGTGTGTTACTAATTAGCTCTAGTTGTGAGTTGTAACTAACGATAAAATGAAAATTTAGAAACAAAAATAAAGATTTTGGACCAGTTGAGCCCATATTCATAGAGTACCACAAGGATACCATTCATTCAAGACATTAAATACTAACATTGTGTTTTCTTGAACAATTTTTTAAACAGGGGTTTTTGCTAGTGCATTGAAATGAAAAAATGCATTTAAAGGCCAATTTGTTTGAGAATAGGGATTATCCACAAAATTCAATCACCTTAAGTCTATTTATCACATGTGGATATTAAAAATAATTACACTAGTATTTATGTAGTTAAAATTGTTGAGAAATGGCAACAAGAAATTCCAGTTTAAATTTGTTCTTGAATTTAAACTATGAATTAAAATTGAATTCTATTCTCATAGAAACATGTAAATAGTTAATAAAGTTTAATTAACTTAATTACCTTAGGAATTTTGAGTTGGAAGTCTTTCTGAGGTCATGTAGATTTTCTCCCTAAGTTTTAGGGGTCCAGTATGAGTTTAAATTGAGTTGGAAATTAGATCACTCAGTTTACTGAGTTATGTTCAGTTAAATTATTTCAAAACTGTTTGTAGAACTAATAGAGAGTTAACAATTAGTTGGTGCACTAGTGCATCCACAAGTCTCACTCTAGTTAACTAAATATTGCTTCATCAGAAATTCATGCATGTTGATTCTGAGAAAGACCCAATTGAGACTAGAGAGCAGGGATAGTGTACTATGAATTTTGTGATTTACTGAGTTTTAAATATCATGCATGAAATTAGAGAAGAACCTATGTCTGGATTGTGCAGTTTTGGAAGCATGAATTCCCTTTAAATACGAGCTATTCATCCTAGGAATTATGCAAGAGATTAGGGCTTGGAAAGTGTTGGGCATGGAATCCCCCCCACAGCATGTTTTGGGGCTCAAAGGCCATGTTTTGAGCAATATTGTTGTAAAGACTCTGTGAATTGCAGGCACGAAGAGCAAATTGTATGTTAGAGTCATAGGGTTGTCTGCTCTAATTTTTTAATGTAGTGTCGGCCTACCCATGGTCCACAGACCATGGGATTGTATAAATAAGAGCGAGGCTCTAAGTTGTAAAGATAGCTAACAAATAGAATAGAGAAGATTGATAGGAAAGATTGTTGGCTTGATGGGGCTTGACCCAGGTTCAGAAATGTTTTAGCCAAACAAATCCGAAACTACCGGCCCTTTCAGCAACAGTCCGTGGTACGCAGACTGAGGTCTCACCCGAGGTAGTATGGGAGGGTTCTGGAACCAGGTTTCCGCACACTAGGTATGTCTTGATGAGGTCTGGAGAGTTCGCGAACCGTTCTTTCACACTTGTATAGTTCCGCGTAGCTTTGCGTAGCCCTAGTCCCGAGCGCGAGGTGGCGCTGTCTAGATCCCTTACCCTTGTGTGTCTTATTAGTATTATAGATCTTGAATTATCTTAAATGGCCCTAATGCTTTTCTTTACCATTCACATAAATAGACATGCACGCAATCATAAACTGTAAACAGGTGCATTAACAAAAACAGAGCAATAGATATGCGATATTCCAAAACCAAATTATCTTATTAATTCTTTTCCAATTACAATCAACTTCCTACCCTGCGCACACAACTACAGGGGTCTGTGCACACAGTTGTGGACTCTACTAGGCCTTTGCACACACAGCTGCAGAGCCTCTTTTACTGCTATGACCCGCGACTCAGACTTATAGACTTAGATCGAATATTACTTTTAGAAACCCATACAATTAAGATCTCCGCAAAATCTTGCCTTCTACACTTAGAGCCTCACTCTATTTATATATTCCCATGGTCTGCGAACCATGGGTAGGCCAACACATTCTAGATTAAATTACAATATTTCAGGATGGACTACCCTTTGACTTGACTCATTACAACTCACGCTTCGTTCACTTCGCAGAGCCTTTACAATACCAATACCCAAAATTGTGGGCTTTAAGCCCAAAAACCCTTATGCGGGGGATTTGTTACCCAAGAGGCCCCCAACACAAACATCGTGACTCATCCCAAGTCACTTGGCCAGTGCAGTGATCTTTGCGCGAAGTTCATCCAGCAATCTCTGCACTTTGCTTACGTCTGCCACACATTCCTTCATTGTCTACTATATCAATTGTGCGCGACTCTCTGATGTTTTGTTGTCAGGTGCAACTCCTTTCCTGAGTGCATATACACATTGCATGTGTGCCAGTTTTCCCTTGATCTTGGCAGTGACCATGAATGTTTCCTCGAGCCAAGGCTGAGTGCGTTCTTTAAGCACTGCTTCTTTTTGACGTGTGGCATCCACCTTGGCTTTTAGAGGTTGAGCCTCCCTCATCTTAGCCAGCCGCTGAGTAAGGGCGACCGTCTGCGCGGTCCCCAAACATTGTCGTAAGTCTGCTATAGCTCCCGTGCTTCTATTTCTAACTGTTGGAGCATTGGGCCTTCTTACAATGAAGTGAGGGTGTCGAGCGACTGATCTAGGAAGGGAGTGCAATCATGTATGGCGCACTCTATGGCTTCCAACCCTGCTTGAATGGCATGGTGCCACTACTCTCAGAACTCCACCGGTGTAACGGGCTGCGCCTTGAGCCTTAACTCTACGATCAGCAAGTTGAGGTCCAACTGGATCCTCGTTGCTTCCTCCTTCACCTCGCGGAATCCGCTGGCCAATTTGTGGATCCGTATACCTACTGGTAAGTCTACTGCAATCTCAAGCTTGGGGGCGCGGTGACATGCTTCCTTGACGATTTGCTCCAACTGTCGAGTCTATGCTACTGCTTCATCGCGTTGGAGGCTCAACTGCTCGATGTTGATTCGTTGTTCACTGAGCATCTGTACTACGCGTCCTTCCCTAGCATGAAGCTCTATCATTGCTCCATCTTGTAGCTGGTATAAGATTTCTAGTGGGAGGGCAACCAAGTTTAATCAAAGTCTGTTGAGCCAGTCTACCATGGCTCTATCCTCTGCGTTGTCTGCTATCAGTGCTCCTGCCAGTAGTGCGATAGTATTAGCCATTTTGGCCTGTAGCAACTGCTCGGTTGCTGACATACCCGTAGCCCCGTAGGCAGCTACCATTCCCTGCTGTGGGGGCCGTACTTGAAGTTCCTGTAGTTGCATCCTGAGTGCCCCCAACACAATCTACTGCTTCGTCATTGCCTCCTGGAGTGCCTCCCTAGTGACTTCGTGAACTGTATCACCGATGTCGCATAGGTCACCCTCGGTCAGTGTGATAGGCTCCCCATCCAACTTGGATGCCTTGGTCTTCTTCCATGGCCCTGTTCATTCTGTCACAACGTGACTGTTTTAAGGGTGTGGAGGTGGTGCTTGGGTCTGCACCTTCCATCATATCACCCATTCCTGGGCCTGTGGTCATGTTCAGGTCACTTTCTTCTTCTATCGGAGTGGCCCCTCCTATTGCTGCCTTTTCTGCGGCAGCCTTCACTGCCTCGTGAGACGCTCGTATGTCCTCAGCAAGCTGGTCGTTCCGATTCTATTGTGCTAGAAACTTGGCAGCAACCTTCCGTCTTTGAATCTCCATCTCATCATGCACCACCACATCTGATGCACGCCATTCCAATAGCCAGGTGTCAAGCACAGTGAAAAGAGCGTCATCTATTACAATGAAAGGGAGCATGATCCACTTCTACTCTAGATCCTTCCATGCCCGGGTATACACATGGTGCATCTCTGCTTTAAATTCTGCAAAACTCTTCACACTATCATATACCGAGGTGGATAGGCGCAATTTATTATTGATCCATAGTCATATGCTCGCTTCCATCAGTATCCAGAAAATCTTGGCTTCTTGGATTCTTGTGGCATCCTTCGTTGCCCATAGCAATGATCCGGATTTAAGCAAGAACGCAATAGATTACAGAGATAACCATAAATATAGAGATGCAATAACCATAAACACAGAGATGCAGCGGAAATAATGCTTCATTTCATTAATGGAAAATACTGAAATATGCTTACAACCAGAAATGGAAATAAACCAGCTAGGGCGATGGTAGCTTATCTCTGAGAAGAGATGTGCGGCTACATGCCTCTGAACTGTTCCGAACTGTATTACAATGAGGCTCGAAGGCCTATTTATTGTTGAGAAACAATGGAAAACCCTTCACATCCCGAAACCTAACCCTAGAAGATGAAACACCAAATTGTGGGCCCCGTTTGGGTAAATTGGTACATCAATTTCCCGGGGTCGTAACTTTGGCATACGATCTCCGTTTGACGCGTACGATAGCTCGTTAGAAAGATCTATCTGGGTACTACCACTTTGGGAGGCAACATCGGTCCATGGACCCATGGTGCCCCAGAATCCCAAAAAAACATCATTTAGGGCCTCAAAACAGCTCCGGAAGTTCAGGACCCGAAAAAACTGCTAAAAATAGTAAACCATGCTGCAATTTAGGAAACTGAAAAGACTGAAAGAGACAGTTGTGGGGGTCCAAATGGGATAGGTGGGTGGCCACCAACATCCACCTGGATCATTCCTCCCCCCTTAGGAAGCAATGGTCCCCATTCCGTTGAGTTCCTCCATCTGCTGAACTTGTCCTGCAATCTCTGATGTGTCCAGTGATGGTGGGAAGCATGGTCGACGATGGTCCACATTGAACATTTGGTGCAGGCGGAGGAATGGAGGAATGTGGTGCTCTAAAGCATTGTTCCCCATAGCCTTGGTACTGCTGTAAGGACCATGTCGGTGTGGTCTGAGCTTCTGATGGGTTCTGGTAAGGCGTTCTTTCTGTCGATGCAACCAGACTTTGTTGCCCACCTGAAACTTGTGTGGTACCCATGTGGGCGAGGAGAAGTTGTTCCTGTGTTTTGTCATGACCGTATCCCTTGGCTTTTGCTGCTGCGTGGAGGAACCCTTTGTAGGGGTCATGGATGTAGCAACAATCTTCCCCTTACTTTGGGAGTGAACAAGACAGATGAATTTCCTGGTCTGTGATATGAGCTTGCTGCCTTTCTTGGTAGTGATCAAGGATGTGGCAGTAGGTGGGGCTACCTCTGGTATCCTGTATAATGAATTATTCAAAGAAATAATGACAGCACGAGGCATTGACTCATACACAGCATGTCGCCTCCACAAGTATGGCTGGCCTAATAGTACATCACAAACATCCAGAGGTGTAACATCACACAATACCTCGTCTGTGAAGGGTTTGATGCTGTAGGGAAGGCGGCACTGCTGGCGAACTTTCAGATCTCATCCTTCGTGAAGCCACCCGATACTGTACGGCTGCGGATGCGGTGTAGTCGGTAGGCCCAACCGCTTCACGACCTCTGCTGAAACAAGGTTCTTTTGGCTGCCACTGTCAACAATGAATTGTAGCGGCGAACCCTTCACCCACATCTGTGAGTGGAAAAGACGCTCCCCTTCCTCTGGATTTTCGGGCTCATCTTTCTGGATCTTGGCGGTGGCAACAGTGGCACTGGGATCCGCATCAATGATCTGCTTCCCTTTGCCATTCCCCTTGTCGGATTCTGGCTCAGGGTCGGAACATGCATCTGATTCGGAAGCCTTCAACTCAGCCACCAGCGACTGCTTGGTCCGACACTCACTTGTGTTATGAGTGGGACTCTTGTGGAACTCACACCACTTCCCTGTGTCCTTCTTCGGCTTCGTGGTGTTGTTCTTTTCTTGCAGCTTCGACGGGTTGTCTTGGGTCACCCCGCCTTGGCTTTGTCCTTTGGGCTTCGGATTTGCAGATCCAAAGTCTCGCTTCTTCTGTTTGAACTTTTGCTCGATTTTGACAGCGTATCGGTATGTTATGCCGAGTGAGGAGATGTTCAAGAACACCATCTCTTCCTGGATGTATCTGTGCAGGCAGCCACGGTATTTGAGTACCAGATGCAGCTCATAATCTTTGATACCCAACTGTGTGCGAAGGGTATGAAAAATGTTTGTGAACTCTGGCACATCTTGGTCTCGTCCCTGCCGCAGTGTGGTCCATTTGATGTATTTGTCCTCATAGCTTCCAACAGGGTAGTACTGCTCCTTGATGGCATCTCGAAAGTCATTCCAAGTGGGTGCGGCTGAAAATAGTGAGCCTGTACTTTCATCCTTCTGCTCGCAGTAGGTTTCCCACCAGTCCTTGACGTGGGGGGCTGCTTTGAGAAGAGCAAAAACAATCTTTTCCCGACTTGAAAATTCGTGAAGAGAAAAATACCCATCTAGCAGATTTAACCATTTATCTACGGCATCTGCGTCTATCTGACCCTCGAATATGGGGATTTCAAAATTAATTTGTACCTTAAAGGGTGTGGCATTTCCAGAGTCGCTGTTGGAAGCCGATGCGTCGCCTCTGGGTAGCCGCTGAAGAATCTGCGCAAAGCTATCCATCATCGCGTTCCTTTGCCGCTCGAGTGCTTCTTCGAGCAAGATTTTGATAGGATCTCCTGCTCCCTCGTCTTTCTTCTCATCCGCCATGGGAGGCCGTCGGGATTTTCGAGGCTGGTCTTGCAAAGGTTCGACCAGTTCAAGCTCTAACTCCTTATATCCCGACCTCGTTGGGGACATGCAAAGAAAAACAGAGAAAAAGCAGACCGCTCTGATACCACTGATCCGGATTTAAGCAGGAACGCAATAGATTACAGAGATAACCATAAATATAGAGATGCAATAACCATAAACACAGAGATGCAGCGGAAATAATGCTTCATTTCATTAATGGAAAATACTGAAATATGCTTACAACCAGAAATGGAAATAAACCAGCTAGGGCGATGGTAGCTTATCTCTGAGAAGAGATGTGCGGCTACATGCCTCTGAACTGTTCCGAACTGTATTACAATGAGGCTCGAAGGCCTATTTATTGTTGAGAAACAATGGAAAACCCTTCACATCCCGAAACCTAACCCTAGAAGATGAAACACCAAATTGTGGGCCCCGTTTGGGTAAATTGGTACATCAATTTCCCGGGGTCGTAACTTTGGCATACGATCTCCGTTTGACGCGTACGATAGCTCGTTAGAAAGATCTATCCGAGTACTACCACTTTGGGAGGGGTCCATGGACCCATGTTGCCCCAGAATCCCAAAAAAACATCGTTTAGGGCCTCAAAACAGCTCCGGAAGTTCAGGACCCGAAAAAACTGCTAAAAATAGTAAACTGTGCTGCAATTTAGGAAACTGAAAAGACTGAAAGAGACAGTTGTGGGGGTCCAAATGGGATAGGTGGGTGGCCACCAACATCCACCTGGATCAAGCAATGCATATTTTGTTGCCTCTCGCCAATCCTGGTTAAGGGGAGGAAATTGACTATCCTCAGGAAATTCACTTGTAACCAACAGGATAGATAAGAGCAACCATGCATAGTGGAGAGTCTTACCTTGCTCTTGGGCGGCCTCCTTGCAGTTCATCAGGAATTCATCGTGGAGGAACTACACCCAATTGAACCGTACCCCTTCTGCACATTGCTCAGCCAGTGCGATGACCGTTGTTGGTACCTCATTGCCCCAACATTTTCTCATCACATTTCCTACCAACAATTGGGTAGCAACTCAAACCCCTTTGTCCTGAATACTAGTAATAACATACCCTCTATGCTTTTTCTCCAACTTATATTTCTTTTTCATGGCTTCCACAATCGTCAAGTCTCCACTTATGCCAACTATTTCCGCGGGGTCCCTTCCTGCACAAGGAAGCTGAGAGATCCTATGAATGAGCTCCGTCATGATGGGGATGGGCTTTTCCAGCCATAAGTACCCATCGTGCACCAGGCAGAGCAGTTGCCTAATGACAAATATCATGATTGGCACCCGATAAAAATGTGGAATTGATAGGAGGTGGAGTAGCCCAGCCTCCTCCACCCCACGCACCCAGGTCTGCAACTGTAGTGTCATAACGGCCCCCTCCATGCTTTGTTCCATTAGCTCGTTAGTTTCCAAATGGGGAAACTTTTCACTATCCACAAGGTCCCAATCTTCAAACTTCATATTGGGAATGTGACCTATAGCCGTTCCTTTGAACAGAACCCCCTCAGGGAGGGACAGGGTGGTAAGTGTGCTTTTAACGACATCCAAATCTTTAGGTACCTTTACCCTCCCTTTCCATGGAGGGACATACTTGGGTAGTTTTGCTGCGGCACGTACTAGCTAGATGTCTTCTTCCGTCTCTTCCTCTGGTTCCATGTCTTTGACAAAGGTAAGATGATCCTCTTCCTCATCATCGCTCTCAATATTAACTATTTTTCCATTTTCTTCCATTGACAGTTTGCCGAACCATGGATTTTGCGGTGACATATGGACCAGTCCTGCTACCTTTGGGTCCTTCTTGGGCCTCAGCATCTGGGGCGATTTGGGGATTTCAAGTGCCTCCCCTCCTGGTGACGTAGGACTTTACGCGACTCCCTTGGTTGTTGTCATGGTTCTGATCAAGGACTCCTATGTATCCTTCGGCAATGCTTTAAACCACAGAATTGTTCTTATGACCACCTCATTCATCATGCTCATGCCCCCTTGATAACACAACAACTTTATTCGCAAGATTCCAAGGGTTGTTTGGTGGAGGGCCATCTGTGATTTATAGGCCCATTGAAATTCAAATTCAACCGTCCACCGATATTTTGCCTCATTAATGTTAGAAGGTCAGCAGATCATTTCAAATCTAGTTCTGACTTCATGTTTTAAATGCCCACTGCCTCCTCCTTTTCACCTTAACTTGGACGCCTTGTCATGAACAGTGATGCCAACGGTCACTTCCTTGTTTATCCACATGGTAGCGTAGCCCCTTCTGCATGACCGCAACCCTTGTGACATATCGACCTTGCATGCATTCGTATTGTCATGCAGCTCCTTAATAGACTTTTTTATAGTCCCGCACTCTCTTTCAACTATCTGGAGCACTGAGACTGTCTCCTTTTTGGCTAGTCAGGTGGTCGCACCTCCTTGGTGCACCGCTATCACGTCCTGGTGAGAAACCCACAACACAGTCGCTATTGTCACTGCTACGTGCACTACTGGATGTTGCGCGCTCTCTGGATTCCCCCTGAGAGTGAGGCACTGCCTTAACCACGACATTTGATAAATTATCTTGCAGTTATACTCCTCCAATTCATCCTTAGGTTTGCGCGTATCCGGCTGCGACTTTCCAGGTTTTTCATTCAGAAAGTCCTCCTTTAGTTCCTTTTCCAATTGTTTAATCTCTGCATATAGCATCATATTCTTCATTTGAAGTAGTATCCTGTTCCTTTCCAGTTCGCGAAGTTGTGCACTCCCTAACCGAATAGCCTCCTGATTCCCTTCATACTCCTCTTCGCAAGGTCTTATGAGTTTCTTAGTCTGGACTTTTCACGTTGTTTTCTTCACCCATATTGCTACATCCATAGCCCTCTGTGGAGGTTCTTCAAGGACCTCAGTTCCTATACCATTCTGCAGCCTCAGACTCAGCTTCACGGCCAGGTTCTTGCATAGCTCCGTATATGCCCATCTGACCATTGGGGTGCGTAGGTTCCCGTTTCTACATTATATCTGCGGATCCTTATTCATTACTTCGTGTATCTTGGCGAACAATCCCCTTCTCGCACTTGGTAGTGTGATCTTGTTCTTCCTCCAATGCATCCTGTTCGGGCCTACTATTGTACTGTCTTGCATTAGAACAGTTTGTTCTATATACATCTGGTGTGCTTGCAAGTTGTTCTGTCTTTTCCCACCAATCCATGTTAGTTGGGATCTGATAAATTGTAAGCACACCCGTCTTCTACATTCATGCCGATTTCTGATATTCTTCTGACGTATATGCCCCCATCGTGTGGGTGTGACGCGCAACACCCATTTGAGTGAATCACATTGTTGCCATTCAGATATGGTACTTTCAACTTTGTCTAAGGGTCGCTCCATTCTTGGTACCCCATCATCTGTTGGCATTTCCCTTGCTTCGGTCGTTACACACCGTAGTGATTGAATCATCATGTTACAATTCAATGTTGTGACTTCATGCAACTGGTTCTACCATCGTTCTATTTCTTCATCTGAATCTGAAGTACTGGAACTGTCACACTCCCATTAAATTCTCCATCTTCAGTTGGGTTCACCTGATCCTGGTCTTGCACCGTTATCTGATAAATGCAATCCAACTCATCGTCATTGTCGTCCCCGTGCACAGGTTTTGTGTAGCGTGCCCCTTCGGCTAGATCGAGTAGAACTACTAAGTGTAGGGACATTTTCTCGAAAATCATTTTTTGCTTCTTCAGGTTGACGACTCCATTAATATCCATGTCCCAGTCTATCCCTAACAACGCAGGGTAAGGGTTACTATCATCCACAATCTCTATTACCTCAAAGTCCGTCTGTGTGCTCACACCTTCGATATCCACTTTTACCCCTTGCAATCTTCCCATGGGCAAAAAAATTTGTTGGTTCACCATCTGTAACTAAGTAGGAGACCACTGTAATGCGGGCTTGCCCATGCATTCCCATGTCTATTTTGGTAACACATTCACATTTGAACCCAAGTCTAATATCACCTTATCCATTTCATACTCGCTAATCTACAACGTCAATCTCATTTCCCTCCCAGTGCGTATTGCATGCCTTCCCAATGTTCAGACTACGCGTGGTTTACCCAGTCTTGCGCACCTAGTGATTAGTTCTTGTTGTCCCTTAACTACCTTATTATCACGTAGTAGCTTCATGCATGTCTCTAAAAAGGTAGTAAGCATAGAAGGATCCATTCCTGTCTTTGGTTGATCCTTACTACTTGAAGTAGAGGCCTCTGTAAAGCTCTTCTTAGCTTCCATAAATGTTTCCCTTGCACACTCCAAGTCAAACTCAGGTTCCTTTGTAGGAGCCTTGTGAACCCATGTATCACCCTCGTGTTTCTTTCCATTATCTTCCCCTGTGGTCACGTCACTTTTGAGTACCATGTTCACATTAGGGTCTTCTTCGCGTGGTTCCGATCTCATCATTTGGATATTTTGAGTGGGAGTAGGCTGCAGTACCCATTTCTCACGTATTTGTGTGATCAGCGTTGGACAATCTACCATTTCATGATCAAACTATTCACAGTACGGACAAGATATTCTCGTCGGGTTGGTACAATTGCAAGCATAGTGCCCTGGTCCTCCACAATTGTTACAGATTAGTTGTTCGTGCCCTCATCCGGGTCCCATTCCTCCTCATCCTCATCTCAACCTTAGAATCCACCGCGTACTATTGTTGTGGCTGGATCGAGGCCTCATGTTTCTGTCTGCATTCGATAGGCTGGAGTCCTATCCAACATTAGCTCATAACTCTTACATGTCCACTCTTCATGGCCCATTGATCTATAGAAATTACAAAACAGCTACTGCGGAGTTTGCGTACACTTCTGCAACAGGTGACAGTTGTCCATAGTGTGCTTTCCTCCCACCTGACAAATCGCTCAGCAGAGCGCGGGTGCTGCACATGGCCCCACCTGAACCTCTGGTCTCAATGGCATAAGTCCTCCTCCCACCAAACAGCTCGCAAATACTGGAGAGTGATCCTTATCGTGACCCTGGCCTTTACATTTTATGCACCACACTTCTTTGCGTGCTTCCGGTCGGGGTGCCCTATCCTGCTTCAAAATCTGCATCTCCAAGCATAGGTTCTATAGCTGCACATGGATTTGTTGAACTCCCAACCCCAGATCCTGTATCGGCGTCTCAAGCAACCTCATCGCCATTTCCAATGCTTCTACCTAGGTTGAGAGCTTTTGTTGTGACTGCGCTATCCTCAGGTGTGGTGTCAAAGACGCCACAAACCATGTGTGGTGTTGCACATCCGTTAGCGTCATATTAGCCTCACGGATCATACTTTTCAGTCTCTAATCCAAATCCCAGGGGGTTTCGCCTGGAAGCATCGTGATCTCCTTAAATCCAATGACCGACTGTGTTTCGGATTTCGGTCAGCTAAATTCTTTGTTCAATGCAATTTGGATCTCCGTTATTCCTGCATTTGGGTGATCATTTGAGTGCTTGATATACCAAGTCAACGCGCTTAGCAATGTGGCCTTTCTAATGTTGTCATCCGTAACCTCGTGTGCTTCCCATACTGCTCTTACTACAAACAAAAACTGATTTGGATCTTCATTCCCTACTCCTCTAAATACAGGCAGCTTGATCATGCTCGCCATGTTGAACTGCTGGTTTGGTGGAGGTGGTGTGGGTGAAGATGGAGGCAAATGAGGTGGCGTGGGTGGTAGCGTACGTGGGGATGGTAATTGCGGAATGTGTTGCCTTATCAAACTGACCGCACTCCTCGAGGAAACCCAAGCGCACTCTTCCTCACTCTCTCACGGAAGTGAAATTAAAGGACTGTTTCCTAACCCTTCGATACTTTATAGGCCTTTCTGCTCCATGTCGTTCCAATTGTTAATGTATTCGTATCACTTGTTTCTCACATAACAGCATATTAATCCAAGTGTTCAAAGATTTGATGTACTGACCACGCGGTCCCTTAAGAAAATGTCTTTCTGCTTCGTTGTAGCTTACAGTCGTATCTATCACAAATTCGGTGATAAACCCTCCTATTATCCGATCGAACCAATCGTATATTGCCCATGTGATCTTATCTTCTGAAGCCTCTAGCCTGCGCACAAACTCCAGAGTCCACACTATTGGTTGATCTAGCTTATACCTTCCTTGGTTTTCGACTAACCTCGCGATCCAATCATACAGCTCTGAAGAGAAAGATGCAAAGAAGATGTCATAGATTTTCGTATATACGTAGTGATCTAGCCACCTCTTCTTAGATATCTGCAGGGTTTTGTTTTCCTGTACCATGAACTCATGAAGCTTCTGACCCAGCCAATCTACAATTTCCTTCTTCATAGGGTTCCAGTGTTCTGACATGAGACATCCCTTAGGCAGATCCCAGTCCCAGCAACAGAACCATTTATTGGCTTGATGGGGCCTAACCCAGGTTCAGAAATGTTTTAGCCAAACAAATCCCGAAACTACTGGCCCTTTTGGCAACAATCTGTGGAACGTGGACTGAGGTCTCACCCGAGGTAGTATGGGAGGGTGTTGGAACCAGGTTTTCGCACCCTAGGGATGTCTTGATAAGGTCTGGAGAGTTCGCGAACCATTCTTTCACACTTGTACAGTTCCACGTAGCTTCACATAGCCCTAGTGCCAAGCGCGAGGCAGCGCTGCCTAGATCCCTTACCCTTAGTATGTCTTATTATTATTATAAATCTTGAATTATCTTAAAAGGCCCTAATGCTTTTCTTTACCATTCACATAAATAGACATGCTCGAAATCATAAACTGTAAACAGATGCATTAACAGAAAGAGAGCAATAGATATGTGATATTCCAAAACCAACTTATCTTATTAATGCTTTTCCAATTACAATCCACTTCCTACCCTGTGCACACACCTGCAGGGGACCATGCACATAGTTGCAGACTCTACTAGACCTCTGCACACACAACTACAGAGCCTCTTCTACTACTACGACCTGCGACTCATACTTACAGACTTAGATCGAATATTACTTTTTGAAACCCATACACTTAAGATCCCCACAAAATATTGCCTTCCACACTTAGAGCCTCGCTCTATTTATACATTCCCATGGTCCGCGGACCATGGGTAGGTTGAAACATTCTAGATTAAATTATAATATTTCAGGGCAGACTACCCTTTGACTTGACTCATTACAACTCACGCTCCGTGCACTTCGCAGAGCCTTTCCAATACCAATACCCAAAATTGTGAGCTTTAAGCCCCAAAACCGTTACACGGGGGATCCATTACCCAACAAAGATCTCAAAGTGTAAGTAAAGGTGAGAAGTGTGTCTTGGGTCATAGAGTAGGTAGAGGCTCTACAACTGAGTGCACGGAGACCTGGTAGAGTCCACAGCTGAGTGCAAAGACCCCTGTAGCTGAGTGTGCAGGGTAGAGTTGAGTCTGTAACTAGAGAAGGAGATAATAAAGAGAAGTTTGATTCCCAATCTTGTGTATCTGTTTGAATTATTATATGTTTGATATATTCTACAATTACACTTCTTTATTTATTGCATGCACTTGTATGAATGGTCAATACTGTTAAGTATAACTAAACATGTACAAATAAGCTAAGTTAATTAACCATAATGGGATACTAACAAAGGCTTGGGTAGTAACACTATTTGGGCCCCGAATAGGGCTGCGCAAATGTAGCATCACAGGCTGCGAGGTATGGGTAAGTGCACGTAGCGACGTGCATGTAGGATCAAACCGCGGACCCCCTGAAACACATGAAGACATCCCCAGGGTGTGGAAACCTAGTTCTAGCACCCTCCCATACTACTTCGAGTGAGACCTCAATCCACGCTCCGCGGACTATTGCAGAAAGGGCTAGTAGTATCGGGATTTGTTTAGCTAAATCGTTTCGGAATCTGGGTCAAGCCCCACTAAGCCAACAAATGGTTCCATTGCTGGGACCAGGATCTGCATAAGGGATATCTAATGTTGTGTCACTGGAATCCGACCAAGAAAGAAATTGAGAATTGGCTGGACAAAAATATTCACGAGTTCGTGGCGCAAGAAAATAGGAATCCGCGAGTATCGAAGGAATAGTGGTTAGAGCACTACTTATATACGGAAATCCACGAAATTTTCTTTGCATCCTTCCGCTTTGAGCTGTATGAGTGGATCACGAAGCTACCAGACAGTCAGGGAAGGTGTAGGCTTGACAAACCAATTGTGTGGACTCCAGAATTGGTGCGTAGACTAGAAGCATCGGAAGATAAGATTGTGCGTGCTATGGACCATTGGCTTGATCGAATTATCTGAGGGTTTATCATTGAGTTTGCGGTAGATATGACAGTCAGTTACAGCGAGGCAGAGTGATGATTCCTCAAAGGACCATGAGGTGAGTACATGAAATCTTTGAACACTTGGATTAAAATGCTACTATGTGAAAAGTGGGTTATGCGAAAAAATTGATGTTTGGGGCAACGCGAAGTGGAAGGATCTATAGAAATGAAGGTAGTGAAGGATTAGAGACTAGTCCCTTGATTTTAGCTCTGCGAGAGAGTGAGGAGGAGCTTGCAAAAGTTTCTCTGAGAAGTGTGATCAGTCTGATAAGGCGGCAAATTCCACGCATACCACCTCCACCTACACCACCACCAATTTCACCATCATCACCCCCATCTCCGCCCACACCACCTCCACCACCACTATAATTTAATATGGTGAGCACAATAAAATTTTTGGTATTCATAGGAGTAGGGAACAAAGATCTAGACCAATTTTGGTTTGTGGTAAAGGCTATATGGGAAGCACAAGGGGTCAAGGATGACAATATTAAAAATGAAACCCTGGTAAGTGCACTGCAGGATCACGCACTAACCTGGTACATTAAGCATTCTAATGACCATCTGAACACAAGGATTGCAAATATCTAGGCCGCGTTGAATAGGGAATTTAGTAGGACGAAATCAGAAACACAGTCAATTATCGGGTTTAAATAAATTACGTTGCTTATGGGCGGGACCCACTAGGATCTGTATCAGAGAATGAAGAGTATGATCCACGAAGCCAACGTGACTTTGACAGATGGATAGCACTGCGCATGGTTTGTAGCATCACTAACACCACATCTTAGGACTACACTATTGCAGCAGAAGTTATCTACTAAGGCTGAAGCATTGGAGATTGCAATGAGGCTACACAAGACCCCAATACAAGATCTTGGCCTGGGATTCCAACAAATCCACGCGCAACTGCAAACTTTTTGTTTGGAAAAGCAGAGTTTGAAACAGGATAGGAGAACTTGGCCAGAGGTGCGTGAGGAGGTATGGTGCATAAAATGTGAAGGCCAGGGGCATGACAAGGACCATTGTCTAGTCTTTGCAAACTACTTGGCGGGAGGATGGCCGATGCTATTAAGACCAGAAGCACAAGCAGGATTGTTATGAGCCGAGGGATAAGTGGGCCTCTAAGTTCACGAGAGACATCATACCGTGTAGAGATGATGACGGCCACTAGCGATGGGTTGGGAATTGAAGAAGGAACTACCGATGAGGCTGCACAGACCCCATGATGCAGGATGTTCTCAAGGGTGCTGGGGCGGTAATAGAAATCCCTAAATCACTGCAGATTCCGCGATTGAAGAAGGATAAGTAGACAATGGGACTAGTACACATGTCCCCAAGAAATCCATGACACATCAAGTTGTCAATGGAGGAAAAGTGGAAGGCAGTTACAATTGAAATAGATGAGGAAGAAAAAGACTTGCAGGCCCTGGTTGCCGCGACAGAAGAAGAAGAAGAAGACGTACAAGAGTATGTCCAGCAGTCGCACTCTGCAGTGAAATTACCCGCATATGTCCCTCTACAGAAAGGAAAATTCAAGCTACCAAAGGATTTGGATGCAACAAACTGTTCACTCCAGACCCCGCTCCTCCCCGGTGGCATTGTATTTTAGGGCTTGCACTTAGGCCGAGTGCCCACCATGAAATTTGAAGACTGGGACCTCGCAGGCAGTGAGACGTTCCTTCACTTAGAGACGACAACTCTGATGAAGCAAAATACTTAGGGGTTGGTGATCACATTACAGCCGCAAAAATGGCTACGTGTTGTGGAAAATGCCAGGTTGTTACACTTACTATGGATACCACACTTCCACCGCGTGCCCATCACCATTTTCATCATCAGGTAGCTACTATGCCTGGTGCATGATGGGTACCTATGGCTAGAGGAGCCTATTCCCATCATGGCTGACCTCATCGACCAAATTTCTTGGCTTCCGTGTAAGGGAAAGGAACCTGCGACAATAGCCAGGAAAATCAGCGATTTGGCTCTCGCAGAGGCGATGAAGGCCAAGTATAAGCTGGAGAAGAAAAAGAGGGGTTACACTATCACCAGCATCAGGGACAAAGGGATGCACATAGCAACCCAACTCTTGGCCGAAGTGATGAGAAAATGTCGCACTAACAAGGTACCAACACGAATGATCGCGTTGGCTAGCTAGTGCGCAAAGGGGGTCCAGTTCAACTGGGTCGAGTTCCTCTGTAAGGAGTTTCTGTTAAACTGTCACGAGGCCCAGGAGTATGGTAAGACCTTCCACTAGGCGTGGTTGCTCTTATCCATATTGCTGGTAGCGGGAGAACTATCGGAGAATAGTCAATTCCCAACTATTGACCGAGATTTACCAGAGGCCGTGAAGTACGCTTCACTCTGGGCCACCAAGGACACAAAACAGATTTGTGATACAAAGATTTTATGGGTTCTCATGGAGGCAAGCATCTGAATGTTGATTAACAGGAGACCGTGCCTGTCACCTACGATGCACAATAGCCTGCAGAGTTTTGCAGAATTTAAGGTAGATATGCATAACATATACATCAGGGCGCGAAAGGATCTGGCGCAGCAGTGGACAAAGATCCCACTCATAGCCACTGATGACATGTTCTTTATGGTATTGGAGACATGGCATCCCAAGTGGCGTGCCCCTAATTTGGCGGAACTGGAAAAGGCGACAGCACAAAAAAGGAAGGATGATGCCAAGCTGTGTGTCACCCAACTAGCTGAAAGAAGACAGAACAAAAAAGCAGCAGTTGAGGTAAGGGTAGTTCGCGAAGTAGCAAAGAAGGTTGAAAAATAGAAGAAGGTTGCAGAAGTAGTAGCATCAGTGCAGGCAGAACAGGTGGCAACAACATAGACAGAGGAGGGCCAAGTAGCTTCCTCAGGCAAGGAGGTAGAGGATACAAAACTAGTAGAAGGGAGCGCAGACTCAGGGACCGCATCCACACAACTCAAGCACCTGCGCATCGAGTAGAAATCAAGCTCAAGGAAGAAGGTCAAGGCCTAGAAGTTGGCCATTGACCCAATCACCTTAACTAAAGGTGATCTTCATGACATCGGCGAGACGATTCGCGATGTCACCAGTGAAGCACTTCAAGAATTTATGACCAAGCATCAGTCTGTGTTGGGGGCCCTCAGGGCACAGCTGCAGGAGTTACAGGTGCAGCCCCCTTAGGAAGGTACCCTGTCTACACACGTCGCAGCAGCCACGTCAGTAGTAGAACAAATCCTACGTGCAAATATGGCCAATACGATAGTATTGCCAGAGGGATCACTAGTCTCGAAAAACACGTTGTTGGGTGTGGAGCCTGATTATCTTCTATATTCAAAGGTATCGCCACATTGGACCCCAGTTTGAAATGGGGGCGGAAACACTGCCCATAAAATATTCGCTGCAGGGGGGGTCCAGGGGGGGGGCTGCAAGGTTTCAGGGGCAGCGCCCCCGAAGCTAAAAACAACTGTAAAATTGCCTTGTAAAAGTATAGTAATTTCTAGTCAATCTGGGCCGTTCATTAGGCGGATGATCTGACAGTAGAACTTATGTTTAGTTTAGGGGTTTTTGCCCTAGAAGGCAACCCCTCTCTTTGTATGAGGGTATTTTATTTGAGGCTGTGACATAGAGGTGTATTGTGTGAACGAGAAATAGAGAGGTGAGACTGTGAGAGAAAACAGAGGATATTACAGCGGATTTGCTGTAGGTTGTGTCTCTTCATTTTGCTGGATAATAGAAAGGAAGGACTGGCTGTTCGGGGTGGACGTAGCCCAAACTAGGTGAACCACGTATATCTGTGTCTCTCTTGTTTTGTGCATTTTCTGTGTTTATATTTCTGCAATATTTTATGTGTTCCACTGCTCCGTAATATATAATTTTCTAACAACTGGTATCAGAGCCGAAGGTCTATTTGGCTGATAAACTCGCAGGAAAGAAGGGTTCCTGGTTCGAGTGGGAGGATTGGCGGAAGATGGTAAGTTTAGGGTCAAGAAATTTAATGGCCAAAACTTCTCACTATGGAAGATGCAGATGGAATATTATCTGTATCAGAAAGATCTATACCTACCATTGGGCGGAAAAACAAAGATGCCGACGGGTATGAAAGATGAAGAATGGAACCTTCTCGATAGAAAGGCACTCGGAACAATACGGTTGTGCCTTGCTGCGTTAGTTGCCTTCAACATTTCGAAGGAAACCACGACAGAGGTTTTGATGCAGACGTTGTCGAAACTATATGAAAAACCCTCGGCCTCAAACAAGGTATTTCTTATGAAACAATTATTTAATATGAATATGTCGGAAGGTGGATCTGTTGCAAACCATTTAAATGACTTTAATATAGTTACAAGTCAGTTAAGTTCTGTAGGGGTAAACTTTGATGATGAAGTTAGAGCTCTGTTATTCTTGTGCTCATTACCAGAAAGTTGGAATGGTTTGGTAATGGCCATTAGTAACTCCATTTCTGGATCTAGTACTTTAAAGTTTGATGATGTTGTCGGTGCTATCCTTAGCGAGGAAATGCGATGGAAAAGCTCCGGTGAGACATCGGGAAATGCTTTGAGTGCAGAGTCTAGAGGAAGAAAAATGGAAAGAGGAAAGAGCTCAGGATATCGCAGTAAATCAAGGAAAGGCAGATCCAAGTCCAAATCGGGGATAGTGTGCTAGAAATGTGGAAAGAAAGGACACCTAAAGAAAGACTATAGATCTCGGAAGGGAAAAGAAGGAGATGCACAACAAGAAAACAATCATGAAGAAAATGTGACAGGTGAGGTGTTACAAGATGCTTTGATTCTTTCTTTCGAAAATATTACTGATTCCTGGGTGGTAGATTCAGGGGCTTCATTCCATGCCACATCTGATAAGAAATACTTTCATGACTATGTTCAAGGAGATTTTTGACAAGTTCATCTGGGTGATGATAAACCCTGTAAAATCGTTGGAATGGGTAAGGTTTTTGTAAAACAGCAGAATGGAAACCAATGGCTATTAAAGGAGGTAAGGCATGTTCCAGATCTAAAGAAAAATATGATTTCAACAGGGCAGTTAGGCAGTGAAGGTTGTGTGACAACTTTCACAGATAAAGCTTGGAAGGTCACCAAAGGAGCCCTAGTAATAGCAAAAGGCGAAAAGGTTGGTACATTGTATTTATGCAATGGTATTTCTAACTCTGTTAATGCTTTAACTTCCGAAGGAGCAGATGCAGCATTATGGCATCATAGGCTCAGACACATGAGTGAAAAGGGGATGAAGATTCTTCACTCAAGGAATTTGTTGTCGGGTTTGAAGAATGTTGATTTGGACTTCTGTGAGAATTGCATTTATGGAAAATAGAAGAGAGTCAGATTTCTTAGAGTTGGGAAAGAAAAGAAGAATGGAAAATTAGAGCTTGTGCATACAGATGTATGGGGACCTACTCAGGTATCATCTCTCGGTGGCTCTCATTATTATGTTACTTTTATTGATGATGCAACTAGAAAAACTTGGATTTATTGTATTAAGAATAAATCTGATGTATTTGATACTTTCAAGAAATGGAAAGCTTTGGTTGAGATTGAGACAGGAAAGAAATTGAAGTGTCTTAGATCAGACAATGGAGGTGAATATTGCAGCAAAGAGTTTGATAGGTACTATTCAGAGCATGAAATTTGCAGAGAGAAGACAGTTCCAAGAACACCACAAGAAAATGGTGTGTCAGAAAGGATGAACAGAACAATCATGGAGCGTGCAAGGTGCATGAGATTGCATGCAGGATTGCCTTTACAGTTTTGGGCAGATGTTGTAGATACTGTTGTTTATCTAATAAACAGAGGGCCTTCAAGTTCCTTGGATGGTGGTGTTCCAGAGGAAGCATGGACAGGTAAAAAGGTAAACTAATCTATTTTAAAGCCTTTTGGTTGTGAGGCCTTTGTCCATATTGATAAAGAAAATAGAACAAAGCTTGAGGCAAAGTCACAGAAATGTACCTTTATTGGATATGGTGTTAATGATTTTGGTTATCGCTTATATGATTACGAAAATCACAAAATCATTAGGATCAGAGATGTAATATTCAATGAAAAGGTCTTGTATAAGAATCAGTTGCAGGAAAAGAAACAGGAAAAGGAAAACAAGGAATACACAGTTCTTGATGAAATCACTGAAAAAGGAAAGGTGCCTAAAAATAATAATAATCAACAACCACAACAATAGCAACCACCACAACAACAACAGGCACCCCAAACACCTGAAAGTGGTGTTAGAAGATCTACCAGGATAAGTAGACCTCCTGAACGATACTCTGCTTCATTATATTATTTATTGTTGACTGATTCTGGTGAACCCGAATGTTATGAAGAAGCAATGCAGGTTGAAAGCAGGAACAAGTGGGAGGTAGCCATGGAAGAAGAGATGGACTCCTTAATGCATAATCAGACTTGGGATTTAGTCAGGTTGCCTATAGGAAAAACTACATTGAAGAATAAATGGGTTTACCGGCTGAAGGAAGAAGATGGAGGAAAACACAAGTATAAAGCTAGACTTGTGGTGAAGGGGTTTTCACATAAGAAAGGTATTGATTTCGATGAAATATTTTCTCTTGTTGTTAAAATGACTTCAATCAGAACCATTTTAAGTCTTGTAGCAGCTGAATATTTGCATCTTGAGCAGTTAGATGTAAAGACAACCTTTCTCCATGGGGATTTGGAGGAAGAGATATATATGCAGCAGCCACAAGGATATGAGGTGAAAGGGAAGGAGAAACTAGTGTGCAGGTTGAAGAAGAGCTTGTATGGCTTAAACAGGCTCCAAGGTAGTGGTATCTAAAATTTGACAAGTTTATGTCTGAACAAGGTTATACTAGATGTCACTCTAATCATTGTGTTTATTTGAAAAAGCAAAATGATGGCAGCTATATTATATTGTTATTGTATGTAGATGACATGCTTCTTGTAGGATCTAACATGCAGGAAATAAATGTGCTCAAAAGAAAATTGGCAAATTCATTTGCAATGAAGGATTTGGGAGCTGCAAACAAATCCTTGGTATGGGAATAACTAGAGACAGGGAAAATCGTAAATTAACATTGTCTCAGAATGAGTACATACAAAAGGTGTTGAAAAGATTTAACATGCACAATGCAAAACCAGTTAGTACACCTTTTGCTAGCCATTTCAAACTTAGCAAGGAAATGTGCCCAAAGACCCAAGAAGACATGGATTATATGTCTAAAGTTACATATGCATCAGCGGTTGGAAGCTTAATGTATGCAATGGTCTGCACAAGGCCTGATATTGCACATGCAGTGGGAGTTGTAAGCAGGTACATGAACAATCCAGGAAACAAACATTGGATGGCAGTGAAATGGATTCTCAGATATTTGAAAGGTACCACAAATCAAGCATTATGCTTTGGTGGTTCAAACATCTCCCTACAAGGATACGTTGATGCAGATATGGCAGGTGAAAGAGATAACAGGAGGAGCACTACAGGATATGTATTTACTATTGGAGGAACAGCTGTCAGTTGGGTTTCAAAAATCCAAAGTGTTGTTGCACTTTCAACAACAGAAGCAGAGTATGTTGCTGCTACAGAGGCTAGTAAAGAAATGATTTGGTTACAAAGGTTTATGGGTGAATTGGGTAAGGAGCATGATATGGGCACATTATACAGTGATAGCCAAAGTGCCATTCATCTTGCAAAGAACTCAGCATTTCATTCTAGGACTAAACACATATAGCTCAAGTACCATTTCATACGATCAGTGTTGGAAGATGGAGAGTTGAAGCTGGAAAAGATACACACTAGCCAGAATCCTGCAGATATGCTAACAAAAGTTGTAACCAGGGAGAAACTATGAATATGCTCAGTTTCAATTGGTCTTCAAGGATGACGATGAAGATGAGGAACAACCAGGTCCAAAGAGGAGTCATTGTCCAGCAAATGGAGCAGTGGTGGAGTTGCTATAATCTGTCTCCAAGTGGGAGATTGTTGGGTGTGGAGCCTGATTATCTTCTATATTCAAAGGTATCGCCACATTGGACCCCAGTTCGAAATGGGGGCGGCAATGCCGCCCATAAAATATTCACTGCAGGGGGGGTCCAGGGGGGGAGGCTGCGACCTTTGGGAGCCTCCCCCCTGGCGAGGGGTTTCAGGGGCAGCGACCCCGAAGCTAAAAACAACTGTAAAATTGCCTTGTAAAAGTATAGTAATTTCTAGTCAATCTGGGCCGTTCATTGGGCAGATGATCTGACGGTAGAACTTATGTTTAGTTTAGGGTTTTTTTCCCTAGAAGTCAACCCCTCTCTTTGTATGAGGGTATTGTATTTGAGGCTGTGACACAGAGGTGTATTGTGTGAGCGAGAAATAGAGAGGTGAGACTGTGAGAGAAAACAGCGGATTTGTTGTAGGTTGTGTCTCTTCATTTTGCTAGATAATAGAAAGGAAGGACTGGTTGTTCGGGGTGGACGCAGCCCAAACTGGGTGAACCACGTATATATGTGTCTCTCTTGTTTTGTGTGTTTTCTGTGTTTATATTTCTGCAATATTTTATGTGTTCCATTGCTCCCTAATATATAATTTTCTAACACACGCTAGAATAGGTGATGCTCAATATGATGAAAGGCCTTGGCCTTAATTTGGCTGCCCTTCCCCAGGAAACACTATATCAGTTGCAAGATGGGATAACAATAGAACTCTGCACCAAGGAGAGCCGTGTGATTCAAGTTCTGAGCGAGCAGAAGATTAATATAGCATAGCTTAGCTTGCAACGTGACGAGTTGGTGTCATAGAACGAATAGTTAGTGCAGACAGTTGATGATGCTTTCCGGCGTGTTTGAGAGTTTTCCATTGTAGCAAATTTACCGGCAGAAGTGCGGATTCACTATTTGGTAAGTGGAATCTGCAATGCGCGAGAAGAGACAACAAGAGTGCAGCTAGAGCTGAATCTCCAAATTGTCGAGCTACGGCTGAAGGCAAAGCCTTCCACTCCCCCAGAGGTCAAAGAGCAACGCGCCAGCGCTATTGTAGCAGGGATGAAAGAGATTGGAGGTGTAGAGCATGACTATACCAACATGTTGGAACAGGCACTTGAGGTCCTCACAACGCTGCAGGAGGACCCCAACATATAGAGGCTAGAAACCAAGGCACGAGAACTCCAGTAGCAATATGACAAAATTAAAGGGACTACATAGACAATAGTCCTTACTCAATGGCTTGCACGGATGTAGCAAGCCAAGGCCTTAAAAGAGCAAGTGAACATGGCGCACCACAAGAAAGCAGTTCTCAAAGCGCGTGTCCAGCCATGGATTGATGAAGCCTTCACAATAACGACAGATATTGTAGGAAATCTTGCGCAGATTTAGGGGATGCATGCACAGATGTAGGGCAGTGCACCAGAAACAGAGGTCCTGGAAGACAGAGTGTAGCAGGTTCAATAAGCAGCAGCTCAGTGCACTGTAGACATCAAGACCATTCGGGACCAGCTAAAGGGACTCTGCACCAAGATCATTACACCAACAGAGTGACTCGAGGATGAGTCATGATGTTTGTGTTGGGGGCTTGTTGGGCATGGAATCCCCCCCACAGCATGTTTTGGGGCTCAAAGCCCAAATTTTGATCAATATTGTTGTAAAGACTTAGCAAATTGTGGGCCCAGAGCGTGAATTGTATGTTAGAGTCATAAGGCTATCTGCCCTAAGTTTTGAATGATTGTATATATAAGAGTGAGGCTCTAAGTTGTAAAGATAGCTAACAAATATAATAGAGAAGATGGATAGGAAAGATCTCATCATCGAATCATATCATTTCCCTTGCTTCGGCCGTTACACGCTGTAGTGATCGAATCATCATGTTACAATTCAGTGTTGTGACTTCATGCAACCGATTCTGCCATCATTCTATTTCTTCATCTGAATCTAAAGTAATGGAACTGTCACGCTCCCATGAAATTCTCCCATCTTCAGTCGGGTTCACCCGATCTTGGTCTTGCATCGTTATCTAATAAATGCAATCCAACTCATCGTCACAGTCGTCCCCGTGCACAGGTTCTGTGTAGCATGCCCCTTCGGCTAGATCGAGCGGAATTACTATGTGTAGGGACTTTTTCTCGAAAATCATTTTCTGCTTCTTCAGGTTGATGACTCCATCATATCCATGGCCCAGTCTATCCCTAACAATGTAGGGTAAGGGTTACTATCATCCACAATATATATTACCTCAAAGTCCGTTTGTGTGCTCACACCTTCGATATCCACTGTTACCCCATGCAATCTTCCCATGGGTAAAAGCTTTTGTTGGTTCACCATCTATAACTAAATAGGAGACCACTGTAACGCGGGCTTGCCCATGCATTCCCATGTCTGTTTTGGTAACACATTCACGTCCGAACCCAAGTCTAATATCACCTTATCCATTTTATACTTGCCAATCTACGTTGTCAATCTTATTTCCCTCCCGGTGCATAGTGCATGCCTCCCCAATGTTCAAACTACGTGTGGTTCACCCAGTCCTACGCACCTAGTGATCAGAACTTGTTGTCCCTTAACTACCTTATTGTCACGTAGTAGCTTCATGCATGTCTCTAAAAAGGTAGTAAGCATAGAAGAATCCATTCTTGTCTCTGGTTGATCCTTACTACCTGAAGTAGAGGCCTCTGCGAAGCTCTTCTTAGCTTCCATAAATGTTTCCCTTGCACACTCCAAGTCAAACTCAGGTTCCTTCGTAGGAGCCTTGCAAACCCATGTATCACCCTCAAGTTGCTCTCCCTTATCTTCCCCTGTGGTCACGTCGCTTTTGAGTACCATGTTCACGTTAGGGTCTTCTTCACATGGTTCCGAACTCATCATTTGGATATTTTGAGTGGGATTAGGCTGCAGTACCCCTTTCTCACATATTTTTGCGATCAGCGTTGGACAATCTACCATTTCATGATCAAACTATTCACAGTAAGGACAAGATATTCTCGTCAGGTTGGTACAATTGCGAGCATAGTGCCCTGGTCCTCCGCAATTGTTACAGATTAGTTGTCTATGCCCTTGTCTGGGTCCCATTCCTCCTCATCCTCGTCTGCATCATTAGAATCCACCGCGTGCTATTGCTATTGCTGGATCGAGGCCTCATGTTTTTGTCTGCATTCAATAGGCTAGAGTCCTATCCAACATTAGCTCATAGCTCTAACATGTCCACTCATCGTGTCCCATTGATCTACAAAAATTACAAAATAGCTACTGCAGAGTCTGCATATACTTCTGCAACAAGTGATAGTTGTCCATAGTGTGCTTTCCTCCCACCTGACAAATCGTGCACCAGAGCGTGGGTGCCGCACTTGGCCCCACCTGAACCTCTGGTCTCAATGGAATCGGTCCTCCTCCCACCAAATAGTAAGCAAACTCTAGAGAGTGATCCTTATCATGACCCTGGCCTTTACATTTTATGCACCACACTTCTTTGCGCGCTTCCGGTTGGGGTGCCCTATCCTGCTTCAAAATCTGCATCTCCAAGCATAGGTTCTGTAGCTGCACATGGATTTGTTGGACTCCCAACCCTAGATCCTGTATCGGCATCTCATGCAACCTCGTCGCCATTTCCAATGCTTCTATCTAGGTTGAGAGCTTCTGCTGTGACCGCGCTGTCCTCAGGTGTGGTGTCAAAGATGCCACAAACCACGTGTGGTGTTGTGCATCAGTTAGCATCATATTAGCCTAAAAAATAATACTTTTCAGTCTCCGATCCAAATCCCAGGGGGTTTCGCCTGGAAGCATCGCGATCTCCTTAAATCCAATGATCGACTATGTTTCAGATTTCGGTCAGCCAAATTCTTTGTTCAATGCGATCTGGATCTCCGCTATTCCTGCATTTGGGTGATCATTCGAGTGCTTGATATAGCAAGTCAACGTGCTTAGCAATGTGGCCTTTCTAATGTTGTCATCCATAACCTTGTGTGCTTCCCATACTGCTCTTACTACAAACAAAAAACTGATCTGGATCTCCATTCCCTACTCCTCTAAATACAGTCAGCTTGATCATGCTCGCCATGTTGAACCACTGGTTTGGTGGAGGTGGTGTGGGCGAAGATGGAGGCAAATGAGGTGGCGTGGGTGGCAGCGTACATCGGGATGGTAATTGCAGAATGCGTTACCTTATCAAATTGACCGCACTCCTCGGAGAAACCCAAGCACACTCTTCCTCTCTTGCTCATGGAAGTGAAATTAAAGGACTATTTCCTAACCCTTGGATACCGTTATAGGCCTTTCTGCTATGTGTCGCTCCACTCATTAATGTATTCGCATCACCTATTTTTCACATAACAACATATTAATCCAAGTATTCAAAGATTTGATGTACTGACCACGTGGTCCCTTGAGAAAATGTCTTTCTGCTTCGCTGTAGCTTACAGTCGCATCTATCACAAATTCGGTGATAAACCCTCCTATTATCCGATCGAACCAATGGTATATTGCCCATGTGATCTTATCTTCTGAAGCCTTTAGCCTGCACACCAACTCCAGAGTCCACACTATTGGTTGATCTAGCTTATACCTTCCTTGGTTGTCGGTTAACCTCGTGATCGAATCATACAGCTATGAAGAGAAAGACGTAAAGAAGATCTCATGGATTTCTGTATATACGTAGTGATCTAGCCACCTATTCTCAGATATCTGTGGGGTTTTGTTTTCCTATACCATGAACTCGTGAAGCTTCTGATCTAGCCAATATTCAATTTCCTTCTTCATAGGGTTCCAGTGTTCTGACATGAGACATCCCTTAGGCAGATCCTGGTCCTGGCAACGGAACCATTTGTTGGCTTGATGGGGCCTGACCCAGGTTCAGAAATGTTTTAGCCAAACAAATCCTGAAACTACTGGCCCTTTTGGCAACAATCTGTGGAACGTGGACTGAGGTCTCACCCGAGGTAGTATAGGAGGGTGTTGGAACCAGGTTTCCGCATCCTAGGGATGTCTTAATGAGGTCTGGAGAGTTCGCGAACCATTCTTTCACACTTGTACAGTTCCGCGCAGCTTCACGTAGCCCTAGTGCCGAGCGCGAGGCGGCACTGTCTAGATCCCTTACCCTTATTATGTCTTATTGGTATTATAAATCTTGAATTATCTTAAATGGCCCTAATGCTTTTCTTTACCATTCACATAAATAGACATGTGCGCAATCATAAACTGTAAACAGATGCATTAACAGAAACAAAGCAATAGATATGTGATATTCCAAAACCAACTTATCTTATTAATTCTTTTGCAATTACAATCCACTTCCTACCCTGTGCACACAACTATAGGGGTTTGTGCACATAGTTGTGGACTCTACTAGGCCTCTGCACACACAGTTGCAGAGCCTCTTCTACTACTACGACCTGCGACTCAGACTTACAGACTTAGATCGAATATTACTTTCAGAAACCCATACAATTAATATCCTCACAAAAGCTTGCCTTCCACACTTAGAGCCTCACTCTATTTATACATTCCCATGGTCCGCGGACCATGGGTAGGCCAAAACATTCTAGATTAAATTATAATATTTCAGGGCAGACTACCCTTTGACTTGACTCATTACAACTCACGCTCCGCGCACTTCACAGAGCCTTTCCAATACCAATACCCAAAATTGTGAGCTTTAAGCCCCAAACCATTACGCGGGGGATCCGTTACCCAACAAAGATCTCAGAGTGTAAGTAAAGGTGCGAAGTGTGTCTTGGGTCATAGAGCAGGTAGAGGCTTTGCAGCTGAGTGCACAGAGACTTGGTAGAGTCCACAGCTGAGTGCGCAGACCCCAGCTGAGTGTGCAGGGTAGAGTTGAGTTTGTAACCAGAGAAGGAGATAATAAAGAGAAGTTTTATTCCCAATCTTGTGTATCTGTTTGAATTATTATACGTTTGATATATTCTACAATTACATTGCTTTATTTATTGCATGCACTTGTATGAATGGTCAATACTGTTAAGCATAACTAAACATGTACAAATAAGCTAAGTTAATTAACCATAATGGGATACTAACAAAGGCTTGGGTAGTAACACTATTTGGGCCCCGAATAGGGTTGCGCAAAGGTAGCATCATAAGCTGCGAGGTACAGGTAAGTGCGCATAGAGACCTGCATGTAGGATCAAACCGCGGACCCCCTGAAACACATGAAGACATCCCCAGGGTGCGGAAACCTGGTTCTAACACCCTCCCATACTACTTCGAGTGAGACCTCAATCCACGCTCCGCGGAATGTTGCAGAAAGGGCCAGTAGTATAGGGATTTGTTTGGCTAAATCGGTTTGGAACCTGGGTCAAGCCCCACTAAGCCAAAAAATGGTTCTGTTGTTGGGGCCAGGATCTGCATAAGGGATATCTAATGTTGTGTCACTGGAATCCGACCAAGAAAGAAATTGAGAATTGGCTGGACAAAAAGATTCACGAGTTCGTGGTGCAGGAAAATAGGAATCCATGAGTATCGAAGGAATAGTGGTTAGGGCACTACTTATATATGGAAATCCATGAAATTTTCTTTGCATCCTTCCCCTCTAAGTTGTACGAGTGGATCACGAAGCTACCAGACAGCGAGGGAAGGTGTAGGCTCAACAAACCAATTGTGTGGACTCCAGAATTGGTGCACAGACTAGAAGCATCGGAAGATAATATCACGCGTGCTATGGACCATTGGCTTGATCGAATTATATGAGGGTTTATCACTGTGTTTGCGGTAGATACGACAGTCAGTTACAGCGAGGCAGAGTGATGCTTCCTCAAAGGACCACGAGGTAAGTACATTAAATCTTTGAACACTTGGATTAAAATGCTACTATGTGAAAAGTGGGTTATACGAAAAGAATTGATGTTTCGGGCAACGCGTAGTGGAAGGATCTATAGAAATGAAGGTAGCGAAGAATTAGAGACTAGTCCCTTGATTTTAGCTCCAAGGGAGAGTGAGGAGGAGCTCGCAAAAGTTTCTCTGAGAAGCACGATAAATCTGATAAGGCAGAGAATTCCACGCATCCCACCTCCACCTACACCACCACCAATTTCACCATCATCACCCCCATCTCCACCCACACCACCTCCACCACCACCACAGTTTAATATGGTGAGCACAATAAAATTTCTGGTATTCAGAGGAGTAGGGAACAAAGATCCGAACCAATTTTGGTTTGTGTTAAAGGCTATATGGGAAGCACAAGGAGTCACGGATGACAATATTAAAAAGGAAACCCTGGTAAGTGCACTGCAGGATTGTGAACTAACCTGGTACATTAAGCATTCTAATGACCATCCGAACACGGGGATTGCAAATATCTAGGCCATGCTGAATAGGGAATTTAGTAGGACGAAATCAGAAACACAGTCAATTATTGGGTTTAAATAAATTGCGATGCTTCTGGGCGGGACCCACTAGAATCTGTATCAGAGACTAAAGAGTATGATCCATGAAGCCAACATGACTTTGACATATGGATAGCACCACGCATGGTTTTTAGCATCACTAACACCACATCTTAGGACCACGCTATTGCAGTAGAAGTTATCTACTAAGGCCGAAGCATTGGAGATTGCAATGAGGCTGCACGAGACCCCAATACAAGATCTTGGTCTGGGAGTCCAAAAAATCCACGCGCAACTGCAAAATTTGTGTTTGGAAAAGCAAAGTTTGAAACAGGATAGGACAACTCGGCTAGAGGTGCACGAGGAGGTATGGTGCATAAAATGCAAAGGCTAGGGGCACGACAAGGACCATTGTCCAGTCTTTGCAAACTACTTGGTGGGAGGAGGGGCGATGCTATTAAGGCCAGAAGCACAAGCAGGATTGCTATGATCCGAGGGATACATGGGCCTCTAAGTTCACGAGAGACATCATACTGTGTAGAGATGATGACGGCCACTAGCGATGGGTTGGGAATTGAAGAAGGAACTGCCGATGAGGTTGCACAGACCCCATGATGCAGGATGTTCCCAAGGGCGCTGGGGTGGTAATAGAAATCCCTAAATCAATGCGGATGCCGCGACTGAAGAAGGATAAGTAGGAAATGGGACTAGTACGCATGTCCCCAAGAAATCCGTGACACAACAAGTTGTCAATGGAGGAAAAGCGGAAGGCAGTTACAATTGAAACAGATGAGGAAGAAGAAGACTTGCAGGCCCTGGTCACCGCGGCAGAAGAAGAAAAAGAAGACGTGCAAGAGGATGTCCAGCTGTTGCGCTCTGTAGTAAAATTTCCCGCGTATGTCCCTCTGTGGAAAGGAAAATCCAAGCTACCAAAGGATCTGGATGCAACAAAGAGTTCAATCCAGACCCCGCTCCTCCCTAGTGGCATTGTATTTGAGGGCTCGCACTTAGGCTGAGTGCCCACCATGAAATTTGAAAACTGGAACCTCGCAGGTAGCGAGAAGTTCCCTCACTTAGAGACAGCAACTCTGATGAAGCAAAATACTTAGGGGGTGGTGATCACATTACAGCCGCAAAAATGGCTACACGGTGTGGAAAATGCCAAGTTGCTGCACTTACTATGGATACCACAATTCCACCGCGCACCCATCACCATTTTCATCATCAGGTAGCTACTCTGCCTGGTGCATGATGGGTACCTATGGCTAGAGGAGCCTATTCCCATCACTTCTGACCTCATCAACCAAATTTCTCGGCTTCCCTGTAAGGGAAAGGACCCTGCGACGATAGCTGGGAAAAGCAGCGATTTGGCTCTCGCAGAGGCGATGAAGGCCAAGTATAAGCTGGAGAAGAAAAAGAGGGGTTACACTATCACCAGCATCAGGGACAAAGGGATGCACAGAGCCACCCAATTCTTGGCCGGTAAATTGATGAGAAAATGTTGCACTGACGAGGTACCAGCAAGAGTGATCGCGTTGGCTAGATAGTGCACGGAGGGGGTCCAGTTCAACTGGGCTGAGTTCCTCTGTAAGGAGTTTCTGTTAAACTATCACGAGGTCCAGGAGTATGGTAAGACCTTCCACTACGCGTGGTTTCTCTTATCCATATTGCTGGTAGCGGGAGAACTATCGGAGAATAGTCAGTTCCCAACTATTGACCGAGATTTACCAGAGGCCGTGAAGTACGATTCACTCTGGGCCACTAAGGACACAAAATCGATTTGTGATACAAATATTTTATGGGTGCTCATGGAGGCAAGCATCCGAATGTTGACTAACAGGAGACCGTGCCTGTCACCTAGGGTGCATAATAGCATGCAGAGTTTTACAAAATTTAAGGCAGATATGCATAACATATACATCAAGGCGCGAAAGGATCTGGCACAGCAGTGGACAAAGATCCCACTCATAGCCACTGATGACATGATCTTTATCGTATTGGAGACATGGCATCCCAAGTTGCGTGCCCCTAATTTGGAGGAATTGGAAAAGGCGGCAGCACAGAAAAAGAAGGATGATGCCAAGCTGTGTGTCACCCAACTGGCTAAAAGAAGAGAGAAAAAAAAAGCGGCAGTTGAGGTAAGGGTATTTCATGAAGTAGCAAAGAAGGTTGCAAAAGCAGCAACAGCAGTGCAGGCAAAAGAGGTGGCAACAACACAGAAAGAGGAGGGCTAAGTAGCTTCCTCAGGGAAGGAGGCAGAGGATACAGAACTAGCAGAATGGAGCATGGACCCAAGGACTGCATCCACACAACTCAATCACCCGCGCATCGAGTAGAAATCAAGCTCAAGGAAGAAGGTCAAGGCCTAGAAGCTGGCCATTGACCCAATCACCTTAACTAAAGGTGATCTTCATGACATCAGTGAGACGATTCGCGATGTCACTAGTGAAGCACTCCAAGAATTTATGACCAAGCATCAGACTGTGTTGGGGGCCCTCAGGGCATAGCTAGAGGAGTTATAGGTGCAGCCCCCTTAGGAAGGTACCCTGTCTACCCACGCCGCAGCAGCCACGTCAGAAGTAGAACAGTTGCTACACGCAAATATGGCCAATATGATAGTATTGCCACAAAGAGCGCTAGTCTCAAAAAACACGCTAGAATAGGTGATGCTCAATATGATGAAAGGCCTTGGCCTTAATTTGGCTTCCCTTCCCCAGGAAACACTATATTAGCTGCAGGATGGGATAACAACAGAACGCTGCGCCAAGGAGATCCGTGCGATTCAGGTTCTGAGCGAGTAGAAGATTAATATAGAATAGCTTAGCTTTCAACGCGACGAGTTGATGTCACAGAACCAATAGTTAGTGCAGACAGTTGATGAAACTTTCTGACATGTCCGAGAGTTATCCATTGTAGTAGATTTACCGGTAGAAGTGTGGATTCACTATTTGGTAAGTGGAATCTACAACGCGTGAGAAGAGACAACAAGAGTGCAGCTAGAGTTGAATCTCCAAATTGTCGAGTTGCGGCTGAAGGCAAAGCCTTCCACTTGCCCAGAGGTCAAAGAGCAGTGTGCCAACACTATTGCAACAAGGATGGAAGAGATTGGAGGTGTAGCACGCGACTGTACCAACATGTTGGAACAGGCACTTGAGGTCTTCACAACACTGCAGGAGGACCCCAACATACAGAGGCTAGAAACCGAGGCATGAGAACTCCAGAAACAATATGAAAAAATTAAAGGGACTACATAGACAATAGTCCTTACTCAACGGATTGCAAGGATGTAGCAAGCCAAGGCCTTAAAAGAGCAAGTGAACGCGGTGCGCCACAAGGAAGCAATTCTCAAAGCGCATGTCCAGCCATGGATTGATGAAGCCTTCACAATCACGACAAATATTAAAGGAAATCTTGCACAGATTCAAGGGATGCATGCGCAGATGTAGGGTAGTGCACCAGAAATAGAGGTCTTGGAAGACAGAGTGCAGCAGGTTCAGTAAGCAGCAGCTCAGTGCACTGCAGACATCAAGGCTGTTTGGGACCAGCTAGAGGGACTCTACACCAGGATCATTACACCAATAGAGTGACTCAAGGATGAGTCATGATGTTTGTGTTGGGGCTTTTTGGGCATGGAATCCCCCCCACAGCATGTTTTGGGGCTCAAAGCCCAAATTTGGAGCAATATTGTTGTAAAGACTTAGCGAATTGTGGGCGCAGAGCATGAATTGTATGTTAGAGTCATAGGGCTATCTGCCCTAAGTTTTGAATGATTATATATATAAGAGCGAGGCTCTAAGTTGTAAGGATAGCTAAAAAATATAACAGAGAAGATGGACAGGAAAGATCTCAGAGTGTAAGTAAATGTGTGAAGTGTGTCTTGGGTCATAGAGTAGGTACAGGCTCTGCAGTTGAGTACACAGAGGCCTGGTAGAGTCCACAACTGAGTGCGCGGACCCTTACAGCTGAGTGCGCAAAGTAGAGTCAAGGGTGTAACCAGAGAAGGAGATAATAAAGAGAAGTTTGATTTCCAATCTTGTGTATCTTTCTGAATTATTATATGTTTGATATCTTCTGCAATTATACTGCTTTATTTATTGCGCGCACTTGTATGAATGGTGAATATTGTTAAGTATAACTAAACACATACAAATAAGCTAATTTAATTAACCAATAATAAGATACTGACAAGGACTTGGGTAGTAACACTATTCAGAACCTGAATAGGGTTGCATGAAGGTAGCATCGCAGGCTGCAAGGTACAGGTAAGTGTGAGTAACAAAATGCATACAGGATCAAACCGCGGACCCCATGAAATGCATCAAGACATCCCCAGGGTGCGGAAACCTAGTTCTAGAACACTCCCATACTACTTCGAATGAGACCTCAGTCCGCACTCCGCAGATTGTTGCCAAAAGGGCCATTAATATTGGGATTTGTTTCGCTAAATCATCTCCGAACCTAGGTCAGGCCCCACTAAGCCAACAGAAATTTGTATAATTGGCTAAGTGTTGACCAAGAGATTTCTTGTGAGCTAAGAGAGTTGAGAATACTTGTGTGCAATTGTTCTAGTGAGAACAAGCTTTGTATCTTCACTCTTATTTCTGATATATGCAATACAGATAACGAGGTTTTGAGCAGTGGCTTTCCCTAGATACATATTGTGTTATGTGCCATTGATTTATCTTATTCGTGTTCATATTTTTTTCATCGATCTATTGGCTTCTGTTGTTTGAAAGTAGAAGTAGATTCTTTTCATGTTATTTATTACATTGGATGAGCTTGTGAATCTATAGGATTTTGTACATGGTATCATAGCTAGATTTGTAGAAATTTTCTACATGGTATCAGAGCTAAAGACAATATAGAAGAGAAGAATTCAAATTTTTCCTTGCATATTGATGGATCTCTAGTTCAAGGTAGATCCATAAGACCCTATGTGCAAACATCTTAATGGGTCTAGAAGGATTTTAGTGGGAAGATTAGAAAGAAGGAATTTTATGGGTGACAAGTTTGCAGAGAAGGTTTGAAAATTTTCAAAAAGAAATAGAAGATCTGGATTCCTTGCAAAAAAATACTCAAATTAAAAAACAAAATTGTCTAGATGAGGTAGATATCATCAATTAAAAATCAACTCTGTTTTTTTAGAAAATTTCATGATGGTGAGACAGATGAAACAGATTGGTGTGTGAGACAAGAAATTATATGCACTTGAGATACAAGGTGAATGAAAAGCCTTGAGGAACAAGGCAAAGATTAGAGACTTGGTGGTTGAGAGGGAGAGTGAATTACCTCTCATCATGCAGCCCCAAAAGAAGCCTCAAAAGCAGCTTCAAGAAATTGTGGAGCAACCACAATTAGAGAAGTTGAGGGGAGATTGAGTGGAGATATCCACTCAGGCACAGTCTTCTAGAGAGGAAAGAAAGCACACCAGAAAGGTTGATAGATTGTTAGATGATTCACGGGAGAATGTGGGAACACCCACTTCTTAGCTCAGGTAGAGGAGGTCACCTGAGAGGTACACTAGATGCATGGCTCTTATGGGTGAATGTGTTGTGACAAAGCCATCTTCCTTTAAGCAAGCAGTGCAACAGCCTGTTTGGGTTGATGCCAACGTGGAGGAGTATGACTCCATAGTTCGTAACAGTGTTTGGGATGTGGTCCCTACTATAGGTATTAATGCATGGGTGGTTTTGGTTGGAATACCCTCAAGGATCTTCCTAGGATCCTTATCAAATAGATCAGATTAGCTGTAGCTGGCACAAAGAAACATGTACATATCTATATTAATGAAATGATAATCAAAGTAGGAGGGAAGAGATTACCTCAGATCTTGCTGTGGTTTTGCTGGAGAACCCAATGTAGCAAAGTGAAAGACATCTCTGCTAGTTTCTAGATCAACACTTGCATATAGACAAGACAAGAAGTAATACTACAACATATAACCTTGGTAATCAAAACAACAATACATAAGGATATCGAAAAACATGCATCTAATCTACTGATAAACTATGGCATTGCATCAATATGTAACTAAATCACAACATAAACACCATAGAGTAGACAACACAACTGCAGGTCTATATTAATAATAGGAAAGGATGATTACAACCATCTGGTGAATCAAGCTTCCCTTACTCCTCCAACTCCTCTCTCTCTCTCCCTTCTTAACCTCTTGGTAAACCAATGTGTCTCATAAATAGTTTCAACAATAAGTATGCAATCATTCAAAACCTTTCAACCTCTTTCACAATGCCCCAAGCCTCTAATATATAGAATGAGAGGCTAATCCTTGCCAACCCTCTCATGAGTTCCCCTTGGAAAAATCTAGCATGTTTCCTTACTTTATTTCTCTTTCCCTTTCTATTAGACTCTGTTAGGAATAGAAATATCCTCAAACAAGTTGAAGATGGATGTTTCCTGATTTTTGGGCTGACTTATGAGTAGAATGTGGCATATGAATCAGTCAACCTGCTCCTTTGACCTCCAAAATCTCACAAAAGTTGACTAACATTTCCCCTAAGGAAACATGGAGAGTTACCCTAGGGACTAATTCCCTTAGTTCATGCATGGGGAGCATTATAACTCTTCTCGCTAGTTCCCGGGGAGCGTTACCCTAGAAAACAGGACTGTGAACTTGGTAAATATTTTAATCCAACTATCTATCTCCTCTGAGCTGATGAGGATGTCATTTTCCCATGTAACAGATGCCCCCTAAAGTGTGAGATTAGAGACAAAGATGATGGTCAAAATACTTTAGAAATTCCATGTTGGAAAAAAAGCGAGAGAGGACCGGAGCATTGGGACTACGAGAAACCTGATATAACCACATATGTTAAAATCTAAATTCATGTCTTGATTTGGGCATTCCCACGCTCAGTATCTATGTCAGAGTGATTTCTCAACAAATAGGTATGACGATCGTGTACACCAATAAGCATAATGTGGAACTATGTCATAATAGGGTCATCCTGACAAGCTGTCTCTGAAAAACAATATACACAACTTGAGAGAGGAATCAAGGCTAAGTGATGTAAGCCTCTACCCAAGGTCTTGATCTCTACTTCATCTCAACAACATATTTGAACACGTGAATACAGGCGTTGATGTCGAACATGTATGAAATCGTCTGATTACCAGTCAATAATAAAAAATGTTAACAAACATGAGGATGTTCTCCAAGATGCACAATACAATCTAGCGAGTGCGAATAATGATGTTGTCGTCGAACACTTGTAGAATCATTCAACTAGGAGACAATAATGAAAACCCCCAATCAAACACAAGGTAACCTACTACTAATGTCTGCAATTTCCAAGGAACTGATATGTCTCTGGATTTGCTTCCTAGATAGAGTGTTGAAGTTGATAGGAAGAGACTTGTCAAAAGGTAGGCAATAATGTATCCTACATCAGTTGACACAAAACGGGATAAGAATGATTGTTTTTCAAGATAAATTTTGAGCAATGGGTTAAATCGACAAAGGGCATGATGGAAGTATATGATTGATGGTTGATACAGGAAGTAGAGGATAAAGGGATCCCTTGAACAATAGAATGCATGACACAAAGGTTTAACTAGGCAGATTTAGACTCATGAACACCAAAGACTATTAGGATGCAGGGATGAAGGAACATCAAAGTATATAGGCTAAACTCATAGGATGGTAACGTTCATCTAAGAGGCTGACAAAAAAGGAGGTTTTGCTGAGGGATTGCCATGTTCAAGGGAACGAATGCTGCCAAAAAATCTTTCCAAATATAGATAGAGAGAAATTGTGTTGTCCAATTTTTCCCCATCTGATTAAATTTAACAAGTCCAAACGGGTGAACTCAGTCATGTTTTCATATTTAGAGGGTATGGAAAGATCGTAAAGAGCAACTCCAGGGGGGTCCCTTTGTCATAGTTGTTAACCGGGTGCAACAAAGGTTTAATAGTATACAAGACATAGTTACTTTATCGTAAGTTAGTCTACTGAGTCTGGATAAAGGGATAAACCTATGATCAATAGACGTTTGCCTCATTTATTTTTAGTATGAGGGGACAGAGTAAACTCGATATTCTTCGTGAAATTTTAATGAGTCATATGAAGACAAACTCAATAGATCTTCATCAAATTTTAATGAGTCAAATGAACAAAACTTGATATATATTTTTTCAGTTTAATGAGCAAGGAAAAAGAGATAAAAAGAACTGCTCATTCCTTCTTCATAGATTTAAAAAGCTAGAAGAAGGGAAAAACTCGGGGATTTTTCAATTTAAGAGTGAGAAAAGGGCCTAAAAGAGAAAGCATTCATATCATTATCGTAGGATTTATACATGCCTGATGATGATAACTCAGGCATTTTTCTGTTCAAGAGCGAGAAAAGATCCCATAAAAGAAAGCACTCATAGTGAATCGAACTTGGTCATTTCTACAATTCAACACTAAAAAATTATTCATCAAAGCATAAGTAATATTGATAGCATATCGAAATGGCGTATGATAAACAACATAGGAAAGAAAAAATTCTATTTTAATGACTAACTAAGGTGATTCATACCTTTAGAGTGACTATAAGAAGATTTGGAAGCCTTCATTTTCACCATTTGAGTTTTGTGAGTGTTCTGGAGTGAAAGAGGAGAAGATATTCCCTAGGCGATTTTGAGCAATCCAAGCAACCATTTGATGTGTTTTCTGTCCTAGGTAGATGGCATAGACCTTATATTGCATTCTATTACATTTTTCAGCTGCATTAGGGGTGATAGTTTTAATTTTTAGGAAGCCCTAGACAGTTTTTTGTGCCTAACGCTGCCTCCTAGGGTTGGGGGAGCATTAAACTCCCTTCATGGCCTGCAGGGGTGTGTTAGCATGCCCTGTGGGCCTTATAAGGGAGCTTTAGGCTTCCTGAGTGCATTTCAAAACCCTAATGCATGATTTCTTAATGATTTCCCCATCATTTTGACTGATTTTTGGGTGATTTTAAGCAAGTTTTGAGCCATAATCATGAGTCTTTGGAGAGAAAGAGTTCATGATAGTGAAGAACTACAAATGATAAATGATCTATCATGCATACTTGCTTTACGTAGATGTGGCTTGATTATGTATGCAAGGATTGACGCAATGAAGGGTTAGGAAGAACATCTCAGGTCGAGAATGCAATGGTGGGATGAACACCAAGGTGTGTTCCGAATCAGGGATCACGAGCTCGCAATCGAAAGAGATGAAATATACTTTCTTATAGGTTTATCATGCATAGGTTCACAAGTAAACTTTACTGGGGGAAGCATAAATCCACGAACCACCCTTGAGTTGGTCCAGACTCACTATAGACTTCGCAGTGGTTTAGTTAACAACAGGGTCCCCATTGAGCGGATTAGGACTAGGCCTATGAGGACCATTCTCTGGATGATCATGTGCTTGGAGGGGTCCAAGAGCTCACATGTAGCTACAAAATCTCAATTGTTACAATCTATTGACTACAACCTCAGATATTCAACTGGTGTGAGGGAGTTCTTTGCCAGGTGAAGGCAAAACTGACATCTTGTAAGACTCATACCCAAAGGGATTTTTTGTATGGTACTCTTATTGTGTCCTTTTTGCTTGAGAGAGTGAATGTGTAGATGCCATGGATGATTTTGGGTCAGGTTGATCCCAGGGAGCCAAGGCTTAGTGGATAGATTCTGATGATTGATGACTATGTCTATGAAGGCATGGATTTTACAAGAGATCCAGAGTTGATGCTTCCACCTGGCACATAGTGGGGGCCACAAGATAAGAAGTTTGTTTAGAGTACAAAAAGTTGTTTTCAACTTTTGAATGCTAATGTAATGTTTTTGATTTTATGGATGAACACGTACTAACATGAAGTGTTTGCTTGACACATACGGGCATGCCCAACCAAGTGAGGTGGGGGGGGCGGCTACCTCGAGTTGCAGTGAGTGTGACAACCGTCAAAGAAGGAGATGATGCCAGAGTATCTGCGAGGATATTAAGAACCTCAAATATCTTAGCATAGGTGTTCTTCCTCTTCCTATGAGGGAGATCCCCACCCATATGCAGTGAAACACAATGGGTGTGCCTAAGTGATTTTTGGTTCCTCTTCGGAGGTTAGATAGAGATATTTTGAGTTTTCATGAGTAGCAGACTCTTAGCAGTAGCATGGTGTAGCCAGAAAGCGTCATAGTGAGGCTTAATAAAGCCATTTTGTACTTAAAAAACCCAAGTTTTGGGAATTTTTTGATGTAAAAGACTAGATTCGATATATATATATATATATATATATATATATATATATATATATATATATATATATATATATATATATATATATATATATATATATATATATATATATATATTGGTGTTTTATGATGTAAATGTCTTTTTAATGTTTTTGTAAATTTTTAACTATGTACATTTTTACTTTCATGCCTGTATCTATAATAAATGAGACATATGCCAATATAATACATAATTTGCTAATGATTGAGCAACTATATTAAATTCTTGAGGAATGTGTTCATATGTAATAAACTCAAATTGACGTTCCAAGAATCGTACCCTTAAATAATGACGTAAAAAGATTGGATTGTGAAAGTGATAATGATTTTTCAATTGCATAATGACTAGCTAAGATTCTAACTTGACCACTTGATTGGAGATGTCCCGAGATGATGCTTTAGTGAGAAGTGAAATTACAGACATATACTCAGCATTATTGTTGGTGGCAGTGCCAAGAAAGACTCCCCTGGAACAAAGTAGTTCCGACTCATGTGTGTAAATGACACAAACAACTGATACAACGTATCGTGCATGACAACTGGCACCATCTGTGTATCCTACATATAGTAAGGGTGATGAAGAAATCTACACAATTTGAAACATGTATGAGACAAATACTCATAAAATGCCAAAAAATTCAATCACGACAAAAGGAATTAAAACTTATAAATACATAAAATTACAAAGCACATGCCTAGTGCAATACTAGGAATAATACTTTTTCAGATAGAGACCATTTCAGGGCTCTATGGGAGAGATTCCTTCACAATCCTAAAGTTCTTGGCAACTTTTGAGAGGGCCTTGATGATGACATATGGACCAATCCACAATGGTTGAAGTACTCTTGTCCCCAAGAGGTCGTGTTTTCTATCATAGAGTAGAACAAGATCACCCTCTTGGTAAGAATGAGGCTTAACATTTTTGTCATATTAACTCGACGCTTTTGGGCTTCAAGGGCCAGTGTGGCATCTCAACGAGCCTCATCTAGTTGATTGAGATATAGTAATTGATCTTCTTCGGTAGTGGTGTTGGGAAAGAGTTCAACAGCAAGTTTGAGTGAAGGAATCTAGCACTCGATAGGTAGAACTGCTTCCAGGCCATAAGTGAGTTGGAATGGTGTAAACCCTATAGCGGTTTTGACTGAAGTGTAGTATGCCCATAATGCAGGATATAACATCCGTTGCCAGTGGGTTTTGTGGTTGCCTACTCATTAGGGGATCATGGTTCTTCAGACGCTGATAATGGCTTCCACTTGGCCATTAGACTGGGGGTAGTAGGAGGAAGATTGTTCCTGCCTAAAACCAAGCAACGTTGTTAAGTCAGACATCATGTGATTCTGAAATTGAGAACCATGGTCTGTAATGATTGTGTGGGGCACACTAAAATGACAGATCACCTGATTGAATAGGAATAACACAGTGGTTTCTCCATTGTCTCGGAAAGTGGGAACAACTTCGGCCCATTTCGTAAAGTAGTCCACAATGACAATAATGTAGTTGTGTCCATCAGAGGAAGTGGGGTTTCATGTTATGAAGTCAATACCCCATTTGACAAAGGGACCGACATAGATAACTGGGTGTAGGGGGGCCAGGGTGTGTGTATTTTCTTTGTAAATATTTGACAAGGGTGACACTGCTAGATTTCCTTGATACAATATTTAAACAACATCGGTCAGTAGTATCTAGCACGCAGAATTTTCTGGGCAGTAGCCATGCCAGAAAGATGATTGCCACATGCCCTAGCATGATAGTCATTTAAAACGTTTTTTGCCTCTTCCTGAGTGAGGAAACGTTGAAGACCTGTGTGAGCACCACGATGATATAAAGTATCCTTGAGCACTAAATAGTGTCGAGCTTGGTGGTGGATGCGACGATTGTGACCTCACGATAGTTTAGGGTAGAATCGATGTGCTTGGAGGTAGAATATAATTTCACCATACCAAGGGTCAGTTCAGTCGATCAGTTAGACATATTCATTTGGAAGAGGATCATGGGCTATCTCATTTGGATCGGCAATGGGAAGATGCGACAATATTTCTACGAAGACTAAGGATTTTTTTGCCTTGGTAGTGGAAAAAACCAAATCAAATTGCTAGAGGATAACAATCCATTTGGAATATTTACCCTCGATGACTTGACGAGACAAAAAGTGTCTCATGGGATTCTCCAAAGTGATGATGGCAGTCTGTCGCAGGAGTAGATAGTGTCAGAAGCGATTGATAGCAAAGACAACTACCAAGGACAACTTTTCCACATGTGAATATCAGAGTTCGGACCCAGCTAGGCCTTTCAAGAGATAATAGATCACATGCTCACTAAGATCATCATGAGTTTGAACCAAAACCATACAAATAGAGGATGGCAAGGCTACTAGGTATAGGATAGAGTCACGTGAATAGTTGGGAGCACTAAGGAGTGGGGCAGATATAAGTGCCTCTTCCAAGGCATCAAATGATAATTGGGCTTGATCATCCCACACGTATGGTACTCCATTCTTCAGTAGGCACATAAATCCTTCCATCATATCAGTGTAGTTTATGATGAATCATCCTAAGAAGTTTTATTTCCCTTGCAGACATTGAAACTATAAAATGGATTGTGGCTTGAGCAATTGAATAATTTCCTTTACCTTATCAAGATCAACCCTAATCCCATGTTTGGAGACAATGAAACCAAGTAGGCATCTAGACTCGACAAAGAAAACATATTTATGCAAATTCAGACGTATCTTATAGAACCTACACCTAAGAAAAATTGCTTGAAGATGAACTAGGTGTTGGGATCACTTCTTGGAATGGGCTGGAAGGTCATCCAAGTAAGCTTGAACAATGTGTCCGATATCATGGAATGTGTAGTCCATGGCCCATTGAAATGTTGCTCCAACGTTCTTTAGACTGAACAAGAGTTTTCTATATGAAAATATTCCCCAAGGGAACATGAAGGTGGTTTTTTGTTGGTCCATTGTTTTTATAGCAATCTGGTTATATCCTGAGAAGCCATCCATAAATGAGAAGGATTCACAACCAGCGCAATCATTGATTATTTGGTTGAAGAACGGTGTCGGATAATTATCTTTTGGACACGCGGTGTTCAAATCCCAGTGGTCGAGAGAGACCCAGATGGTACCCTCTTTTTTATATACAAGAACCAGAATGGAAACCCATTCCGTCAAAGGAGTGGGGTAAATGAAACGAACACGTAATAATTTTTCCACCTCAGTCTTGATGGCTACAGTTTTGTGATGGTGGACTGGTCGGATTGTTTGGCGGACAGGCATGGCATTTTCATAGACCTAGATCTCATATTCGATGATAGATGGTTCTATGCCAGTCATTTCCTCATAATACCAAGTGAATACATCGCAGAATTCCTTCAAAAGGCAGGTGAATCTTGTAATTTCCTCAGGATTGCAATCGGCTCCAATTTGTATATTTTCCATGATGCCAGTCTTGACTGAGATATCAATAAGAATATCTTTGAAAGATTTCCCATGTTCCCTTTTGAATCCAAAGTTTGGATGGTTGTATAACTCAAGGGAATTATCTTAGGTGTTTTGAAGGACAATATTTGTATAGGATTCACATCTGAATCAGATATCGAAACGCGATGGTGAAATTTTTCCCAAGGTTTCTCCTCTAAACACACGATCTCTCAAATAACTTCATCCCAAGGTAGGACTTGATTGAGGAGATTGTTAGAGGGGACAGTTGTGGGAGAGGATGCAGTACTGTTGTCTTTGAACAAAGTCACATGAGAATTAGATGCAAAATTTAAAGGCCTAATAGGCCAATTCGACTGGTAACAGTGGCATTTGTTCTCCATAAGAGTCGACGTTTGAAGGGGCCAGGAGGATCCAGAGATCGTTTGGGTCATGACAAATAGTGGAAACCATATAAATTGTCTGTGGAACATGAGCAAAGGGAGAGGAAATCAACCCATCAGGGAAGAACCATTAAAAAGGTCAATATCGATACTGACATAAGAGTCAGGTATGCCACCCACTAAAGGTATAGTGCCACTAGGAAATTAATCTGGGGTGTGAAAAGATAGTTGGTCCACTGTGACTATCCTTCTATCCAATGGAAATATGATGATGCAAAAAATAGTATACATGATGGCAGTCATGGCATAAGTCAAATTGCGACACAAAAGCAGTTGAGTTTTTGATCCACGCCTTCAATGTCCACCGTTACAATTTTCCCACTCAAAGTGATGGGGTAGCTGACAAGGTAACCGTTTGGGATAAATGTATGGTAGTTGAAAGCTTTAAGGTAATTTGACATTAGAGAGAGGGTTGGAGAACCCAAGGCGAGCCAACATGAAGTAGACATGACATCTAGGTCAAAGCACCTTCGTCAATGACAATTCGCTGTACCCCTTGTCCTTTTGAAAAAAAAAATAACCTCAAACGTAAGTTGGTGGGAAAGGGGAGGTTTACATTTCTCCATGTCGAATATTGCTAGGATGGAATCCTGGGGGTCAACGTTAGTAAATTATAATGAAAATATTAAATTCAAAGCTCAAATGTGGATATTTTTCCCCAAGACCATATGTACATCATGCTCATATTGGCATATTTCCTAAAAAAACATTTTACATATAAAAGAATAAAATATAATGTTTGGTTCATTATTTCTCGTTGGTACTAATCTAGTGAGTGTTACTAATTAGCTCTAGTTGTGAGGTGTAACTAATGATAAAATGAAAATTTAGAAACAAAAATAAAGATTTTGGACCGGTTGAACCCATGTTCATAGAGTACCACAAGGGATACCATTCATTCGAGACATTAAATACTAACATTGTGTTTTCTTAAACAATTTTTTAAACAAAGGTTTTTTCTAGTGCATTGCAATGAAAATATGTATTTAAAGGCCAATTTATTTAAAGGCCAATTTGTTTGAGAATAGGGTTTATCCACAAAATTCAATCACCTTAAGTCTATTTATTACATGTGGATATAAAAAATAATTACATTACTATTTATGTGGTTAAAATTATTGAGAAATGGAAACAAGAAATTCCAGTTTATATTTGTTCTTGAATTTAAACTAAGAAATTAAAATTGAATTCTATTCCCATAGAAACATGTAAATAGTTAGTTAAGTTTAATTAACGTAATTACCTTAGGAATTTCGAGTTGGAAGTCTTTCTAAAGTCATGTAGATGTTCTACCTAAGTTTTAGGGGTCTAGTATGAGATTAAATTGAGTTCGAAATTAAATCACTCAGTTTACTGATTTATGTTCAATTAAATTAGTTCAAAATTGTTTGTGGAACTAATAGAGAGTTAACAGTCAGTTGGTGCACTAGTGCATCCATAAGTCTCACTCTAGTTAACTAAATATTGCTACATCATAAACTCATGCATGTCTATTTTGAGAAAGACCCAGTTGAGACTAGAGTTCAGGGATAGTGTACTATCAATTGTGTGATTTACTGAGTTGTAAAGATCATGCATCTAATCAGAGAAGAACCTATGCTTGGATTGCGCAGTTTTGGAAGCATGAATTCCCTTTAAATACGGTCTATTAATCCTAGGATTTATGCAAGATATTAGGGGCTTGGAACACTGTATAATTGGCTAAGTGTTGGCCAAGATATTTCTTGTGAGATGAGAGAGTTGAGAATACTTGTGTGGAATTGTTCTAGTGAGAACAAGCTTTGTATCTCCACTCATATTTCTTATATATGCAATATAGATAGTGGGGTTTTGAGCAATGGCTTTCCCGATATACATATTGTGTTATGTGCCATTGATTTATCTTATTCGTGTTCATATTTTTTTCATCGATCTATTGGCTTCCGCTGTTTGAAAGTAGAAGTAGATTCTTTTCATGTGCTTTATTGCATTGTATGAGCTTGTGAATCTATAGGATTTTGTACATGGTATCAGAGCTAGAATTGTAGAAAATTTCTACATGGTATCAGAGCTAAAGACAATATAGAAGAGAAGAATTCAAATTTTTCCTTGCATATTGATGGATCTCTAGTTCAAGGTAGATCCAGAAGACCCTATATGCAAACTTCTTAATGGAGCTAGAAGGATTTTAGTGGGCAGACTGAGAAGAAGGAATTTTATGGGTGGCGAGTTTGTAGAGAAGGTTTGAAAATTTTTATTGAAAATTTTCAAAAATAAATAGCAGATCTAGATTCCTTGCGAAAAAATACTCACATTCAAAAACAAAATTGTTTGGATCGGATTTTTGATGAGAAAGATATCATCAATTTAAAATCAGCTCTTTCCTTTTAGAAAATTTCGTGACGGTGAGATAGATGAAATAGATTGGTGTTGGAGACAAAAAATTGTATGCACTTGAAATACAAGATAAATGAAAATCCTTGAGGAATAAGGCAAAGATTAGAGACTTGGTGGTTGAGAGGGAGAGTGAATTACCTCTCAACATGCAGCCCCAAAAGAAGCCTTAGAAGCAGCTTCAGGAAATTGTGGAGCAACCAAAATTAGAGAAGTTGAAAGGAGATCGAGTAGAGATATCCACTCAGGCACAGTCTTCTAGAGAGGAAATAAATCACACCAGACAGGTTGATAGATTTTTGGATGATTCACGGGAGAATGTGGGAACACCCAATTCTTAGCTCAAGTAGAGGAGGTCACCTGAGAGGTACACTAGATGCATGGCTCTTATGGGTGAATGTGTTGTGACAGAGCCATCTTCCTTTAAGGAAGCAGTGAAAAAACCTATTTGGGTTGATGCCATGGTGGAGGAGTATGAATCCATAGTTCGTAACAGGGTTTTGGATGTGGTCTCTGCTATAGGGATTAATGCACAAGTGGTTGTGGTTGGAATACCCTCAAGGATCTTCCCAGGATCCTTGGTAGACAGTTCAGATTAGCTGTTGCTGGCACAAAGGAACATGTACATATGTATATTAATGAAATGATAATCAAAGGAGGAGGGAAGATATTACCTCAGATCATGATGCGCTTTTGCTGGAGAACCCAATGTAGCGGAGAGGGAGACCTCTCTACTAGCTGCTAGATCTACACTTGCATATAGACAAGACAAGAAGTAATACTACAACATATAACCTTCATAATCATAACAAAAATACATAAGGATATCGAACAACATGCATCTAAGCTACTCATAATGCCACAAGCCTCCAATATATAGAATGATAGGCTAATCCTTGCCAACTCTCTCATGAGTTCCCTTTGGAAAAATGTAGGATGTTTCCTTGCTTTATTTCTCTTTCCCTTTCTATTAGACTCCATTACGAATAGAAATATCCTCAAATAGGATGAAGATGGATGTTTCCTAATTTTCGGGCTGACTTATGAGTAAAGCATGGGATATTAATAAGTAAACCCACTCCTTTAACCTCCATAAACTCACAAAAGTTGACTAACATTTCCCCTAAGGCAACACAGAGAGTTACCCTAGGGACTAATGCCCCTAGTTCATGCATGGGGAGTGTTATAACTCTTCTTGCTAGTTCCTGAGGAGTGTTACCCTAGAAAACAGGATGGTGAACTTGGTCAATCTTTCAGTCAAACTATCTTTCTCCTCTGAGCTGATGAGGAGGTCATTTTCCTATATAAAAAATGCCCCCTAAAGTGTGAGATCAGAGACAAAGATGATGGTCGAAATACTTTAGAATTTCTGTGTTGGAAAAAAAGAGAGAGAGGAACAGAGCTTCGGGACTATGAGAAACTTGATACAACCACATATGTTAAAATATAAAACCATGTCCTGAGTCAGGCATTCCCACGCTCAGTATCTATATCAGAGTGATTTCTCAACAAAGAGGTATGTACACCGATAAGCATAATGTGGAACTATGTCATAATAGGGTCATCCTGATAAGTTGTCTCCAGAAAACAATATGCGCAGCTTGAGAGAGGAAATAAGGCTGAGTGATGTAAGCCTTTACCCAAGGTCTTGATCGCTACTTCATCTCAACAACATATTTGAACACATTTGAATAAAAGCATTGATGTTGAACATGTACCAAATCATCTGATTACCAGACAATAATAAAAAATGTTGACAGACACGAGGATGGTCTCCAAGATGCAAAATACAATCTAGCGAGCGTGAATAAAGATGTTGTCATCAAACACTCGTAGAATCATTCAAATTGGAGCCAATAATGAAAACCCCCAATCAAACACAAGGTAACCTACTACTAATATCTGCAAGTTCCAAGGCACTGATATATTTCTGGATTTGCTTCCTAGATTGTGTTGAAGTCGATAGGAAGAGACTTGTCGAAAGGTAGGCAATAATGTGTCCTACATCAGTCGACACAAAATGAGATAAGAAGGATTGTTTTTTAAGATAAATTTTGAGCAATGGGTCAAATTGATGAAGGGCATGATGGAAGTATATGATTGACAGTTGATACGGGAAGCAGAGGATAAAGGGATCCTTTGAACAATAGAAGGCACGACACAAAGGTTTAACCAGGCAGATTTAGACTCATGAACACCAAATATTGTTAGGATACAGGGATGAAGGAACATAAGAGTATATAGGCTAAACTCATAGGATGGTAACGTTCATCTGAGAGGTTGACAAAAAAGGAGGTTTTGCTGAGGGATTGCCATGTTCAAGGGAATGACTGCTGCCAAAAAATCTTTCCAAATATAGATAGAGAGAAATTTTTCTATCCAATATTTCCCCATATGATTAAATTTAACGAGTCCAGATGGGTGAACTCAGTGGTCTTTTCATATTTAGAGAGTCTGAAAAGATCGTAAATACCAACTCTAGGGGGGTCCCTTTATCATAGTTGTTAACCAGGTGTGACAAAGGTTTAATAGTATACCCGACATAGTTACTTTACCATAAGTTAGTCTACTGAGTCTGAATAAAGGGATAAACCTATGATCAATAGATGTTTGCCTCATTTTGTTTGAGTAGAGGGGACAGAGTAAACTCGATATTCTTCGTGAAATTTTAGTGAGTCACACAAAGACAAACTCAATATATCTTCATCAAATTTTAATGAGTCAAATGAAGAAAACTCGATATATCTTTTTCAGTTTAATCAGCAAGGAAAAATAGATAAAAAGAACTGCTCATGCCTTCTTCATAGATTTAATAAGCCCAAAGAAGAAAAAAACTTGGGGATTTTTCAATTTAAGAGCAAGAAAAGGGCCTAAAAAAGAAAGAATTCATATCATTATCGTAGGAGTTATACAAGCCTGGTGATGATAACTCGGGGATTTTTCAGCTCAAGAGAGAGAAAATATCCCATAAAATAAAGCGGTCATAGTGAATCGAACATGGTCATTTCTACAATTCAACACTAAAAATTATTCATCAGAGCATAAGTAATATTGACAACATATCGAAATGGCGTATGATAAACAAAAAAAGAAAGAAAAACTTCTATTTTAATGACTAACTAAGGTGATTCATACCTCCACAGTGACTATAAGAATATTTGGAAGCCTTCATTTTCACCATTTGAGTTCTGTGAGTGTTCTAGAGTGAAAGAGGAGTAGGTATTCCCTAGGAAATTTTGAGCAATCCAGGCGACCATTCGATGTGCCATATGTTCTAAGTATATGGTATAGCCCTTATCTTGCATTCTATTACCCTTTTCAACTGCATTAGGGGTGAAATTTTTTATTTTTGGGAAGCCCTAGATAGTTTTTTGTGCCTAACGTTGCCTCCTAGGGTTGGGGAGCATTAAAATCCATTCATGGCCTGCAAGGGTGTGTTAGCATGCCCTATGGTCCTTAGATGCGGGCTTTAGGCTACCTAGGTGCATTCTAAAACCCCAATGCATGATTTCTTAATGATTTCTCCATCATTTTGACTGATTTTTGGGTGATTTTATGCAAGTTTTGAAACATAATCATGAGTCTTTGGAGAGAAAGAGCTCACGATAGTGAAGAAATACAAATGCTAAATGATCCATCATGCATAATTGCTTTGCGTAGATGTGGCTTGATGAAGTATGCAATTATTGACCTGATGAAGGGTCAAGAAGAAATTCTTAGGTGGAGAATCCAACGATGGGATGAACACCAATGTGTGTTTCGGATCGGGGATCATGAGTTTGTGATAGAAAGAGATGAAATATACTTTATTATAGGTTTATCATGCATAGGTTCATGAGTAAACTTGATCGGGGGTAGCATAGATCCATGAACCACCCTCAAGTTGGTCCAGACCCACTGTAGACTTGGCAATGGTTTAGTTAACAATAGGGTCCCCATTGAGCGGATTAGGACTAGGCCTATAAGGGCCATTCTGTGGATAATTTTGTGCTTGGTGAGGTCCAAGAGCTCACATATAGCTAAAAAATCTCAATTGTTACTATCTATTGACTACAACCTCAAATATTCAATTGGTGTGAAGGAGTTCTGTTAGAGTCGGTCTGGTCAGTCCTCCGTCAGAGATCAACTATTGATGCATTTCATTTTTAGGTGTCCCACTCCATTCACTCAGTTGCATTCCGCTAGGGGCATGCCATGATCTGACGAAGAAAGTCATCCTAGTCATTTCCCCTCATTCCTGGCTCATGCTGGCTTATGTCCTTGTGTCAAACAATCAAAAAGTCCATAACAGTCAAGGTCTGGTTCTTCAACAGACAAAAGTAATTTTTGGTCATTAGGTCTGGGAATTGATCAGTTTAGTCTTGAAATATGCCTAGTAAAGCCATGCAGGCCAGAGTGATGCTCTTGCAAAGTAATGATCCGCAGCTCTCCATCATCTTATTTATAAAAATCGATGGTTCTTCAAAACTGTGTTTTGAAGAAAAGTCCAATAGTGATATTGGTGACAAAATTTTCAAAAAAGGGGTCGACAATCGATTTCTTCAGCTGCAGTCATGCTTTCCATGGCCAAAGTGCTCTGTCATGCAATCCCTGCAAAAAGTGTCGAAAATTTCATCATTTGAGCCCAAAATCCAAAGAAAAAGTGAAAATCAGGGTGTATTAAAGTCAGTGAAAAAAGTGTTGAAACAAGACATTAGAAAAGTGGGTTTTTGAAAAAGTTAATTTAAAAATTACCTCCAAGCCTATATACACAAATATCACCATAAAACAAGCTCATTTTGCAAGCAAGGCGTTGGAAGAAGGGTGCAAGGTTGTGAGTTGAAGAATTAGAGTGATTTGGAGCAACTTCAGGTGATCTCAGAGAGCGCGGCGCACTCACCGGGCATGGCGCACACAGAGCCTACCCACCGTGGAAAATCATCACTAGCGCAGCGCACTCAGGGCACATGACGCACAGGGGTAAAACGTCCAGAAACCACCCAATTCACCCAAAAATTTTTGTGGAGCTCATCCAATTGAAAGATTTTCAAAGCAAATACCAGCTTCATTTAAATCAAAGGGCAGCCTAAATTCAGCTTACAAAACAGCAGTTATGGCATCGAAGGTTTCATCAGAATATGAGGAGGAGACCCATAGTGATACAGCTTCAAGAGAACAGGCCCCCAGGAGACATCACCGGAGCAGCAAACATGTTAGAGATGAGCCAAACACCCTCACCGAGTTGCAGGCATGCCTCTTGCTATGTCATGCTTCCAGCACTTAGCATGTTTTGAATTTTTTCAGAGGGTGGCAAATGTCAGAGTTCATCATGATTTGGCCCGTCTTTTTGCACTTCACCTACATGGAGGACAGTCTATCTTGCCTGGGGTCACTTTCACATTGACACCCGAAACCATATCAGTGGCAACAGACATACCAAACATTGGAGAACAGTGGCATAAGAAGAAGGTGGAGAGGCATCATTATGAACCTTACATTAAGGCCAACTGTTTGAGCCAGCTCACGAGAGTTTTTCCATTCAGATTTTTGAGAGATGAGTATGCTCCGCTCATGAAATTGATCATGAAGTACTTCAGTTGTGAGGGGAGGTTTTCTCGCCTTTATTCCTATCACATCAGGTTGTTCATGCACTTTACCAGGGTGCGGATGATGAACCTCCCGTTTTTCATTTGCGGTAACATAGAGAGGATGAAAAATTTTATGCAACACAAGACCCCTCAACAGCAGCTCAACAGTGTTTATCACTTTTCTCTTATCTGGATTTTGGTGGACCATCAGTTGGGATTGCAGGGTATTGCTTGGGAGGACTTCATCTCCCGTGACTTCTTTAGCGCTCCACAAGTAGTATCAAAGGCAGAGCATGATATAGGTGGCCCATCCCATCAGTATGAGCGACATGAGACTGCTACTATGCCAGTATACATCACCTATCAGAGAGGTAGTTGACCCTTATTTTCCGCCACAAAGCAAGTGTTATCTCCACCCGAGGTGGAAGGGGCCTCGCTTCCGACATCGGCATCACATGTGCAGGGCAGAGGTAAGGAGCCAGTGCAGGAGGAAGGGCCATCAGGTGAACGAGAGACCAAATTCGTACTCCTCCATGATGATGAGACATATGCAGAACCAACAAATGCAGAGCTTACAAAGATCATCCAAGAGCAGCAATTAATGATTGAGTCCTTATCCCTTGACTTGGAGAGGGTCAAGTGGAACATGAAATACCTAGAGCAGGTAAACAAGCAGCTTGAGGATCAGCAGACGATTATGGAGCTGCAAAATATTCGTGAGCATCGCCAAGCTGGTCAAAGAAGAAGGGTTGAGCTCACATCTTTGGAATAAGAAATCAATGAGGATCGGGAGGCCAACCTTGGGAGGGTCAACATGCATTTGGAGAGGCTACTGGACAAGGCCGACCAGGACCTTGCTCTACTGAGACACATGGCTTTCTGTTACAGGGTGCGAAACATGAGTGCACAGGTCTGAATAAGGAGTTTGAAAGCGAAATTGAGGAAAGCAACAAGAAAGGAAAAAGAGGCAAAAGAGCAAGATCGGCTTCGAATCATGGTTGAGGCTTCCTTGGCCCATCATAACACTCCATAGGGAACCTCCAGCCCAAATTTCAAGAAATTTGGGGAAATTTTTGTCACTTCACAAATTTTTGGGCAAAAAACAGGGTTTTTCTGCTAAAATTCTAGAGCTCCAAATGAGGAATGGTTTGCATTTTTGGATTCAGCATGGAAATTCATGACTACTAGTGGCCGGACAAGAAATTTTGGCAAGGTATGTGTTATCACTGTAAAACTTCCTTAAAAAGTTTGGAAAACTTACATGGTTTCTCAATTCTTGTATCAGTCATGGTCAAGTCATGGTCAAGTCATTTTTATGTTTTAAAGTCTAAGTCATAGGGTTAGAGTCTCATGTCCATCTTCAAATAAAGTTTGATAGCCTCATTCCATGTCCTAGAAGCCTCACCATGTGTTTAGAAGACATATCTCACATAATTTCGGAGAAATTTTGAAACTAGATACGAATCCACGTTTTCGTAGCGCGGACAGTGTAAAAATCCTGTTTTGCGCTACGAAATCAGTGTTTTCGCAGCGCGCTGCGAAACCCCTGTAGCAACCTATTTCAGCAGAAAAAACTGTTTTACTAGGTAACTTCCAGAAGCTTTCCAGAGCAGTTGAGAACTCAATTTTTCAAACTGAAAGAGGCTTTTCTTCCTAACATGTTGAATTACAAAAACCTCTTTCCGTTTCTTCAAATCCATTCTGAGCTGGGGGAAAAGGGTGACCAAAGTTGCGCTACGAAACTGTTGTAGGTGCAGTTTTTCATCTCCTGTTTGACAACTGTTTTTCAAAGACTTATTCTGGGCAGCTGGAGTAGTGTTTAAAAAAAAAAAAGAGGTTTTTGTTCAGCATGGATTGTTTCACAAAAACTGCCTTCATTTTTTCTAAATACATTTTGTACGAGAAGTTATGACCTCTGTCCCAAGACCTATTTTTCAGCCAGAACAGAGCAAAGGACAGTTTCCTGTTTGACACGTCGTTTTCAAGGACAGATTCTGAACAGCTGGAGGAATGTTTTAAAAAACCAGGAGAGGTTTTTGTTCTAGAAAACATGGGCTACAAAAACCTCCTTCAGTTTCGTAAAATGTGTCATGGATGAGGAGATAAAGGCTCTGTAACACGTGCCAATTTTCAAGTATCTAATCCTAAGAACAGGGAAACATGTTCCCTAATTTCTAGGGTTTGTCTAGGGTTTGTCATCAGCAGTTGGGTGACCACGTGGGAGGCTTCATCAAATTCGACTTCATGGAGTGTTAGGTGTCAAAGAATGTTTTAAATGTTTAGATAAGGTTGTTGAATCATGATAAGGAGTTACACTCCTAGTTGTATTAGGTCTCTAGGACTGCTAGTTAGGTGTCATTTGCATTTAATAGTTAGTTTTGAGTATCAATAGGTGTCATAGTAGGATGAATTCGAATTTCCCTCATGCTGGAGGAGGAATCTAAGTTGTGTAAAGAGCTCTATATATAGCAGAAGAGCTGATGTACAAGGGGTTGGATATTTTATAAAAACAGAGTGCTGTTTTGGCTTGTGTAAAGAACAGAGTTCAGTAATATAAGATATATGCCTTTCTTCTCAGGATTCATACAGCATTTCCATGTTCAAGATGTGTTATTTTACTTTTTCCTTCGTGTCTTTTTTCAGTTGCTTAGATGAGTAATCACTCAGAATTCACTTATGCTGCTCTGACTTCCTGTACTCATCTATGAACTGTGGTTTTATAAGAGTTGTATTTTGAACATTTAAATGTCACATGCCCTGACTTCTATGTTAAAGCAATATCATTATTTACTGAGGTTTGACTGACTCCATAAGCCCAATGGAAACTTATGTAATGTTTGTCCAGCCTTCATATTTGTTAATGTTATTTCAAGAGAGTTAGCCATCTTATTAATAGTCAAAATCAATAACCCTTTGAGAGAGCCCTCTCAGGCTAAGGAGGCTAAGCCTTAGTCAAAAGATTGGTCTGAAATAGTTACTTGAAGTCTTCCTGGTCTGCAGCCTTCCAGGGCCTGATTTTGAGATAACATTTTGGTGCGTCTGCCGGGAGCCTGAAGTCTATTCATTCCCGAAATCAAGAGACTGAACTTCTGAAGGTAGCAGGAGCTCAAAAATCTTTTTGAGGCTCCAAAACTACCTTGGCGACTCCACACATCGAATAAGAAATTGGAAGTTGACTCCACTGCTAGAAGATCAGTAGCTTGATGAAGTTCCAAGATGAATTCCACTGCAAGAATGAATGCCAGGTATGCTCCTATGAATCGGTCTCATATCCCTGGTTTTCCAAATCCTATGCCCAAGGTTGATTGGTTAGATGATCTTCCAATATTCAAAGATGAAAAGAAGGACAATGCTGCTCTTCATTTGGTTAAATTCCATATGCATGTACGCAGTCTTAAGGTTCATTTCCCTGAAGATTGTCTCATGAAGATGTTTATGACCACTTTAGAAGGAAAAGTATGGTCTTGGTATAAAGGTTTGGAAAATGGTTCAATATATTCACTTGCTAATTTTCATGATGAATTCTATGAGATGTATAAAGAATGTCATCCTTCCTTATTGTTGCTCAAAGATTGTTGTAGACATTCTTTAAGTCTTATTCAGTACTTGGAGGATTGTTATGATGATGATGAATTTATGGATGAAGAAATTTTAGAGGCTCTTCATAACAATACATTTCAACACCAAGAAGAAAGTATAACATCTCATGAAACGCAGCATGAAGAGCAGCAGGGATTTACTTGTGAAAACCATGTTTCATCCTTGGATATGAATGAAGAGATGCAGCAGTATTCTCAGTCTTCGAATCATAATGAAGATGAAAATGATTACACACAGCAAGAAGAAATACTGGAGGAAATTTTCTATGACCCTCAGGTGGAGGAAAAGGTTGTTCATTTTTGTGATTCCTTGCAGCAGCTTGCATCAAAGAATGATCTTTATAATGAAGAAAATTACATTGTTTGTGGGCATCATTTAGAAAGGCAGTTGGATAGCATATCAAATAAAGTTGGTGTGGCTGAGGATCGGTTGTTTGAAGATATAGAATGTTATGAGAATCATCAAACTAACCATGTCTTCTTTGACCCTATAAGTGAATACATGGCAAAGCTTTGCACACCAGTATTTCATTTTCATTTGCATTATGAAGATCAGGTACATTATAAGTTGATTTGGTCATCTCACTATCATGGTTATTTTGAGGTTGAGTGCAGTCAAGAGCCTCTTATATCAGAAAGGACAATTGACTGGCTTTATTGGAAGTTTCATGTTCCTTGAGCTACAAGTGGAGATTGCAGTTGATAGGGTAGGTAGGAATGTGCAAATAAGCTCAGGGTAGGTTGACTGAGCATCTATTTCAGTAGGTGCAGTTTGAATTCTTCTTACAAAGAATCATTCAAGGCTTGAGGAGCAAATTGGGCAGAAGTTCAAAGTTTTCTTCTAAAGGATGGATAGCGGCACTGGAGCTACAGGTTCTTAGTGTACCACAAGGGCACACTATCCCTAGTGGAGCCACTGTTATCACTGTAAAACTTCCTTAAAAAGTTTGGACAACTTACATGGTTTCTCAATTCTTGTATCAGTCATGGTCAAGTCATGGTCAAGTCATTTTTATGTTTTAAAGTCTAAGTCATAGGGTTAGAGTCTCATGTCCATCTTCAAATAAAGTTTGATAGCCTCATTCCATGTCCTAGAAGCCTCACCATGTGTTTAGAAGACATATCTCACATAATTTCGGAGAAATTTTGAAACTAGATATGAATCCACGTTTTCGTAGCCCGGACAGTGTAAAAATCTTGTTTTGCGCTACGAAATCAGTGTTTTCGCAGCGCACTGCGAAACCCCTGTAGCAGCCTGTTTCAGCAGAAAAAACTGTTTTACTAGGTAACTTCCAGAAGCTTTCTAGAGCAGTTGAGAACTCAATTTTTCAAAATGAAAGAGGATTTTCTTACTAACATATGGAATTACAAAAACCTCTTTCAGTTTCTTCAAATCCATTCTGAGCTGGGAGAAAAGGGTGACCAAAGTTGCGCTACGAAACTGCTGTAGGTGCAGTTTTTCATCTCCTGTTTGACAACTGTTTTTCAAAGACTTATTCTGGGCAGCTGGAGTAATGTTTCAAAAAACCAAAAGAGGTTTTTGTTCAGCATGGATTGTTTCACAAAAAAATCCTTCAGTTTTTCCAAATACATTTTTTACGAGAAGTTATGACCTCTGTCCCAAGACCTATTTTTCAACCAGAACAGAGCAAAGGACAGTTTCCTGTTTGACACGTGTTTTTCAAGGACAGATTCTGAACAGCTGGAGGAATGTTTTAAAAAACCAGGAGAGGTTTTTGTTCTAGAAAAATGGGCTACAAAAAACTCCTTCAGTTTCATAAAATGTGTCATGGATGAGGAGATAAAGGCTCTGTACCACGTGCCAGTTTTCAAGTATCTAATCCTAAAAACAGGGAAACATGTTCCCTAATTTCTAGGGTTTGTCTAGGGTTTGTCTAGGGTTTGTCATCAGCAGTTGGGTGACCACGTGGGAGGCTTCATCAAATTCAACTTCATGGAGTGTTAGGTGTCAAATAATTTTTTAAATGTTTAGATAAGGTTGTTGAATCATGATAAGGAGTTACACTCCTAGTTGTATTAGGTCTCTAGGACTGCTAGTTAGGTGTCATTTGCATTTAATAGTTAGTTTTGAGTATCAATAGGTGTCATAGTAGGATGAATTCGAATTTCCCTCATGCTGGAGGAGGAATCTAAGTTGTGTAAAGAGCTCTATATATAGCAGAAGAGCTGATGTACAAGGGGTTGGATATTTTATAAAAACAGAGTGTTGTTTTGGCTTGTGTAAAGAACAGAGTTCAGTAATATAAGATATATGCCTTTCTTCTCAGGATTCATACAGCATTTCCATGTTCAAGATGTGTTATTTTACTTTGTCCTTCATGTCTTTTTTCAGTTGCTTAGATGAGTAATCACTCAGAATTCACTTATGCTGCTCTGACTTCCTGTACTCATCTATGAACTGTGGTTTTATAAGAGTTGTATTTTGAACATTTAAATGTCACATGCCCTGACTTCTATGTTAAAGCAATATCATTATTTACTGAGGTTTGACTGACTCCATAAGCCCAATGGAAACTTATGTAATGTTTGTCCAGCCTTCATATTTGTTAATGTTATTTCAAGAGAGTTAGCCATCTTATTAATAGTCAAAATCAATAACCCTTTGAGAGAGCCCTCTCAGGCTAAGGAGGCTAAGCCTTAGTCAAAAGATTGGTCTGAAATAGTTACTTGAAGTCTTCCTGGTCTGCAGCCTTCCAGGGCCTGATTTTGAGATAACAGTATGAGTCTCCAAAAGGTCAAAAAACACCCAAAAATGGCCTCTCTACCACTTTTTTGACACACAGGAAGCAGTCTTGGGAGAATGAAGATTTGGAGGGGAAAATGAGCACCAAATTCAAAAATTCCAGTGGGGTTAGAAAGTAGACAGGACAGGCTTTCCAGCAAGCCCACTTGGGCACATTTTGGACACCTGCAAGTGCCCCAAAACATGCCCCAAAATAGTGTAGCGCACAGGGAAAATGCCGCAATGCACAGAGGAAAAATTGCCAAATTTGCTTCCGTTTCACGAAATTTTGGTTCGCGACTTCTCCAAGTGGGCCCGCTCATATAACTTCAGTTTTTTGGCACCAAAGGTGGAATTTAAAGTATTTTTTCTCCAGATTGGCTTCTATCCAAGTGGCGAAGGAAGGTAAACGGTCACCCAAGCCAAATGTCATGTTTGTAGCGCTGCACCTGTAGCTGATGGTTGGCTCTTCATCTCCATTTTGTAATGATTTGAGTAACTCCCCAACCCTTGGGCGTTCTATCTCTTCATGGCACATTCTATATATTGTATGCAAACCATTTGCAAAGTGTTGGTCAGTTTGTAACTTCTGGGAGATTGTGGGAAAGAAACTTTGTTTCTTCACTGTGTATTTTTGACAGAGAATTAATGAAAGGCAGCGGCTCTGTTTCATGAGATTCTTGTGGTTGTGAGTGTAGCAAATGTGTCTCTTATGTTTTCATATGTATTTCGTTATGTTTTATAATTCAATTCATGTTCATTTCCAGTGAAATTTTCTGAGTGAGATTAGGTAGAATTCAATTTTATTGCTCTGCCTGTGGGAAAATTTCATGTTTAGTGTTCTTCTTCTGTTGAAAAGGATTCATGTTCCTATGCCCTTTTCACACTCCTCAGCAATCTCTCCGTTCCACGTTATTCCAAACTAAATTGCTACACTTTTCACCTACCTTGCCTCACGAAGTAATTTGTGCCTTTGTATTAAATTCTTTGTTCTTTGCTGATCGTTGGTCCCATACCATCCTAGAAGCTCGGTCATTCATAAAAATTGTTTCTTGTATCCATATTCACTTACTAGCCTAAGATCAATACTTCACTGTAAGTCATCTCAGACCATTTTTTGCTTATCTATTCACTGAGTGTGACTCGGAGAGAGCCCTCTCCTGTTCTGGTAGGGCTAGCTACCAAACTGAGCGTGGTTTGTGGTTACCTGAATTTTGCCTTCCTTCAGCCTTGGGCAGATTTAGGTGCTAACATAGTGGCGACTCCACTGGGGACAAACTGAAATCAAATCCCCTTGTTTCATAATAATTCTAAGCTTTCGGATGATGAGCTTAGGATTGGGAAGGCTAAGTAAGTTGGTTGTGTCCTGTGACTTTTCTCAATAACACACTGGCTTCGAGATGATATACCAGAGCCAATCCAGAGCCAGATCCTCCTCATATCTACGAAAACCTCAATTTGATCCCGAGACTCCTTCGTCAAGAAAGCACCATAACTCCCATGTTCAAATCCCATTCATGTCCCAACATTTTTGAGTATCTTGAAGAGCTTGAGTTTGACGAACAGTTTGAGATATCATTGTTTGAGTCTAAATCCGAAAGGGTTGTTGATTATACTGTCCCTAATCCGTAATTTATTGTAGACCTCGAAACAGAAAGAGCTAATAGGTTAATTGATAATTATATTGCAACACATCCCCAAACTCCAATTGCAAGCCCCTTACAAATTGTTCACACTCCTCCAACACCTCCAAGGCCAAATCCACTAAGAATGATGGCTACCCGTTTCACACCCCTTGTTCTACCCCAAGTTCTAGATGATACGCCAAGAGATTATCAAAGTAAAATCTCGTTTTTTGATGGCACTCCTAACAACATTATTGCTCAGCAACATGTAGACAAAATGGCAGACTTCTATGAACTCCATGAGATCGATGTAGAGAACGTGGCAATGAGGGTCTTTGTACAGACATTTGCAGGTGATGTGAGGAAATGGTTTAGAGGTTTGCCGGCAGCAAGTATCACTACCTTGGCTGAACTACAAAGACAATTTTTAAACCGGTGGGAAGTGAAAAAGAATCCCCTTCAAATTCTGGCTGAATATGAACAAATCAAATGAAACACTGGTGAGTCGGTCCAAGATTATTGTGTTAGATTTAATGCAGTCTATAATGAAATTCCAGATCATCTAAAGCCACCTGTGGGACTAGCTATAATGAATTTTCCAGATGGTTTTGATGCTGACATGGCCTACCAATTAAGAGAGAGAGAACCGGCCACAATGGAAGACATGCAGAAAATTGCGGTCAGCGTTGAAGCAAATCTGTTGTCCAAAAGAGCTAGAGCGAAAGAAGAAAAGAAAATCACTGTGAAAGAAGACTCTTCTTCAATGGATCAACTACTCAAAAAGATATAGAAGATGCTTGAAAGGGTGAAGCTCGACAAGCCTGAGCCATAAGTTAGGAATCCTAACTTCCGTGGCCAGTAGCAGCCACAATATAGAATAAGACAGAGAGATCAGCGACCCCAAGAGTAGACAACACAACAGCCGGTACAAACACCTTTGCGGCAAAATTTTGTGCATGGACCAGAGTCGGATGAGGACAGGAATGTAATAGGTGAATAAAACCACCTCTTTACACCAGATGAGCTTCCTACTTACATTACCGAAGAAGAAGAATGTGCAGTGAACTCAGCTATACACAAAGATGCATATTTCATTCTAGCTAGTGACCCTGTTTTGGAAGAAGAATCAGAGGAATATCAAAGGGGGTATATGAATGCTCTGTCCGCACAGTAGCAATGATATTCACTTAGAAATAGAGATGTGCTAGCCAAACCAATTCAGAAAAAGAAGGAGGTTGAAGCAACAAAGAATGATTCATCAGCTACACAAAGAAAAGGAAAAGAGGTGGTTGGTCCAGAGAGCAGCAAATCAAAATCAGCAGAACAATAATAGCAACAAGCTACATCAAAAGAAAAAGAAAAGAAAGAGAACCCAATCAAATAGTAGAAAAGACTCCCGCTTTTAGCTTAGAGAATGAGATTTCTAAGTTAAAGGTATTCATCCCCTTGACTGAAATAATGAAGAACAACAGTTATAGAGGACAAATATCTAAAATGTTGAATTTGGACCCAATGTCCGACATGGTAAATGTAGAAGATGATCAACCTGAAATGATTTTTGGACCAGCATCGAATGGTGAGTCTCCTGATAGCGATGTGCCACCCTTCTATATCAGTTTAAGATTACATGATTTTGTGTTACACAATGCCATGTTCGATTCCGGAGCTTCTCACAATCTCATGCCCAAAGCTATCATGGATAAGCTTGGTCTGGACATCACCCGGCAATATCATGATCTCTATTCATTCGATTCCAGTAGAGTAAGATGTATAGGACTCATCAAAGACTTGGTTGTGAGTTTGGATCAGCTTCCCATGAAAAATGTTTTGATGGATGTGGTGGTAGCAGATATTCCTCCAAGGTTTGGCATGCTTCTTTCCAGGTCTTGGGTAGCGAAATTAAAAGGGACACTATAGTTGGATTTCTCCTATGCAACAATCCCAATGTTTGGACAAATGAGGAAATTATATCGGGAACAAAAAATGAAATATATGATCACAAGCAAGGAGAAACCTATAAATCATCCTATTAACTATGTACATACAGATTTAAAATCTTTTGTTTTGTTTTCAGATAGCTTAAATGATATAGATAGTCAGATAGTAGAAGCAAATGACATTCCGGAAATAACAGAAAATTTCAGAGAAATTTTGAAGAAAGAAGGACAAGAGAAGCAGAAAAATGTTGGGAAATCGGCTGAAAGTAATGGACGGCAAGAAGACAAGGCACAACAAACATATTTCCAACACTTACAAGAGGAGGAAGAAGGCTTGTGGACCTGGATTTTGATGGAGCAGTAGGAAATGATGGCGCTGGAATTGGAATTTGGGTACGCAGTCCTTTCTCCGCCCCAAACAAAGTGCCTATCAGCGTGAGGGTTTGCTCTTACAAGCTGGCCTTTGAGTTCTCAAATAACGAAGCTGAGTATGAAGCTCTGATTGCTGGCCTAAAGATTCTTAGAAAGTTGAATGCAAAAAGGATTTCGGTATATGGCGACTCCGAATTGGTAATAAAGCAGGTCAGAGGTGAGTATCAAGCAAAACATCCTAGGATGTGGGCCTATCGTAATGCAGTTTTAGACATCTTAAAGTTATTTTCATAATACACCTTGACATGTGTGCCTCGTATACAAAATAGTATTGCTGATGCTCTTGCCAAGGCAGCAAGCAATTTGAAGATCCCCATGAACTCCAACAATAAATTTGAAATCCATGTCAAGCATCGTCCAACCATTTCAGACAATCAGCGATATTGGCAAGTGTTTCAAGATGAAGAGGAGATTAACGATTTTCTGCTAAACAATGGCAAGTTCAAAGAAACCTCAATTGATGTAGAAAACGATGATGGCAAAGGGAATGGTACAAATGAAGTGCAGATCAATGAAATGGGCGTGTTGCAGCTGAAGAATAACATTATTCCTAAAGGCTTGATACCTCTAGAAGAACTTTTTGATTAGGATGATGTAGCCCGCAAGCCAACAGAGAAGGGTGTAGAAGAGGTCAACATCGGAACAGCTCCCAATCCTAAGTTGGTAAAATTGTCTAAAGCATTGCCGCCAAAGATAAAGGACAAATATATCAGTTTGATGGCTTCATTTGCATATGTGTTTGCTTGGGACTATTCTGATTTAAAGACCTATGACACCAATATTATTCAGCACACGATACCCATCAAGCCCAATCAAAAACCATTTAGACAGAAGCTGAGAAAGATAAATCCAAAGTTGCTGCCATCCATCGAAAAGGAAGTAAACAGGTTGTACAAGTCAGGTATCATTGTGCCCAACATATTTTCAGATTGGATATCAAATTTAGTGCCCGTACGGAAGAAGACCGGTGAGATCCACCTACGCATTGATTTCATAAATCTAAATAAAGTCTCATTGAAGGACAACTACCCACTGCCCAAAATGGACCATATACTACAGCGAGTAGTGGGGGCATCTCGTATGTCACTGCTTGATGGTTATTCTAGATATAACCAAATTTCTGTCCATGAGGATGACTGAGACAAGACAACATTCACCACTCCATGGGGAACCTTTCATTATGCCAAAATGCCTTTCAGTTTAAAGAATGTAGGTGCCACATTTCAGCGTGCAATGGACTTGGCTTTTGCGAATGAGAAGGATGTGTTTTTGGTAGTGTACCTGGATGATTAGACGGTGTTTTCCAAATATGATGAAGAGCACATGCATCATCTAAAAACTGTCTTTCAAAAGTGCAGAAAATATGGTTTATCGTTGAATCCCAAGAAGAGCTTGTTCACCATGGAGGAAGGAAAATTACTTGGGCACATCATTTCAAAGGATGGCATTCGTATTGACCCAGCATGTGTGCAAGAAATTCAGCAAATCGATCTGCCCCGGAATAAAAAAGAGATACAATCGTTCAATGGTAAGATGAATTTTCTGCGTCGCTTTGTACCTAATCTTGTTGAACACTTAAGAGAAATGACCAACATGCTTAAGAAGGACAGCCAAGTAAAATGGACAAAGGAGGCTATAAAATCTTTCAACTTGGTCAAATTGGCCCTTTCTTCAGCTCCAGTTCTAGTCAGCCCAGACTACACTCAGGGTTTCATATTGTTTTCATTTGCTTCAGAGCACACTATGGCAGCAGTCCTATTGCAGAAAAGAGATGATCACGAAAGACCCATAGCATTCTTCAGCAAAGCTATAAGAGATGCAGCTTTAAGGTACAACATCATTGAGAAGCAAGCCCTGGCATTGGTGAAGGCATTGAAGGATTTCCGGGTATATATTCTACATTCTCACATTTTGGCCTATGTTCCTGACGCTGTTGTAAAATATGTTTTAGTGCAGACTGATCCGGAAGGAAGAAGAGGCAAATGGATTGCAGCCTTGCTAGAATATGACGTGGAAATAAAGCCCACAAAGCTGGTCAAAGGACAGGGGTTGGCGAAGTTAACGGCCGAATCAAATTTGCATGCTTTAGACATAAATCTGATCGCTGCCATGTTCTATGAGAATGAGGAAGGAACGTCAATTCAGGTATCTGAAATGTTTGCTTTGTCCCCATGGTATTCAGATATAATATATGTGCTGAAAAATCTGTCACCACCGCCCGGCATAACTAAAAACAAAACGAGAACACTCAAATTGAAGGCTGCCAAATTTTGCATTTTGAATTCTGCACTATATTGGAAAGATCCTGGTGGCATTTTGTTAAATTGTTTGGTGGAATAGGAGGCAAAGAAAGTCATGGAGTATTTCCACGGAGGAGTGTGTGGTGGTCACCTTTTTTGGAAGTCAACAGCGAACAAAATTTTGAGAGCGGGGTACTACTGGCCTACTTTGTTTGCTGATGTGTATAAGATGGTCAAGCACTGTCATAAATGTCAGATTTTCAAAGGAAAACAGAAATTACAGCCTTTGCCACTTAAGCCTATTGAGGTGAGCACTCCTTTCCAGCAATGGGGGTTGGATTTCATTGGGGAAATTCATCCCGCTTCTTCGGGACAACATAGATGGATCCTTACAGCAACATACTATTTCACAAAATGGATTGAGGCAACTCCCACCAGACAAGCTACAGATACAGTAATCATTTCATTTCTCAAAAATAACATCTTGTCTCGCTTTGGTTGTCCAAATAAGTTAATCACCGATAATGCAGCAGCTTTCAAATCAAAGAGGATGGTAGAATTTTTTCATAAATATCACATAATTTTGGGTCACTCAACTGCCTATCATCCGCAAGGCAATGGATTGGTGGAATCTTCGAATAAATCATTGGTAAACATCATCAAGAAGCTGCTAGAAATAAATAAAAAGAGCTGGAATAAGATGTTGGTCCATGCACTTTGGGCAGATCGGATCAGTCAGAAAAAATCCATTGGTATGTCACCGTTTGAGCTTGTTTATGGAGTTGACACAATATTTCCCACCTTTCTTGCTACCCTGGTAGTCAGACTTCTTCAGGAGTTTGGCAGTGAAGAAGATCCCATGCAGAGAAGGTTGAATCAAATGGTCCACTTGTAGCAAACAAGAGAAGAAGTTTTCAAGAACACATCCAAATTGCAGGAAAAAATAAAGAAAATCTATGACAGAAAAGCAAAGGCAGATAAATTTCAGTTGGATGATGTGGTACTGAAGTGGGATGTAAGGAATGAAGAGAAAGGTAAGCACGGAAAGTTCGAGAACCTTTGGAAGGATCCTTTCAAGATTGCAGCATATAGGGGTCAGAATGCCTTTCTTCTGAAGGAAATGAACGGGGAAGATTGTCCAGGAGGACCGATCAACAGTCGGATGCTCAAGTAGTACCACTGCTGATTTATTAACGCTACTTCCATTTTCATTGTAAATACCTTTTTTATTTCAGTTTGGTTTCAGTATGTCAAGTTAGTTTTTGAGTCATTTCAATGTCAAGTTTGAGTCAATTCTTTGGTCATTTCAGTTTCATAAATAAGTCAGAATCCTGTGTTGTTTGTCAAAATGATGACTCCATAGCCCAATGGAAAAAAGGCATTGTATAGCTCCTCCAGAGATCTGTTGTTCTTGGCACCTCCAAGGAGCTACCATCCCCCATTGGAGCCAATGTTAGAGTCGGTCTGGTCAATCCTCCGTCAGAGATCAAAACTCTTTATGAATTTCATTTTTAGGTGTCCCGCTCCATTCACTCAACTACATTCCACTACGGGCATGCCATGATTTGACGGAGAAAGTCATGCTAGTCATTTCCCCTCATGTCTGGCTCCTGCTGGCTTATGTCTTTGTGTCAAACAATCAAAAAGTCCATAACAGTCAAGGTCTGGTCCTTCAACGGACAAAAGTCATTTTTGGTCATTAGGTCTGGGAATTGATCAGTTTAGTATTGAAATATGCCTAGTAAAGCCATGCAGGCTAGAGTGATGCTCTTGCAAAGTAATGATCCGCAGCTCTCCATCATCTTATTGATAAAAATCGACGGTTCTTCAAAACTCTGTTTTGAAGAAAAGTCCAACAGTGCTATTGGTGACAAAATTTTCAAAAAAGGGGTCGACAATTGATTTCTTCAGGTGCAGTCATGGTTTCCATGGCCAAAGTTCTCTGTCATGCAATCCCTACGAAAAGTGTCGAAAATTTCATCATTTGAGCCCAAAATCCAAAGAAAAAGTGAAAATCAGGGTGTATTAAAGTCAGTGAAAAAAGTGTTGAAACAAGACATTAGAAAAGTGGGTTTTTGAAAAAGTTAATTTAAAAATGACCTCCAAGCCTATATACACAAATATCACCATAAAACAAGCTCATTGTGCAAGCAAGGCATTGGAAGAAGGGTGCAAGGTCGTGAGTTGAAGAATTAGAGCGATTTGGAGCAACTTCGGGTGATCTCAGAGTGCGTGGTGCACACAAACAGGAGCGCAGCGCACTCACCAGGCGCGGCGCACACAGAGCTTGTCCACCGTGGAAAATCATCACTGGAGCGACGCACTCAGGTCGTGCGACGCACAGAGGTAAAACGCCCAAAAACCACCCAATTCACCCAAAAAATTTTGTGGAGCTCATCCAATTGAAAGATTTTCAAATAACCTACCAGCTTAATTTAAATCAAAGGGCAGCCTAAATTCAGTTTACAAAACAGCAGTTATGGCATCCGAGGTTTCATCGGAATATGAGGAGGAGACCCACAGTGATACAGATTCAGGAGAACAGGCCCCCAGGAGACATCCCCGGAGCGACAAACATGTTAGAGATGAGCCAAACACCCTCACCGAGTTGCAGGCATGCCCTCTTGCTATGTCATGCTTCCAACACTTAGCATGTTTTGAATTTTGTCAGAGGGTGGCAAATGTCAGAGTTCATCATGAGTTGGCCCGTCTTTTCGCACTTCACCTACATGGAGGACAGTCTATCTTGCCTGGGGTCACTTTCACATTGACACCCGAAACCATATCAGTGGCAACATGCATACCAAACATTGGAGAATAGTGGCATAAGAAGAAGAAGGTGGAGAGGCATCATTATGAGCCTTACATTAAGGCGAGCTGTTTGAACCAGCTCACGAGAGTTTTTCCATTCAGATTTTTGAGAGATGAGTATGCTCCGCTCATGAAATTGATCATGAAGTACTTCAGTTGTGAGGGGAGTTTTTCTCACCTTTATTCCTATCACATCAAGTTTCTCATACACTTTACCAGGATGCAGATGATAAACCTCCCGTTTTTCATTTGCGGTAACATAGAGAGGATGAAAATTTTTATGCAGCACAAGAACCCTCAACAGCAGCTCAACAGTGTTTATCACTTTGCTCTTATTCGGATTTTGGTGGACCATCAGTTGGGATTGCAGGGTATTTCTTGGGAGGACTTCATCTCCTGTGACTTCTTCAGCGCTCCACAGGTAGTATCAGAGACAGAGCATGAGACAGGTGGCCCATCCCATCAGTATGAGCGACATGAGACTGCTACTATGCCAGTATACATCACCTATCAGAGAGGCAGTAGACCCTTATTTGCAGTAGCAAAGTGAGTGTTATCTCCACCTGGGGTGGAAGGGGCCTCGCTTCCGACATCGACATCACATGAGCAGGGCAGAGGTAAGGAGCTAGTGCAGGAGGAAGGGCCATCAAGTGAACGAGAGACCGAATTCGTTCTCCTCCATGATGATGAGACAGATGCAGAACCAACAAATGTAGAGGTTACAGAGATCATCTAGGAGCAAAAATCAGTGATTGAGTCCTTATCCCTTGACTTGGAGAGGGCCAAGTGGAACATGAAGTACCCGGAGTAGAGAAACAAGCAGCTTGAGGATTAGCGGATGATTATGGAGCTGCAAAACATTCGTGAGCATCGCCAAGCTGCTCAAAGAAGAAGGGTTGAGCTCACATCTTTGGAGCAAGAAATCAATGAGGATCGGGAAGCAAACCTTGAGAGGGTCAACATGCATTTGGAGAGGTTGATGGACAAGGCTGACCAGGACCTTGCTCTACTGAGACACATGGCTTTCCGTTACAGGGTGCGAAACATGAGTGCACAGGCCTGAATAAGGAGTTTGAAGGCGAAATTGAGGAAAGCAACAAGAAAGGAAAAGAGGCAAAAGAGTAAGATTGTCTTCGAATCTTGGCTGAGGCTTCCTTGGCCCATCATAACACTCCATAGGGAACCTCTAGTCCAAATTTCAAGAAATTTGGGGAATTTTTGGTCACTTCACAAATTTTTGGGCAAAAAACAAGGTTTTTCTGCTAAAATTCTAGAGCTCCAAATGAGGAATGGTTTGCATTTTTGGATTCAGCATGGAAAACCATGACTACTGGTGGTCGGGCAAGAAATTTTGGCAAGGTATGAGTCTCCAAAAGGTCAAAAAACACCCAAAAATGGCCTCTCTGCCACTTTTTTGACACACAGGAAGTAGTCTTGGGAGAATGAAGATTTGGAGGGGCAAATGAGCACCAAATTCAAAAATTCCAGTGGGTTTAGAAAGTAGAAAGGACAAGATTTCCAACAAGCCCACTTGGGCACATTTTGGACACTTGCAAGTGCCCAAAAATAGGCCCCAAGGTAGTGCAGCGCACAAAAAAAATAGCGCGACGCACAGAGGAAAAATTGCCAAATTTGCTCCCGTTTCGCGAAATTTCGGTTCGCGACTTCTCCAAGTGGGCCCGCTCATCTACACTTCGGTTTTTTGGCACCAAAGGCAGAATTTAAAGTATTTTTTCTCTAGATTGGCTTCTATCCAAGTGGCGAAGGAAGGAAAACAGTCACCCAAGCCAAATGTCATGTTTGTAGCACTGCACCTGTAGCTAATGGTTGGCTCTTCATCTCCATTTTGTAATGATTTGAGTAACTCCCCAACCCTTGGGCATTCTATCTCTTCATGGAACATTCTATATATTGTATGCAAACCATTTGCAAAGTGTTGGTCAGTTTGTAACTTCTGGGAGACTGTGGGAAAGAAACTTTGTTTCTTCACTGTGTATTTTTGACAGAGAATTAATGAAGGGCAGTGGCTCTGTTTCATGAGATTCTTGTGGTTGTGAGTGTAGCAAATGTGTCTCTTATGTTTTCATATGTATTTCGTTATGTTTCATAATTCAATTCATGTTCATTTCCAATGAAATTTTCTGAGTGAGATTAGGTAGAATTCAATTTTATTTCTCTGCCTGTGGGAAAATTTCATGTTCAGTGTTCTTCTTCTATTGAAAAGGATTCATGTTCCTATGCCCTTTTCACACTCCTCAGCAATCTCTCTGTTCCGCGTTATTCCAAACTAAATTGCTACGCTTTCCGCCTGCCTTGACGCATAAAGTAATTTGTGCCTTTGTATTAAATTCTCTATTCTTTGCTGACCGTTGGTCCCATACCATCCCAGAATCTCGGTCATTCATAAAAATGGTTTCTTGTATCCATATTCACTTACTAGCCTAAGATCAATACTTCAATGTAAGTCATCTCAGAATGTTTTTTCTTATCTATTCACTGAGCGTGACTCGGAGAGAGCCCTCTCCTATTCTGGTAGGGCTAGCTACCAGACTAAGTGTGGTTTGTGGTTACCCTGAATTTTTCCTTCCTTCAGCCTAGGGCAGATTTAGGTGCTAACAAGTTCTTCGCTAGGTGAAGGCAGAAATGACATCTTGTAAGACTCGTACCCAAAGGGAATTTGTGTATGGTACTCTTGTTATGTCCTTTTTGCTTGAGAGAGTGCACGTGCAGAGGCCACGAATGCTTTTGGGTCAAGTTTATCCTAGGGAGCCAAGGCAAGGGTGATGGGCTTCCCTAGTTCCTCGACTTGGAGGGGGACCAATCTGACACTTCTTCGAAGATGATTTCTTCGAGTGGCTTAGTGGACAGATTCTAATGATTGTTGACTATGCCTATGAAGGCATGGATTTTACAAGAGATTTGGAGTTGATGCTTCCACCTAGCACATAGTGGGGGCCATAAGATAAGAAGTTTTTTTAGAGTACAAAAAGTAGTTTTTAACTTTTGAATGCTAATGTAATGTTTTTGACTTTATCGATGAACAATTACTTACATGAAGCATTTGCTTGACACATATGTGGCACCAGTGCATCCTACGACCATGCCCAACCAAGCAAGGTGGGGGGACCGACTACCTCGGGTTGCAGCGAGTGTGGCAGTCGTCGAAGAGGGAGATGATGCGCAGAGTCTCTGCGAGGATCTTAAGAACCTTGAAGATCTGAGCATAGGTTTTCCTCCTCTTCCCATGAGGGAGATCCCCACCCATATGCAGCGAAACACAATGGGTGTCCTTGAGCAGTTTTTGGTTCCTCTTAGGAGGTTAGCTAGAGTTGTTCTAAGTTTTCATGAGTAGTATACTCTTAGCAATAGCATGGTGTATCTAGCAGGAATTATAGCGAGGCTTAGTAAAGCCATTTTGTACTTAAAACACCCATGTTTTGGGAATTTTTTGATCTAAAAAACTGGATTCATATATATATATATATATATATATATATATATATATATATTGGCGTTTTATGATGTAAACGTTTTTTTAATGCTTTTGTAAATTTTTTATTGTGTACATTTTTACTTTCATGCATGTATCTATAATAAATGAGACATATGCCAATATAATACATAATTTGCTAATGAGTCAGCAACTATATTAAAATCCCGAGGAATGTGTTCATATCTAATAAACTCAAATTGACGTTCCAAAAGTCATACCCTTAAATAATGACTTAACAAGATTGGATTGTGAATGTGATAATGATTTTTCAATTGCATAATGACTAGCTGAGATTCTAACTCGACCACCTGATTCAAGATGTCCCGAGATGACACTTCAGTGATAAGTTAAATTACAGACATATACTCAGCAACGTTGTTAGTGGCAGTGCCAAGAAATACTCCCTTGGAACAAAGTAGTTCTGCTTATGTGTGTAAATGACCCAAGCAGCTTATGCAATGTGCCATGTGTGAAAATTAGCACCATCGGTGTATCCTATGTATGGTAAGGGTGATGAAGACATCTACACAACAAGAAACATGTATGAGACAAATACTCATAAAATGCCAAAAAATCCAATCACAACAAAAGGTAATAAAACTTATAAATACATAAAATTACAAAGCACGTGCCTATTACAATACTAGGCATAATACTCTTTCAGATAGAGCCCATTTCAGGGCTCTATGAGTGGGATTCCTTCACAATCCTGAAGTTCATTGGCACCTTTTGAGAGGGCCTTGGTGATGACATATGGATCGATCCACAATGGTTGAAGTATTCTTGTCCCCAAGAGATAGTGTTGTTTATCATAGAGTAGAACAAGATCGCCCTCTTGGTATGAACAAGGCTTAACATTTTTGTCATATTGGTCTTTGACTCGATGCTTATGGGCTTCAAGGGCTAGTGTGGCATCTCAATGAGCCTCATCCAGCTGATTGAGATATAGCAATTGCTCTTCTTCGGTAGTGGTGTCGGGCAAGAGTTCAATAGCGAGTTTGAGTGAAGGAATCTGGCACTCAATAGGTAGAGCTGCTTCCAGGCCATAACTGAGTTGGAATGGTGTAAACCCTATATCGGTTTTGTATGAAGTTTGGTACGCCCATAATGCAGGATATAACATCCAGTGCCAGTGGGTATTTTGGTTGGCTATTAATTGGTGGATCATGGTTCTTAGGACATCATTAATGGCTTCCACTTGGCCATTAGCCTGGGGTTAGTAGGAAGAATATTGTTCCTGCCTAAAACTGAGCAACGTTGTTAAGTCAGACATCATGTGATTCTGAAATTGAGAACCATGGTCTGTAATGATTGTGCGGGGCACACTAAAATGATAGATCACCTGATTGAATAGGAATAATGGCGTGCTTTCTCCATCGTCTTGGAAAGTGGGAACAACTTCAGCCCATTTCATAAAGTAGTCCACAATGACAATAATTTAGTTGTGTCCATCAGAGGAAGTGGAGTTGCATGTTATGAATTCAATACCCCATTTGGAAAAGGGGCCAACATAGACTACCAGATGTAGGGGGGCCGGGGTGCATGCATTTTCTTTGTAACTATTTGACAAGGGTGAAACTACCAGATTGCCTTGATACAATCTTTGAACAAGGTTAGCCAATAGTATCTTGCACGAAGAATTTTCTGGGTAGTGGCCATGCCAGAAAGATGACTACCACATGCCCCAGCATAACAGTCATTTAAAATGTGTTTCACCTCTTCCTAAGTGAGGAAACGTCGAAGACCTGTATCAGTGCCATGATGATATAAGGTATCCTTGAGAAATAAATAGTGTCAAGATTGGTGGTGGATGCGACGACGATCACCTGATGATAGCTCAGGCCAGAATCATTGTGCTTGGAGGTAGAATAGAATTTCACCATACCAAGGTTCATTTGAGTCAATCAGATAGACAGATTCACCTGGAAGAGGATCAGGGGCTATCTCATTTGGATCGGCAATAGAAAGATCCGACAATACTTCTACAAAGACTAAGGATTTTTTCGCCTTGGCGGTGGCGAAAACCAAATCAAATTTCTAGAGGATAAAAATCCATTTGGAATATTTCCCCCCGATGACTTGAAGAGACAAAATGTGTCTCATGGGGTTCTGAAAAGTGATGATGGCAGTCTGTCACAGTAGTAGATAGTGTTGAAAGAGATTGACAGCAAAGACAACTGCTAAGGACAACTTTTCTACATGTGAATATCGGAGTTCAGACCCAGCTAGGCCTTTCAAGAGATAATAGATCACATTCTCACTAAGATCATAATGAGTTTGAACCAAAACCATACCAATAGAGGATGGTGAGGCTACCAGGTATAGGATAAAGTCACGTGAATAGTTGGGAGGACAAAGGAGTGCGGCAGATATAAGTGCCTCTTCCAAGGCATCAAATGATCATTAGGCTTGATCATCCCACACGTATGGTACTCCTTTCTTCAGTAGGCACATAAATCCTTTTGTCATCTCCATGTAGTTTATGATGAATCATCCTAAGAAGTTTGCTTTCCCTTACAGATGTTGGAACTATAAAATGGATTGTGGCTCGGGAAATTGAGTAATTGCCTTTACCTTATCGGGATCAACCCTTATCTCGTGTTTAGAGACAATGAAATCAAGTAGACATCCAGATTCGACAAAGAAAATATATTTATGTGGATTCAGACGTATGTTATAGAACCTGCACCTAAGAAAAATTGCTTGAAGATGAACTAGGTGTTGGGATCACTTCTTGGAATGGACTGGAAGGTTGTTCAAGTAAGCTTGAACAATGTGTTAGATATCATGGAATGTGTAGTCCATGGCCTGTTGAAATGCTACTCTAATGTTCTTTAGATTGAACGAGAGTTTTCTATATGAAAATATTCCCCAAGGGAAAATGTAGGTGGTTTTTTGTTGGTCCGTTGGTTTTATAGCGATCTGGTTATATCCTGAGAAACCATCCATAAATGATAAGGATTCACAACTAGTGCAATCATCAAGTATTTGGTCGATGAACGGTGTCGAATAATTATCTTTTGGACATGCGGTGTTCAAATCCTAGTAATCAACACAGACTTAGATGGTACCCTGTTTTTTATCTACAATAACCAAATTGGAAACCCATTCTGTCAAAGGAACAAGGTAAATGAAACGAGCATGTAATAATTTTTCCACCTCAGTCTTGATGGTTGTAGTTTTGCAAGAGTGGACTGATCAGATTTTTTGGCTGACAGGCTTGGTATTGTCATAGACCTTGATCTCATGCTCGATGATAGATGGGTCTATGCCAGTCATCTCATCATAAGACCAAGTGAATACATCGTGTAATTTCTTCAAAAGGCAAGTGAAGCTTGCAATTTCCTTAGGATTGCAATTGGCTCCAATCTGTATATTTTCCATGATGCCTGTCTTGAATGAGATATCAATAAGAATTTTCTTTGAAAGTTTGTCCATGTTCCATTCCAAATCCAAAGTTTGGACGGTTGTATAACTCGAGGGAACAATATTAGGTGTTTCGAAGGACAATATTTGTATAGGAGTCGCGTCTGAATTAGATATCGAAACACGATAGTGAAATTTTTCCCAAGGTCACTCCTCTAAATACATGATCTCTCAAATAGCTTTTTCCGAAGGTAGGACTTGATTGAGGAGATCGTTAGAGGGGGTAGTTTGAGAGAGGACGTAGTACCATTTGCCATGACCAAAGTGACATGAGAATTAGATGCAGATTGAATGTCCTGATAGGCCAATTTGACTAGTAACAGTGGCATTTTTTCTCCATAAGAGTCAACGTCTGAAGGGGCTAGGAGGATCTAGGGATCATTTGGGTCATGATGACTAGTGGAGACCATATAAACCATCTATGGAACCATGAGTAGAGGGAGAGGAAAACAAACCATCAGGGAAGAACCCTTCAAAAGGTCAGTACCGATACTGACATAAGAGTCATGTATGCCACCCACTAAAGGTAAAATGCCACTAGGAAATTAATATGGGGTGCAAAAATATAGTTGGTCCACCGTGACTATCCTTCTATATAATGGAAATAGGATGATGCGAAAAATAATAGACATTATGGAAGTCATGGCATAAGTCCAACTGTGACACAAAAGTAGATTATAGTCAAGTTTTTTATCGATGCCTTCAATGTCCACTGTTACCATTTTCCCACTCAAAGTGATGGGGTAGCTAGCAAGGTAACCGTTTGGGATGAATGTATCACAGTCGAAAGCTTTAAGGTAATTCATCGATATATAGAGGGTTGGAGAACCCAAGGTGAGCCAACATGAAGTAGACATGACACAAGTCGAAGCACCTTCATTAATGACAATTCGATGTAACCCTTATCCTTTCGAAAAAAATTTAACCTGAAATGTAAGTTGGTGGGAAAGGGGAGGTTTACATTTCTCCATGTAGAGTATTGCTAGCATTGAATCCTGAGGCTCAACCACACCAATAGATGAAAGTAGATCTTTCCTTTGTGTTGGACAAGTTTGCAATACTTCGAGTGCAGACATAGCTAACGGTGCTTACGCCAAATCTTCTACAATATTGTAGTTCTAGGCAGCACGTGCATATATATTACATGTTGTGCGATGAAGTGACCCCTTTGGGGGATGAATTACAAGATCAGAAATTGGCCTTTCGATATGAATATCTTTTGGTGGCGGTGGGTTTGAACTCCAGCCAGCATCGTGAGTGTAAGCGAATGGAGCTCCATAGGTTTTGGCTCGTGTTTGAAGATCAACTGTTTCAAAGGTGTAAATGATTGATGGTCCTTCATCAGTTGAAGGATGATGTGAAACGTCATTTCCCCCTTGCAGGGTTGAGGCAAGGCTGCAATAAGATGTTGTTGTTGCTGAGCAGGGAAAGGGTTATGTAGGACTACGAGGGTTTGGCCAGTGTCCTTTTGAGCAAGAAGATTTGTGCATTCTTGGAGGTGTGGACAACGATGTGTCATATGGTCTTCCACATAGATTTTGCAAGGGAACTTTACATCTTTGTCCTTTCCCCTATCATGTGGTGCATCATATTTCTTCTTTGGGTTGGATTTCTTGGTTGGATGCTCTTCAGAAGGAGCTGCCTTTTTCTTATTCTTCTTATTCTTACCATTGGGTTGTTTTATAGACTGCATAGAGTTTATCTCAACGATAGGAAGAGTATCTAATTAGGTAGTAGGATCAACAAAAGACTGGGAAATGTGTTTGCTAAATTTTTTTACAATAGACCCAGAGGTAGAACTGATAATACCATCAGCGTTCATGCCGGGTTGCTGAGTAGCAGGAGCATTGGAAGTTTTGGGGGCATTGGGGATTACGTTGTACATTGTGCCAGACTACGAATAAATAAAATCTAAGTGTTGGGCACAAAAAATGGATGGGTCTTTAGTGACTACACCACCTAGGGAAACATCCTTGGTGATTTGGGGAAGAAGATATTTACAGAACCAATCTGCTAATAGATAATTCAGAATGGGAGATTTTACTAGCCTTCGCCTACGTCTCCATTCATGAATGTGATCAGAGATGTGGGTGGAGGTGCCTTGGCATAAAGTAGTAAGCAGTTCCATCCCAGTTTTGTAGTGGATGGGTAGCTGAAAGTGCTTTAAAAATTCCATCATCAAGGCACCTAAGGTATTAACTAACGTGCATGGTAACTTAATGTACCACTTGGCGACATTTTCAGTAAGGGTGTGGGGGAACATTCAGAGACAGATACTGTCATCCACCATGGAGTTTGATACACACCATAGATGATAGGTGGTGACATGTGTACCCAGGTCATCCCCTTTTTTCCTTCAAACATTTGGATGTGGGTAGGAATCTTTTGCAGGATTGGAGGTCAATGTAAGTTATGGTATATGAGGTCATTTTTCAATTTGTACAGACCGGGGAAGTTGAGTGTTGCCAAAAAAGGAAAATTTTTTGCTACCCCCATTCTAACTAGGGTGATGACAAATGACTTGAGGGTCCTTGTAGTCTGCCCCATCATATTTTTTCCAGCATTATACATAGGATTTGTTGAATAATAGTTTCCTTGAGGAACAGTCATATATTATGGTTGTCCATATGGGTTGTTAGGTTGGGGGATATAAGATTGATTTCCATGAGGATAATAATTGTCCCCTTGACTCAATTGAGGTTGAGAATGGGGTGCCCAAATGAATTAAGTGAGACTAAGTTGAGGGATCCCGTCAGCCACATAGTTGGTTTTCGACACTTAACTGAAATATGGAGGATTGATGTCAATCAACGACTCTCCAATTTGTCCTATAAACATAGGGAGAACTGTAATGCCCCCTTCCAATATGTGAATGTTGGGAACGGTGCCCCATGGCATTTGAAACTGGGGGTTTGAACTAAACAAATGATTCCAACCAAAGGGATTGTTGAAGTGACCCATGCTAACAAAGCTATTTTGAGCACTTCCCCAAGGTCCAGGAGTAGACACTAAAGGGGAAGAAACTGGTATGTACTCAGTTCTGATGATCATTAACTGTTGATTGTGAACCAGTATTTATAGCAGGGTTCATGATCAATAGTGCAGTACTGATTGTCGGCTGGGGAAGTGAGGGTGGACCAAAATTGTCCACAAAATCCCACGACCCGTTAGTCACTGATGGAATGGTGGGTGTAGGTACAATGGAAGACATGGTAGGTACAAGTGCAACTTGAATCAAAAGTGGTCCGAAAGGATTAATGATAGGAGGATTATAAAGAGGTACAAAACCTTTAGTGAAAAAATATCCCGGTAGTATCAAGTCTTGGGATGTATGGACCGATTCAGTGTTAGATACTAGAGATTGATTACTTGAAGATGGGTAATCTGGCTCACTGAGGATCAGTGGATCTTCCATAGTGAGTGAAAGAAGACCTTTTTTTCACCTAGATTGACGACGAGGGCCATATGTAGCCATGGTTACCGATATATTTTATCAAAAAAAATATAGTGATATTGATTATAGTCTTAGTGATAACAAACTAGCACGTAAAAAATAAAAAATACTCTAAAACGTCGATCAGTAAGAAGGGGATATGACTCTGTCTAATAAGCACCATTTGCTAGAGATGAAACCCAGTATCACAATGAATAAAAGAGAGAGATGGCCAAATGTACAGTTATGATTACTCTTGAGCTTCACCCAAACCTCAGCTTAAGGGTGCAAGTACTCTCGTGAAGATGAGAACCCTCCGAAAATCCGAAGACATAGTAGGTTCGTCTATTTAGGTACTAGGGCAGCCCGCCCCAGTTACCTTATGTTCCTCGCTAAAAAGTATGTACACTATGGCTACCTAAAATCAAAGAAACTACTGGGGGGACATGGTCGCAGATAGTATGTTGTGTGGGTAGGATACCTGAGTCCCTGACTCAGCTCCGATACCCCTGAAGGGATCCCCGATACACAGAATACGCAAAGGAGATGTAATTGAAGGTGGACTACCTTCTTTCACATTCCAATATTGTCTCGCATTTAGCTCCACTTTGACTGGAGTAGTCCTAGATAGTATGAGTGCAACAATATTTTCCTTCTTTAACGACACTAGTCTCGATTTTACGATCTTGGGCAGTTAACTCAAAACTACCTGACCCAAGATCCTAGCCTAGACTAATATGTGTGTATACTAAAAAAAGAGTTGTTGATTGATTTTATTATGAGATATATTTTAAATTTACTTGGTTAATGCCTTCAGAAGGGGTGTTGACATACGGAATTTTTTGGGACTTTGACACAAACCATGGAGAAAATGCTTTCACTTTTAGTTTAATGAATGACATACTTCTACAAGGAGAGGATCATTTATACATCAGTCAATACCATGCATCCAGTGCAGTAAAACATAATCACAACTTGAAGGCATGCAATTCTCTCTAACAACTAAACCAAATCAATGTAGAATCTAACCAACTAAGCAGAAAAACTTTAACAAATTTGTATTTTATTTGTTCTAAAAGACATAAGCAGTTAAGCTATTTTCCAAAAAAAAAATGTTCAAGAAACAGGCAACCAAATAAAAATGCACAACTACAGATCCTTGATCACACTATAGGCAGCTTCCGCAACCCAGGAGTTCAGAGAACTGGTTGTTTATCAAAATTTCGCTGGCTAACACACTTCAGAAGAGGGTACAGAGAGTTAGTGACTGCACTAACGCTCCATCTGCAAGCCAGTAGAGCGTTATAACTCTCTGGTGGCACTGTTGGGGTGTGTTAGGGGGGTAAGAGGTCAAAAAGGAGTCTTTTGGGATCATAACAAAAGCTTAGCATAGTGAGGATGGTGTTGAAGAGTCTTGAATGGTCAAAAAGGGAACCAAGAAGTACAGGAGGTCCTAGAAGAAAGAGAGATCTGGAACTTGGTAGGAGAAAACCAGGAACTAGGTATAGTCTCCAACGGAGTCACCAATTCTACTACAGGGATTAATTCACGGGTGGTTGTGGTTGTGTTGTGGTAAAAACACAACCCCTCCATTTTTGACTTGTTCACTTCAAATAATGGGGGCCCTTTCTATAAAATTTTGGCTAAACACCTTTTTGGATTTTTATTTAGTTGATTGCCCTACGCTTTTGTTAATTTTTCGTTTTCTTTGGATTCTTGTTTTGATTGCTTTGTTAAAATCAATTTTTAGAAACTTCCCATTGACGCTTGTTTCGTCTCATTTGGGCAACTGGTTTGAAAATGGTACTCCTTTGAAATCTCGTCATTTATCTAGTCTCGGTTAAAAATGTATAAAATGTACAATATTGCATTTTGTAAAAAGATTAGTTTGATAATGCATTTATTTTAAATATTAACCCCTAGTTAGTTCTTACTAAATTTTTTTTTTTTTAACTTACATAGCCAAATCATCAAGCAACCGGATTTTAGTAATTTACTCCAATAAATTACTAATCTCGAAAAATCATAATTTCGAAGTGGCTGTAATTTATTTTTTTTATTTAGTTTCAAAATAGATGTAGTTTAATTTTCATTTTTATTAAAAGTGGCTGTAGTTTATAAAATAAACCTCATAAAATAAAAATTGATCTTTAATGTTAAATCTTAAATTAATTAATTTAATTAAATTAAAATTTAATTAAAAAAAAAATTGTTTCGCAATCGAAGGATCGCATCGGGACTTTTTAATAAACACATCTCTTAAAACCCCGATACCCAACGCCGATTGCGAAAAGACATGTCACATTGACCAACCCTCGTTATAAATTTTAATTACATTATCGGAAAATCGAATCGGCATTTCGCATCGCAACATTTTAAAAAACCCCGAAGACCTCACTTCCCGATCGTCGATCGTCGATCGCTGATTGCGATAAGGACTTCAAACAATTAACCAAAGTCTTATAACACATTTGGTTTTTTAAGTTTTGAACTCATTCATTCATACACGAATGAGTTAAAAGGTGATGAATGAGTATAATATGAAGTAAAGATGGTCAATTAATTAATTTATTTATCTTTTTTAGTTTTATTTAATATTTAAAATAATAAATTTTAAATTAATTAATTTAATTAATATATAAAATTTAATTAATTTAATTAAATTAAAATTTAATTATTATTTAGATTAATATTAATTAGTTTTATATTAGATTTAATTTGTTTGTAAATAATTAATTATATATCAATTAGTTAGATTAATTAATTAAGTTTAGTTCATAATTAACAATTAAATTAGAATTAATAAGAGACTAATTTAAGATTAGATTTTTAATTAAAATTTTGATTTTTAACCTAGCAAAAGAGTTTCGAGATTTATGCCAAATTTGACTCATCAACTTTGGAAGTTCATAGAATGAGTTTTACTTGACCAAATGAGGCCCGGGACAGCTCATTGGAAAGAGAAAATCAAGGAGAACATTTTTGAGGAGGTTTCACTAACAAATTTAATCATTTATTGGGTCAAAAATCAGGCAGAAGATCAAGCTCCGAATTTTCAAAACAAAATCAATTTTCTGAGTTATTTTTTTCATTTTCATTTGTCCAAAGCCTCTTCTAATAGCAGATCCATTGGTTAATAATATCTTTGGCCAATTAAACCACCACAAACATCAATAGAGAGCTTATATTTTATTTTCAATTATTTATTTAAATAGAATCTGATTGGATTTGATTTAATTGCCAGAAATGATATTTTGATTGCATCTTAATTTATTTTGATTTCTTTTTGAAGGAAAACAGTGGAAGAAATATGGAGAAAAGGATCTCAATCAATGAGAGTCCTCCAGCAATTGAAGATCAAGATTTTTGAGCAAATAAAATTGGATTTGATAGATTTCTCTTCAACAAACTCTCCTCTCCAAAATCCCTTTACAAATAGTATAAATAATAGATTGCAGAATGTAATTAAGGGTTGCTCTCTTCTGCAATTCTAGACTTCTAAAAGCACTATTGTAATATGAATTTAGAGTTGTAGGAGAGAGGAGAGAAAATCTCAGATCTGTGGATTATTGAGGATTTTTCCTTTGTATCTTGAATTATGTATGAAGGGCAGAGTTTGCACTATTGTGGCTTTAGTTTTGAAGGCAGAAGTTCAAGCAATGTAAAGCACTGTTGGAGACCAAGGTCAGAGAAATGGAGGTAATAAATTGGTATTTTTAATACTACTATTTCAAATATAAGTTTCATTTTTATGGTAATAGGAATATGTCATTTTATTCATGTTTGTGCACTATTGTCAATATGGGTAATTTGTCTCAATGTTGTTATTATGTATCTCTGTTTTTATGGATTAAATTCTGATTTCTAAGTAACTATTTGCTCATAAATCCGTCTTATAAAACTGATTTATTGAATGGTAATGTGTTGTGAACTATTTCCACATATCATTATTCAATTATTGGATTTACTGATTTGATAATTAATATCATTTTTGTGAAATACTTCCTGAATGTTGTTCGTTTATTTTTTCAGTTAAGAGGTCTCAATAGAATGTGTTTTGGTAACTATAATATCAGTTAATTGAACTACTTTATTAACTTGATATTCATTATAAACAAGACATATTTAAATCTCAATACTTTAATTATCTTTCTCTTAGTTGGGTTAGATCTATATCTGTCTAATTAAGATATGATTTAGATTAGTTTTTTTGCTTGCATCATTATTAGAATAAGCTTGCATTTAGAGTAAAAATTCCTCTTCTCAAAGAGGCAAAATTTTAGTTGTGGCTTGACTGAACCCAAATCAGCTTAAGGGTCATTCTCTTTCCTAATCAGCAAGAAGAAGTGATCTGATATCTTTGTCTATTGGTAGGTAAAGATACATCATAAACCAATAGTAATAGGGAGAAGGTAACTGGACCTAGTTAAACCAGTCGGAGCCACCACACCAAACGGAAAAGGAGCTACTCTAAGGTTCGGACCGAGTGGTTATCCCCCATTGTTGTTGCATCGATTTTCGAGGCATCAACATTTTTTGTGCTAGAAGGAGGGCATGAAACTTTTTGTCTATTGGAGTCTTTCCAATTTTAATATTTTATTTATTGAGATGGCTCCTCTTAAACTTCCAATTTGGAGTTGTATCCATGGACGTGTATCTTCCAGTACTCCACTCGAAGTGGTAAGACTCTTGTCTCAGGTAAAGTTTAATGGTAAGGGAAATTCTTCTGCTTTTAATCATGTCTTTCAATTTATTCAAAATGTTTCAAATTATGATTTTCAAGGAATTGATAAAGGCATTTTATGCAGAATTTTTACTCTCACATTTGCGGCAAAAGCCAGAAACTGGTGTAAAACTCTTTCGGTTGCCTCAATCCATAGCTGGGATCAGTTTGTTACAATTTTCATTTCTAAATTTGAAGGCTACGATTATGAACAGGTATGTGATGAAATTGAATATCTACGAAGATTTGAAAATGAGTCCGTTAATGATTTTAATATTCGATTTCATTTAAATTGTTTAAGATTTAAAGATGAAGATAAACCTACGGAAGAAGAATCACTAGATTGGTTTGAATATATTTGTTCTCTTCTTCTCATTTCCAGTTCATATGAAATTAGTTCAAGTTTTGTTTCATCCCCTTCTAACATAAATGAGAATACCAATATGGATGTGCAAATAAATTGTGATGAAATGGTTTCACAAAGCTTGAAAAATATTTCTATTCAAATGCAAGAAGACAACATCAGCAATTTTGGAGAAAGAGCCGCCTTGAAATCTGAAAGCTACTTTGAGGTAAATTCAGAAAATCAGATTGGAAATCAGCAAGTGCAAGCAGCGATCAAAGTAAATAATAAAATGAAAACTGTTGTACAAATTTCTAAATCTTTCCATGATGAACAAATGCCGAAATCAGAGCAGCAAAGCAGCCTTCTTCAAGAAAGCATGCACACGCAAAGGAATGATCTGCAATCTGAAATTTACAATGAGCATAATGCACAAGAGTTCTCAAATAGAGACACTTTTAAATACATTGTTTCAGGTTCACATTTTTCTCTTTATCCTGATATTTTTAATGATGGTAATTTTTCCCCTCTTGGTATTAATGATATTTCAGAAAATACAGAGGCTGATCTAAATGAATTACCATTAAGTTTTTATCAAGATAGAGAAGAAATTAACGATCATTCTTTTGCCATTAATGAACATGAAATTCTTGTTCTTCCTTGTTTGGATATATTGGATGAGATTGAAGGGAATTCTAGAGAATCTTGTGAGATCATTTATGATAATTACTCTGATATTGAGGATGTTGATTTCAATTTTTCTCAAGAGAATCCTCATGATAAAATTCAAATAACATCTGATAATGAGGAATGCTTCAATTTAGAAATTATCCCAACCAATCCTCATTTTAGAGCAGCAAATTATCTTCATGATTTCATTATTCGAGAAAACTTTCCAATTTATGATTTGTATCGTGATCAAGCTCTCATTCCTACTCATAATCATAATTCGTTTTCTAATTCACAAGTTGGAATTCAAAACTACTCAAATTCCATAATTTTGGCCAATCCTTGTGAAAATGAAATTATTTCAAAACGATCCCAATTGTGTTGTAACATTAGTTGTACAAATAGTGATTTCATTTTAGTTTTTATTTCACACTTATTTTGTTTAAATTTAGATTTATTTTTTTATTTTATTTTTCAGAATTTTAACACTTTATGCTGCCATATTGAGCACTTTATTATCAAACACTCAATTGATGAATTGCCTTATCGGGAAATTGAAGTTTCATATTATAACCATGAACATCAAGAGTTGTTAACATGTCAATGTCAATTGATATTCATTTCTTATCAAAAGCTTCTATCTTCTCAAAGGCAATATCAACAAGAGAATGTATTTTTACAATCTTGCCAGCAATCCAATTTGATTAATAATTTTTCATTTTATTTGAAAGACTTCCATCCATTTTTCATTAATCCATTTGAAAAATATTTGGAAAGTTTTCCTTCATGGAAGATTGTCAATAATTTAATATTTGTACATAACATTAACAATTTTTTTCAGGCCTTTGAATCTAAAAATTCATCTTCACAATCTGGCCTGTTATCTCTTCTTTTGAACATTTCCCAATTATTAATAGAAATCCATCCATATTTCTATGATCTAATTGGTATTCAATTGGAAAGAAAATTTCAAGAGAAAGAGATTTTAATTAAGTTTCTAACAATAACTATACATTCTGATTTCATATTTATTTTCCTTAGTTTAGTTAGATTTGTATTTTTATTACTAACATTTGAACTGTACATATATGCGAGAATAAAAATGAGAGAATGGTTACACTGGAAATATGACTATACCTAGTCATGTTCATGTATATGGTTAGAATAGGAGTAGAATTAGTTTAGCTAGTTTGTTTTATGTAGTTAATTTATTTTTAATAGTTCTGTAGATTATAAAATAAAACAAAGCAATTAGCCATTTTCATACATGTTCAGTGAAAACATTTTCTCTTTGTCAGAAAGTTTTAATTATTGTTTTCTTTTTTTTTTTTAATTTCTTACAGCGATACCTCTACTCTGTCTATTTTGAATAATCTATTGATTAAATTCAATTAAGGTTGCACTTGGCATTGATCGCCTCAAAGCCACTTTTCTTTATTTCGATATTTCCTTCTAATATTTTCTTTTGAAATTTATATGGTAAGGATTTGAGGATATAAAAGCTTCATGATCCCATTATCCCATGAAATGTATGACTGTCTATGATAAGCTTAATTCTAATTCAATCATTATTAGTCAGTCTAACCTTTCACAGTAATCATATGAAGTTCATATTATCTTCCTTGAAATTTGCTAAGGATGTTTGGTACGCATTTACGAGTTTATTCTCATCCATTATTAGTTCATGTTTTCCTTAATTTATTTTTTATTTTGTTCTGTTTTATTTGCAAGTTTTCATTTTGTTTTCAAAACTTAAAGTAAGCAGCAAACCCATTTCAAATTTGGAACACGTTCAGGGAAATTTTATTTCTGATTCATTAGAATTTAAGCATTTTTGTAGCTTTGCTTTCATTCATTAGAAAACCCAAGTGAAATTTAAAACATTATCGTAAGATTCATGTCTGAAATGTTTCAACCTGATTTTTATATTGCTAATAAAATATCTTCGATGTATTACCTCACTCATATGCCATATCACATTTCGCATATCGGAGGTTTGCAAGTGAAGTATACTTCCATTATCATGAATCGCCGATCTCCGATAAATGAATTTACCGATATTGTGACGACCACATAATTTCGGACCCGATATGAAATTCAAATAAAATTCATAAAAATATCGCGCCCGCTCAATCGCAATAATGGTAGGAGCAAAACTTTAAAAGGGCCGATGTTTCGGATCCGATATGTTATTAAAATCCCATCATAAAAAGTTATCGGGTCCGCTCTTCATCGCATATCAGCATCGCAAGAAATATATTGTGTTACATCGGATGCTTAAGTTTGCCAATCGCCAATTAGTTATGATATCCATCGCATCACCCATCTTGCAATCGCTTCATCACATTTTTATGGCCATATCACTATTCCAAATTTGTAATGCGCAATGTGCAATGTGAAAAATTCAAATCGCGAGATGCGATGTGCGATATAAGAATTGCAGCATGACTATCCCCGATTCGCAATATAACAGCTCTTCAATAGTGTGATCACTACATCTCATTGCACATATTTTCTTCGCATGATCTCATATCAGCAATTTGATATTTCAACCACCGATGCAATAACTTCCAATGCATGCCTTTGAGCCATTAACATTTAATCGATATATGGCATAGAAACAAAAGTGAAGTCCTTCAAATTAAACTTGAAGCATGGTGAAGAAACATGTTATGTGAATCATCCGATATGGCGATGTGTTATTTTAAAAAGCGAGCTTGGGTAACCACTATGGGAAAAAAACAATTAATGACAAATTTGCAGCATACAAAAATCATTTCAATTTCTCATACATTTTAGTTTTAAATATATAATTCCATATTAACAATGGAATTCAAGACCTCTCTATCTGCATATTTAAATTTTATTATGTTGGATTTGGTCTTGATTCTGGACAATTCAAATCATGGAGTTTATATGAAACTTATAATATTTTGAGAAATAGTCATTATTGCAAATTCTCATTCTCATTTCTGATGCATTTGTTTTAATTTCGATTCCCTTGAACATAAAGCATTCCATTTATACATTTTACTACTTGCTTTAGTGTAAATAAAATAAATAATGATTTTGGGTTATAAGATTTTGGTTAGTTTGACTTCTTCACGTTTTTAATGATAATTAAAATAAGAAGTCAGCTAGTTTGGAGAAACTGATACATTTCAGGTAAGATCAAAAGCAATTATCTAATGGTAAGATTCATGTACCCACTTTCATTAATTTCCATTTCGTTGCTTTAGTTTCAGTTTTGTTTTTCTGATATATAAATCTGTTTTGCAGCTCTTTATAAAAACTTTCAATCCTCTACCGGATCATATTTTCGAAGTCCTATACTTTTCTCCTAGCTTTATTTCAATAAGTAGCGATAATCCTGATTGACACAGCTACACCAGAAAGTTTTAGAACTTTTAGCTTGTTTCTTTAAGCATTCCTTTTATTAGAAAATGATTAAGATGATGCTTTGAAACAAGAAGATTGATATCAGACATAAAATTTTCATTGTGGCTGAATTTTATTATCGCTACTATCCTAAAAGCCTAAAACACTTACAACCCTGCAAGGTATGATTTTTCTAAATCTCGATATAAGAATTCTTCATATTGTTGAGACATTGGTATAAACATTCTTGTTTGAGTTTATCTTTTGAAACTTGAATTTTCCTTCATTTTTCAAATTTCTTCATTTTTATTTTTGTTTGCTGATTTCTTTTCACTTTGGCTTAAGAATTCTTTTTCCTTTAATTTTCAATTGTGATTTTGGTGACTTTGCCGTGATTTATATGGAAAGCCTTCTTGTTACCTAACTATAGCCAGCATACATGGAGAAAAATTGCTAATAGTCACCTATTAGCTTTTTCTTAAATCTCTTAGTGAAGTTTGATTTTCTTATTATAAAGGTAGACATACTTAAGGAAGAGATTACCGATCAAGAGAAGTTGGCAAAGTATCATAAAATCTGGAGAAATTTATTTTTCATCGAAATTGTAATCATTTTGAAATTTCAAAATTTTATCAAGACCTTTCAAAGTTTTATTATCAGTCAAGAAAAGTTATTTATAACCAAGTAAAGACACTTTACAGCAAAGCACTTTTAACTCTGAAATTGTCATTCTTAACTCTTAAGGATTCAATGATTCTCCCTGTCCCAAAGAGTCTTATTTTTCTAGAGTATAATCAAGAAATATATTTAAACTTAAAAGATAAGAGGTCTCATCATGAGTCTGCTTACCATGATTATAGGGAAAAATAGGCTGACATTACCAACACTGCTAAACAAACCAGGGTAATGGCTTATGATTGCCAACAACTATAAGACAAGGGGTCTCATCACGAGCCAGCGTGTTCAGTCCAATTATAACCAGTGAATGACATTGTCAACTATCTATATATATATATATATATATATGGATTTAACTCTAGGTCAATAATTCTTAAATAGATGGGATTCTGAATCATTGATGATTAAAAGGTAACCCTGCCGAGACTATAGATGTTTGCTGGCAACAGTGGCTTTACCTGTGACAAATGAGTATATTTTAAAAGCTAAGCTGTAAAGTGACCCCTGCTTTATCTTTACAACTAATTAAGGACTGATATAGAGTTTTGAAATATTTTAATTTATGAGAAGTTTTAAGAAAATTAGAGTTAGTGATTCTTGTTTTTATTCAGATTAATGAATCTAGTCAAGCATTCCAAAAAATAATTCTCTCCTTTAATTATTTTTACTTTAATTTTAGGAAAATCTCATTCATATCAAACAGAGATAACTGGTTCTTCTCCCGTATGTCGCCATTATTGTGGTAAAAACACAACCTCCCCATTTTTGACTTGTTCACTTCAAATAATGGGGACCCTTTCTATAAAAATTTTGGCTAAACACCTTTTTAGATTTTTATTTAGTTGATTGCCCTACACTTTTGTTAATTTTTCGTTTTCTTTGGATTCGTGTTTTAATTGCTTTGTTAAAATCAATTTTTTATAAGCTTCCCATTGACACTTGTTTCGTCTCATTTGGTCAACTGGTTTGAAAATAGGATTCCTTTGCAATCTCGTCATTTATCTATCCTGAGTTAAAAATGCATAAAATGTACAATATTGCATTTTGTAAAAAAATTAGTTTGATAATGCATTTATTTTAAATATTAACCCCTAGTTAGTTCTTACTAACATTTTTTCGTTTTTTAACTTATACAGCCAAATCATGAAGCAACCGAGTTAAGTAATTTACTCCAATAAATTACTAATCTCGAAAAATCATAATTTCGAAGTGGCTGTAATTTATTTATTTAATTTCGAAATAGCTATAGTTTAATTTTCTTTTTTATTAAAAGTGGCTATAGTTTATAAAATAAACGTCATAAAATAAAACTAAAATAAAAATTGATCTTTAATATTAAATCTTAAATTAATTAAATTAATTAATTTAATTAAATTAAAATTTAATATATAAAAAATAAAAAATAAAAAATTATTTCACAATCGAAGAATTGCATCGAGACTTTTTAATAAACACATCTTTTAAAACCCCAATACCCCTCCCAACACCGATTGCGAAAAGACATGTCACATTGACCAACCCTCATTATAAACTTTAATTACATTATCGGGAAATCGGATCGACGTTTCTCATCGCAACATTTTAAGAAAACCCCGAAGACCTCACTTCCCAATCGGCGATTGCGATAAGGACTTCAAGCGATTAACCAAAGTCTTATAACACATTTGGTTTTTTAAGTTTTGAACTCATTCATTCATACGAATGAGTTAAAAGGTGATGAATGAATATAATATGAAGTAAGGATGGTCAATTAATTAATTAATTAATTTTTTTTTAGTTTTATTTAATATTTAAAATAATAAATTTAAAATTAATTAATGTAATTAATATATAAAATTTAATTAAATTAAAATTTAATTATTATTTAAATTAATATTAATTAGTTTTTTATTAGATTTAATTTGTTTGTAAATAATTAATTATATATCAATTTGATTAATTAATTAAGCTTAGTTCATAATTAACAATTAATTAGAGACTAATTTAGGATTAGATTTTTAATTAAAATTCTGATTTTTAGCCTAGCAACAGAATTTCTAGATTTATGTCAAATTTGACTCATCAACTTTGGAAGCTCATAGAATGAGTTTTACTTGGCCAAATGAGGCCCAGGACGGCTCATTGGAAAGAGAAAATCAAGGAGAACATTTTTGAGGAGGTTTCACTAATAGATTTAATCATTTATTGGGTCAAAAATCAGGGAGAAGATCGAGCTCTGAATTTTGAAAACAAAATCAATTTTCTGAGTTATTTTCTTCATTTTCGTTTGTCCAAAGCCTCTTCTAATTGCAGATCCATTGGTTAATAATATCTTTGGCCAATTAAACCACCTCAAACATCAATAGAGAGCTTATATTTTATTTTCAATTATTTATTTAAATAGAATTTGATTGGATTTGATTTAATTGCCAGAAATGATATTTTGATTGCATCTTAATTTATTTTTATTTCTTTTTGAAGGAAAACAGTGGAAGAAATATAGAGAAAATGATCTCAATCAATGAGAGTGCTCCAACAATTGAAGATTAGGATTTTTGAGCAAATAAAATTGGATTTGACAGATTTCTCTTCAACAAACTCTCCTCTCCAAAATTCCTTTACAAATAGTATAAATAATAGATTGCAGAATGTAATTAAGGGTTGCTCTCCTCTGCAATTCTAGACTTCTAAAAGAACTACTGTAATAGGAATTTAGAGTTGTAGGAGAGAGGAGATAATCTCAGATTTGGGGATTATTGAGGATTTTTCCTTTGTATCTTGAATTATGTATGAAGGGCAGAGTTTGCACTATTGTGGCTTTAGTTTTGAAGGCAGAAGTTCAAGCAATGTAAAAGACTATTGGAGACCAAGGTTAGAGAAATGGAGGCAATAAATTGGTATTTTTAATACTACTATTTCAAATATCAGTTTCATTTTTATGGTAACAGGAATGTGTCATTTTATTCATGTTTGTGCACTATTGTCAATATGGGTAATTTGTCTCAATGTTGTTATTATGTATCTCTGTTCTCATGGATTAAATTCTTATTTCTGAGTAACTATTTGCTCATAAATCTGTCTTATAAAATTGATTTATTGAATGGTAATGTGTTGTGAACTATTTCCACATACCATTATTCAATTATTGGATTTACTGATTTGATAATTAATATCATTTTTGTGAACTACTTCCTGAATTTTGTTGGTTTATTATTTCAATTAAGAGGTTTCAATAGGATGTGTTTTGATAACCATAATATCAGTTAATTGAACTACTTCATTAACTTGATATTCATTATAAACAAGACATATTTAAATCTCAATACTTTAATTATCTTGCTCTTAGTTGGGTTAGATCTATATCTGCCTAATTATGATAGGATTTAGATTAGTTTCTTTCGCTTGCATCATAGAATAAGCTTGCATTTAGAGTAAATTCTACATTCTTTTAAGTCCTCCTCTCAAAGAGGCAAAATTTTAGTTGTGGCTTGGCTGAACCCAAATCAGCTTAAGGGTCATTCTCTTGCTTGATCAGCAAGGAGAAGTGATCTAATATCCCTGTCTATTGGTAGGTAAAGATACATCATAAACCAATAGCAATAGGGAGAAGGTAACTGGACCTAGTTAAACCAGTCGGAGCCACCACACCAAATGGAAAAGGAGTTGCTTTAAGGTCTGGACCGGGTGGTTATCCCCTATTTTTGTTGCAGCGATTTTTTAGGCATCAACAGGTTGGAATACCCTCAACGATCTTCCTAGGATCCTTGGGAGACAGCTCAAAATAGCTATAGTTGGCAAAAAAAAACATCTATATATCCATATTATTGAAATGATAATCAAAGAAGGAGGGAAGAGATTACCTCAGATCTTGATGCAGTTTTGCTGGAGAACCCAATGTAGCGGAGTGGAATACCTCTCTGCTAGCTCCTAGATCAACACCTGCATATAGACAAGACAAGAAGTAATACTACAACATATAACCTTGATAATAAAAACAAAAATACATAAGGATATCGATCAACATGCTGCTAAGCTACTCATAAACTATGGCATTGCATCAACATGTAATGGAATAAAAATATAAATACCGTAGACTAGACAACACAATTGCAAGTCTATATTAATAATAGGAAAGGATGATTACAACCATTTGGTGAATCAAGCTTCCCTTACACCTCCATCTCCTCTCTCTATCTCCCTTCTTAACCTCTTGGTAAACTAATATGTCTCATACAAAGTTTCGGCAGTAAGTAGGAAATCCTTCAAACCTTTCTACCTCTTTCACAATTCCCCAAGCCTCCAATATATAGAATGAGAGGCTAATCCTTGACAACTCTCTCATGAGTTCCCTTTGGAAAAAGCTTGGATTTTTCCTTGCTTTATAGCTCTTTCCCTTTCTATTAGCCTCCATTAGGAATAGTAATATCCTCAAATAGGTCGAAGATGGATGTTTCCTACTTTTCAGCCTAACATATGAGTAGAAAGTGGGATATTATTTTGTCAACCCGCTCCTTTGACCTCCTGAATCTGACAAAAGCTGACTAACGCTACCCCTAAGGCAACATAGAGAGTTACCATAGGGACTAACGCCCCTGATTCATGCATGGGGAGCATTATAACTCTTCTTGCTAGTTTCTGGGAAGTGTTACCCTAGCAAATAGGACTGTGAAATTGGTCAATCTTTCAGTCAAACTGTCTTTCTCCTCTAACCTAATGAGGAGGTCATTTTCTTTTATAATAGTTCCAAGACTGGAGGACAAGTCAGTGGTGAGCTCTTGTTGGCTTTACAAGGTAAAGAAAGCTGCAAATGGTAGTGTAGAGAAGAATAAGGATAGATTTTCTGCCTATGGCTTTTCATAGGTAGAGGAGATTGACTATGATGAGACATTTTCTCCTATTGCAAGGTACTCATCAATCAGATCTATATTGGGACTATTAGCACAGATGGGTTGGAAGATACATCAGATGGATGTAAAGAGAGCCTTCCTTAATGGAATGATTGAGGAAGAGGTGTACATAGAGCCCTAAAGCTTTTGAGACCTTTTACCATGAGTCCTATGTGTGCCAGCTCAAGAGACTGTTGTATGGGTTGAAGCAAGCACCCCGTGCTTGGTACACTAGGATAGATAGCTACTTCAATGGGTTGGGCTTCACGAAGAGTGAAGCAGATGGAAAATTGTAACACATAGTGGTGGAAGGTAAATTTTTTTATCATTGTACTTTCTGTTGATGATCTCATTCTAACAGGTGATGATCAGCTGATCAAGTCTTGTAAGGATGACCTTGTAAGAGAGTTTGAGATGAAGGACATGGAGCTCATGCATTACTTTATTTTCATGGAGGTATGGTAGGGATATGTGGAGTTTTTTGTGTCTTAAGGCAAGTATGCTAATGAGATACTTAGGAGATTCCGCATGGAGAGCAACAAACCCATGGAGACTCCTCTAGCGGGTAACTAGAGGAAGGAGGATGCTAGTTCAGGGGAAGTAGTAGAACCTACTATTTATTGGAAGCTTGTGGGTTCACTCATGTACTTGGTGAACACATGACAGTATATGTGCTATGCAGTTAACCAGCTTAGTCAAGCGATGGTTAGGCCTACCAAGCTGTATTGGAAGACGACAAATCATGTGCTCAGATGCCTCAGGCGCACTTCTCAGTATGGATTATGTTATAGACGATAGAGGAATTGAAGCTTCAAGTCTTTACTGATGCAGATTAGGCAGGGAGTCCATCCAACTGGAAGAGAACATCAGGAGGGATCTTTAGTATTGGGTCAACAAAAATTTCTTAGTACAACAGTAAATAGAGATCTGTTTCACTAAGTTCGGCATAGGCAAAGTACATGGCTGTGAGTCATGCAGCATGTGAGGCCATTTGGATGAGGAAGATCCTGTTAGGTTTGTTTGGTCAGCAAATTGATCCAAATGTGATTTACTGAGATAATCAGAGTTGTATTAAACTCTCTGAAAATCCAGTTTTTCATGATCAGTCCAAGCATATTGATATCTGATATCATCATCTCAGACACTGTGTATTGAGGCAGATTATGTTGTTAGAGTACATTCCCACAGAGTAGCAAGATGCCGAAATTTTGGCAAAGGTATTGTCAAGATGTAAATTCGAGTTTCACAGAAATAAGATCGGGGTAGCTGATAATCCCTTTATTGCTGGGAGGGAGTGTTGAGAAATGGCAACAATAAATTTCAGTTTAAATTTGTCCTTGAATTTAAATTGTGAATTAAAATCGAATTATATTATCATAGAAACTTGTAAATAGTTAATTAAGTTTAATTAACTTAATTAGCATAGGAATTTCGAGTTGAAATTATTTTTGAAGTCATGTAGATGTTCTCCCTAAATTCTAGGGGTCCACTATGATTTTAAATTGAATTTGAAATTAGATCACTCAGTTTACTGAGTTATTTTCAGTTAAATTAGTTCCAAACTGTTTGTGGAACTAATAGAGAGTTAAGAGTCAATTGGTGCACTAGTGCATCCACAAGTGCCACTCTAGTTAACTAAAGATTCCCTCATCAGAAACTCATGCATGTTGATTCTGAGAAAGATCCAGTTGAGACTAGAGTGCAAGGACAATGTACTATGAGTTGTGTGATTTACTGAGTTACAAAGATCATGCATGATATCAGAGAAGAACCTATGTTTGGATTGTGTAGTTTTGGAAGCATGAATTCCCTTTAAATACGAGCTATTCATCCTAGAAATTACGCAAGATATTAGGAGCTTCGAGAGCTACAAAATTGGCTAAGTGTTGGCCAAGAGCTTGCTTGTGAGTTGAGAGAGTTGAGCATACTTGTGTGGAATTGTTCTACTGAGAACAAGCTTTGTATCTTCGCTCATATTTCTAATATATGCAATACATATAGAGGGGTTTTGAGTAGTGGTTTTCCCCAGATACATCTTTTGTTATGTGCCATTGATTTATCTTCTTCTTGTTCATATTGTTTTCATCGATATATTGGCTTCCACTGGTTGAAAGTAGAAGTAGATTCTTGTCATGTGCTTTAGTACATTGCATGAGTTTGTGAATCTACATGATTTTCTACAAAAATCATCAAAGAGGAAAATGTTCCACCACCCTAGCCAACATGGCGCTCGAGATAATATATCAATGAAAAAATAAGATAGATTACATGAACATCTCATAACAATCAATCATTAAAAAATGACACTCCATGATTTTTAAATGGATATCCATGTATCAAGTGTTATTAGTATTGAGGATAAGATGAACCAACAAATCACTTTATGACTAAAATATAATAATGATTATTGGATTAGTTAGTCACAAAAGCACACAAAAAACACATTTTACCTAATGAAACATTATAACATGTTCAACTTAACCAAATTTTATGTGCCAAAATATCATAATATCCCCTACTAAGTGTAACTTAGGATAGGATTGGAGGAAGTCAGGGAAAATTTTAAGAACCCCACCTAAATTTATAAATATAATAAATGGGCGAATCTCCATGGTATATAGGAAAAATGGAAGGCAATTTTATCAATAATATAATATATATATATAATTTTTTGGCGAATCTCTCACCAGGCATGGCGAATATTTTACTCAATTATAAAATCTTGTAAGATCTTGGCGAGTCTTTCACTAAATAATAAAACTTTGTAAAGTCCTAGTGAATCTTAGCATAGGCTACATGCTGGTTTAATTCCCCCATTTAAATAGGTTACATTCCAGGTGAATACCATGGGTCAATACCATGTGCCATTTTGGTGAATACCATTGGTCAATACCATGTGCCATTTTTATTTTTATTAATTCTAATATTAGGGTTAATAATGGTTTTTTGCATGGTATTAATAACAATCTAGTCCATTTTATTTGTCCATAGTATTTTGGTCATAGGTTTCACCTAAATATAACCCATTTTTTGAGTGTTCGTAAATATAAGGTGACTTATGGAGTAAATATAAAAAAATGTTTTATTTGTTTACCATACCTCTTGTTTATTTATATTTTTATTAATTTACCATACCTCTTGTACAAAATTGGTATTTGGCCCATAGGATTCACTTAAATAAAACCTCTTTCTCGAGCCTTCATAAATAGAACGAGGGTTATGGACTAAATATAAAAAGAGGTTTTATTTATTTACGATACGTCTAGTTTATTTATATTTTTATTTATTTACCATACCTTTTGAGTAAGTATAAAAAGACGTTTTATTTATTTACCATACCTCTACTTTACTTATATTTTTATTTGTTTACACCCTTACATGTATATAAGGTGACTTATGGAATAAATATAAAAAATGTTTTATTTATTTACCATACCTCTCATTTATTTATATTTTTATTAATTTACCATACCTATTTTATAAATATGGTATTTGGCCCATAGGATTCACTTAAATAAAACCTATTCTTGAAAATGGGCGAATGGATTCACTTAAATAAAACCTATTCTTGAAAATGGGCGAATGGAAGGTTGTAAGTCCTAATTTCAAAGGCTAAATTTACCTTTTTTACCCTCTCCCTTAAAATAAGGTGGGCTATTTGAGGTGATTTGTAAAAATGTACTATGATACAAAATATTCGCCCACTAAAAATTTAAAAAATTTTAAAACCAAAGTGACATAGCAAGAGAGGGACCCTTATAAAAATATCTACAACTTAAACATTTGTTTGGTAATACAACACTTTGAAGACATGATATCGAAGAAGTTCCTTAACAAAGTGCATGTGTATATCCATTTATTTAATAAACTTATGTTGAAAGAGATATTTGGTGAGATAAATGGCACTCTAGTTGAGTTAAAATATCAATTATCTTCCCTACATATGTCTATATATATATTTATTTATTTATTTTCGGTGCATCCTATACATTAACGCACACCAATGTGGAACACTACCACATGCAGTAATATAGATTAAATTATTTTAACTATATATATAAGGTGTTCTAGATACTTATACACATGTTGACGTGTCAACGTATTGAGCTCATTGTCGTATCATAATAAATTTCAACTGTAACTTTTATTCAATGTTTTCATCAATATAATAACTACCAATACCTACCCCTTTGTGTGGTGCTACGGAGTAATCGGATTTCTCGATATCTTCACCTCAAAAATTGTTTTGCATTCATTTTGGAATTTTGCAAATTATACCATATTTTATTTTTTTATAAGTGGAAATATTGGTTTTTCTGTGGAGAAGAGACTAGATACATTATTTTTTATTTCTCAATAGTAATTTTCAAGGTATTTAAATTTAAATTTAAATTTAAATTTTTTAATCTTTTTATAAATTGGTATAGATTTATCTTAAATACAGATTTAAAATGAGTTGAGAGGGATTCAATTTCTTCATGTGTATATTTTTTTATGAGCCAACATTATTTAAATGATTTTTATAGTTTTTTTGAGAGATTTTTCATAATTTTATTTTGGTGGACATGAGAAAATTTTCAATTCAATTTTGATGATGGATGAACAACGTTAGACTTCATTCTGGGCTATAGAATGAACCTCTCGACTCAATTAATTAATGCAACACTTGATGTTGACTTCCACCATCTTATTTTGCTTTTATAAGTCAAACTGTATTGGATGCTCTCAGATAGTACTAGTGCATCAGAGAGTTAAATTTCACAAGCATATTATTTATACACTCTTTAGTATGCTAGAAGGTATATGGATGTAACATTAGTTGTGCACCCTGTAATCCTATGTGTACTAGAAATTTATAACATTGCATGTAAATTTTCCACACTACTTGCTACTCTTATAAGTAGCAATAGGCAGTGGTAGTGATTCTTTGATAAGATGTGGAACTATACTTGGTGTAGGTAATATTGCTAAGGGATGGAGATGTTATTTGTCATTCTTAGTGCACCATGCTTATGGATGTGCTAAAAATATAATAACACCCAAACAAAGTTGCATTTACTTAAAAGGAACATGCTAATTGTTAACTCACACTTGTTAGACTAATCAATATGTGAACATTTCAATAAGAGAAATTGTCCTTAGTGAATTAGTATCATGAAATATTTGCATTTTGTATTATTTTTATAATAAAATCATGCCACACTAGTAATGGTGTGTAAAATTGAAATAGACCACTAGTAAGTTTTACACATTTTTTTTTTATGTAAAAAAAATTAAGTTCAATATTTAATGAAAATTACAAATGATAATTATTATATATTTTTATTTTATTTTACAAATATTTGTCCCTAATGAAATTTTTATATGAATTAAGGATAACTATAATGAAAGTAATAAGAAAAAGTTGACCCGTATACTTGTGTACTTAAGTGGTAGATTCAAGAGAAGATAAGGATGTGTTCCCCCATAGTATTACAACTTAGACTCATTTCCTTTTGAGGGATGTTGGCCTCCTTAATTTCTAGTAGGAGGATAACCATATTAAGGGGAACATAACCATATTCATGTAGTTGTGTCACTAGGATCATAATATGTAGGCCTTCGAGTTCAATTTTGATGTGTGGTACCAACCCATAAGAGAGGATTTGTATTTTTGATTCCATTATCTAAGATGGGGGTAGTTTTCCAATTTTGTTTATATGGTTCCTAGCCTTGTAGGATAGACTTGAAGGTAAATAAGCAGAATTTGATCTTACATTCCTCTAGAGTAGAAGAGATTAAGTTCTTATCCCTTACAATGACAACATTAGCACACCATACCTATAACGGGAAGCACATTTCATTAGCCACGTTTTGTGGCTTTTGAATCAAGGATGTCCCAAAATCTACTCTATTGTAAGGTTGTTGTTCCGAGAGAAAAACCAACAAGCAAATGGTTAAAAATAAAAACACACAAACAAATGAACAAAGAAACTATATCTAATCAAGATCACGTGTTACTGAATGTTAGAACAAAGAAAAAAATAAAATGGAGGTTGGGAAGCAAGACATCTGTTTTTTTCTTAATCAAAAGAGTTACAGTATTCTCCCAATGACACTAAAGGGAGTTAATAGGGAAATGAAGCTTATGACTCACCTAAAGGAAGGCCCCCTTTCTCCCTATCTTTGCAAGAATGATCTCTCCTCAAGAAGTCCCTTTAGATTTCTCTAATGGTGAGTTCTAAGAACACAAAGCAATGGCAATTGTGAGACAATTTGGGAAAATAACCTTGCTTTGAAATTCCTTTTTCTAATGGTCTGAAATGTTGTGAAATTTATAGGCCCAAGATCATGCCTTCCCTCCCCTTGGCTCATTTATGAGATTTTATATTTTAGTGATCGTGTGGGAAATAAGAGGAGTCCTTTGCAGGCTCCTTAACTTTGCTTCAATGGTGTAGTGGCTCAGGACTGAGCTCCCTGACCTTGTCCTTTCACTTGGTGGTTACTACTTTAATTCTATTTTTCCCATGGAATATTGAGATGTCACTTCTACCATTTTATTTTTTAAATGGATACCTTAGGAACCTTTAGGTATTCCTTTTTATTTTTTTCTAAAATTCACTAGTGCAATTGCACAAGCCATTCTTTAGTGTTGAGTTCCTTGGCTAGTGAATTTGGGTGCATGAATTTCTAGTAATAATATTTTCCTTTGGTGTATAATGTTATGAGTAAGTGCATAGTCGAAATACATCATGTTTTCTTCTTGACAATGAGTCTTGCCACTTCCTAGGAGAGATATCATGATCGAAGAGAGATGAGGGGGTTTTGAAGGAGAGACAATGGAATCCTCTATTCAAAGAAAATATTTACAATATACATATGATATGGGCATGACCCATGATTATGACCATGTCTTTGAAAATTATGGATACATTGGTACACAAGAAGAATCTTGTTAATAATGTTGAGAGCATAATTTTTTTATGTTGAAGTAGATGACTACTTCACCCTTAGGTGTACCTCTAATAGAGGGTGGATGAACGATGCACATTCCCCCACGTACCTGGTGTGATTAGTGAGGATGATACTATTGGTGGAGGATCCATCCTAGTAGATGGGTTTGACCAAAATGAGAAACATAAACGATTGCAGAGTAAAACACTTCCTGATGTGAAATAATTCTGACAGTGAACATAAGGGGTGTTAGTGAAATAAATGGGAAATTATGGCTCCAACTATTCCATATGAGGTTCACATTTGATGGGAATGATAACCAAGACACTGGTTCATTCCTAGAAAATGAGAGTTGAAATCGACAGGAAGGAAGACAAAACTATCATGAAAAAAGAGGTTTTCTAGGAAATCCACTTCAAGTCGATACAAATATGAAACCATGGAAGGAAGAAAAATAAATGATGAGTGAGGTCAATAGAATGATATGGAAATGCAATATATACCAATGTTGGTGCATGATGGTAGTGGTAGCAGTCAAAACAAGCTGAGATGGGAAAGCCCCTATATTTGGGAGGTGTTGTCGCTATGATAAACACACTCCAAAATTTTTCCTTCACTTGAATTTTGGAGCTTCCTTGAGATATTATGATCTGTCGTTCCATGATTGTTCATAGTCACTTCATGTTTGGTTGATGCTTTTTAAGTGCTCAAGCATTCTTCTAAAGGTTCTAAGTGTCAAAGCTTTCTTAGTTTTTTATGCATTCACAAGCGCACCTCATTCTAGCAAGGTTAGCATTCAATGTCTACCCTTGAAAACAATGTTTGCATAGTCTTGGAAAATAGTGCATGTGCAATCCTTAGTGACATTAATTACACAATCCTTAGTGGCAGACATTCCACAAATCCTAGACATAATGTCATCCCTGAGGGCAGTAATTGCACAGTTGTTCATGGCAGTGACTGTGAAATCCTTATGCACAATCAGTGTTTGATTCTATTTGATAGTGAGAGAGTTGTCACACCTCTTAGTGGCAACCATCTCACTCTTGTCTACTCTTCTTGTATGAAGAGTCTAACTCATAGCTCTTTTCATAGTTTTATTTCACTTTTGAGCTCTGTATACTTTGGGGAATAAGGAGCATTCTCTCACTCTCAGTTGCAACTATATTATCATTCAGGTGAGTTTTTTGAATTGTCACTTTTGTGCACTTTTGTTTTTGTAAGTGTTGCTTTCACTTGTGTGACTATTGTTTTTTCTTTCTTTCAATTTCGCAAGAATCACCTTTTTTTCTTTTGCTTTCACACGTGTCACTTTTGTTTTCTTTTACTCTTACATGTGTCATTTTTTCTCTCTATCTTTTACAAGTGTCACTTTTTCCCACTTTCATTCTTTCATGCATTGATTGTGTTTTGTTTGTGTTTGCAATTGTTGTTTTCACTCTTGCATTTGTTGCTTTCACTTGTTTTCACACATCTCTAGAGCACCATGGCATACTTCCTAGAGGTAGCTCTAGTGAATTGTCTTGCGCTAGTTGATGGTATTCATCATTAGAATATTTTTTCAGCACATTCGTATGGCATAGTTCACCTTTGATTGTAGTCAACACTTGTATTCCCACTTGTATTTTAAGTGTCGCAAAATTATGTTTTAATTGTCGCACTTAGAAACAAGTGTCTCTTTATTTTTGTTTCAATCTATATATTTTGGTGTTGGCTACTGAAAAATTTATTGCATGTATTTGATGGTAAACATATGATTGATCTCTACTTGGAACTTGTTCGAATGTCTTTCTCTCTATTGCTCCATTGATCCCACACTTAGCCATTTTGGAGCTCTTCTTGATCCTTCCATTATATGAAAGTTATTAAAGTATTAACCCTCCACAAAGTGATGATAATTACACATTCACAAGCCTCATTGATGAAACCTTGACCTCCTAGACTTGTGCATCGAACCTATTTTAGGGATAACTACCATGTATTGCACATTGAGGCAACTTCAAAGCATAGCCACTAAAGCCTTGATGTTTGAATTCCCTCAATGCACTAATCCTTGATCATTTATACCATGTATCTCACATTAATAACTTCTAGTTGACAAGGAAGATTTATCTATCTCCTTGCATTGACAAACTATGAAAGACAAAGGCTCTCTTCCCTTCATGATGAAGTGAGCATCGTCAAGGTATAGTGACCTAACGTTTTTCTACTTACACCAACAACCTATGAAATATCTTCACCAAGTGAGCCTATTAACACAGATTGTGTAGTTCTAGTGGAAAATGGGTCCATCTTAAAGCCTCTTAATCCCTCAGCTATGCTCACCTCATGAATCACTGCACACTACACAGTTACAATGCCTATTCTTGCCACTCCTGCTGACAGAAACCCCTCATTGCATAGCTTCCTTGTCCCACGTTATCTCAATTGTGCATTAAAAAGTTCTAGTGGATAGTGGGGCCATCCCTAAGTCCCTGTGAAGCTCAACTATGCAATCCCTACATCCTCTTCATTCATCACTGCACACTTCACATTTTCAGTCAGTAAGCTCATCACCCTTGTCTCCTAGAATTTCCCACTATGCATAACCTTGAAAGAGCCTCTCCTTATTGCACATTTTGTAGTTCCAATGGATAGTATGGCCATCCCTAGATGCCTATAGTTCTTAACAACAAAATTCCTTACCCTTTATCTTAAACTCTTACCCATTTTATCACCGTAACCAATATGTTGTAAGATCAAACACAAATAGAATAGGTGATTATGGACTGATGTTTCCTTGTCATGAGTGAATTCATTTGTAAGTGATATCATTGTACCATGATAATATGATGTCAAAAGGGTATGTAAGAAGAGGCTACAAGGAGGACCATTATCGAGATGACACATAAAGATGATATTATGTAAGAGTAAAGGAGTCTTGGACAAAGACAAAGGCAAAGAGATGGCAACTCATGTTGACTTGGAAGGTTTTGACACTTATCTATACCCTTTGGAGGGTGAATATGGAGTACAAGTAAAGATCTATCATGAAGAAGTAAAAGTGATAGAAGTCAAGAGAATATCTTAACATTGATATAATGGAGTCTTATGTCACCATCGCCAAGTCATGACTTCTCGTAATGTCACCACAAATGTCATATGTGTCAATGTATTTTTCCACAATTTATGGAATGTAATATTGTATTTTCAAAAAATGAGAAAATGTAAATGTGTGGAAGCCTAAGGGTCACACATGGAACATGAAGAGTCTCTAGAAAGCCCTAGAGTCACACAAAATCTCAAAGGTCACATATGAATTTGACAAGTAACATGGGAACTCAAGAGTTATGAGGGAAGCTCAAGAGTCACCTCATTTGTTATAAATACACATTCATAGCTCAAGTAAAAGAATTTTTCACCATGGATTTTGTAGCTTGGCATATGAGAGAAGATCGCTCTTTGAAGGAGTAAGTGGTGACTTAATGTTCCACTAGTGGGTCTAGTGTTGCATCATTGTAATCATGTATTTTTTGACTTTCACTTAATATATGAAGCTCTTATATTTGGTGCACTTTCATGCATTTGTCGTGAATGATTTTAAGACTATTGTTTCATTGTTTCCAATGTATGTTTATGTTTACACCTACTAATGAAAATGAACTATTTTATTGGATTTGGTATGAATCTTGTAGAATGTGAATTGTTACTTGATTTTATGATCGTTGTTAACTTGTGAACTACTGTGTGGATTAAGTAACGATTATTTCCTTGCTCTTGTGTGTCTCTTTTAGGATAGTAATATTAATTTTTTTCTAGAAGCTCTCTCACTCTCCCTTCTGTGAAAGTACCTTATATGCATTACAATTATATGCCTCACAGCGTCAACTTGCTTGTTTCAATTATTGTTTGCATAATCTATTATGTTGATAATTGAAGCCAAGGGAAATATTTAGGAATAATGGTGGTTGTGCCTATTATCTGGATGGGGATCCTACTCCAAATGGTGTGAGGTCTAGTTGGGACTTCATACCGGGGAGACCCCCTTTGTTGGTGGATTTCCAACACCATCAACAAGTGGTTCTAGAAGGAGGGATAGATGACAAGTTAAGACCATGCATTCTATTTTGAATGTCTCATTTTAAATGGCTTCTTCCCAAATCATAATCTCGACATGTTTTTTGAACATATTAAATCTTAAAGTCTTCGTGGAAATAATTCATGAATTGTCACATATGACATTTAATGGCTAGGGTGAAACTTATATAGCTAAGAATACACTTCGGTTTCTTAAGTTTTTTTATTTTCATAAAGTGAATTGTGACAATGATGCTTGTAAATTATTCACCCTCAGACTTGAAGGTCGAGTTAAGAAATGGTGTCATACCTTACCATATACTTATATTCATTCATTTGAGAAACTCTTCAAGGAGGTTCATGAAGCCTTTGATAGACATGATTATCAAAATGTGTATAAGAGGATAAATCAACTTAGAATGAAATCTAGTGAATCGTTAGAAGATTTTCTCGATCGATTTCTTCACCTTTGCTATGAATTTTCTGAGGAAGATGTGGATTGGGATTTTATGAATGAAAAATTTTAATATTTAGTTTGGATTTATTTGGAACCATCTAAATGTGAATCTCCTACAACCCTCCCATCTTATATCATTCTCGGGACGCTTAAAATTTCAAACAAGGAAACTAATCTTTGTTTTGTTTCTTCTCCTCTTCCTTTTTCATTACCAACTAAGGTAGTCTCTTGTGTAGATGTTGGTGTTGGGAAATCTGAAAATTGAATTGTTGACCCATTTATCTCACCTTCATATCCTTCCCATGATCAGGATATTATCTAGGATTTTTTTTAATATTCTAATCAGTCCATGGAGCCCGAGGTGAATATTGATCCCTTGATCCCTCGAGATGACTTTGATGTGCATAACTCCAAGGAATACCTTTCATCCTTTATCATTTACAACTCGTGACCATCTATACCTTGATTCACTTAACCAATCTACTTCACTAGTAATTTCTCTAGATACTGTTAATTTTCAATCTACTAGCTCACATGGTAATCAGGTACAAGGTGGTCACATTTTGTAGGTAGAGGAGCAAAGGGTGAATACACTCTTAATATGTATTCCCTCTTTCATGTTCCTCTATGTCAAAATGATATCTCTATATTCTTATTTGATCAAGAATAATTTTATCCTCGTAATCATGCAGATGGAACCAAAGCTCAAGACCAAGATAAATCCTTGGACAACCATCACCTACATACAAAGCAATGAAGAGACTCTCAATATTTATTCCCTCTTTCAAAGTCCTCTATGTAAAAATGATGTCTTTACATTCTTGGTGATCAAGGATATTTTGATCCTAGTAATCATTCAAAAACCAAAGCTTTTAACCAAGACAAATCCATGGACAACCATCACCACGATACTGATGAATCCATTAATATATGTGGTGATGAATGCCCAATTACATTGGATGATCTCTTATTTTCTAAAGAAGAATTGGATTTCCAAGGCTTTGATCTAGAATCTAATTTGATTATAGAAGAGTTTCTCATAGGAATTTCTTCCTCAGCTCACCAACCCTTGTGTCGAAATGTGTATAATGAATCAATTGATATATCATGTTCTTCCAATTTTCATTCTAATGAATTAGAAATTATGTCTACACAATATGGTAAGGCTTCCCTTGATAAAGAATATGATGTGGTAATCATTGAACATATTTCTTATCATTTGGGTGATATAGTTGGTGGTGTTGAGACATTTGATGAAACGCTTGATTCCAACAGTTGCAATCTGACTCACAATGATCTTGTTGAAATAATTGATGATAGTTGTCTTCATACAAATTCTAACTTGACCATACCTTTAAAATTTAATCTTCCAAAATTTGAATGTTTAGGTACTAATTAGGAATTTGAGGCACTTCAGTTTTTGTTGATGGTTATGTCAGGTCCTTGCGATCTTAATGAGGTCCTCAAAGTAGGCCAGATATGGATCATCTCACAAAATTCTTTTACAACATTGTTTCAATGCATGTAAGTTCACTCTTAAAGGAATTTCATCATTTCCAAGTTTATTTTCTTATTCCTCAAGAAAAAGTTTCTAATCGAGTGAAAGATTCTTGTTTGGCTAATTCTCCTTCTTGTAAATCTATTGTATCTAATGCAGGGTTGGAATACATATCTTTCACAAATGTAAATAGTTTTGAAGCCTATCATGTGGATTATCAAGACAAAGATCATTACTAGATTAAATATGTCTTCCTGACAAATTATTTCATGAATGATTGACTGCTTATCTCTCTAGTGTATGCTATGAAGTTAATATTTTTTCTGACATAATCAATCCCTTTGAGTATCATTCAATGCTTGAATCATTTAGCAAATCAATACCCTCATGTTGATATGGATACTGGATTTGATATGACATATGTTTCTAAAATTTTGTGAGCTAAGTATCCGAATTTGTTTCCCATATTTACAATACCAACAATTGTTTCTAATTCTGAAACCTTTCATGTTACTAGTCTAGTATGTAATTAGATACAAAGGGAACCAATAAAGAATCAAGAATATTATATGTCGATCCTCTAATTTGATAATAACACTAGTTTTAAAAATTGTCGCTCAATTAATCATTTCCCCTCTAGTACATCTCATGGGAGTTGTTTCACATCAATTGATATTTACGATTCATCATTTCACTATTCAGATACCTGTCGAATAGTTGAGGCACTTGAGATTTTTTTGATGGTTATGTTAGGTCCTCATTATATTGATAATGGTTTTGAACCACATCAGATTAAATCTCTCTCACAAGATTCTCTTTGTAATTCAAGTGTGATGGTTGAAAGTTCATATTTCCAAGAATTTTAGAGTTTCCAAATGGGTTGTTTTGAATTCCATGATCGAATTTATGATTGTCTAGAGGAATCTTAATTGGAAAGCTCTATTTTTAACAATATGTTTCAATATTACCTGATCTTTGCTAAGAATGGGAACACTAATGAAGGTACAATTGCATATTGGTTAAAAGGAGCATGCAATGCACACTTTTCTTCCAGTAGGGAAGACCTTCAAAATTTTGTGCAGCCTATTCAGGTAAATATTTTTATTTATGCACATTATTTCATCATGGTGCTAATTATTCATATATTTTTGCTTGCAAGTCAAGAGAAACTCAAGTGGTTACATTGGAAATTTGATTTCACATGATCTTGAACTTCTATTTTAGAAACATTAGGATTTAGGTTTAGTTTTGTTCTTTTGCTTAGTTGCATCCTAGTTATGTTTTCATTTTCATTATAATACTTTTCCTACATCCCCTTTATCATTTGAGTTTTTTCTTTACTTTTGTATGCTCTATCTTTTATGTTGTTTCATGTTTACTTTTGTGTCTCTTCTTGAATTTTGTTTTAATAATACCATGTATGAAGGTTGCTTTGTTTGGCTCTATGGTAATGTGGCAAGAGTCTAAAGGGAAACTATGACAACTGGAAACACTTGATTTATCTTTGGTCTAATTCTTTGTTTGGGCATGAATTCATTTTAAGGTCAATGATGCATGTACAGAAAATATGTTTCATCCTAAATAAAGCTCAAGTGGATCTATGATGCTCGAATTTATCATAGGATCTTTGTCCCTTGAATATGCCATTTATATTTATTGGTATTAATGTGCCATCTTAGTCAAGTAGAGAAGGTTAACGAGGGGAAACTTAAGTGAGCATGTTAATTTCATAGGTATATAAATAAGAGTCTCTATAAAGCAAGGAACTACCTCTCTTTCCTGTAAAATAAGTCAGGATACCTCTTCCTCCCTTGGCGAAATAAATTCCAATGAAATTCCAATAAGCATAAAGTAATAAAATAAACAAAGGGCGAAATAAGAGAAAGTCTTCGTGCACAGAGAGGTGAAGCAAGAACCTCATCGGGGTACTGAACAAGATTGATGGAAGTGAAGCAATGCTTGTGATTCCTTGAAGTGACTTCACTGGGGTACTAAACAAGCCTCCTCATAGCAAAGAAACACTAGAGATGATAATAAAACTCTGAACATCTTAAATTCATGTATTTATATACTTCTACTCCCAAATCGAAACCACTAAGGTTCGACTATTCTTGTGAAATGTGTTAAGCAAACAAGAGGAAATAGAAGAGACTACAATTGTAACCAAGCTAAGTAAAGAAGCTACGATGATCAATAGGATGAGGCAATACTTCTAGAAGGATAGAACTCGTACATACTATTATACCTAAATAGAGAATTTTGAGTTCTTCCAGTGTGTCTCCAAGTGTTGTCATTGCGACAAACACCCTCTAAAAGTTTTCCTTCCTTGAATTTTGGAGCCTCCTTGTGATCCTACAATCTATCATTCCATGATTTTTCATAGTCACTTCATGGCCAATTGATATTTTATAAGTGCTTAACTATTCTTCTAAATGTTCTAAGTGTCAATGCCACTTGCTTACACATGCTTAGTTTTTGATGCATTCACAAGTGCACCTGATTCTAGCAAGCTTAGCAGTCAATGTCTACCCTTAAAGATAGTGCTTGCACATCCTTTGAAAATAGTTCCTACGCATTCCTTAGTGACAGTAATTGTGTAGTACTTAGTGGCATACATTGCACAGCTCCTGGACATTGTGCAATCCCTAAGGAGAGTAACCGTGCAGTTTTTAGGGACAGTGACTGTGTAGTCCTTATGCACAGTCAATGCGTAATTCCAGTTGACAGTGAAAGTGTTGGCACACCTCTTAGTGGAAGCCACCTCACTCATGTATGCTATCCTTGTATGGAGAGTCTAACTTAGAATTATTTTCATATTTTTTATTTCACTTTCGAGCCATGAGCACCTTGGTGCACAAGGAGAATTCTTTGACTCTCAGTTGCCACTGTGGTGTCATTCAAGTGAGTTTTCTCAACTATATATTTTGCATGCTTTTGTTTTCTTAAGCGTCACTTTCACTTTTGTGACTGTCATTTTTTCTTTCTTTCACTTTCACAAGTGTTGCTTTTGCTTGCTTTTTCTTATGCATGTGTCACTTTTTCTCTTACAAGTGTCATTTTTTCTTTCTTTATATTTTATAAGTATCTATTTTTCCTACTTTCATTCTTTCATGCATCGCTTGTGTTCACAAGTGTCGTTTACACTCTTACATGTGTTGCTTTCACTTGCTTTCACACATCTTAATAGCACCATGGCATACTTACTACAAGAGGCTCTAGTGCATTCTCTTGCACTAGATGATGGTATTCATCATTATAATATTTGTTGGACACATTCTTATGGCATAGTGCACCTTTTGATTGTAGTTGAAACTTGTATTCTCACATGTATTTTAAGTGTCACAAACTTAAGTTTTAATTTCCGCACTTAGAAACAAGTGTCGATTTGTTGTCGTTTCAATCTATATATGGCAGTGTTGGATACTAACCATTTGATTTCTATGTATTTGATGGTAAACATATATGTGATATATTCTTGTGACTTGTTTAGATATATTTCTCTCTCTTGTTCCATTGATCCCACAAATAGCCTTTTTGGAGCTCTTCTTCATCGTTCCATTAGGCACAAGTTATAAAAGCACTAACCCTCCACTAGGTGACGAGAATTACGCATTCACAAGCCTCATTGATGAAACCTTCACCTCATGGACTTGTGCACTAAATATGTTTTAGGGATAACTCGCATTTATTGTGCATTGATCACCTTCAAAGCATAGACATTGAACCCTTGATGCTTGTACTGCCTCACCACACTAAGACTTAATCAGCTTTACCTTGTATTGTGCATTGAGCACATATAGTTCACAAGGAGGATTTCGCTATATCCTCCCAATGAAAAACTATGGAATACAAAGGTTATCTCCCCTTCATGATGAAGTGAGCATCCTCAAGGTATAGTGACCTAACTTTCTATTGCTTACACCAACCAACTGCACAATTTCTTCACCAAGTGAGCCTCTTTTTACACATCGCACAGTTCGAGTGGATAGTGGGTCCATCTCTAGGATAATGCAGTCCTCAACTACACAATCCTTGGATTCTTCTCCTTAGTAACTATGCAATTACAGTTCCTAGTCTTGCCACTCCTAATGACTGAAACCCCTCACTACGCAGTTGACTTGCCCTGCCTTTTCTCAATTTTGCATTGTCTAGTTCTAGTTGGTAGCGAGGTCATCCATCAGTCCTTGCAAAGCTCAATTGTACAATCCTTGCCTCCTCTTCCTTTAGCACTACATACTACGCATCCTCAGTCGACAGGCTCATCACCATTGTTGATCTAGGTAGCTCTAGAAACACTCAGTGATCAAAGAGGGCTAAGGAAAGGCTCAAAAATAAACATTCTTGGATTTATTTGAAACTAGGGTTAGATCAAAGATCTTATGAAAATATTTCGAACGGTGTAAACAGAGCCTCAATCTAAGTTCGTATGTGAAAGTTATGGCCAGTCAAAGCTTTGGTCAACTAGGCCCATTGGCTAAAATTAGTAGAGTGCCAACTATATTTGGAGGCTCGGCACATCTGGAGTTCCACCAAAATTTAGAAACCACTAAGGAGGAAAAAATTTGGCACTTCACAGTGATAGTTTTGAGTGGTCGTAAAAGGAAAATTTGTTGCGTACTTAATTTTTCTAATGATGCCTAAAAATATGTTGGTTGGTTTTTAAAGGTTATTATTATAAAAAAATTTGAAATTATATATAAGAAAATAGGGGGGCGTGCCACAACCCCCGCCACCCCTCCTCAACCACATATATATATATATATATATATATATATATATATATATATATATATATATATATATATATATTGGCCCAAATGGGTCAGTGGTTACACCATATGGTGCCCAACCACATGAAGTAGGGTCGACATGTGTTAAACCTGTGCCGGCTGGCCGTCGGTAGCCCCATGAACCACACCCCCATTAAATACACAAAAATCCAAAAGAAAATTTAATAGTCACACACTAATTCAGGGGTCCCACGAGGTTTGACCTCGGGACCTCCCCCATCTGCCAAACCTTAATATTACTCTACCAACCTAGTTGCCAAGGTGTCAAGCTTTGAAAGCATTTCCCACTGAATCTTATAAAAGCTCATGTTTTTTCCATTCGACATATATAGATAGAGAGAGATGCAAGGAAGCTAGATCCAACACACAACCCAAGGTGGAACCCTAATGCATGGGAATCACGAGGAATCTAGAAGATTCCTTTGGAAGTTGATTTTTGACAAAAGTGGAATTATATCAACTTTATACTCATTTTTCTCCATTTTCTACAAGAAATATAATGGTGTGATCAGTTTCCTCATTTGAGCAGCAGATCTTCAGTCAAATTTCATAGATGAATCTTTTTGGAATCATAAGGAATCTAAAAGATTCTCTTGGGGCCAAATTTTCATAGTGACAGAATCATGCCAACTTTATACTCAAATGAACTAGAATTTCGCCAAGAGTCTGATGGAGTGATTGGTTTTTAATTTAAGTAGCAGAATTTCAATCAACTTGTAGAGAGGAATCGTTGTGGAATCATGAGAAATCTAAAATATTCCCTAAGGTCCAAATTTTGTCAGTTTTAGAACCTGGCCGATTTTACACTCATATTACATAGTTTTTAGCAAGGAGCACATTGGTGAAGTCATATTTGTCATATCAGTAGAAAAATTCCAATAAGCTAGTGAGAAGGAAGCTTTAGGGAATCTTTGAGATTCCCAAGGGTCTAGATTGTGACGGTGTCTGAAAGGGGTCAAGTTTAAAGTCATTTGACACAATTTCACGGTTCGAATTCAACGGTGTAGTCCATTTCTTCAGCAAAGTTATGCATCTTCATGCCATCCCCAGAAGTGGAGGTATATGATGCAATGATGCCATGTATTTATTTTGACTTTTTGAGATGATGATTTTGATGTTGAGATCCTTGTTTACCATTCTATTAGAGGATATTTGTATGCCACTTCATGTGAGAATTTGATATCTTGTCATGCTAATGAAGGGCCCATGTGAGTGATATTTCCTATAGGAGAACATCTCATGGAGAGACATGCCACTCTAGTTGAGGGAGTTTATCCTTGTAATGACAAAGAATACAACATGTACTCATCATCATCTTACAACATTTAATGAAGCGATGTCACCACTCTTGACACCAGGCTCGGAGATATAACTCACACTGGGTGACTCCATTATCAAGTTATGCGTGTTCTTTGATTTGATGGTTGTCATTATGTTTCGTCTTCTTTAAAATATGCACATGTGGTTTTTCATACTCTTTCACATGCAATTCTGCTAACATCAAAGAAGTAAAAGATCTTAGTTAGTTCCAATAGATGAGAGAATCTGGATCACTTGTCTCCTGGGCTTCCACACTAATAAGAACCTTGAAAGAGCCTATCCTTATTATGCATTTCATATCTCTAGTGGACAAAATTATCATCCCTTAGTTTTTATATAGGAAAATAACCCCCTCATCATCTCAAAGGAGAAATACAGACTTGTTAAAGACATGACCTAGTTCATAGGCTTATTTTCCAAGCTAGCACTCCCCAGGAACTAGTAAGAAGAGTTAGCACACTCCCTATGGATGAGCTAGGTGTGTTAGTCCCTGAGGTAACTCATTATTTTTCCCAAGGGACAGTGTTACCCAAGTTTTGTGATATTCTGGAGGTCAAAGAACGGGTTAACTGACTGGAATTCTACTTTTCACTCAAATGTCAGCTCGGTAAGTAGGTAACATCTACCTTTGACCTGTCTAAGGATATTGTTATTCCTAACAAAGTCTAATGAAAGCGGAAAGATAAATAAATGAAGGAAACATCCTAGATTTTTCCTAAGGGAACTCATGAGAGAGTTAGCAAGGATAAGCCTCACATCATGTATATATTGGAGGCTTAGGCATTATGAAAGAGGTCAAAGGATTTTCAACTGATTATCGAAACTTTGTATGAGATATAGTTGATTTGATACCAAGAGTCTAATAAGAGAGAGAGAAATTATTTAGAGGATTAAGGGAAGCTTGATCCACTAGATGGTTGTAATCATTCTTTCCTATATAATAATATAGACCTATTATTTTGTTGTCTACTCGATGGTGTCAATGTCGTGTTTATTTACATGTTGATTTAGTACCATTGTTTATGAATAGCTTAGATGCATGTTATTTTCATATCGTTATGTATTAATGTTTTGATTATCAGAATTCATATGTTGTAGTATTACTCTCCATCTTGTTTGTATGTAGGTGTTGATCTAGGAGCTAGCAAAGGGGTTTTCCACTCTGCTACATTGGGTTCTCCAGCAAGACTGCATCAAGATCTGAGGTAATCTATCCTTTTTTGCTTTGAATATCCTAAATTGATATAGATATGTATATGATTCTTTGTTCTAGCTTCAATTAATTTGAATGGTTTGCCTTGGATCCCAAGAAGAACCTTGAGGGTATTCTAGCCACAACCACCCATGCATTAATCCCTATAGTAGAATTGACAGCTCCGCTGGGGACTATACTTAGTTCCCAGTTTTCTCCTTCCAAGTTCCCAAATATCTCTTTCTTTCCAGGACTTCTTGTTCTTCTTGGTTCCCTTTCTAACCACTCAGGAATCTTCATAAACATCTGCGATGTGCTCAGCCTTTGATCTGACCTGGAAAGACTCTTTTTACAACCTCTACCCCCCTAATGCACCCCAGTAATGAAAACCAGTGAGTTATAACACAATGTTAGCTTGTAGATAGAGAATTAGTCCTATCATTAACGCCCTGTAGCCTCTCCTAAAGTTCATTATCCATTCAATATCTTGATCATCAATATATTCTATGAATTCCTAGATTGGGGAAGTTGCCTATAGTCTGTTTAAGGATCTACAGTTGTGCACTGTGTTTGGTTGCCTATTTCCTGAGCATTTTTTCTTTTTAGGAAAATAGCTTAAGTGCTTATGTTTTTCAAGAAAAGACAATAATTTATTTATTTATTTATTTATTTCTGTTTTAATTAGTTAGATTTCACATCTGTATATAGGGTTAGTTGTTAGAGAGCATTACATTTCTGCAATTTGTGCTTGTGTTTACTACATTGGATGCATGGTGCTGATTGATGTATAAATGATTCTCTTCTTGTAGACATAATTCATTCATCGAATTTAAATTGAAAAGAATTTTCTACATGGTTTGTGTTAGAGTCTCACAAAACTCCATACATCAACACCCCCATTAATAAATTACCTCTTAAATCTATCTCGTAATAAAAGAAATAAACAACTCTTTTTTTAGTATAAACACATATTAGTCTAGGCTAGGATCTTGGGCTAGGCAGTTGTGAGTTAATTGTGTATTGTATTGTTCAACAACCCCCCCATTTTATTGATTTAATAGTTAATATTCTATTGATAAATGGGGACCCTTTATAAAAATTCTCTAAAAAACTTAGCACTTAAGCGCTTCCTTTTTGAATTATTAGAAATAAATTTCTAAATAAACATAAGGTATCAAGCCAAAGTCCCTTTGTAACTAGCTATTCTCACTTTATCGCATATTGCTGGATCATGTGTGTCACAGGTTAATTAACAATCGGGATCTATGAATTACGATAAGAGGGACCACCGTAATAGAATTATGGTATCATTAAACTTATCATTAAAACTAAGGCTTTAAAATAAAGTACCTATCGTAATCGAATAACGGCATTGACAAAAGCACAAACAAGAAAAACCCTTAGAATACGCAACTTGTGATATTGCGACATAACAAGCCAAACACTCATCACATCGCGACACTTACACAAAGTCCAGTGTTGTGAAACATGAAAGGTTGCGAAATGCAATATGACCTGGACCCAATGGAAGTATGCGATAATTGTTATAACTTTGGTTAATTCTGGTGCATAGTAAAAGGTCACTTTATGCAATAAGTGTTCATTCAAGCAAAATGTTCTTAAAACGATAAAAGGTATACCGCTAACATCGCATCTCACAAAATTCTAAATAACTTTGATATAACGCATAACTGAAAATGCGATGTCATGATTTGCGATAATCTTTATCGCAATTGCATAATCAACATTGTGCGCTTCAAACTCATTAACTTGAATTTTTTTCTTACACCTTTGCGATGCGATGGCTTAAATGATTAATAAAGGAAATAATAAAATATCTTGGTGCATATTTAATGCGTTTTAATGGAATTTATGTTTGAAACGGCTCAATGTGATTTCATAACTTTCATCTGCATTTTCGAATAAAATCTTCTTCCTTGTCACCTTTCGGAATTAACTGTATCATTATATTTTCACTGTCATTTTCGATGTGTGTGCTTATCCAATAATCTCCATTGCTCAATTTTAGGGAACCTCCAAAGGAAACAATGTGTGGAAAGATGGCGAAGAAGGGAAAAGCTACCGCATCTGAGAAATCAGATATGCCACCGATCTTATTCGATACCACCTGCAACAAAGACGGAGGAACCACATCATGGGAAGTGTTAGTGTCAGTCTTGTCATACTTCCATCAGTGATCAAAATTTGCTCTTTTTCATTTTCACAGTAGGAGTTCCACACTGTAAATTTTCAATAATCCATTATGTCATGGATCCACTGATGGTTGAGGTCACTACTATTTTCCCTCATGAAACATACTTGCTGATCCTCTTGCTTATTGTTTTAGTCAAAATTCATTTTCTTTCTGCAGTTCATTCCATTAGGCTACTAGGGTTTGGTCTCATTAGGTTTTAGGGTTTTCATCGTAGTTAAATTTGATGGTTGAATGCCAATAAATATCAGAAGGAACATGAGGATGCCAAATAAACTCAAGCAAAGTATCAGAAGAATTGAAAATTATTTTTATTAAAGTCAAATGTAATTTTCACCTCAAAACATGTTTTGAGGTGAAAACAGAGTATTTTGTTTCTATTCTTATTTTTTATGTAATTTCATGTTCCTATATGTAATATTTATCCTAAGCTTCCCATAAGTCACCAAACTATATTGCCAGGCTACAAAGACTACAAATAAATCAAGGCAACATGAGCAAATCCACTTGCAAAAGCAAAAAATGAAAGGCATTAAAATCAAGGCTTCTAAAAGAGGCAAAGAAACATTGGAAAAGTGGGTTTTCAAAAAGAAAAAATTAGAATGGGGTTCATATATAAACTCATTTTATTCTATTTTCACTCCATTGTGTCATTTAGCAAATCAAAGGAGCCAAAGGAGAGAAGAAAAATTAATTTCAAAGTGATTTTAGCAAAACAGGGGCAGCGCTGTGCGTAGGCAACCAATGCTATGCTTCTGAGGATTTTTGCCTGGTGCTGCACATAGGGAGAAGGGTGCTACGCATAGGGCCTCTCACTGCGTGTAGGGTGATTTTTCACAGTTTAAATTTCAATGGGCGTTGCGCTTAGAGCCTTGCACTGCGCGTCTGTGCAGAGGCACTGCGCTTAGGGCAGCCAACACCAAAAACACTCCAATCTTCGAATTTTTGCTAGATTTCCTCCAAATTTCACCTTGCAAGTAAGTACCAGCACCTAGCTTGATGATTAGTTTGCATATATGAAGTTTTAGACAAGTTTTTTACTCTTTATATAAAACCCTAATTTTCACTATAAAACCCTAGTTATTTGGTTTTTCCCATCATTCAAACTCATAACTAAACCCTACACTTATTATTCCATCATTTTTGTCATATTCCACCACTCATTTGTCACTCCTTAAACCTTCCCCTCCCTCTCATGCTTTGTCTATATCTTCCTAAAATTCACTCACACCCATCCCTACAAACCCTAGAGCATACTATTCATCCCATACATTGTCTGAAACTCTGCAAACTAAGAAAATTGATTAAACATGGATAGAGGTGATTCTGACTATGATGAGGAGATAGCCAGTGACAATTCAGTGGAAAGAAGAAGGCAATAGAGAAAGCCTCATAAGGGAGGCAAAATCACAAGAGAGGAACCAACCAGCTTAGCAGAACTACAGGCCTCTCCATTAGCAGTTTCTTGTTTCAGACACCTTGGTTGTTTTGAGTTTTGTGAATTAGTGGAGAGAGTTCAGTTTCATCATGAGTTGGCCAGACTCTTTGTGGCCAACCTACATAACAACAAAGTGACTCTTGCTGGGGTGACTTTCACAGTGTCACCATCAATTATTTCACAGGCCACCAAGATTCCAAAGGTTGGTGAGAAATGGTATAAGGCTCAGGACCTAGATGAGCATTACTATGAGCCTTACATCAAGCCTCAGTACAAAAACCAGGTGAAGAGGCTTTTCCCCTTCAAATTCTTGGAGAACAGGTATGTCCCTTTGATGAGGATTATCATCAAGTATTTCACTTGTGAGGGTAGGTTTTCCAGGCTGTATACCTACCATATCAGACTCCTCATGCACTTTACAAGAGTAAAAATGTTGAATCTCCCTTACTTTCTATTTAGAAACATTGACAAGATGGCTTACCTTGTGCAAAAGAAGCCATATCCTCAGTAGATGAATAGTATATATCATTACTCCTTAATTAAAATTACTGTCCTTCACCATCTCAGTCTTCTTAATATCTTTGGGAGAATTTCATAGCTCATGACATGTTCATGGGACCTCAGATTCCTCCATCCATGCTGCAAGAGATAGTTGGGCCTTCAACTCATACCCCCAATAACAATATACCCCCATGGTTGTTTGCGAAGAATAATCATCTTATGTTGGCTCTCATAGTCCCTCGTAGAAGACAATTGAAGAATATGGATGTCTACTTACAACCATTGGTAGATGAATTGAAGGAATTATGGGAAGGGATACATGTGTATGATGTATCAAGACCCATTACAATATAGAGGACTTTTAAATTGTATGGCATATGTTCTTACACCATACATGATTATCCAGGCTTAGGAGTTTTCTCTAGTAAACTACATTTTTATTGTTTTTTTATATATGTAAAAATATTGTTTGACATATTAATTTAATTTGTTGCAATTTTTTTGATCTTCATGGTTGCTAACGTGCAGGCCTGTATACAATAATTTCACAGGTTTTGTAACAAAAGGGTATCATGGATGTAAATTTTGTGGACCTTCTCTGAAGGCTAGGTGGTTTGACCACCTATGAAATCTAATGTATTCCTCCCAGAAAAACACCCTTACATAAGAGCAACATCCACTTTCAATGGTAAACTAGAGAAAACACAAAGGCATGCAATAATGACACTAGTTCAATGGCTTAGAGCATATGAGAGAGAGAGGGAGAATGAGTTTGCAGAAATGTTTAATTCAAATGGGAAGCCTATATTCGATGATCCAGAATTCTTCAACACCTATGTTGAGAAATTTTCCATTGGGATGAAAAGGAAATTTGTCTTTTATGAGCTCCCATATTTGGAGCATCTTAAGATTGTCCACTTACTAGGTCCCATGTATATATTTAAAAATGTTCCATCTTCTTTATGGAGACACATATCAAATAAATAAAGTGACACATTGGTTGTTAAGAGAGATATTATTTCTTTAAAATTTTAAAATAAACATTTTCCAGGACAAGAAACTAGAGGAGAGGCTAGTCCCTCTTGGTCTTTCAAAGAAGGTGATGTCCCATGGATTTTAAATAAATGTGACCTTTATTTGTCAAAGGAAGTTATAATGAGTGTGAGGGTGTCATGTTTATATGGGTCTTCACTATGGCATTGCTTCACTATGGAAGACTGTTTTTCGGGGTTGAAATCGCATAACCATTTGAACCTTCTAAGAGTACATATGTCAAAAACAAGATTTTTTTATTTTTATTTTTATTTTTATGCAATGGGGTATTTTATAATACATTTTTGTATAATGTACTATTTACTATGCAGTGTCAATATCCTTTGCACGTGTGTGGGTGTGTGAACCATGACTTCCCCTATGACCTACGACATGCCATATCTAAATTATCTACATTTGTACATTGGATCACATCAAAGGATATTCATATGGCTATCATTCCACAGTGACATCAAAAGATAGTTGAGATTGTTTTTATGTTGAGAAGGAACTACCAACAAGTTTCATGCGCTTGCAAGTTCATCTTCTAATTCACCTAGTATATGAGGTTGAATTAGATGGGGTGGTTTCTTATCATTAGATGTTCTTCTTCGAGATATACATGAAGAAATTGAAAGGTTTTTTTCAACAAAGGGAAAAACATGAGGGATCTATGGAAAGGGGGTATATATCATATAAGTCTTTCTATTATGCCAATGAGTACATCAAGCAGATCAACGACACACCAGGTGTTGTGATTTGGGATGATGAAAGGGATGAAGACAAAAGATAAGGGGAGCTTCTCAAAACAAATGGAAAGAGGAACATGATAAAGAGTAAGTAGCTTATCATTTGTCAAATTTATACACAGTAACTATTCACATTGAACTTTGTATTAATACATATTTTGATCTCATTATATGTGTGTGTGTGTGTGTGTTGTTTTGATTTCATCAATGAATTCATAAATTGAAGCCATCAACAAATTCATTCTTTACAATATGGAAGTGACACAACTATGGGTCACATTGTATAAACATAAGAGGAGGAAATGGGATAGTGACAGGAAATAATTCAAATAGTTGAATGGTAGAAGTGTTCCTTATCCTAATTATTTAAAAGAAAATATGCCAATGGCATGCCCTAACAGTTGGGTTGTTGATCAAGTTGGAGTGAAATATGGTGCATTTGGTCATTACCCACATGCTGAAGAGGATGTGCTAAACAAAGAGTTTGGGTGTGGCAACTCGATAATCATAATCTCTTTTTGTACATTTTTAACTTCATACTTCACCTTTTAATTGTGGCATCTATATATATTTTATATTTTTAATTATGTTCGAGCTATTAGACACATGACACTAATTTTTTTCACCTTTTTATAGGTTCATTTGTTCCCATCTATGTGGGCATATGGATATCATTTTCGCACGGATGATGATGATGATGAATGCTTGACACAAGACTGTGGAGTGGAAGTCGAGTTCAACCAATCTAGCCATGCTAGCCACCACGATCAAAAATAATACAGGAGATGTTAAGTTACATTAGAAAGATACAATAGATCTTTCAAGTGGACTTCTTTTCGTTCCAATGTGTTATTTTTAGGTGTAAGTGGTGGGACACCTTTGATCAAAATAATGTGAAGGAAGATCGTGATAGTGGGTTGATATCTATCAACTCTAGAAAGATATAGCATGAAACTAGGGAGCCTTATGTTTTCCCAAAACACTAAAACCAAGTGTACTTTTACCTAGATGTGTTGTCTAGAGATTGGCAGTTCATATTAAGACACAACCCTAGATCAAAACATATCTTTGAGAACACTAGCGTTATCATGCTAAGCGAGGAAGATAATCAGGGTGATGACAACAAAAATTGATAGGTACTTGTGTTATTTAATCATTTATACTATTTTTTATGTTTTTGTTTTGTTTATTTCTCTAATTATATTATTTTTTTATTCGTCTTGTTGGCATTTTATATAATTGGTAAGATTCACAAATGTTTTTTCACATTTTTTTGTCATGGAAACATTTTTACACTTAAAATGGAAGGGGAAAGGGATGGTCAATGTCCTCCAGATCATACAATAATAGTAATGTGTATCGTCAGAATAGAAACATAAGTCTTTCCTGCTTGACATACTACCTTCCGGGATGCATGTTATTCGTAGATTGATAGTTACTTACTGGGACAACCAATAGCAAGGGCAATCCACAAAGTCATAGCCAAGGACATATAGTAGAACTAATCTTTCTTTACTGAAGTGAGGGAACTTATAACAATAGCCAAATAGAACTTCTTATTTCTGCCAATTATTTAGACCAATTAGAAATGCTTTGTTACACAATAAAGACCTAGGGAATGAATGACTAATCCTGTCTTGTACTTTTCTGCGCTAAGTATTTCCAATTGTGTACAATATCTATGATACTAATGATTCAAGGTCACAATCCTTCTCAAATAGGAAAATGAAAAAGTTATAACCAAAATGAGAAAATAGTGAATTTAGAAACAACATTGAAGATTAGTCTCGATTTAGATATTTATTGGATTATTAATCTGTTCACATGTTTCTTCTTCTTGTTTATTTCAAAATCAATATAAATCATGTAGTGATAACTCTATGAGGACTTAAATAATGAAAACAATGTGTATTAATATGTAAGATTAAATTCTTGACATGAGAGGTAAAGTCATGTTTATTATATTTAAATTATAGTTCTTACAACATTATGTAAACTAAAAGGAGGTCTTATGCATGTATAAAATGTTGATTACATCTTTTTATGGACCATAAGAGAAAAAAATGGGCTTACATGGATGCATGAGAGGTTTTAATTTTTTCTTCATGGATAATGGAACAATTTTGACTTTTCTTTTCAATGGTAATTATAAATAAAAGTTGAATTAATAAATATTTTATGGCTAATAATTAAATGATAAATAATGTGATGGTGATTAAGAGGCATTTTTTTTACTTTCAAATAGACTTGGTGATGCATGTTTCTTTCCTATTTAGATCATGTAAGCTAAATACTTGTTTTTATGTATTTATAAGTAAATTATTTAAAGTAGACATGTCTTTATCATTGTGAACATGATGTAATATTAGCTAGGAGAAATGTGAAAACATGAATTTTAGTGACTATCTTGTGATATGTGGAAAAAATAATATTTTTTGAGTTATTCATTAAGAAATAATAAAACATATTATTTGTCAAAAGTTTCAATCTAATATAGTATGATGTTGTATTATTTAACTCATATTTGTTATTAAAAAGGCTTAAATTTAAACTAGTATAATATCAAAAATAGCACCAAAATGTTATATCGTTATTTGTACAAAAAAGTTTGCTCGTCTCTTTATAAAAATAGAATTTTTTAAGTTATATTAAATCTACATTAATTATAAAAAATGATAACTTAAGTTTTTTAAATTTAACAATAGATTGAATTTTATAAATCAATATTAAATTGGTTAAATTGTATTTTATATTAAAAATTGAATAAGTTATACATTTTCGTCTTATTAAGGACTAACTAAATTATTTTAGCTTTAATTACTTTTTCCTTGTGAGTACTGAAATATTTTACAAATTAAGTTAGAATGAATATGAATGAACTATATAAGCAATATAAAAATGTTTATCATAATTTTACAATCATAATTTCAACCATGCTAAACTTTGTAATTTATAAAAATATCTTTGCATTTGTTTTAAAGTCGTTTTACATGCAATTTCATATATAAAATTTTGATATAAGTTCATCAATACATAATCTATAATAAATATTATTTCATAAAAAATAAACATCATGATGATAACCATCTACCAAACATAAACATCATCTAAGATACAAATTCAAATTCACTACCATCATCTAATTATATGCACTTCTAGCACATATAAACGTCATTAGCTAGCACACAAATCTAATAATGTAGCAAGGCATCATCATCATTATCACATCTAACAAAACACAAATATTGTAATCTACATCATCACCACACACATCCTCAAATTAATATACATCCCATGTCAAATAATTGTTATCACATACACATCTATCTGCAAGCACATTAAATGGACATATCTAACATGACCTAACAACATACACATCAACACCAACATATAAATAACTGCAAACAAATATCTAATATAACATGCATAGTAGTGTCAACCTGGTCTGCAGCAAAAGGCGATGGATGGTCAACTACTGCCTCAACATTTATCGAACTGAGGTGGAGGAGGAGGTGGCTAGTATGCCTTGTCATGAGAAACATAAGGCACATCCTCTAGCTCTGGAATCTGATCATTAGGCAACTGAGGAGGAGGTGTACTACCAAAAGGATCACTGACACCCTGACCATGATCCGATGGGGTAGTACTACCATAAGAATCATGATCACCACCCTCATCATCACGATCTGACATATCTATTGTTGCATTCCTTACATCCCTCTTCTTTGCTAGTAGCTTACTAGCTTTGACAATATGACGCATAAGAGAGATCATCTTGTGCGGACAGTCCCTATAGAGATCTATGAACCTAGGATATGTGTTGATGTATCAAGCCCTCCGCGAGAGGATTCCCTCCTCAACCAAAACTCTAGATAATTTGTCACAATAGTTCATCTGAAATCTTAGACCAGCCCTATAGGCCCGGACACCCACGTCCCCCGAAGGATCTGCCTCACCCTCTTGGGGCTCGCCGATCTTCTCATGTTTTCCATGTGGTGGGGGAGGACGCATGTCCCCATGGAATGTGTTGATGTCTACAAAATATGCATTACATAACAATAATTATACAATTTCATTAAACAATTTAATAAAACAAGTTAAAGAACATGGTATCATACATTTTATTCTAATTAATTAAAACATTAAAATGAAACTAGATTAATTTAAAGAAAACACTAATATTACCTCTATCATTTGGAGGCTCACCTGGTGTGAGGAGGATGTTGTAACAATGTCTCTAATCAATCCCCGCGTACGGAAATGACAACAAGATAAACACATGGTTAAAATCACTGGCCAATAGTGCTAGTGCTTGAATGAAAATCCTAGTCGGATACTTCAGAAGGCCCCTCTTGGGCATCATCTGGCCCCACATGCGCATTTGGACCTTAGTCATCAACTTAGAAGGGAAACGGTGAAATGTAGGCCTTGTCTCTGGAAATATCCCAAAAAATAAACAAAAAAACTCTGAAGTGAAAGGGAAGATCACCCTCCCATGTATCATCACACGACATCTATCTAAAGCCATACAGAACTTCCTTAAAAAGAAGAAATCCATAGTGGTCCACCACGCACCTAAAAATTTGTTGGATGGACTGCATGAGGCCTAACATATCTCTGATAGTAGGTAAGTTGAATCTCTACTGCAACCCCATGGGGGACATCAAGGAATTGGTGAAAATCCTCCCCTCTCTTGGATAGGTCGGTGATAAAGTATATATCCTCCTCAGAGGGCCTATAACATGCCTCAGGACTGACATAGAAACCCTGCTCCTCGGAATTCCACTAGCAGATCAGATACGCTAACAAGACATAGTGATCCTTCATGGATGTAGCCTCCTCATAGTAATTGAGGAGGCCTACATTCCTTAATAGTGCTCAAGTCATTGTGAAAATAGGGTGAGGATATAAATCCCTCTCATTGTCTCTAACCTCCCATGGTCGAACAATATTGTATTGGTTCTCCATTTTCTCCTGCTCCTGCAACTTCTCCCTTTGTTGACGTCTTTGCTACATGATTAGCATATCAAATACATCAGCCTCGTACATAAAATACAATTCTTTTATTAAATGAAAAATGTATTTATAAATATGGAAACATAACTTTAAATTAAAAAAAAAAAATCCTTGGTGCACCCAAAAAACAGTAATGCACTAGCTCTGGTGCACTAGCAAACACAACGACATTGGCATCGATGTGCACATACATACGATGTATTATTGTTGGTTCACATATTTAAATTTTCATCATGGTGCATCTCACTTATGCACCAGTGTGCACATATAACCTTTTCACACCAGTACAAAACATTCAGGTTATCAAATGCACTGAGCTATATTTTTTAGTATTATTTTTGCAGTGCATTTGGTAAATATAAACACAACAGGAATAACCTGAAAATGTATGCACGAATATACAATTTATAGCTTTCCTAGTGCGTTTTCATTTACGAAACACACCGCAACAATAGTAGTGTGTTATGTTCATGTCTAAACTGTGGTGCACCCTATAAATTTACAAGGTGCACCGCTATCGGTGAGAGCCAAACACATCGAGCGTACCACGTAGGATTTTTATTTTTTTCAAAAACAGTGGACTTTTAAGCTAATTTTCAATTATAATCCACTAAAATTTAAATTAGAGAGAAACATAGATAGTACCTAGACATTTACTCATCGAGGAGGCATTGTTGGCACATAATTGAGAAAAACAAATTTCCCCACCGTTTGAGAAAATTGGAAAGCCACACACCGAGCATGGTACAGAAAGATGGTGAGTAAGAGAAGAACCAAAGTTAGGGTGCTTTCATGAGGTAAGAGTGGCACCGGTGCTTCATATCTCTCCAACATTGTAGATGGTAAAAATGAAATTTATGGTCAGGAGGGTTTTTTTTATTTAATCCTTCTCTTGTGCATTATTATAACCACACAGATGCGTCAGACATCCAAGAGCACTGTTTTTTTTTGTATAAATGACCTATAGCAGTTTTTTTTTTAAGACACCCCAAGGTGTTCTAATATATGTACTACACTAGTGCTTTCTTGGAATATAGCACCGCATCAAACAAAAACAAAAACAAAAAAAAATTGCCTAGCGATGCTCTTTAGAAGATGCCCTAGGCATTTTAATACATTAACAACATCGATGCTTCGTTGGAATATATCACTGCATTTTTTTGAAATTTAAAAACTATAAATGGCTCCTTTTAAGTATGCACAAGGGAATTTTACTACAATAAGGGCACTGGTGCTGCAGGTGTATATAGCATCGACAATTTTTAAAAGTTAACATTTTTTCGGTGTTATCGATTATTCAACAATCAATGCATTTTGTTATTTAGTGCACTGTGTTTTTTTTTATTTTATAAAAATAAATATTCCATGACGAAATATTTTCTATTGGGCACCGATGCTTATATGGATACTAAATCACTAATGCGTTTGTATATTGTAGACTCATCGTAAAAAAAAAATCGCTAAAACATTCACCTACCCATCTCCGCTAGTGACCTCCGCTACAAACTTGATTTTTGGGCTATTTTTATATGGGCTTCTGCAAAAACCTCAGCTAGAAGGTCTTTTCCTTTTAGTGTAGGGTCATCTTTATCATACCCTAACCTTTCTGATACATGGGCCCTCTTTGTGCCCCTTTTTTCTTTCTCCATCCGGTTCTTTCGACTATAATTTTGTTACCTAGATTGGTATTGTAACTGCCCCACACTCATTGTGTCTAGTATCATTAGCCTCTTGAATGCCCCCTTCCTCTTTGTCTAAACTCTCCAAGATTTCTTCTTTTTCCACCACTGAAGTATGTGAAAACTACCAACCACTTGGCTTATGAGTCACTTTCTTGTTTGGTAACTTTTTTATTTGTAGGCATGTGTTCTTCAAATGTCTTGTTTGGAAATGCTTTCTACATCTAAAAGTTGTGTTCTCATAGTCTAGAGGTTGAGACCACTAAAACTCTTTGTGTTTAAGCATTAATCTCAAAATTCTCCTTATAAACATTACATTAATTTATCTTTATAAAATAACAAATAACATTATAGAAAGTTAAAAATACCAAATATCTTAAGAGGGTGGTGAAAATTTAATGCATACTCATTAAATTTTAAATGGCATAGTGGTAAAAAAAACATGTATTGTCCCACTTATTGATGATGTAAAGGTTAAATTTATTTATTTATTTATTTTATATATAAGAGGTTAATTTGTTTAAAATAAATTTATTTTTTATAATAGAAAATGATATGTATCAATGTTCTTAAAAACTAAAAAAAGAAAAAATATATATAATATATATCTATATATATATTTGAATGAGTATAGTTTATATTAAAAAAGTCGTGCCTGTTTGCAACAAAATCGGGTCTTTACATCGATTTATCACTGCTTCAACAAGCTGATAAAAAATTCTTGGTCCATCTAGACTATTGTAGTAGTTGTGGCTATCGTGCTTACAAAAATTTCCCATTCTAAGACATCTACAATTGTAACTTCAACATAATTGAAATAAGAGGTATATACATTTACAGTTCATCATTTTGATAAAAAAAAACAAAACCAATATAGAGGTGGTCATATATCCATAGGGGTTGGGTTGTTTAGATCCAGGCCCGGGGAGGCCTCTTTTGAGTCTTTGGAATTCTCCTGGTCTGTCACGCCCTCCACGTTTGCCTCCATACCATCCTCCATTGCATCCACCTTGAACTTCAAATTTTCCAGTTGATGGTGCAATGTGTCCACTTCATCCTCAAGTTGTCTAACGCCCTCCTTTTTCTAAATCTCTCTTTCCTGCATGGTCGTATTCTCGCGCATTCGCTGGTGCATGTTGCATTGGAGTTTTGACAATGCTTCCCGCAAATCCCAATGATCTTGAACACATGTGAGATAGGAGGGTCTGTATCTACCACCTTGCACCAAGGAACTGACCCTCAGCCCACCAGACCTCGGTCTATGGCTTCCCCACATGACTCACCAAGAACTGTCTTTAGAACCCTACATGCTAGCTTCCAAAACCTCACTTTTTATCAATCTCCAGAAATTGGCACTATTTTCCAAAACCTCCCAGAGTGAGGCAGCCTCTCTTACCCACAATAGACTACCCTACTCCTTGGCGAGTATGCACTAACCCACCTCACACCGACTCCAATTCTCCTCCCTCTTCCATAGAGAACTACGAACCCACCCAGTGTCCTAAATCGAGTCAAACTGCAAACACTCCGGACAACCCAAGCATAGCACTCGCAACCTTCCAATTATACTCAAAGTTTCTTGATTTTTATTCAAAACCTCAAACAAACAGACCTTCCTTCCCTCATTTCAAGTCTTCATAGCATAATTCCCAGCCTCCATGACACAGAAACTAATAGACAACAACCTCGGCTCTAGCCACCAGGCTTTCGCACTTTATACCTATTGGGTGATGCAGAGATGAGTGAGGAGATTGTTGCAATTGAGATCCCATGAGTAATCCATCATAATTCCACCCTCCTCCATTAATTTCCCACCAAGCTCCTGATCTCTATCAGTCATTCCCACAATTCTCCCATGAACAAGCCCGACTTCACTGAGGTCTTGAATTAAATTTTGCTCCATAAAACTCAAATCCCTGCAGAAGCTCGAGGTTCTGTGCTGCCCAATTCTCCAAGAACTAGGTCCAAAACAGTGAGGCGCACACTGTGACTTATGCTTAAAGAGGTGTGGTACAAAATTTCCATGGGGCGCCACATTTCTAGCAAGTCTAGATGTCCGATTTACCACAATTCTACATGGATGGTAGGAGCTTCGAAAGGGTGATGTGACAGGGGGAGAAGGAACCCAGGGTGGAGGTTATAATGCAAAGGTGGTGGTTAGAAAGGGAAGGGGCCACAGGGAAGGGGGAAGGGGAGGGTAATGAGGAAGGGGAGGGGGAATGGGAGAAATGGGAAGGGAGGCGAGGGGGATGGGGGAAAGGATAGGAAGGGGGGGGGGGGGGGCGAGATGTCAGGAGAGAGCTAGGGGGAGAAGGGGGGACTTCATATCATTATGGTATGTTAGCTGCAACTTTTCCACATCCATATCTATCCATTGAGGCTTTATTTCCAGCCTACATATAACTCTCTTCATTTTCTTAAGGAATTTTTGTCATGCTCACGACATTGTTTATTACACATTTTTCCTCCTCCAAATGACTTGCCTTATTGGCCTATCTACCAACATCATGATTATTTCCCCTCAAGACATGATAAAAGGTCACCGAGTTGAAAACAAGGATCAAGTTCTAGGCTCTCACAATGATTTGATTTGGGTTAGAGATCTTAGCCTTTAAAGTGTTAATCATATGCCTTATAATGATCATGGGGTCTCTTAACACCTGGATTTTTTTTATATCCCATATCTTTGTGCCGGGATTAGTCCCAGGAGAATGCCATAAGCTTCATCTTGGTTATTGGTCTTCCGGCCTAGCCCCCAAGAATAACTAAATTCAATGATTCCTTCGAGATTAATGAGAATCCATCCCCCTCTTGCCACCCCATGTAAAATATATATTTATATAGAAGTATTATCTAAGTTTTATTTTTCATATTTGGTTAATTTAATTGATTAGAATGTAACTTCTATGTGCTTTTATTTAAATTTGATGTCATTTTAGCATCTACTTTAGAGAAAAAATAAGGATTCACATAGAACATCATCAAAGTTGTTTCATGGTGGAAGATGTCAAAGATGTCAATTTGATTATATGTGTGTGTGTATTTTGTATATTTCCAATTTAATTTGAATCAATACAAGAATCAATGACCTTAGTAGCAAAACAAGGATCCACATGGAAGCATTTTCCAAGTTATGTCCTTCATAAATGACCACTTTGATTACACACACAATTGGTACAAGAGGATCAATGTGAACATTAATGACCCTAGATGTAAAACAAGTATTGACATGGAAACATTGTCCAAGCTATGAATTTCATAAATCATGGAAGCAATGTCCAAAGTGTGCACTTCACAAAAAAACAATGTGAACGAGAGGATCAATTCCAACATTGTACCTACTAGCATGAGAACTAGTCAAATGTGAAATAACATTGGTGATAACAAATTGAATTAACCCCTTTGGATATGTAATTACTCATTATATAACTACCATAAAATCATATTTAATTTAATATATACGTAATTATTGATGAGATGCTATTAATTTAGATAGTAAAATAACGTTAAACTAATATTGGATTAATCTTATAAGTTTTCTAGATGTTACAATATGATATTATGATATGATATAGTTCAAAAGTAATGGAATAAATATTAAGATCTTACCCTCACCACACCCTTCTCCCCCTTCCCTCAATTATTTTGGGAACAATATTAGTTACACTATGTTCATGTGTGATGTAATAATAAAAAAGCTTCATTTTTTCTCCTCTTCCATGTTTACTAATGCATTCCTATTAGTAATAAAAAAACAAGGATGCCACAAACCCCTTATGCAGATTAAGTGCTATCCTTGGATGGTTGATAGGTGAGTCTCTAAGGAAAAAATGACTAGACTTATGTTAGTGGCATGAAAAAAATATAAGATATCTTGATCACATTAGGTGTGATTCTCAATACCTTATTCATGAATTAAGTAGTTAAAAAGGATGTTTTAGAGGCCAGCAATAGAAGATATTTAACATTGGTGGAATAAAAAAAGGACTAGTTCACCTGTGTGAAACTTGAAATTTTTAGTTTAATGTAAAGGAATCTAAGAACTAAATGTTGATCTAGATTTATAAGTCATTTTTGGCTTAGTGGGTCCTGACCCAGGTTCAGAGTTAAGTTTTCCAAGAAAATCCCTACACTACTGGCCATTTCGGCATCAATTCACGGAGTGCAGACTGAAATCTCACTCGAAACAGTATGGGGGGATGCTAGAACCAAGTTTTCGCACCTAGAGATGACTGTGATGTCATTTTATGCCCTAAACCTTCCTTCGCGTAGATCAATAATACCTTAAGGCTTATCGATATTACTTCCTATTACTAGCCTCTAGTCTTTCGCGAAGGTCTACGACTGTCTTTCGTGGACCCTAAACAAGTGAATCAATCACTTATGCGCCTCTGTAATTACTCCTACTTGTATATTTACCCATATCATCTTAAGTGTCTGATAACTTTACCATGCATTAAGGTATTCTTCGTGTAAATAGATATTATTACTTGCGTCCTAATAACAATGTCACATATGTAGAATCATGCATCAATACGATATTAAATCATAAACCCATCAATTATCATAACATGAACGCAATCATTCATAAAAGAAGTAAATGGAAAAAAACACAGATATTTCTAGAATAATCTCTTTATTGATACTTCAGTTCTGCTTACAGACTCAATACTACCTATGCACTCAGTTGTAGGGGTCTGTGCACTCAGCTGCGGACTCTACTCTAGGCCTCTGTGCACACACCTGCAGATCCTCTCTTCTGTTAAGCACACACATTGGTATTTTGGCTCTGGCTAGAACTCTGAAACTAGTGTGGCAGGTTTTGGCTCAGGCTCGCTTGATGTGGCTTTGAAGCTTGTAGATGACCATCATTTCCCCCCCTGTCAGATACAAGGTGAGGTGATGGAGAAAAATAAACTGCAAGACTGTTCAATACTCTTGAACAAGTTCTGACATGTGACTGAAATATCTTCTTGGTTGTTGATGCCCATTGCAAAGAAGCGATCCATCCAATATGAATCTTTGTTCTTGCAGGAGGTTTGTTTCTGAAGCATCTGTTTGAAGAATGACTGGTTTTATGACAGTGCTTACATGGATGAAGATCAAAACAGTGATATTTCAGATGGCCAACTCGATCATAGTGTTGGCATTTCAAAATCTGTTGTGGTTGTTGCGGAAGAGAACCAGAATATGAAATAGCTGAAGGTGAACTGTCATGAGGAGCAGGTGAAGATGAATCGTCTTGAAAAAATCCAGCACTTTGAAATTGGATTGGTTTGGAGTAGTCTAGAATATGAAAGGACATGTCCTTGCCATATCTAAGACCAGTTCTGTGCTTGTTGTGGACAAGATCTTCCCAAGGTCTGATGATGGGCTTGGAAAGTGCAAACTAAACTTTTGCATCTGCATGTAACCTTGCTGCTTTATTGGGCACGAGATCTAAATCAATTTCAACAATATTGATGTGCTGCTTATGGGAGTTTGACTCCTCTATTTTAATTCTTCTTGTTGAAGCTGGGATTCAAGCTCCAAAAATTCTACCTTTTCTTGTGTATAGTGCAAATAGGATTTAATACCACAGAGAGTGTTCATCAAAGTTTTCAAGAATTCTAATACTTCAGTAATTTGAGCCATATTCTCCATTGTCAAAATTACACCTTTTAAAAACTAATCACAACTATGACCCAATTTGGAAAAGTAACACCCACTCACAATATAAAGACACGACAATATCCTCTATAAATGTGCACCAATTGACCAGTGTGCAACAAGAAGCAACAGGTAGAATTCAAATACGCTGCAACCAAATCAACTTGAATTGATTTACAGGAGTCCAAGAGAGTCTTGAAGCATACCAGGAAGCAACTTAAGTATTCATTCAACACTATAATTCTTTCTTTCTCAAAATTTGCAAGGAGCCAACAAACTAGACAATGAAGATTGGTTCTTATTGAAAACTTTTATATCTCAACACTTGCTGCAAACAAAAATAAAAGAATGCCAAAATACCAATGTGTTCCCACTGGAATATCTTTTTTTTTGCTGACTTCACTCTTTGAATAGCATAAATCTGTTCAAACTTAGAGCCACTCCTACAACTGTGACTCTTCTACTAACATAAATTTGTCTTCAATGCACATATAAAATTTATTGAAACCAAATCACATATTTAACTCCAAAGTATAACCCGCACACATATAGTCTATAATCTCAGTAATAGCATCTACAATAGACCAATTTTTGGCACCCAATCTCATTATCTCATCAAAACTATCTCTCGCTAAAAGAGTAGCTGTCGAATCAAACAACTTACTGAGGCACCTTTAGTCAATATAGAATCCATAAATGGTGAGCTTCTTAGGTTCATCACAAGTACCTTTTGAATCCACCTCCTCGATAAGAAGAAGAATACAAGAGGATACATATATTTTCATCATCCACTAATTATTTCCACATCCTATGCCACAGAGAAATAGGCTTAAAGATTACTGGGGACTTTCCTTTTATTTTTCAGGATAATTATCATGTGCAAGTCATTGAAAATGTCAATCATCCACCCGTTATCAGCGACCTACTCTAATGGAGCTTGGATGGCCAACAATAATAGCATATTGGAAGAAAATTGAGTATGCATGTTACAAAAACAACAATGATTCCTTGATAACCTAAACAGAGGAGTTCCAAAATCAATTCCGAGAGATTAGAAGCATAAACATTTCAACAATAAAAGACCGACTATTTAGAAAATCTAAAAGGTTATTTACCGGAGATTCTGGCATATCTTGTTGGGAATTTGATATCTCAAGAATCCTTTTAAATTCTTTGGAAACGTTATCTCTGTTCTCGTTATGTGTGGAACGATAATGTTTATGTTCATTGTCACCACCAATCCCCTGAACCCACTTTCGTCTGTGCTCAGCTACAGCCCTCAATCTCCCGCCATCGTCTAGCTTCACCATCAAAACTCTATAATCCTAATGGAATATTAATAGTTAACAGTTCATTCTAATGGAAAATATCATAACTTCATCCACCTAAAACTGTATAATCTTAATGGAAGGTTAACGGTTAAAACGCCTTAAGAATTGGCATTTTGTCAGATTCTGGCACTCAGGCGAGCAATAATTGGCAATAGCATTGAGCCCGTCGATGCATAGTCTAAAACTCTTGAGAGGCACTTCCAACCTCGTCTCCTTTCCCTTTCCAACCTTTTTGGCTAGTAAAACACCGTGAATATTTGGAAATACACCACCATTGGCAATTGTTACAGCACCTAGCAATTTGCTGAGCTCCTCGTCATTTCTGATAGCTAGCTGAATGTGTTGAGGTACAATCCTGTTCTTCTTGTTATCCCTTGCTGCATTTCTAGCCAACTCAAGCACCTCTGTTGTCAGATACTCTAAAACCCCAACCATATAAACCAGAGCCCCTGCACCAACGCGCTCTGCATACTTGCCTAACTTTAGGCAATGAGCAATCCTTCCAACCGAAAATTGCAGGCCAGCCTTATGAGACCTCGAAACAGACTTGCACTTGGTGGAAGAACGGTCTTGGAAATGATATGGGTAGGTATGGTGGAACAAAGAAATGTGTGCCCATTACGAGATTCTAGAGAGGGTCGGGAGCGGAACTTATTCGGATGTGTACAGAGGGCAAAGAAAGAAGGAGCAACATTTATGTAAATACTATTATATACTCGAAATTAGCTGGTAATGAATTTAAAAGTGGTGATGGATCTGAATACGTAAAATTGAGGGTGTCAGGTCCTCTGATACTGGCAGTGCAAAGGTTGGCATGCAGAGAGGAATTTTATTTTTTTTAAATGACAATTCCAAGGAGTTCTAGGGAAGATAGATAAGGAAGGTGAGTGTTTCCAGCAAAAAGGTACATGGAGGAGAGGCAGCAGATTTCTAACAGACAGTAAATTAATGGAGTGTTACAGATAGTGGGCAGAAATGGGATGTAATGCATAGGCTGTCGAGAGGGCAGATGGGTCAGGTTTCAAACCAGAGGAGCGCTCAAGTGGAGCATATTAACATAATTTCTATATTTGGATGACTGACCAAATAGAGAAATGACAAACAAATTCTGGAAAATCTGAAAATGCCGAGGCCTAAACTTGGCTCACAGTGATTATGTAGGGCAGGAATACGCCTGCTACTCTGACACCATGTTAAACACACACATGGCAGAAACATAATATGAAAGATAAAAACATGAGAGTACATTTATTATTAACAAATGATATACATTTATAGTACATGGTGTGACCGTTGGGTTTCACATCCCAAGGTCTCTTGGACTTCCTTAGTCTATTTGGCTTCGTCACTAATCCTTAGAGGATTAGGTGTCCAACATCTTCTACTCTAAGACTCTTTGCTCTTCACTTCTAATGACCCATTACATCAATATCATCAACTATGAACTTGACTGAACTACCTTAGACTCTCTAAGACTCTCATTTTTATACAATCCCATGGCCCGTGGACCATGGGTAGATTTACTAAAGCTGACACATATTACATAAAATAAGGGAAAATCCCTTTGTGGCACATACTATCTACGCACTCCACGATCACAACTTTTGGAGACTTTACACTTTACATAATAAAAACTTGGGCTTTCTGCCCCAAAACTTGGGCTTTTTCCCCAAAATTGACTGTATGGGACCTTGTCCCAACAGGCCCGCAACACAAATATTGTGACTCACCCTCGAGTCACTCTTCTGGCACAAAGATATTACTACAGAGACCACCCAACTCGACCTGTGCCACTACTACCTCGGTCACGCTCTGTGTGACTAGCTGCTTGATCTGCTCCACCAGCTGCTCGGTTGTTGGTCCTGCGCTATCTTCCTTTACCTTTTGTTGTGTCCTTTGTAGGCTCACTGGCTTCTCTTCAATGGAGGCAGAGATAACATAGGCCTCATCTAGCGAAGGCCCCAATCTGGCCTTGAGGACAACCTCTTTTCGTTGTGTTTCCTCCACCTATTTGAGCAATTGCTTTGCCTCATGCAACTTACCCAGTCACTGTGATATAGAGACAGTGCGCACAGTCGCTCTTGAATCGTCATATTTCTGATGCAATTTCCAAGCCTTTGTGTTCAACCTCTTCAGGTTAGGATCCTTCTGCAGAGTCGTAACGACCTCCATCAACTATTCAAAGAGTGCGGTGCAATCTGCCACCACGACATCTACTATTCCAACTACATCCTTCACAATGGCTTCGCATTATGCTTTGACCTCTGGGGTAGTTGAAGGCTGTGACTTCAACTCAAGCTCTATGATTTTAAGGTTTAGTTCAAATTGAGCCTTGGCCATCTTTGTCCTTGCATCGTGCACACCTGCCACCAACTTCCTAATCTTGGCCTCCACTAGTGCTTCTTTTGGGATATGCAGCTCTGGAAAGGTTCATCTATCACAACTACGGTTCACTCATTCTTCTCTTGAACCTTCTTCCATGCTTCTAGCATGGTTGTCTTCTCAATGAATATTTGTTTTTTTTTTTACTTTCTGCTCGTTGATCATGCTCAACGCGCACTACTCTCGGGCCTTAAGCTCTTGAATCACACCTACTTGCGACATGTGAAGGAATTCACTCGGGAGTGCGACCAAGTTGAGGCCAACATTCTTCAACATGCTGAAAGTAGCCTTATCAGCTTCCACCTCCGCGCTCAGAGCTCCATACAGTAGTGCGACTACCCAGAGATCCAAGGACCGAACCAACTCTGCTTCTTGAGTGGTCCTCGGTGCCAAACTAGTTGATGTTGCACTGCTCTGCCCCGCACCTTCTTGTAGTCTAGTTGTTTGGATCTGTAGCTCGAGCAGACCCGTCTGCATAGAGACCCGTGCTTGCTTCTGTTGTTGCTCAAACTGATGCAACAGTTCTGTCATCTTGTCCCTCACGTTGTCTCCAATATCATCCAAGTCACTCTCCGTCAAGCTGATTGGGTCGAGCAACAATTTTGAGGCTTTGGTCTTCTTTCGTTGTCCCTCCTTTTCCTGTTCCCTATGTTGCTTTACGTGGAAAGGAATTCTTTCCAGATCTCCACCTCCCTATTTTGACTATTCATTATCCTCCATTGGGGGCGAAGGAGATTTATGACTTCTGTTAGAGTCGTGCTCTTCCTGCTCTTCTTGCTCCTTTGCAGTGCACTCCACTTCTGCGTGGGCCTTCTCCTCTGTCTCCTTCTTCCTCTTTTCTACCAATTGCTACACCTTCAGTCGGGCCTCTTCCTTTTTCTGATTTTCCACAGACTTTCTAGTCCTAGTAGCCAAATCCAATGGTGTGTTCCAATCTGCTGGCCATTGCTTAAGGACTTTGGCAATGGAATCATATGTAGCCAAGTAAGGAAGATCATACCACTTCTGATCTATATCCTTCAACTCCCTAATGTACACACAGTGGAAGTCTGCTTTAAACTCCGCGTACCCAGACAGCTGCTCAAAGATGGTTGGTGACAACCACAACTTTCGGTTGATGGCCATACGAATGCTCATCTCCATCAATACCCAATAAAATTTAGTTTCTCGAACCCGCGCAGCGTCCTTTGTGGCCCATCGCGAAGAAAACTTCGCTTCTTCTGGTAAATCTATCTGAATCGGTGGAAACTGGCTGTCCTCCGGAAAATCCCATGCGACCAACACAATTGACAGTAAGAGCCATGAGAAATTGAACGTTTTACTCAGGTCTTGTGCCTCTCTACAGTTTGCAAGGAACTCATTGCACAGGTAGTGCCCCCAGTTGAACTGTACACCCTCCACACACTGAGCCCCTAACAAAACCATTGGTGTTACCGGGAAAAGTGTCTATTTAGAACTGCTATATCCCACTAAGGTGTGGTAGCTGCCTTAGAAACAAACAGAGAAAACTACTTTTGTATTTCCTTTATGAACTATAAATAAAGAGGAATAGGAAGAACCAACCTGTGTCTTGCGCTAGTCCTTTGATCCAATCTCTCTCCTCTTTGACAGCTTCCAGCTACCTGCTCCCTTACTTGCCCAGCTTCACCAAGTACATGTAAGATCACAGAAGAAGAAAAATATACAAAGACATGGATTTATATTCATAAATAACTTAGGATCAGATTTAAGTTAACCATACAAATGTAACAAGCATCAATGATACACAAGAATGGAGGAAAAACTCAAATAGTTTTTATTGATATAACAAGAAGATCCAGGAGGAGTTACAACCGATGATTCCTGACCCAGCATCAACCTCCCAGCAAAGAAGCCCCTCTTCACCTCCAACAAAGCATAAATCACCCAATACTCTGATCTCTGTCTCAAAACCAACATCAATTCCTTACAATGTGCAAGATTCCAGCCTCTGGATCTCTGGGATGAGGGATCCATATATAGATGTATGCAAGGAGGATGAGTCAGCTTATGATTTGATTAGTGGCTTCTCTCTGTCAGTTCTTGCTTCCACTTGGAGACTGAAGGCCTCTTACTCATCCTTGGTCGAATTCAGTGAGGCAAGTGTCATAGGAGAAGATTCTGGAAGCTTCCATTGTCTCTCCACCTCGCGGAATGACACTGCCATTTGTCATTTCCCGCTCAACGCACCCTGATAGTGCATTTAGGTGCATTGCAACGCACCCAGCTAGTGTGTTTAGGTGCTATGCAATGCAGCTAGCCAGTGGAGCAGCTAAAATGATCCTGTTTTGACTTATTCTGAGCAGTTTCTGGTGGAGAACTTCTGGGAGAAGCTGTAATTTGTTGACCTTGTTCCTTTAGGGGTTAGAACAACACTTTTAGGGACTTAGGAGCCCTTGGTTTATGGATATTTCATGCTTGGAGATGCAAGGCACAAAAATGTCTATAACAGTTGCCCCCTAAAGTATGAGGCCGTTTATCGGGTGAAATGCTTTATTATGAGGATCCGAAGTTCTTTCAATGCTGGGAGGAGACCTGTAATAAGATTATAATACAATACATTATCTTCATACTGTTTTCATGATCTAGTTGAGGCGGGCATTCCCATGCTCAGCTTTATAAATTCATTTTCATGTACATAGGACAGACAATCGTCTGATGGTAGACTGATGATTCTGATAGAGCCATCATCCTTTTGGTAGGATGATTATCTGTGCTGCAATGTTGTACATTTTAATGTCTTTATTTTCCTGAATATATATCGCAGCCCAGATGGATGAAACTAGATCTGGGGTCTTCAATCTCGTCTGATCTTCACTCGAAGTACAAGTCGATCCATGTGAGAAATGTTTTGAAGTTGAACATGGAAAGACATCGCTTGATTACCAGTCAATGATGTAAACTGTTAACAAGCGCGAGAGGAATCACCGATAATGATAATGATCCTCAAGGTATTGCAGTACAATTCATGTGGTGTGAATAAAGGACTTGGCATCGAACACCACGCAAAATCTTTCGGTCGAAGGTCATTGATGTAAACTTGTCGCCGGAAGTGAGAAACTTGCCATTGAGGCATGCAAGCTTCAAAGTACTGAATGGGGTGTTCCTAGATCAACTTCTTGGATAATGAGCTGATGTCGACAAGAAGTGATCTGTCAAAGGAGGGCCTTAATGAATCCCACATCAATGACACGGAACGGAGCAAATGATTTTGATGGAGGTGAAAATGATCTGATGATATATGGTTCAGGGTGGCGGTCATGAAAGTATGGAGTAGAATGTATGGTAGTGGGTGGGACACAGGTGACTTCTCTGGATGACTTCTCTTGAACATGTCGGCGACACTTATGTGATGGATTGGTAGCATTAACCCAAAATGTGGATGGTATGGCGTGACCATGGCGATGTGACCGGTGAATGAAACAACCCAACCCGACTCGAACACGGAGCGGAAGTGTCATGTTCAAGAGCGACTTGCTACCAATAAAGGTTCTTTGAGTTTTCTTCCCAATTTTTCCCCAGTCATTGCTGACCAGTACCTCTTTATTTTTGTCAAGCTTGAGGAGGATAACATATGCTTGTTCTATAATTTTCCCTTCGGGCAAACCCATCGCATATTTTAACGAGCCTAGCGATAGTGAAACTCGTTCTCGTCTAAAGACTAGTTTGTCGCTATTAATCTTTTTAACGAGTTTAACGACAAAGATAACTCGGTCCTTTTCATTTTTAGAGATTCTGAAAAGGTACGTAAAGATAACTCCAAAATTCCTTTTTCGTCATCTAATCCCTTAAGTCCGAAAAAGTATAAAACAATACAGAAGGGATGAATTTTCGATAGCTTTAACGAGCCGAACAAAACAAGCGCTCGATCTTTTTGTGCAATAATCCCTGAGGTCCAAAAAGATTAAAATCTAGAGGAGGGATAACACTTCCTGTCCCTTTAATGAGCTGGAAGGCCAGACTCGGCAAGCTTTTCATATTTTACGAGTCAGAAAAGAGCTTAAAGAAGACTCGTCTTTTGAGGAATGAGTGATAAAATGGGTAGCAGCTGATTCCAGGTAAGGTTTGGAATTTTCCAATCACGGCAGTGTCACAAGGATGGCTAGTGAAATCACTCTTCGCAGCTGTTCCTCAAAATGGGTAAACAATCAGATGGAGGTGAATGATCGGCCAATGAAAAAGTGGAGGTGACGGTACAAACACGACCAAGGTTTTAATGGCTGAAGTACTACATTCACGGTGGTTATTTACCAAGGAATAGTTCATTTTTTAACGAGCTTAAACGCGGGTGGAAACATTTGCTCGGTCCGGGTTTATTTTTTAACGAGCTTGAACCTCGTGGCAACACTGCTCGATTAATCCAGTCATATGATAAGAATGTATCATATAAAAACGACAACTTTTAGATTTTTGCCCCACATCCTTTCTTTATGCAAGTTAGGTGATGACCAATCCTACGAGTTTAAAGGGTTAGAGGTCCTAAAAATTTAAAAATAAAAATAGTTTCCCTTCGCTTGCACTCCAAAAGGTTTGCATGCCCCCAGGCATAAAACAGAGTTTCAAGGTTACCTCTACTTCTTTCCATTAAAACATTTGTTTTACCGAGAGAGGCCTACCTCTTACAGGTTACCCAAAGATTGTTCTATTTACGACGTAAACAAAACACTTTTTCGGCGATGTTTACCGAGATAAACAAAGGTGAGCGATGATGCCCGCCAACTCACATAAATTTAACAAGAGAATCTTGTTCTAGAATAACCCCCTCTTCCAATCACGGACGGGGGTACAGACTAGTCATATTCTCCCGCGGAAACCTACCCTATACCCGAAGTTTTCCTGCCGAAGCAGACCAGGATGCATGCCCCCTGGGTTTCAGTCATATCCCTCTGAATTACTCGTGCTTATCGGGAGGATGGACCAGAGATTGAGACATTTCTTGCGTGAAAAGACCATTTAGGGACGGTATATGACTATTTTCTATGCGTGATCCAGGAAATGAAAGCTGGTCCACGAGCTTGACCACTCTTCCTTCGTGCGGAAAACACATTACTCTAAAGAGTGAGGAGACAATTGCTTCGATGTAATAAATATAGTCTCGTCCAAGGAGTAGGTTATAATCCAAGGGTCCTTGAACTACCATTACGTTCATGCGAACTGTCTTCCTTCTCAATGTTATTGGCACATCGGGAAGGATCCCTAACGGTCGACTGGTTCCTTTATCAAAGCCTGTCAGATTTGTCATCTCAGGAAAAAGCGATGGCGAACCAAGCGCTTTCCAAGCAGTTGAGGAAAGGATACTCACAGAAGCCCCCTCATCTATGATGGTACCAGCCATAACCATTCTATATATTTGAACAATAATTTGGAATGGTATGCTTGCTGGTAAACTGGGTCTGCCTAGTTGATTCCAGTCGAAGGAGACAACTAGGTTGCTTGGAGGTGGGACCGAATAGACGGTCGGGTATGGATCTGACGAACTTCCTTCCTGCGGTAAAGGAACGGGTAAATTGCCCCCATGTTCGTCGGAGTCTGTGTTTATGAAGAGAATTTGGACGGTGTCATCCTTATTCTCTTCAGTGACTGTATCATCTGAAGATGGAACCTCTGAAGGCAAGACCGGGTCAAATGCCGCCTCGACCTTTTGACTTTCATCTGGTATGGATCTAGATGGTTTATCTTCAATGATAGGTGCTTCAGCCGGCCACCTAAGCGGACCAGCTGGATTTTCAACTAGTGACGGACTCGGCAAGAGTTTTTTATATCCAGGAGGAAGTCGTAACGGTGAAACCAGATGATCATCCAAAACTCTTTTAGCTTCGTCTAAGAAGGGACAACGGTGGACGACATGATTGCCTTCGCACAGTTTACAAGGAAATCTAGCTTTCCCTTTTTGTCCTGGGGCTTCACTTTCACTAGTTGACGGTGTGCTTTCAACATGATCATCAGAGGTTGACGACACCGGGCTGTGCAAACGAGGAGACCAGTCCCTTAATATCCGTGGGATGCAAGGAAAATCTCTGTGAAAGTGGTCTCCTTTGCAAATGACACATGGCGATTTAGGCCTGGTCGGTGCAGTGTGTGGATTTTCGTTAGACGACACTCGTTTTCCCCCATTCGCCTTTGTCTCTTTCTTCTTCTTCTCTTCTTCTTCTTTTCCTTCTTCTCCTTAGGAACTTGACTTTTGGCTTTACCAGCCCCATCAAGCGAAGAGGAAGGAGGAGAGGAAGAATTAGAGGAAGTAGAAGGTTGGTGGGCAACTCTGGACTCGTCTAATTTTTTATTCGATTGTTCAGGAATAGTGGTGTTCTGAACGACAGAGGTTGAGAAGAGCCATACTGGCAAACCAATTTTCAGCCCTGGAAGCGACAATGGGGCCATATGGGGTGCACCAACATCTCCCCAAGAGGAGAAGGGACTAGGATTTCCACCAAGGGGAATTCCTTGGTTGGTAGACTCCATTTTCTCAACCCAAGATCAACGTAGCAAAGGGGTATGAATATTCTGTTTAAAATAAATTTTTATACGCTTTGACACAACTTGTTTTTTCAGTTTTTAAGAGTCGAGAAAAAACAAAAGATGACTCTAGTCTCCTTCGATTTTTAATGATCCTGAAGTGACAAGTGCTCAGATGGACCTTTTCCGTTAAAGAGTCTGAAAAGGAACAAAAGGGACTGCTCTGGAGGTCTAGGTAGAGGGAGTACCAAACCAATCGCAAAACTGCAGAATACTTTTTACGGTACGGCAGTCAATCTTCCCGAATGCTGTGTTCAGTGCATTGCGATCAGTAGGGCGGCCGACACGGCTTCCTATGGATAAAGGATTTAAGCCTATAGGGGTCTCCCAAAATATACACGATGGTACGTGGGAGCACAAGTCCGTACTGGCACTTATCGTCTCAAAGTGGAGGAATCACCCAACCATCAGTGAGGACAACAGTTACCAGGCTTTACGACGCCGGAATACGTCTCTAGCCTAGACCTCTAAATGTTGTGCATTAAGTTCCAAAGCGTTGTTAGATTCATTGAATTTATTTTAATTTGATTTTTCTTATGAAGTTTGCCTTTTGGGTTCACCACGAGATGTAGATGTAATTCCTAAAATGAAATCTAAAGATGATAAAAAAACTTTTATCTCTTTTCAGCAATGAAAATCCTAGCTACTAGGGGAAAAGAAAGACACAATCTTTTCACAAAGAGAAAAGGGCACACTGTAAATGCACTTTCCTAAATCAAGCCAAACAGACTGTCTTTATGCAAATGCACATGCATGTATTTGTTTTTCACTTTCTTAGTATTGATGCTAAAAAGAAAGTTGATGTACAAATCTGAATTTGCTTTCAAGCGACAAACACAAACAAGCTTCTTTTCGAAATCAAAAGGCAGAGATGATTACGACACTTTATGATTTTGAAATAAATACTCGTTTTGACACTAGAAAGTCACAAATTCAAACCAAAGGCAATAGTAAAAGCATAATCGACCATCAATAGCAAATAAACTTTCTCCTATGATCAAAATCGACACTTGCGACAGATTTAAATCAAAGGACGACAGTACGATTATTATACTTTTGCAATGGAAAACTGTAAACGACTCAACAAACACACAAAAATATCCACAGTTCTTTTGTACAAATGAGGCGGAATATCAGTAAGGAAAAGGGGTTTGAAACAGTCATATATTGATCACAGGCTGCAAAATTCAGAGACAAAACTGGAAATAATGAAGCACAAGAACCTCAGCCGCACAGGGCTAGGCTGATTAGCGCACCTGTTACACAGAGAAACTACATTGCAGCGCAGGTTGCCCTTTCGGGAAGTGCGTTGAAATGCAGAACCTCTTCACAGTGCCTGCACTGGGGGAGAAACGAGAATTCTATCCGGGTTCTGGGTCACAGTTTTCATTTTAGTCTTTGGTTTTTGGCCGAGTAAAAGCAATCAGTAATGCACAATCAGGGGTAGATCTAAGGAGGGTCTAAGAGCTATCACAAGGGCAATCAGATAGTCTATGAATCAGCTGTTCAAATCATAAACAGATCCAGTGAATGGATTTGAGGTAGCAGATGTCTACTTTGCATTTGTTATGGCAAATGCAGTTCGATTGCTACTTATAAGTTTATGAAACAAACAACAAGAGATACATAAACAAACTAATTAGACAATCTTCCCCAGTGGAGTCTCCATTTTGTTACCGGGAAAAGTGTCTATTTAGAACTGCTCTATCCCACTAAGGTGTGATAGCGGCCTTAGAAACAAACAGAGAAAACTACTTTTGTATTTCCTTTATGAACTATAAATAAAGAGGAATAGGAAGAACCAACCTGTGTCTTGCGCTAGTCCTTTGATCCAATCTCTCTCCTCTTTGACAGCTTCCAGCTACCTGCTCCCTTACTTGCCCAGCTTCACCAAGTACCTGTAAGATCACAGAAGAAGAAAACTATACAAAGACATGGATTTACATTCATAAATAACTTAGGATCAGATTTAAGTTAACCATACAAATGTAACAAGCATCAATGATACACAAGAATGGAGGAAAAACTCAAATAGTTTTTATTGATATAACAAGAAGATCCAGGAGGAGTTACAACCGATGATTCCTGACCCAGCATCAACCTCCCAGCAAAGAAGCCCCTCTTCACCTCCAACAAAGCATAAATCACCCAATACTCTGATCTCTGTCTCAAAACCAACAACAATTCCTTACAATGTGCAAGATTCCAGCCTCTGGATCTTTGGGATGAGGGATCCATATATAGATGTATGCAAGGAGGATGAGTCAGCTTATGATTTGATTGGTGCCTTCTCTCTGTCAGTTCTTGCTTCCACTTGGAGACCGAAGGCCTCTTACTCATCCTTGGTCGAATTCAGTGAGGCAAGTGTCATAGGAGAAGATTCTGGAAGCTTCCATTGTCTCTCCACCTCGCGGAATGACACTGCCATTTGTCATTTCCCGCTCAACGCACCCTGGTAGTGCATTTAGGTGCGTTGCAACGCACCCAGCTAGTGTGTTTAGGTGCTATGCAACGCAGCTAGCTAGTGGAGCAGCTGAAATGATCCTGTTTTGACTTATTCTGAGTAGTTTCTGGTGGAGAACTTCTGGGAGAAGCTGTAATTTGTTGACCTTGTTCCTTTAGGGGTTAGAACAACACTTTTAGGGACTTAGGAGCCCTTGGTTTATGGATATTTCATGCTTGGATCTGCAAGGCACAAAAATGTCTATAACAATTGGTGTCGGCACCTCATCCGCATGGCACTTCCTCATCACTTTTCCAGCCAAAATTTGGGTGTCCACCTTCACTGTGGGGCCAGTAATACTGGAAATAGAATACTCACATCCTTTCTTGACAACTTTGAACTTGTCCTTCATCTTCTCGACAAGGTCGCGCTTGCTCGTCTTTCCGTCAAATGCCTTTTTAGGATTTAGTCCAGATTGAGGTAACGATGTGATCCTATGGATCAACATACCAGTGATTGGTATGTAATCAGTCAACCATAAGCACCCATCATGCACAAGGCACAACAACTGCTTAATGACTATCAAATTTATGGGGGTGCAGTGGTAGTGAGGCACCCATAGGAGGTTCAACAACCCTGCCTTATTTACCCCGCGAATCCATTCCACCAACTCCAGCGCGGTGACACCAGACTCCTTGTAGAATACTCGCTTCATGAAGGTATCGGTAGCCAGGTGGGGAAACTGCTCAACGTCTCCCAAATCCCAATCTTCAAGTTTCAGATGTGGGACGCGTGCCAAGCGCGGACCTTCAAAAGTGATTTTTTCTGGCAGCAGGGGTGTGTTTAGGAGGAACTGTCCCTCATCTGGGTCCTTCGGGACCTTCACCTTGCCTTGGCACAGAGGGATGTACTCCGAAAGCTTCAAAATAGGGTCTACCCCCTCAACATCTATGTCTTTCGCACCCTCATCGGCCTCCAGGTCTACCACTTTTCCTTTCTCCTACATGGTTGGCTTTTCTTTCCATTGCACCTGTGTAGCTACATGTTTCCTTGGTGACTCACTTATCGAAAATGTCTTCTTTTTTTTATCTTTCTTTAGTTTGGGATCCTCCCTCGGCGGCACAGGCTTCGACCTAGGTGACCTCGGAGCCTTAGGTACTACTTTGGAAACCTCCATACTCATGCCTTCAGGGGCAACTTCCTCAGAGGCGACAGTGCCCCCAGTATTAGCGGTCTCATCATGTGCAGACATAACATTGTTAAAGAAGTTCTGATTGGACTCAAACATAGGGCTTGCAAGAAAATTATCAAAGAGTTCAAGCAACACTCAGAAATTCTTAGAAGGCAAAGTGTTTCTCACTGGATGACCATCTGTAATTTATAGGCAATTTCGAATTCAAATTCAACCATTCCCCCAAAATCCGTCCATAAATGCGAGATTAGCGAAAGATTTCCAAAGATTTCACAATTCATTTCAGCCTTAAATGTTGGTTGCCTTCTTCTCTTAATCATCTTCTGGCAGTCAAATCATGAACAGTGATGGTAATGGTCACTTTCTGGCTACGCTGTGTGGTCTCTCATCCTGTAGTGTGGCTCCCTTTGCGCTTCTACTGACACTATGACACCTTTTTATTCTGCGCGGACCCCTCATCGCACAGCTCAACAAACCAGGCAGTGTAGTTTATAGTCCCACACCCTGGAGCACTAAGACTGTGTTACCGTCATATAGTCATCTGGCTGGATCCCCGGTGTATGGCTTCAATCGGCTACCATTTACCTTTCCTGGAAACGAATCTCCATTCAATTTCACAAGTTGTACTGCTCCACCACCGTAATCTCCTTGATCACATATGGCCCCAGCCAATGCATTTGAAATTTTCCTGGAAATTTATCAAACCTACTGTCATATAATAAAACTAAATAATTTACCTTGAAGGTGTGTAGTTTGATGTGCCAATCGTGCAATGCCTTTTTGCACTCCTTATGAACTTGTTGATGGAATCCAGCCAAGAATCTATTTTCCTCCAGCTCTGTCAGCTGCACGATCCTCTCTTCTAAGGCTCTGCAGTCTGCCATTCTTGTGAACACTGTTATTCATAGGTCAGGTACAATGTATTCCATCGGTATCACTGCTTCTATGCCATATACCAGCCTAAACGGTGTCTGTCCAATCAGATTTTTACAAGTAGTTTTATAAACCCATAGCACTACTAGTATGCACACGTCCCAATCATTCCTCTGCGCATTGAAAACCTTTATCAGTGCATCTCCAATATCTTATTAAATGCTTCCATCGTCCCATTAGCTTGAGGATGATATGGCATGCTCTTTTGATGATACACTTGGAAGTCTTCTGTCAGCGTGCTGATCTTTTAATTAAGGAAGTGAGTACCACGATCACTCATTAAAATCTTTAGGCAACTAAACCTGGTTAGCACATCTTCAAACATGAACTTTGCTATTGTTTCCCCTGTAAAATCCTTTACAGGTTGTGCCTCCACCCATCTGGTCAAATACTCATTCGCGGTGATGATATACTGCACACCCATCTTCTTTCTTAGAGGCTGAATCAACCCTGCAAAATAAATCACTCATTTCTAAAATGGCTACAATGATACTTGTGGATTCAAAGTCAGCTCATCCCTTCGCGATGGCATATTGGTTCTCTGACATGCGTCGCATGCCCTACAATATGCTTTCAAATCCTTATGCAATGTTGGCCACCACAACCCAGTGTGCAAAATCTTCTGTGTTGTTGTTTTTCCTACATAATGGCCTCCCGCAGCTCCTCCATGAGCTTCAACTAGGATACTGCTTCATTCAAAATCAGGCACATAGCATCACAGTATCTCGTCTGATCCCATCTTATACAAGTGACCTACAATAACAAAGAATTCTATCACGCGCACCACTAATTCCTTCTTCTGTTGACTAGTGTACCCCTCTGGAGCCATTCCCATAGTCAGGAAGTGGATGATGTTTGCAAAATGATTGTTTGTCACACGCACCGCAAAGAGTTGCACGTTAGGCAGTCCTTCCTCCAAATTAGTGGGCTCCTCTCCTGTTTCAATGCGTGACAGATGATCTGGTCCTGCATTCAATCGCCCTAGCTTCACAATGACTTCGAAATCATACTCCTGAAACAACAACAACCATCTGCATATTCCCCCCCAACACATGCTTGTTGACTAGGTACTTTAATGCAGAATGGTCTGTGTACATCTTAAAGTGTCCGCCTAGCAAGTAATGCCTGAATTTCTGAAGTGCATACACCATAGCCAACCCTTCGTGCTCCATCTTCGAATATTTCTTTTTAGTCTTCAACAGCTTTCTACTTGCAAATGCTATCAAGTGATCCAATTCTCCTTCACGGTCTGTGTCAGGACTACTCCCAATGCAATACATGACGCATCCACCTGCACATGAAATTCCTTCTTCCAACCCAGGAATACTAATATTGACGCGGTGACCATCTTTTCCTTTAACACATCCAGACTCCACTCTCATTCCTCATTCCAACAGAATGTAGTGCCCTTCTTCAACAATTTTTTCTATTGCCGCGATGATCTAAGCATAACTCTTTATGAACTTTTAGTAATAACCAGTATGACCTAGTGTTGTGTGCAACTGTTTAACACTCCTTGGCACCTCCAAATTGATTATAACCGTGATCTTAGCTAGGTCCACAATTAATCCCTATCTGCACACTACATGACCCAACAAGATTCCAAAAGGTACACAAAATAAACAATTCTTCAAGTTTAACGTGATCTGATACCTCCGGCACATATCCAACATTAGGTGCAAACTAGCTACATGGTGTTTGACTAGTCTAAACACTGTCCAATCATCGAAGTATACCTCCAAAAACTTGTGAATGAACTCTTTGAATGCCGCAATGACTACGCCCAAAAATATTGCCAGTGCATTCTTAAGTCCAAATGACATTACAATATAATGAAAAAATCCCCACTCGATCATGAAAGTCATCTTACTCCTATCTTCCAATGCGATATTGATATGATGTTACCCCAAGAACCCATAATTGAATGATTATGCTTCCTGTCCTCCTATATTATCCAGCACTTCATCGGTGAACATAGTTGTAAAAGGATCTTGTACGCAAGCATCATTCAGCTTCCTGAGATCTACACAGATCCTTATTTCATCCTTCTACTTCTTTTCCTGAACTAACATGGGGCTTACCCAATCGAACTCCTCCACTAGTTCAATAATCCCTACTACAAGCATTTTATCCAACTCTAAGCGAACCTTTTATTTATACTTCAGATTAAGGTGATATGGCCTTTTCTTCACAGGCTTCGCATCTGGTTTCAACGTTATCTTCATTACTCCTAAATCGCCAATTATCCCCTTCAAGTCTGAAAAATTCATAGCAAACAAATCTAGGCATTCGCAGAGCAAATCAGCGGCCTTATTCACCGTAGCATCATTCCAATAGTCTCCTATCTTCGCAAACTTCGTCTCCGCCTCTATTCCAATGTTCACTTGTCTCATTTTCAGAGGTGCAGTGATGTCTGGGTTCTCTATCTACAACCCCTCAACTTCGTGGTGACCTTCTATCTCTAGGATGTTAATGATCCTTGGATCCTTCTCTTCTTCTTCAACAATCACATTGTAGCACTCCAGCGCATGGTACAGGTGGGTGGTCCAATCTCGCTGAATCAAATCCAAGGGATCCTGCGGGATTTTGAAGATCGTTGCCTTGACCTCCTGCAATGCTTCATCAATGCACTCGAATCCATATTCAAAGCTGAATGTCATTAAGAATCCCTATCTCAAAATATCCCATTCATCTGTGCCATGGCGGAGCTCTGTGTCCAACTACCAATTCATTGGTATTACATCTAAAGTGTGACAAAACAAATTCACCCACTCCGCTTGCGGTTCTTCTCCATAAACATCAGTCCATTTTTCTAAGTGATCGCGTGGATCACTCCTCCCATCATATTTCTCTATGAATCGCACCTTTGGGCGACCAAACCGCACCCTCATCATTCTTTTGTACTTGCGCCATCCATCAAAATTGTCTTTATGTGTACCTCACCATCTTGCAGGCGTAGTTTGCAGCGCCAAGTCCAAGGCTTGGAAGCGATGCTTCCTGGCACTTCCCTTTCAAATGCCTCCAAAAATTTATCAAAGTAAGTTAAACCATCATAATAAGGCAGACTTCTTACCTCCGATGATACACATCGCAGTGATTTAGTCATAATGTTACAACGCAGCTTAGATACTCTGTGCAATCAATTCTACCAGTGTTCCGATTCTTCATTTGAATCTGATGTGCAGGAGCTTTCACGGTCCCATGCAATACGTCCATCAACTATCGAATTCACCCAATCTTGATCTTGCAACGTTATCTTATAAATATAGTCTGAATCATTGTCACTTTCATAATCGTGGATTGGCTCAATATAGTGCAGTCCTTCCACAGGGTCCAAAGGTACTACTACATGGAGTGATTTTCTTTCAAATGACATCATCCGCTTCCTAAAATTGATCACCCCATTCATGTCAATAGCCCAATCAATCCCCAAGAGCACGGGGTAGAGATTTTTGTCATCGACAATCTCTATCACCTTGAAATCAAACAACGTGCTCGCACCTTCAATGTCTATTGTCACTCCCTACAATCTTCCCATGTGGATAATCTTTTGCTAATTCACCATCCTAAATTGAATAATAGACCACTACAACGCAGGTCTCCCTGTTCTCTCCCATGTTTGTTTTGGGAAAACATTCGCATCTGACCCAAGATCCAGAATAACTTGGACCATTTCATACTCTCCTATTTGCATGGTGAGCCTCATCTCACGCCTTGTTCTTGCCTTATGCTTACCAATTTTCCCGACCACGTGCGGCCCCTCAGGAGTATTTTCTTTACCAACGCATTTATTGATCAACTCCTATAATCCTTTCACGACCTTGCTATTACGTAGCAGCTTCATACAGGTCTCCAAAAAGGTGGTAAGCATGGATGGGTACATTTCTTTAGACTGCTTATCCTGACTTCCTGAGGTAGAAGCCTCAACAAAGATTTTCTTCACTTCCATGATGGTATCTTTCACACACTTTAAATCAAAGCCAACCTCCTTCTCTTGAGCTTTGCGGACCCATTCACTTTCTTCAGGCTACTTTCCCTTATCTTTTCCAATCATCATTCCACTTCGCAGCACAATATTCACATTAGGATCCTCTTCACGAGGTTTAGCACTCATCATCTGTAGGTTTTGGGTAGGCTGCTGAGGATGCATCCGTTTTTCCCACATCTTAGGTATTAATACAGGGCAGTCTTCTGTCGCGTGGTCAAACTGAGTATAGTATCGGCATGAAAGGCACGTCGGGTTCATACATTCCCACGCATAGTGTCTCGGCCCTCCATAATTGTAGCAAATAACTTGTCACCGACCTCGTGTAGCTCCTCCTCCGCCTTCGCCTCTCCCGCGCCTCTAATATCCTCCTCACACTCCCCCAGCGCCTTGATCCGGAGGCTGAGTTTCTGTCTGCATTCGATACATGGGCGTTCTCTCCATCATTAACTCATAACTATGACAATTGTGCTCCTTGTGACCTACTGATTTGCAGAAGAGTTGTTGTGGTGTCTATACAAATTTCTGCAATAAGTGGCAATTATCTGTCGCATGTTTTCCAGCTACCTAACAAATAGCACACCACAGTGTGGGCCCTATACTTGGCCTTGCTTAAGCTTCTGGCCTCAGAGTCATCAACCCTCCTCCTGCAACATAATTCACAAAGACAGGGCAATGATCTTTATCATGGCCCTGAATCTTACATTTCAAACACCAAACTTCTTCATGCACCTCTGGCCAAGTTGCTCTATCCATCTTCAAACATTGGAATTATAGGCAAAGGTTCTGCAATTCCGCATGAATCTGCTAAACTCCCAAAGTAGCATCTTGAGTTGGTGTCTCGTGCAATCTCATCGCAATCTCCAAGGCCTCCACTAATCTTTTGTTGTGATAAAACAACCCTTAAATGAGGCAAGAGTGAAGCCACAAACCATTCGCGGTGCTACCCATCTGTAAGATTCATGTTAGCTTCACGGATCTTGCACTTCAATCTCTGATCCAGCTCCCAAGGTGTCTCTCTAGGCTTCATCATGATCTCCCTGAATCCAACGATTGATTGCGCTTTAGATTTGGGCCTACTGAATTCCTTATTCAGCACAGTCTGAATGCCTGCCAACGCAGTTGCTGGGTTATCAGTGCAGTGCTTAATGTATCACGTTAGCGCGCATTCCTGTAAAGTAGTAACCATGTTTCTTTCTTCATTTGATTGTCTGTAATGTTTTGGACTTACCACACAGCCTTCTCGACAAACCAAAACTGGTATGGTTCCTCATTTCCCAAGCCCTAGAAAATGGCCAACTTCACTGTATTCACCATATTGAATGGTGTGGAGGTGGTGGAAGTGTGGGCGAAAGTGTATGCGATGGAGGTGAAGATGGAGGTGGTGTGGGTGGATTGGTATTCGTGGGAACCCTCGCCTTATCAACTGGACAATGCTCTACGGAGAAGCCTGTGTTGCTTCTTCGTCATCACTCAGAGGAGGCTCAATCAGCAGGCTATATTCAGGTCCTGTTCCCCTTCTATGCCTGAATGAATTTCCACTTCACATAGCTCCAAACATCAAGGTAGTTGCATAACCCACTTTTCACACAAGATCATTTTAATCCAAGTTTCAAAGATCTTAAATACTTACCTCGCGGTGCCTTGAAGAAGCGTTGCTCTGCTTCGCTGTAGATAACCGAGGTATCGACCGCGAACTTTATCACAAACCCTCTAAGGACACGATCAAACCAGTGATCGATAATGCACGTGATCTTATCTTCATAGGCTTCCAATCTTCACACTAACTCTAGGGTCCACACTATTGGACCGTCAAGCCTCCACCTTCCCTGGTCGTCTACCAGTTTAGAAATCCACTCGTATAATTTAATTGGGAAGGAACAAAAAAAAATTGTGTACCTCTGTGTACATATACCTGTCCAACCATTGTTCTTTCATCATTCGCAGATTTTTGTTTTCTTGTGTCCTGAATTCGTGTATCTTCCTATCCAACCAATCTTCAATTTATTTCTTTGTTGGATTCCAAAAATGCGACATCACACATCTCTTTATGAAAAGACTGGTCTTAGCAACAGAACCATTTGTTGGATTAGTGGGTCCTGACTTAGGTTCAGAGTTAAGTTTTCCAAACAAATCCCTACACTAATGGCCCTTTCAGCATCAATTCACGGAGCGCAGATTGAAGTCTCACTCGATTCAAGTAGTATGGGGGGATGTTGGAACCAAGTTTCCACACCCAGAGATGATTTTGATGTATTTTTATTCCCTAAACCTTCCTTCACGCAAATCGATAAGCCCTTAAGACTTATCGATATTACTTCCTCTTACCAGCCTCTAGACCTTCGCGACGGTCTACGAATGTCTTTCACGGACTCTAAATAGGTGAATCAACCACTTACGTGCATCTGTAATTACTCCTACTTCTGTATTTACCCAGATCAGTTTAAGTGTTTGATAACTTTACCATGCGTTAACATATTATTCGTGTAACTACATATTATTACTTGCGTCCTTATAACAATGTAACATATGCAGAATCATGCATCAATACAGTATTAAATCATAAACCCATCAATTATCATAACATAAACGCAATCATTCATAACAAAAGTAAATGGAAAAAACAAAAATATTTCCAGAATAATCTCTTCATTGATACTTAAGTTCTACTTACAGACTCAAGACTACCCTGCGCACTCAGCTGCAGGGGTCTACACACTCAGCTACAGACTCTACTCTAGGCCTCTGCGCACATAGCTGCAAAGCCTCTCTCTACTCTAAGACTCTTCACTTCTAATGATCTATTACATTAATATCATCAACTATGAACTTAACTGAACTGCCTTAGATTCTCTAAGACTCACCTTTTTATACAATCCCATGGTTCGCGGACCATGGGTAGATTTACTAAAGCGAACACATTTTGCATAAAAGAAGGGAAAATTCCTTTATGACACTTACTATCTATGCGCTTCGCGATCACAACTTGCAAAGACTTTACACTTTACATAACAAAAACTTGGGCTTTCTGCCCCAAAACTTGGGCTTTTGCCCCAAAATTGACCACAGGGGACCATGTCCCAACAATCATTTTCTCATAATGTCCTATAAATTTGTATGAGTGGATATACCACTTTGTTCAACAACAACCTGAGGGTGTTATGGTCGATTACCTTTTTTGGACAATACTACTTCTAGAGATATTGAAGCAGTTGAACATTGATTGCACCACAAAACTCAATTCTTAGTCATCATAAGGGAAATTTTGAGGATCCATAGTTATCTTAAACTGTATAAACATTGGTGAATCTTACCAATTCTTAAATGACATATGATTAATATTTGGTGATAATTTTGAAAATATATTCAACTTTCTAAGGATTTTATATTGCTTTTAGAAAATATTGGTGATTTTTAGAGTTATATAAATTTTATCATATACAATTTGGGTGAACCATTTCTAGGAAGACTAAGGAAATTGGCAAATCCCTTTTTACAAAAAAAACATGAAAATTAACCCATGGGAAAATTTTAAAACGTAAAAATTTCCTTGATCATTATCTCTTCCAACCATAATGTGTTAGAATTTGTAATAGATACAAATTATTCATTTCATCTTGCAAAAGATTTGATTCATAACAAATTATGGAAATATATTTTCGAAAAGTGATGTTAGTTGAAAAGGGTATCATAGAGACCTTAAAGTAATTAAACATTGATTGACAGAATTTAATTTCTAGCCATCATCTACATTAATGAGTATGCTTTAGAATTTGAAGTAGATAAAAACTCTTCTTTTGATTTTGAAAAAGAGTAGTTCTTGTTAGGTTATAGAAAAATTCTTGTACACTAAAATGATTCTAGTTGTGAAGGGTGTCATATTTCCTTGAGGTGGGAATATTACGTTATAGAAAGATTCTTATGCACCAAAAATTATTCTAGTTGAAAATGGTGTCATATTTCCTTTTCATAATTGAGAATAGATGTGGGCATGTATGGGGGTGCCATTTTTGGTGGGAGATAATTATATAGAGAAACTTCGAAGAGAAAGTGATGAGTAGTTAGAGATGGATGTCTCATTCAAAAAAAGGATAGAATGAGAAGAGAACTTCAAAAATTGAAGAACAATATTGATAGTTGACAAAATATCACAATATATAAAACTCCATCATGAAATATAAGTTGATGTAGATAAGAGGGGAAGACAACAAGAGCTTATGTAACCTAATTTGAGAAGCTATTAGTGAAAAAGTTAGATATAGGATAAATTTATAAAGTAGTAGGACAAGGATATCAAATTATTGTGGAGCGCTTTCAGTTAGAAACTAGAATGATGAATGCACATTGTATAGACCTAAGCACAATAAGGGCCTAGCCTCAAAATTAGAAAGATACCATTGAACAATTTAAAAGAAAACTTGCAACAATGAAGAGAGCAATACACAACTAGAAATATATGTGATTTTCTTTGGCAAATCCCTTGGAAAATTTTCATTTGTGGTTAATGGTAGAAGGATTATTAAACATGATTGAATATGGTGTGGATACTAAGAAAACCAAATGTTTGAAGCTCAATAATCATAAGATATTTTGAACAATTAAATCATACACATATACTCAATGATACATTGTAGATTCTATCACTAATTTTTTTTTTTTTTCCAAGAATATCACTAGTAGTATTGGTGATCATATGATTAGAGATGGATTCCATTTTTCTTTTATTATAAAACAATGGATTAGTATCACTAGTAGTATTGGTGATCATATGATTAGAGATGGATTCCATTTCTCTTTATTATAAAACAATGGATTAATATCACTAGTAGTATTGGTGATCACATGATTAGAGATGGATTCCATTTCTCTTTTATTATAAAACAATGGATTAATTACTACATAGAGAAAATTAGAAAAACAATTAAAAAAGTCAAATATCTTAATGAGATGAAGTTCTAAATTTTTATATTTTTTCTTATAAGAGTATTCAAGCTATATCTTAAATAGCATGTACTATCCTACTTATAAGTGACACATAAGCAAAACAAGGATGGCATGGAAACATTGTTCATGTTTTGTATTTCATAAGAGATCAATCCGATTGCAATACAATTATTTTGTACATTTTCATTCAAGTTTTATATAGGTGGATGAACCTCCATGATCCTACTAGAGATAAAACAAGAGTTTACATAGAAAAGTTATCCAAGTAATGTCATGGCATAAATGACAAATTTGACTAAAATATAAGTTTTCTTTCATATGTTTTTCATCTAATTTAGCATAAGGGTTCAATGAATGTAAATGACAAATTTGACTGGAATATGATTTTTCTTTCATATGTTTCATCAAATTTAGCATAAAGAAATGAATGCAAACATCAATGACCTTGGTGATACAACATAGATTCACATAAAGCTATGCTCCAAGTTGTGTCCTTCATAAAAAAAACTAATTTAATTATAATATATTTTTTTATAACTTCAATAAAATGTGGTACAAGAGAATCAATGTGAACATAGACAACCATGAGAGTAAAACAAAAATTTACATAAAAACAATGTCCAAACTATGTCCTTCATAAAAGTCAATTATGCCCTTCATAAAAGTCAATTTGAACCCAAAAAAATCATTATTAAATAGATGAACCTAATGAACCAAGATTACACATGGAAAGATGGTCCCAAGTTGTGTCCTTGTTATATATTCTTTTCTAAGATATGTCCTTTATAAAAAAATATATTAAAGTTGTGTCCTTGTTATATATTCTTTTGTAAGATATGTCCTTTATAAAAAAATATATTAAAGAAAAGAATCAATATGAACATCAATGACCTAAGTCATATCTTCAAAATCATGGAAACATCGTCCTAGGTATGTCCTACTATGCATAAAAAACAATGAAAACAATGTCCAAGGTATATCCTTCCACTAAATTAAATTGATTAGGAGACAATGTTTTTAGTATTTAGTGAAATTATATCCTTAAGAAATCAATTTGGGTGGGAGATAATCATTTTGGGTATGCCCTTTTATACTTTCAGTGCACTTTGACACATTAAAATTGAGGACAACCCTAGTGATTGGGGTGGATGCTATGACCTTATTTGTACACCAAAGAGTTAAAAATGGATGGTGATCATTCATGTAAAGAGGGTAGGGTGTCCCTGTACACCAGAGAGCAAGTAACGGATGGTGATTGTTCATGTAAAGGGAATAAGGTGGGTGTGTACCATTAGAAGTCACGTTTTTTTACTTTTTAAATTACATTTTTCAATTTATAAATAGATTCAAACAGGTTAATAGCCTAAGAGACAGATATTTGAGATTAAATTATAATTTTTTATTTTTTGAATTATATTTTTTAATCTATAAATAAATATAAATATGTTAATAGTCTATGCAAATTATAACTTTATCTTTTGAATTATATTTTTTAATCTATAAATAAATATAAACATGTTAATAGTCTCAGAGCCATAGATATTTGATAGAGTGAAAGTTTGCGATTATCATATTACCAACAGATAATTTTAGGTGGTGTGGTTTTCCTTAAATTCTACATTGCTGATTTGACAAATAACTAGTTGTTACCACTGTAAAAATAAATAAATTATTATTTAAAAATTGTATGAACACTGGAATATTGCAAATTATGTAATTCAAATTGCAATTTTCCTTAAATCTTATTGCAAATTCCACAAGTAGTATAAAGAACTCACAGATTAACCAGAAAAATAATGGAAATTCAGGATCTGGTTACAACAACCAAACTTCAAGATTTTGGATACCAAAAACCCTAAATCCATTTCCACCCTTAAAAAACCATTCAAACACTTCAGCTTTCTGATTTTTTAAATTTTATTTTATCAAATTCCAACTAGAAACTTATCATGCAAGCGAACCAGGCCATTACATAATTCAAACTTACCATTTTCATTCAATGCAAATCTCTAATTTAGTCATTTTCAGGTTTTTCAGAGCTGAACTGTGAGCCAAATTGTTCAAATTACAGTTCAGATAGAGATAATATTGGCGATTTTTTCCGGTGAAAATCCGGCAGTAATTTATTGAAATCGAAGTTTGATAACTAGTTTCTGCACAATGAAAGCGTCCCAGGGGTTTTTGAGGGTGCTGAATCCGAATATGCAGTTAAAAAACCATTTTAACTGCAACAAATCATGATTTCATCTCAATTTCTTCCGCCGGATTCCGTCACCGGAATCTCAAAAAGTCGCATTATAGACAACTCCGATAATATTTTCCCTGAAGATCACAGAGATAATGGTAATTTTGATTGCCAGGACATTGGCGTACATTCATGGGGTTTGAATTTGAATAAATGAAGGGAGAGAATGTCGCTGATCCCAGTATCGTCGATGCGGCAGTCATTCTATTGCTTTGCAGCAAACTGCAGCGCGTAACGCGTTGAGTATGTATGTACTGGACTCTTAGTTGTCGGCTGCCGCAGGGCAGGCAACAATAATGATAACAATACACGCAACTCTGCGAAGATGCCGAATTTGCCGGCTTACGCGTCGTCTCACAAAGAGTTTTGACAGAGAACAGTTCGCCCTAAGTTGCACGTCATCGTACCAAAAATTAAATGGTAGGAACGCGGCTGAAAATATTTGTTGCCGTAGGAACGCTGACGCTCAGCATTCAATTTGAATTTAGGAAGAATATCAACATTCTGCGCGTACAGGGGTATCATAGTCCGTCCCTCTGCCAAGAAGTCAAGACAGGCATGACTTTATGAATTTTGTGTGTGGTAGGTTACCTATTCGGATTCTGACCCTGGCCTACACGAAATTGCGTAGCCTATATCTTCCAGGTACGGCTAGAAACCCTGGATCGAAGTCTTGGGAGGATGGAAGATTAAGAAGATTCCCGCGGCTGAGCGTTAATAAAACGTTTAAGTTTATTTTAATAAAGCCTCTTTATCTGGACAATCTTTTTTCCCTGAAGATATTGAAATCGTTATTTTAAGTAGTAAAATATGTATTTCTTTTAAAGTCTTTAAATTTTGTAACGATTCAGAACTTTAAAATGTGAAAACAACGACAAATTGCTTGGAAATTCCGAGTCTAAAGACTTTTCTCGAGAATCGTCTTCTTTAGCGTTTCAACAAACGTTTGAAATTGCTATTCCAATTTGTCAAATTCATAGACTGTTGGAATGTTTTAGGTAATGGAAAGAGAACGCCCTTCCATTTACCCTCTACGGCATGGCAGTGGCCGGTCGGTTCATTGGTCCACCGGATTTAAACCTTGACTAGACATTGTTTTCTCGGAACTTTTGTTCGACTTCCGAAGTTCCGATAATAAGCATTATTGATATATTTGGGAATCCGAAGTCACTGGGATCCTCTGGGTTGTGACTGAACAGTTTAGCTTTAAACCGAAGTCATTGGGATCCTCTGGGTTGGGACTGAACAGTTTAGCTTTAAAACTGAACAGCTTAGCTTTAAAGAGAAAAGATTGTCTTGGATCTGAAAAACTGGTAAAGAAATTAGGAATGAGAAAGTCTGGAAGGTCGAGCAGTCTGTTGAGGCAATATGTGCGCTCCAGGGTTCCTCGCCTCCGGTGGACACCTCATCTTCACAACCGCTTTGTAAACGCAGTTAAGCACCTAGGCGGGCAAGCTAGTAAGTTCTTTGATTTTCTCTGCTCTCACCTGAAATCTTATAATCTTTGAAGTTGAAATATGACAAATATTTACCTTCTCATTATTTACGCAGAGGCGACTCCTAAGCTTATTCTTCAGATCATGGGAATTAAGGGGCTCACATTATCGCACGTCAAAAGCCATTTGCAGGTCTATCTTTCATGAACATGATTTCTCACCTTGCAGGATCCTTACGTTGCTGTCATAAGGCGCATAGTTTAGTATGTCGTACACCACAATATTCCCTGTGCAAATGTTCCGCGTTTTGACAGGGGCATTGTAGAGTAAAGTTTGTCCCTTTTCTTACTGCAGGTTTATCGTAGTGTGAAGAACGACGAAAACATTAGCCATGGTTAGTACTCGTCTATATCAGAAATTGAATATATTTTTACTGTCGTAATCTATCTTAATCTGAATTCTTTAATCCATTTCCACCAGCAACACATAATAAATTTAAGGTTTAAAATGAATCTAAACCATCTAAAATTAAAATGAATCTCTACACAGATAAATAATAAATTTTCTACGGGCCTCTCCCCCACCCTGAGCACATTACTTTCCAGGTGCAACAGAGGTTTCTGTATAATCGGTATTGGTAACTTCAATAAAAGTTTCTGCATAATCAGTAATAGTAACTTCAGTCTTATACGCTTTGGGCTTTTTCCACCTTGAGCACCTCACTTTCTAGGTGCAAAAAAGGTTTCTGCATCATCTGTATTGGTAACTTAAGTCTTAAACTGTGTCGTCAGTGCAGAATCTGAACCAAAAATGTTTGGAACGATATTTCACATGGAGCACTCTCAAAATGCCCAAAATAATTTGGGCAACGACTCAGAAATTGGTTCCTTCCACAGAATATTGAATCAATCCCTTATTGCTAATGGGTGCTCATGCAGCAGGTATATTCTAATCTTTAATTCTATATTGTAACCATTGATACTGTAATTACAATGTACACAGCGAATCATTTGGGATTTGTTCTCTTCACTAGTGATTTGAAGGAAGTCTTTACTTTTATTGTAAATCGAATGATTACTGAAAATGGTTCTCCTCTTTTTTATCTGTCTATTTCTTTTTGTAATTGACATGCATTTTTCTGGTATTGATGAAAAGAGTAACCAAATGCCAAAATCTGATGAATCTGATGAATCTGACAAATCTAGATCATGAATTCTCAGTATCAGTGGAAGTTTCTTTACCATCCCTGAGATGAAAAACAATGCACATCTTTTTAAAAGATAATCCCTATGTGAGAACAGTATCGCAAATAATTCCTGGTCATGGTGTGGCAGTTGCACTTGTATTCCAAATTAACAACGTTTGTGTTTCTCTAAGTGTGTTATGAGTACTCGTGTGGGGTTTCGCCCTGTGATCCCCCTTCTCACAACCTTTTCCTTACGTGATAATCATTTCAGTAGTTCCCACACAGAAGAAGACGCTAATAACTCAGACAAACAATGGCCTGAAGCAATTTCAGCACGACACAGGCCCAGACCAGCTGATAGATTGCACGAGGTTTGGGATGTAAAAGGAAATGTTTCTCCTACTGTATTTTCGGGATCTGTCAAAGCAACAGTGGCCGAACCATATTTCATGCAGCGAATTGATGACATGTTGCATCTTAATCACACTTTGCATTATTGGGGTGAATTGGGAAGACTTGCACAATCCTGCCAGGAAGTGAAATACTGGGATGAAGGAGATCAAGATAAAGAAGTTCACTTGGATCATCACCAGGGTCAAGTTTCACGTTTATTTGCAGATTCTTGCGACAGTAGTCCATCGCAGACTCGATCAGGTCGAGATTCCAGGATGTTTCTTCCAAAGCTGCAGGTTCTCTGCTGAACTTACATTCTGTTTTGGGATTTATGGGCACTTTTTAGTATAACTTGCAGAGTGATTTGTATCTAAAACTTGTACCAAGAACTCATGTTCATCAGGAACTTATTTTTGTAGTGTCTGATCTGGTTGGAATTTGGCATGCGAATTAACAATGGAGTTAAAGGACAAATCATCTTAATGTTTGATTGGCATCTATTTACAGGTTGAGAGGAAGGATGAACTAACCATGGACTTACTCCAACAATGCTCAGATCAATCTGATGAACATTATCTGAACCAAGAAATCGATATCAGAAATGAAGGAAGGCCGAGGGAATTACAACTTATTGAGAGATTCTGCCAAGGAATGCGTAAAGTGGAGGACATGGACATGATTATTGCTCCTGAGAATATTAAAACAGTCAGCACCATTAATGGTGCAGAGTTTAACAGATCCAGGACATATGAGCATAGTGAAATTTCAGGCGAGATAGCATCATTTACTCGAGACCCTCGCGATGATATCAAATTAGACTTGACCATGTCAGTGTCAGCTGGCAAGTTTTAGACCGCTATAAGCCTATTGATAGCTTCATAGTTTTGAATCTTAATAGCCAGGCATACTTTGTTTTATGGTATAATGCAAACACAATTTCATTGTAATTTAGTGATGATTAGAAATATTGGTTAAATGATTGAAGTGATGGTGAACATGATTTTATTGGAAATTTTAGCAATCTTTCAGATTTGGAATTATGTGTAATATCTAAAATCCAAATATTTTTTACGGTTATTTATACTAAAATTTAAAATTTTAGTTAAATCAAATTTATAATAAATATAATAATTTAAGTTTTAATAAAAAATATATTTAATAAAATATTTTAACAATATTAAAATGAAGTATTTATTAAATAGATAAGAGAACTATACACATGTAGATGGAAGTATTTTGACATCTTGATATAAACAATTTATAGGGTTACTTATATAAAAATTTAAAACTTTATTTAAAATAAAAATTATAATAAATGTAATAATTTAAGTTTAATAAAAAATATCTTTTATAAGAATATAAGAATATAGAGCATTGCTTATAGTTTAATGGTAGAGAGGAGTGTTATAATTTAATTCGTAAATTGTTATTATAATGGATAATATGTTTGTTGCATTCGGCCACATGTCAATATAATCTAATCTTGAAAATTGGGTTGTTGGATATTTTGCCCTATATATTTAAGGTGCTAAGCAAGATCTACTCATTCAACTTGTCCTCATGATGAACCACCCTGGTGGGTTCGAAACGTGTCCACAAAAATTTCTCTATGTGATTTTCGCTGAAAAATCTTCAAAAAATGTGATGATGTTTATAAGTATCAATAAATTTAATAAAAAACAAATAGATTAAAAGATATTTTATATTAATTGTGTTGAAAATTTTAACAAATAGAACAATTTATCAAAATAGAAAGGTTGATATCTATATTGAGTGAAAAGAAAATTCAAATTGTTTTTATTAAGAAAAAAAATATTCTAAATAAATTTTGTTATATAAAAAAACATCAATATCATGAATAATTAGCACAACCACATTTATTTTAATAAATGTGGTTGGTATGCAATATATAAATCATTCACATTGGTAAATGATCACATCACCGGGGCTGCACTCAATGAACCTCTACTATAGTATATTAAACAATACCTTTAATTTGGCTATATATTGGAAAATACCCCTAAAAATCACACTATTTAACCTCCTACCAATAGGAACCCAAGACACCTTCCAAATTTAAAAAACTCCTACTCCCATTATATTTATACATGTCAATATAAAAAACTCTCTACACCCTATATATCCCCAAATATATCATATCATTTTTTCCTCAATATATATGCCCCAATATGAACCTACCTGGTATGGTATTGCTCCCGAGTGAAGCCCTATGGATCACATCCACAACCACATTGGTAAATGTGGTTAAAATTCACGATAGGCATCAAAAATTATCATTATTATTATTATTATTAACTTAATTTAAGTTTATTATGAAAAATTAAATATAAAAATTAAAAAAAATAGAATTAATATTATATTTTTTCATTATTATTAATAATAATATTAACATTTTTTTTGTAATACTTGGGAGGACCATCCATTTTCTATTATATGTATAAGGCAAATTTACACCACACAGTTTTACTAGGTGGCCTCAACTCGCCCTGAGGGGAAATCGAGTTTGTTGGCCACCGGTCAGCATTATATGCCATCTAAAAACAAAATTGCTTCAGTCTTTCTAGCAAGGCTAGGTAAGTTTCAGTATCATGACCAAATATTGTATAACTATGACAACTGACATAAACAACTAGAAATTTAAATGCTACCCGCATAAACAAAATCTAAGCATAAGAAGACTAATCTTTCTGGACATTTTGCTCCTCAGAGGCTGAGGTTACTGGGGTAGTGTCTTTAGCAGTTGCTTCTGGCATTCCATATAGCTCCACAATGCAAGGGATGTGTCGGTCAATACGGTCCATCCTGATGTCCTGTTTATGCAACTGGAATAGGATTTTCTCCATGTCTTTTTTGTAATTGGGAAGGCCCTGCATTGTAACTGCCATCCCCACAAAAATTTGCTCCATTTCTTTGCCAAGTAGACTTTTCATAAGGAAATACAGGTACATGATGTGCTTGAATTGCGTAATTCTCCCTTGAGTAGTCCCCGAGTTAGGCACCATTGTTCTCCAGACTTCTATCTCATCATCTGGTTCCATTTCATGTTTTACCTGATCTTCCTAGTCATCAATCAGCTTACGGATACCCTCATTTGTTTCCTCCTTGTATGTCGCAGCTGCCTCAACTATGAATTTCTCAGCAGGCTTGCGGCCCGTGCGACCTTCTGTCCTGCTTGGTCATTTAGTTGCGCGGAGGTCTGGGCCCTTGCTACCACGGCCACATCCACGTTTTCCTGGAGCCATTCCCTATTCCTTTGTGCCCTGTAGACATTCCAACATCGTTAACTTCATCGTTTCATTCACCTCAACCCGACGCGACTCCTCATGCATTGCTTCTCTGCCCTACCTGGCCTGCAACAGGATAAGGTATACTTGTGGCCATAAGTGCCCAGTGGAAGTGGGTTCCGAGCAAGGATCCCCCAGCTTTTCACCATGACTCTCCCCCTTGCCAAGGTGTAGTGGTTGGTCATGAACTTGTGGTAATAGCCAAGCCTTCAAACCCATCTGGAGCCAAGCAATGCAAGTGTTGTCATACCTGCATGCCCCTCCCTCTGTTGGCAATTTTCTACCCAGGTTCTGCTCGCCTCTCTGCCACTCATGCCACCCGGGGTCCCTAACTGCAATCGTGCTACTCTGCATATCCATATGCCAAGGTTCGCTCAACAAATTTCCCACATTGCTAGTGTCCCAGCCCCCTGCCTATAGCTCTCCCTTGCCTCGCTTGGCTACACTCAGTCCCTCCGGTGTGACTTTCCCTTTAGCCCCAATACCCTCAGACTTGGCATTCAGGTAGGGTCCTGTATCTAAGCTCTGTTCAATATCGATCATGCCAATGCCAAAACTTTTGCTTGAAAGCAATATAAATACAACATAATGCCAAGCCATAACCCCCCCTTGCCTCCCCTGGTTTCTCCTTGACTGAGCTAAGCCCCATTGGGGTGGCCTTTCGCCTCTTCCTCCCCCGAGCGGAACTCCCACTAGCTCATGGAATTACCACTTGAACTCGACCAAAACATATGAGTTAAATGAGGGTGAGACCAGACTACATACCATAGAGCCATCGCTAGCTCGTAGATGTGGTTTCTTCACTTCCCTTCCACTCTGCACTGCCCTCCGTCTCTGCTGCAAAATTCACCTGCCCAGCATGTCGAATACCCTTTCCAACTCTGCCACCCTTCCTTATTCCTCCCTCTGCCACCTTGCCAACCCACCTCCCATGCATTCAAGGCGAAGGACACTACACTCCCTGCCTTGAGCATGTGGGGTGCAGCTGCAATTATCACGGTTGTACTGACCATGTCAACTCAGGCCTGTCTCCTTTGACACCTTCCTCATCCCGATTGGGAGAATAATAATAATAATATTAACATTAATATAATGTTAAAAATAATATTTTCATAAATTTAGATACATAAAATCATTTCTTTAAATTTAATAATAATATTATTATTGACATATAAATTATAATTATATAAATAAATATATTTATATTATAATTTACATTTTAGCTTGAGTGGGCCTAATGGTTAAGAGCATGTGTTTCCTCTTAAGAGGTCACAGGTTCTAAACCAAATGGGGTAGAGTATGTATGCCTTCCTAGACTTAGCAGTCAAATAGTTGTGTGGAGGTGGGTCTCTTGTCCCACAAACAAAGGGGTCTCATACAACAATTTGGTGTCTGGTCGTGACCTTAAAATTGGACAATAATAATAATAATTACTATTTAAGGAGCTATTTTCTGAATTCTCAACTACAAAAAATATAGAAATTTTTGAAAAAAAAATGTAAATGCTTTGAACTGCGAAAAAAATATAAAAAATTTCTGAAATAAAAAGCAAACTCTCTGAACTTGAAAAAACAATTGCAACATAAAAAACAGGGGAAATTTTTTTGCAACATATAAAACAATAATTTAAAATATAATCTAAAATATCAATTTTATTGTTGTTGTTGTTGTTGTTGTTGTTATTATTATTATTATTATTAATGAGTCGGAGGTGAGAGGTCAAACCTTTCTATTTCATTTTCCAACTCCCGTCTTAGTCGACATCAGGCCACATACTGCAATAGAACAAAACTAGAATTGCAGGCCATGACCTCCCGAATCCCGACTTCCCTCTCATCCCAACCTCCCGAATTACCTCCTTTCTGACCTACCGACCTCCCTCTTAACCTGACCAAGCTCCACATGGGGCTCCCACTATCCACTACAATATACAATATATGATGAGTGTCCTGACTTCCGAACAGTCGACTTGCCACCCCTTTCAGAGGACGAAAGTCAGACATTGGACGTTTTCGAAGGACAAACCTTTTGAGGTCAGAGGTTAGAGGCAAGTCACATGGTCGGAGGTCGAACAATGCAACAGAATGAAAGAACATTCTCTCACCCTGACCTCCCGACTCCCGACTTCCCCATATTTCCATCCTTTTGACTCCCAACTTCCCTTTTAGCCCGACTACACAACACACCAACCTTGCGCTATCTGTTTCACTATACATTATATCAAGACCGTCCCAACATCCGACCACACGACTTGCCACCCCTTTCCAAGGTTAGGCGTCATACCTTTCTATTTCACAAAATAATACTTGTCATCTACCCGATTTTCTCACACCCGACTACAACACCATGTGAGAGAACACCCGAAAAATATGAATTTTTATATTCTCCACACCCAACTTCCCTCATACCCCCACCATGCTGAAGGTCAGCATCGCAACTTGCGACTACCCAACTGCCATGTGCTCCGTATCGAAATAAATTATACATTGGTATGTGTTCCAACCATAATTACTTTTCACATTTCCCTACTTATTTGTTTAAAACAAACACTCAAATAGGAATTCACCATTTAAAAAAAAAACATTCCCCCGTTCCCCACGACAAAATATTGCCTTGATTTTCAGATGCAAGTCATTGAAACATGTTGTCACTTGAATGATTAATTAGCACATCTCATGTGAATTTATTGTTGGACATCCCAAGGACCTCAAGAAAATATATCAACTTTCCTGCTTTTGGCTCCCTATTTCGCACTCTCTTCTCTACATCATGTTTACAACGATTCTCTAAAACTTGTCCCTCATTACAAGCTATCAAGTTCAAATTCAATGCAATCCTCCTCATTATCGTAAACATACAGTGTCATACACAATTCCATCAGTTAATTTCATATATCTCATACAAAGATGATTTTTTTTTACTCATCTGCAGGGCACAAGATGGGAAGGAAAGGTAGTTTAAACTTTGAAACAAGAACTATAAGCTTAAAACAAGAACTCTAGAAAAAAAACCAAAAAAAACAACTCGAAAGTGAAAAGTGTTAATGCTGAAATAACATTTTTTTCTAAGGTAAATTTTCAACATGTTTTAAAAATGGCAGTGAAAACCAATTTTTTTTGTGCAAAAGGCACCCTAAAAACAAAATGTGTTGGTGTGTTGATGTTGAAATAACATTTTTTTTTTCTTTTCAACATAAATTTTCAACATTTTGAAATAATGGCATAAAATATTTTATCATGTCTTTGAAAAACCTTTAAATTTCAAAATAATAATGAAAACAAAAATTTACAAATAAAAACAAAAATTAAAACAATGAAAAAAGAAAAGAAAAATAAAATAGAAAGTTAAAAATAATAATAATAAGTAAATAAAAATATATATTAAAGAAAAAAAAATCAAATATATAAATAGACAAAAGAAATCAAACATAAAAAATGTAAAAAAAAAAAAAAAAAACAAAACAAAATGAACCTATGAAAGAATTTTTATTTTTTTTAAATATAAAGAAATAAATAATAAAAAAAAATATTTTCAAAAAACATGATTAAAGACTCACATGATTAAAAACATGATTAAAGACTCATCTCAGAAAGACTCACATGAAATTTATCTAGGAAATTTGAGTTACATGATTAAGGGCTTACATGACTAAAAGCATGATTAGGTGTTCTTTGATTTGTTGTATGGCCTACTGTTGGGAGCAGGATCCCCCAAGGACAGTTTTGGGGCTAAAAGCCAATGTTTTGGTCAAATTTTGTAATAAACTTGTAAAGACTCTACATTTTCTGGTCGCAGAGTGCGAAGGTGTCATAAGTCATAAAGGGTTGTCCACCCTTAGTTTTGTAAAGTAAAGTCGATTATAAGAGATCTACCCATGGTCTGCGGACCATGGGATTGTATAAAAAGAGCTAAGCTCTAAGTAGTTTTAGAGATACACAATGGAATGAAGAATATAGTCGTAGCTCTGAAGTAAGAAGTCTAAGTTTCGGGCGTAGCATACGTAGAGGCTATGAGCTGAATGCGCAGAGGCCTAGGGTAGAAGTCTGCAGCTGAGTGCGCAAACCCCTACAACTGTGTGCGTAGGGTGGATAGAGTCTGTAATCACTTGGAAGATATCAATAAAGAGAAATATCCTGGAATTTCTATGTCTTTGTTATGTTGATGCATCTTGATATGTTATGTATGAATTTCATTTATAATGCTTATATGATGCACGAGTGTATGTAATTAGGTTGGTCAAGTGAACGCAAGTAAGAACATCTGTTTATGTGGTGCTAACTATAATTGTTTAATAAGATAAGAAAGTCACTTAGACTAATTTGGGAGTCTGCACGGTATGCTGCCATAGCAGCGTGAAAGTGCCTGAGCCGTAGGTCAGGGCTGCGCGAAGGTCGATCGTACCCTTTCACGGAGGTATTGAAGGGTGGAATAAAGGGCTCGTCTCGCAAGCCCTAGAGCGAAGCGACCTACATGAAGGCAAGAATAAAAGGAATAAACTAACATCACAACCATCTTAGGGTGCGGAAACTTGGTTCCAGCATCCCACCATACTGCTTCAGGTGAGACTTCGGTCTGCACTCCGCAAGATGATGCTGAAAGGGTTGGTAGTGTAGAGATTTTTTTGGCTAATTAACGTTGAACTTGGGTCAGGCCCTAACAAGCCAACAAATGGTTTCGTTGTCGGGACCAGAATATGCATAAGAGATTTGTGATGTCGTATCAGTGGAATCCAGCTAAGAAAGAGATCGAAGATTAGTTGGATAAGAAGATCCACGAATTCACGGTGCAGGAGAACAGAAACCCGCAACTGAAAAAGGAATAGTGGTTGGATAGATACCTATATACAAAGATCCATGAAATATTTTTCTTCTCCTTTCTGTTTGAGCTATACGAGTGGGTCGCGAAGCTAGTAGATAGCTAAGGAAGGTGGAAACTTGACGGTCCTATTATTTGGACCCCGAAGCTAGTGCAAAAATTGGAAGCATCTAAGGACAAGATCGCTCGCGTTGTTGATCATTGGCTCAATCACGTCATAGGAGGATTTGTGACTAAATTCGCAATCGAAACCTCAATCAGCTACAGCGAAATGGAGCGACGCTTTTTCAAAGGACCGCGAGGTAAGTACGTGAAATATTTGGATACCTAGATTAAAATGCTATTGTGCACAAAACGAGTTACACAACTACCTTGATGTTTGGAGCTACGCAAAGCAGAAAAATTTACAGGAACGAAGGCAAAAAGGGTCCTGAATATAGTCCATTAATTTCACCTCCACAAGGTGATGAAGAGGGAGTAGCACAGGTTTCTCTGCGAAGTGCTATCAAGTTAATAAGACAAGGATTCCCACAAATACCACCTCCACCCACACCACCTCCAACTTCACCACCATCCCTTGCGACTTCACCCATACCACCTCCACCTCCATCACAGTTCAGTATGGAAAATTCAGTGAAGCTGCCTTTGTTCAAAGGCTTGGGAAATGAGGACCTGGACCAGTTCTGGTTCATCGTGAAAGCCGTATGGGAAGCTCAGGGAGTTACATATGATCACATAAAGTAGGTGACATTGGTTTGTGCTCTGCAAGATTGAGCGCTAACTTGGTATATCAAGTACTCTAATGATAACCCGAATGCTGGAGTGGCAGACATCCAGACAACAATGAATAGAGAATTCAGTAGGCCTAAATCTGAGGCACACTCGATTGTGGATTTCAATAAAATCGTGATGCAACCAGGTGAGACATCTTGGGAATTAGATCAGAGGTTGAAGTGTAAGATACACGAAGCTAACATGAACTTAATAGACGGAGAACATCGCGAATGGTTTGTGGCTTAGCTCCTGCCACACTTAAGGGTTTTGTTTTCATAAAAAAATATAACAACTCAGGTGGAGGCCTTGGAGATTGCTATGAGACTACATGAAACACTGATGCAAGATCCAAATCTAGGGGTTCAGCAAATCCATGCGCAGTTCAAGAATATTTGCCTTGAAATGCAGAGTTTGAAGCAAGATAGAACGGTTTGACCAGAGCTGCGCGAAGAGGTATGGTGCCTGAAATGTAAGAGTCAGGGGCATGACAAAGACCATTGGCCAATCTTTGTGAATTACATTGCAGGAGAGGGACCGATGCCTTTGAGGCCAGAGGCTCAGGTAGGAAAGAGCGCAGGGCCTGCATCGTGGTGCGCTATATGTCAGGTAGCAAGAAAACATGCCACGAATAACTGTCATTTGCTGCAAAATTTTGTATAGACACCGCAACAACTGTTTTGAAACATTTGTAGGTCAGTAGGGCATTATGAGCGTAATTGTAGGAGTTATGAATTGATGATGGATAGAACTCCCACCTACAGGGTTCAGGCAGAAACGCGGCCCCCTGAACGGAGAGCAGGTATGGCATAGATAGGATTTTAGGGGCGCATATGAGGCTGAGGCAGAGGAGGACCTGGCAGAGGTTGGGGACAGTTGATCTGCTACAATTGCAGAGGACCAAGACACTATACCCACGGTTGCACTAACCAAACACGTCTGTCGTGCAAGTATTGCACTCTGCTTGATCCTAAAACATAAGATTGTCCTAAGTTGATAGCAAGGATACGTGACAAAGGGGTGCTACCACCTATGTCGACTCAGAACCTGCAGATGATGAGGTTTGAGCTATGTGAAGAGGATCCAAACGTGAATATAGTGCTCCAAAGTGGAATTGCAACAGGAGATGACAAGGGGAAACAACCAGAAGACAGTACATGGGTTTTCAAAGCTCTAGCGATGGAGGTTGAGTTCAATTTGGAGCATGCACGTGAAACCTTCATGGAAGTGAAGAAGATCTTCGCTGAGACCTCCACCTCTGGGAGCAAGGATAAGCGTGATGAGGAGATGGACCCTTCTATGCTCACAACCTTCCTGGAGACCTATATGAAGTTACTGCGCGATAGTAAGGCTATGAAGGGGTTACAAGAGCTCATAAATAGATGTTCCTGAAATGATCCGGGTGAGCCGCGCGTAGTGCAAAAGATTGGTAAGCATAAAACAAGGACGGGACAGGAGATGAGACTGACCGCGCAGATAGGAGAGTATGAAATGGATCAAGTTATTTTGGACCTAGGATCAGATGCGAATGTCCTACGAAGGCAGACTTGGGAATGGATGGGGAGACCCACGCTGCAATGGTCTCTGATTCAACTAAGGATGGCGAACCAACAAAAGATCATCCCCATGGGGTAGTTGCAGGTAGCAATTGTAGATATTGAAGGTGCGAGCGTGTTGGCTGACTTTGAAGTAATTGAGATAGTGGATGATAGCAACCCCTATCCTACGCTCCTGAGAAGTAACTGGGCTGTCGATATGAACGAGGCAATCAATCTAAAGAAATGAAAGATGATATTTGAGAAGAAATCACTACACGTTATAGTACCCCTAGATCCTACTGAAGGATCGTGCTATACTGAACCAATTCGCGATTATGAGAGCGATTACAATTTGGATTGTATCTATAAGATAACAACGAAAAACCAAGATTGTTTGAACCCAACAGTGGATGGACGAATTACATGGGATTGTGAGAGTTCCTACACCTCGGACTCTGATGAAGAACTAGTGCGCTGACAGAATCTATTACATGAGGTGACTACATTGAGCGACAACATGATGACCCGGTCGCTGTGCTTTGTGTCCTCAGAGGTAAGAAATTTGCCTACTTATAATGGCATGAATGAGGTAGATATTTTTTTGGATGCATTTGAGAGGGAGGTACCAGAAAAGTAGCGTTTCCAGGAATTGGACTGGGCACTGCGCGCTACACCCGCAAGATGGTGGGGTACGCTTAAGGGAAGCTTTGATGACTGGCACGAATTTCAAAGGATGATGAGAACATGCTTTGGGAAGCCGAAGATGTGAATGACAAAAAAGTATGATGGATAGGATGATTTGCACATGCACTTGGCCAAATGGGCCCAGGCTTATGGAGAGAAGACCCAACCTGAATGGGTGCACTTTTTCTGTCACACCCTGGACGTCGTCCTATTGAACTGGTATGTAGAAACAGAGCTTCGCCATGGTACAGGTGAATGGGATATTCTATGCGATGGATTCATAATGTCATTCAGTTTTGAAGATAGGTTTGACTATATTGATGAGGCGCTACAAGCGGTAAAAGCAACAATCTTTAGGATACCACAGGATCTTTTGGACCTGAATCAGCCTGAGTGGGCTACTTAGCTGAGTCGCACACTGGAATGCTATAATGTAACTATTGTAGAAGAGGATGAGGATCCATGAAAGATTAGCATCCCTAAAACAGAAGGCCACCGCGAGGTTGAAGGACTGCAAATTGAGAATCTTGACATAACCGCGCCACTAAAAACAAAACAAGTAAACATTGGTATGGAGGTAGAATCCAAATTCAAAAATATTGGAGACTACTGGGACGACACGACGGTGGATAAGGTTGCCAAATTTCTCCGCGAGTACTAGGATTTATTCCCTACCAAGTTTACGAATTTAAAAGGGATAATCGGGGACCTAGGTGTTATGAAGATCACATTGAAGCTTGATGCGAAGACGGTTAAGAAAAGACCTTACCATCCCAATTCGAAGTATAAGGATAAGTTATACTTAGAGCTAGGTAAGATGCTCGCGACAGGCATCATTGAACCTGTGAAAGAATCTGAATGGGTAAGCCTAATGGTGGTACAAGAGAAGAAGCAGAAGGATGAAATAAGGATATGCGTGGATCTCAGAAATCTAAATGACGGCTGTGTACATGATCCTTTCCCGACTCCGTTCACTGATGAAGTGTTGGACAATGTAGGTGGCCAAGAAGCATATTCCTTCACTAATGGGTTCTTGGGGTACCACCAGATCAAAATTGCACTAGAAGATAGGAGCAAGACAACCTTCGCAACTGAGTGGGGTTGTTTTCAGTACACTATAATGCCATTTGGATTGAAGAATGCACCTGTGATCTTCTCGCGCGTAGTCGTTGCTGCATTCAAGGAATTTATTCATAAGTTCCTAGAGGTATACTTTGATGATTGGACTATGTTTGGGCTGGTAAAACACCATGTAGCAAGCTTGCGCCTGATGCTGGATACCTGTCAAAGATACCAGATCGCGCTCAATCTAAAGAAGTGTCTATTTTGTGTTCCTTTTGGGACCCTATTGGGTCATCTGGTTTGCAAACAAGGACTAATGGTAGATCCCGCAAAGATCGTGGTGATGCTAAACTTGGAAGCTCCAAGGAGTGTGAAGCAACTGTGCACTACCTTAGGACACATAGGATATTATAAAAAGTTTATCAAAGGCTATGCCCAAATCACCGTGCCTATGGAGAAATTGTTGAAGAAGGATGTCACATTCTGTTGGAATGAGGATTGTAAGAAGAGCTTGGATATATTGAAAGAAAAGATGGTCACTGCGCTGATTCTAGTCTTCCCGGATTGGAAGAAGGAGTTTCATGTACATGTCGACGCATCATGTATAGTGTTGGGAGCAGTACTAACACAGGCTGGCGGAGGAGACTTGGACCATCCTATTGCATTCGCAAGCCGAAGACTATCCAAAGTGGAGAATAACTATTCCACCACCGAGTGCAAAGGGTTAGCCATGGTGTATGTGCTTGAGAAGTTTAGCCACTACTTGTTGGGTGGCCATTTTAAGATGTATATAGATCACTCTGCGCTGAAGTACCTAGTCAATAAGTCTATGTTGGGGGGTAGAATCTGTAGATGGCTCTTATTGTTCTAGGAGTATGATTTTGAAATTCTTGTGAAGCCTGGATGACTGAACGCAGGACCAGACCATCTGTCCCGCATTGAAACAGGGGAAGAGCCCACTAATTTGGAGGAGGGATTGCCTGATGCTCAGCTATTTGCAGTGTGCATTGTGGATGGTCATTTTGAGGATATAATACACTTCCTGACGACAAGAACTTCTCCGGAAGGATACACTATCCAGCAGAAGAAGGAATTAGTGGTGCATGCGGCAGATTTCTCTATCATTGCTAGGCATCTGTACAAAATGGGATTTGATGAGATATTGCGATGATATGTACCTGAGTTTGAAAGAAGCAGCATCCTCACAGACGCTCATGGGGATGCTGCGGGAGGACATTATCCAGGAACAACAACTGCGCAGAAGATTCTACGTGTAGGGTTGTGGTGGCCAACCCTCCATCAGGACTCAAAAGTGTATTGCAAGGCATGTGATGTGTGTCAAAGGACTGGCAGGCCATCATGGAGGGATGAGATGCCTTTGAATCCACAGATGACATTGCAACCCTTTGAGAAATGGGCGATAGATTTTGTGGGACCCATTCAGCCCCAAGGAAAGACGGGAGCAAGGTACATTATCACCGCGACAGAGTATTTGACTCGTTGGGCAAAGGCACAGCCTGTGAAGGATTACACAGGTGTGACTGCTGCAAAATTCCTTTTTGAGTATGTACTGACGAAATTTGGTGTCTAAAGATCTTGATGAGTGATTGTGGTATGCACTTTCTGAATGATACAATTAGCGTGTTGACGGAGGAATTTCAGATATATCACCAGAAGAGCACACCTTATCACCGTAGGCTAACGGGATGGTGGAAGCATTCAATAAAGTGCTCGAGAATGTGCTGACCAAGGTTTGCAATGCTCAATGAAGTGATTGGGACCTACGCATACCTACAGTGCTATGGGCTTATTGGACGACATGCAAGAAGTTGACTGGAAAAACCCCCTTTAGGCTTGTCTATGGGGTTGAAGCGATAATGCCTATGGAATATATTTTTCCTAGTCTGCACATAGTGGCGCTCACAAGTATGATGGATCACAGAGCCCTAGAGGAAAGGCTCGCACAGTTGGATGAGCTTGAGGAAGAGAGCTTTCTAGTTGGATTTCACCAACAGGTCCAAAAGTAGCGTGAAAAAGCATGGCATGATCAACACACTAAGCTGTGCACCTTTAAGGTAAATGACTTAGTTTTGTTATATGATAGCAGGTTTGATAAATTTCCAGGGAAATCTAGAATGCATTGGTTAGGGCCCTATGTCATTAAGGACATTACCGACGGAGGAGTGATACAGCTGGTCAAATTGAATGGGGATCCCTTCCCAGGAAAGGTGAATGGAATTCGCTTGAAGCCATACACCGATGGTCCAACAATGTGACTAGATGAAGGTAGCATAGTCTTAGTGCTCCAGGCAACTGAAAGGAGGCGCAGGACTATAAACTACACTGCCAAATTGGGGAGCTGCACGATTTGAGGACTATGCGAAGCAAGGAAGTGTCATAGGGTCCGCGGCAACGCGAAGGGAGCTGTGCTACCCAGGGAGAAATCACACAGGTCGGCTGGAAAGTGACTGTTAAAGTCATTGTTCATGATTTGATGGTAGAAGTGCGGCAAAATGGAGTGGGCGGACGACATTTAAGTCGAAATTTATGGCTCAGATCCTTGAAAATCTGCCACCAATCTGGCTTTAATGAACCTAATTTGGGGGGAATGGTCAGATTTGAATTCAAATTGCCCTATAAATTACAAGTGGCTGTCCAGCAAAAAACACTTGGCATTTTTAGAATTGAGTTGTTGCACTCTTAGACAACCATGAACTGAGAATTCTTCAAGGCTTTGAAAGAGACTCCAGCATTTGCAAACATTCTAGAGATGTCGCAAGCACTGTTAGAAGGAGTTATGTCAGCACCCACAGAAGTTAGAGATACCGAAGTAGAAGAATCAGTGCCAGAAGTTGAGATCGAGGCAGAAGTAACTGCTCCAGAGGTCACCAAGGTGCTCGCTGAAGTCTCTAAATCACCGAGAATGCCGAGACCAAAGCCGACCCCAACCAAAGAGAATGTGAAGGATAAAAAGGGCAAGCAACCTTCTATATCAGCATGTGCATCGCCAAGGAGAAACCCACCAAAACCCACCGCACAGGAGAAAGGCAAGTCCATAAATTTGGAGTCGGAGGAGGAGGACATTGAAGACATCTCGATGGATGATGAGGATGTGGATAGAGTCTGTAATCACTTGGAAGATATCAATAAAGAGAAATATTCTACAATTTATGTGTCTTTGTTCTGTTGATGCATCTTGATATGTTATGTATGAATTTCATTTATAATGCTTATATGATGCGCGAATGTATGTAATTACGTTGGTCAAGTGAGCGCAAGTAAGAACATCTATTTACATGGTGCTAACTATAATTGTTTAATAAGATAAGCAAGTCACTTAGAATAATTTGGGAATCTGCATGGTATGCTGCCATAGGAACGCGAAAATGCCTGAGCTGCAGGTTAGGGTTGCGTGAAGGTCGATCGTACCCTTTCGCAGAGGTATTGAAGGGCAGAATAAAGGGCTTGTCTAGCAAGCCCTAGAGTGAAGCGACCCGCGCAAAGGCAGGAATAAAAGGAATAAACCGACATCACGACCATCTCAGGGTGCAAAAACTTGGTTCCAGCATCCTCCCATACTACTTCCGGTGAGACTTCGGTCCACGCTCTGCAGGCTGATGCCGAAAGGGCCAGTAGTGTAGGGATTTGTTTGGCTAATTAACATTGAACTTGGGTCAGGCCCCAACAAGCCAACACCTATTTTGACATCAAGGAAAGTACCTTCAAATTTCACTTTTATGACGTCTGTAATTATGTGATAATTTCTTTCCATTAGATTATGTTTGGAGAAAACCCTCTCAGGGTTGATGAAGGCCTTAAAGAGGCCTTACAAGAAATAGGAGACTAGTTCATCGAAGAATTATTGACATATATCAAAGTCTATGGAAGTGAAGCTAACCATCATCTCCTTCCTAGATATATTCTAGGGAGGAAAGCTTTAAGAGGGGTAGCCAATCAAACTACCTTGAATGGAAAAGCTCAGAAATTGAGCAAACTTTAGAAGAAAATCTAGCCCAACTTCCCAATTCACTTTGGAAAAGTTTGCCTCAAGGACCGAGGACACGCATCTAAGGAGGGTGAAGAACTCAAACATTTTTGATTTTATTCATTGCCCCTTCATCACTATGACCCTTGCGGAATACTCTTTCTTCTTTTTTAACATCTTCTCGACTAAGTATGTTGCAAAATAACATTTTTTGGGAAATAAAACATTTTTTAAATCACATTTCCCGTGCATGCCCAAAATAGAAGTACAGCGAAAACCGTGTACGTCGAGCTCGCCCTCTGAGCCAACCAACTTCTACCACAAACCATTGCGACCTCCATCCACTCTACTATCTCCACGTCCCACTAGCAATAGAAAAATGTTTTACTTCTCTCAAAATCAACTTCATTTTTCTTTTAAAAAATAATTCAATTAACTATTCTTCATAAATAACATTGTCATAAAAAAACATTTTATAGATTACATTCCCCCCATGCCGAAAACACGAGCATGACCAAAACCGTGCATGTCGGAGTTTGCCTCCCCACCAAATAACTTCTACGCTTTACCATCCTAACCTTCGTCTACCAACTGTGTCCATGTCCAGCCACAAATAGAAAAATGTTTTAATTGATTTCTGTGCCACCAATCAGCTTCTCTTCTTTCCAGGAATTAAACCATTCAAACTTTCATGTTAGACATGAAAAAAAACATATCCTTCCTGAAACATTTCTAAAAACAAAATAAACTAAATGTAACCACATTTATATAGTTAGATTTTTTATTTATTTAAGAAACCACCAAAGCATCGCAACACCTTCCATGTCGGGGTCAATCTCATGGTTTTATCCAACTCCTCTACATTTCCATCCCACCTTCCAACCACCGAACTCAGTCCAGATCCAACAACGTTTCAAACTTCCTGAACTTCGTCCACTCGACTATTGCACTCACCCTAGCTCCAACCACATTTCAAATATTCTTTCTCTTATTTTTGCGTCATGCCTATCACTCTCCTCTACTTTCTTCCAATCACATTTTTTCAATTCGACCTTCCCCACTGTCCCTTCCTCCTGCCTCACCTCCATGCACATATAGTGTTGTGCCTCATTATCCCCTGAAACATAAATATATATATTTTTTTCTCTTTTCAGACGACATTACATATCAATCGAACGTGATTCTTGTAAACATGTCATTAACAATTTCTACTATTTAAACAAAGCAAATAATGTCATCTCCTACTCTGTACTTATCACATGCCGACAATTTTCAATCATAAGAGTCATTGCAAATTCGACAAGCTTGCCCGTGCCTTTGTTACATCCACTCATTGCAAGAAGAACACTCAAATCATATCAAAATATAACTCATACTTGTCCCAAATTCAAGACTGCTTTTACACTATCACTATAATGAGTCAAGACAATTGAAAATCAAAATACAACTTTTTTTCTAAACCAAAACCACAACCTATCCGCAATTATCTGACCACTCGCATCTTCCTACTTCCGCAAGCAGTCCCAAACTCTTTCCATGCCTACACGCTATCCATCTGCCTCAATCAGAAATCCGATCAATCCCAACCAAAGAATACGTCCAACAATACACAAGAAAAACTTGGCTAAGCAACAACACAAACCGTTCTTCTCTTCCATCTTTAAAATGCCCATATTCTCTTCGGTGTTGGAACGTTCCATTTGGTAAGGTGCAGTTCCATCTTGACACACCATGCTTGATCCACTGCCACAATGCTTGAACTCCATCGATCGAAATACATTTTCTCTATTTTTTAGTGCCCAACATTGCCTATTGCTAGTTGCATCTTGACACACCATCGTCGCCACCACACCCACCCTTCACTCTCAGAGGACCCTTTGATCCACTGCCACCACGTCTTGATGCCTCTTGGACCTCCCTCTCATCCCAGCGGTCCATTAGAGGAAGGATATTCCGCCAAGACATTCTTCCGCCGAGACTCCATCATGGCCATTGAAAAATAAGAAAAAATAATTTCCATCAATGGACTTCTAATGTGAGTTGAAATACATACACCTATCGGCAAATAAATAAATAGATATTATAGAAAAAAAAGACTCAAAATGATTAATGGAACATGCAAAAATTAAGAAGCTTAATGATGTAAGGGAAAAATTCAACCCCCACATAAATCTTTATTATGCCAATCAACACTTATGTTGCTTAATTATACAAAGTGACACATATGTTGCAATAATGAAAATGAGCATGTAGAGCTAGGTTGAAAATAAATATTGTAGTTTTTTTTATTGATGTCGAAACACATTTACATATGCATGTAACCTCAAACGGGTCCTTGTGTACAATAACTATGATAGAACAAAGCCAAACCCTAGCCAAACCATTTCTTGTTGGGTACCCTAAAAAATGCCAAACCTCCTTTGTAAAATGAATCTTTATTAATTGAAATCTCAACTTAGGATTACATCGACTACATGAAATTATCTTACTCGTGCCTCCATCTACAAATAAAAACTTCGTGTTCCTCTCTTACTATTTCTATCTCATCTTCAAAAACTATGAGCTCTTTTGGTTTATCAAATGGACATATGAAGATTCAGCTCGTCCTCCCAATTTCACTACCTAGCCTACTTCCCATTTTTCTTCTTTAATTAACTATATTGCGTCTCTTTCTTTCTAAGAAATGGTTCTATCTATTGTTATTTATTGGAACCACCTCCTTCCATTGGGGTCCACTTTCTTCTCCCAATACTTCTCTTTTGGTTTTTTCCCTTCATTACTCCCCTTTTAACAAGTGTTAATAAGTATTAATGAGTGTTAATGCGATAATCCTCACATACCCTTTTAACAAGTGTTAATAAGTATTAATGAGTGTTAATGTTTTGCACCTCATATCCTTTCTCGCTTCCCTTTCACACATTTATTACAATCATAAAGGGGACTACTTCTCATGTTTATTCTCATGCACAAGAGTTTCGAAGTAGCACCCTATTCCCCTATTATCCTACCACCAACTCTAAGAAATATTATCCTTAGTGCATTTATAACTATCAAACATATCATTTTAACCAACTTTAGCACGTACCATACTCCCAAAAGAAAATTAATAAAGGAGTGATGCTTTTATTTTTTTAAATATGTATTTTTGATTAGTTAGAATTGGCCAAATGGTTTGGAAATTTTATTTTATTTTATTTTTATTTTTATTTTTATTGTATTAGAGGTGGATGGGTGAATTAACTAAAAATAATTTATCTTAAAGATTTAAAATCAACACATTTTCAAAGGAAAATTATGAGTTACCTAGTCACTTTTTTAAATCCAAGCATATTCATTATGAGTCAGTGGATCAAAATCTCTAACCAAAGCTTATTAATGGTGGTTTTAAACGGGTTAAGTATTTTGAGATTTTGAAATTTCATTAAAAAAGTTTCACCTTTTGGAACCTTGCTGAAAAAGTGAAGTTAAGAATGAAATTTATATTTAATGTCTACATAATTAGGATGATGTAGTAGTTATGATAATGGTGCCATTATATCTACATAGATGAATGAAATTGATTGGATATCATTTTGATTTGGTATCATCACTAAATACTATTGATTGGATATCATTTTGATTTGGTATCATCACTAATCTAGTATTTAGTTATGATAATAGTGACATTACATCTATATGGAGGAATGAAAGTGATTGAGCATCCATGTTTAATCATCAATCTAGTGGGTCAATTTAAAATTTTCCTCAACACTTTAAACACATAAAATTGTGTTGGTATTTTTTGCACAAAGGTATGCCAGGATATGTTTTTTATGTCATGCTATTAAGTAAATGATAGTGTCTTTATTTATATTTAATATATTGGATATTTTGAAAAGTTTGGGAATGGTATAGAGACTAGTGAAATTTATTTGACTTAATATAGTAAAAAGGACATTTATTTGTTCCACATTTAGAACTTTTATTTATAATGAATATGATGAAAATGATTCATTAGGGTGGTTGTGCATTTTTTTGTTCACTTTGGCAAAACCTTTGATTTTCCTCCACCTTTAATCTTATTTTTATTTGGTCATTGCAAGGTTTTGTAAATTTTTTATTTCTTTATTTTTTCACAAGTTTTTCCCATCTTTGTTATGTGTAGTTTAACAATTGTATACTGAACTAAACTTTTGATGTACTAATATGGTTTTCCATTATTATTAGATGCATAACTATGTCATCCAAGAAATATTCCTCCAAAAAAGAGGAGGAGGAGAAAGAAAAAGAAGAAATCTCCTAGTTCTTTCTCTTCAAAATACTTGTCTCTTGATAAAATAAAACGAGATGAGACAATTAGTCTTGACAATAACACAAATGACTCTTGTTTGAGTAAAGAAGGGCATCGTAGAAGAGGAAGGGAATGAGGATGAGGATGATTAAGGCTCTTCTCATTAGTTGATGGTATATTATACCTATTACAATGTAGATTCTTTCCATCTAGGAAATTATTATAGCCTGCTTTAAAAGGATATTTAACATAAAGATAAAAATAAAATTATAAACATTAATGTTTAGAACATTTATTAAAAGCCTATTCAAAGTAATATCTATTGTTTATACAAAATTTCTATTAATTTATTTATTAATTTTGCTCAAAGAAAGTGTGCTTTATATAATATTGTTATAAAGTAATTAATATTGTCTCATTGTATCCATGTTATCATACAACTCATCAATATCCTCAACAAAAATTAAGGCCAACATTTAAATAACTCATGCACATGAACATCTTCAAGGCACTCAACCCTAACTTTTACCCCTTGAAAAAAATCAATATTGAAGTATTTTTGCACAACATAAATATTTATGTGTTAATTTAAAAATATATAATTTTAGTAATGTTTGTAATGAATCAACGTACATTCTCCAATTTGAATCATTCATTTTCATCTTGTTATGAAGGTTGGGCATGCCTTTTAGTGATGCTAGCCAAAAGTTTCTTGCTTTACTAAAGTTCATTCCTAGCTTCATTTATTTGTTAATTTGAGTGATTCAAATCGAAGTATGTTTACTTAAAAATACTCCACATTTATAAGATTTCATTTTTTATTTTGAGCGTTAATTTTTTTTCTTCAAATTTCCTTCATCATGCAAACTTTTACTTTGAGGTGCATTTTTTTCAGAATTTTGTATAAGTGGGAAATACACATATGTATGCATTTTAGCATACCTAATGCAAGGGTATACAAGTTTAGTGTTATGTAGTTATGTCTTTTTCCAAAATTCGTACATAGGGAGTACTTGGTTTGGCCACAAAGTGCATTTTTATACATACTATGAAAATTGGAAAATTGTATCAATTACTATTTTGGTAGACTTGGAGTTTAGTGTAGAAAATTTATTTTAGACCACTATGTCTAAGATGTAAAAAAATTTGATAGTCAAGGTTGGATTGTTTATGATTCCATTTCCCCTTGATGGGATGATAGGGATGCAATAACTACTAAAGCATGCTATCATGCCACTTGTACCCCTACCGCACTTTCAAGGTGCACTTCATTGGTGAAAGCATCTTCCAGACCATCCAAAACATTATTTCATAATATGTTCCTGATTTGGAAAAACACAATTGTTATTCTTATTCTATTAATCCTTGATCTAGCACAAACCCACATCTAGACTTTCTTTCAACCTCTTGCAATTATGAAGGCTCTCCATTTTTCTTTGTTGTTTGAGCAATTTCTTTATGATGATAAAATTTATTATGTTTGGCCCCTTATTATTGCTAGTCTTGTCCATACACATATTTGGCAAGACATTTTCCTCTACTACATTGTACATTCCCATTCTAGGTCTTGTTTGCATGCTTACAACCTTTAATTCTCTCCTAGGTCCTTTGATCCTTTCAAATTAGTAGGAACCTCTCATTTGGTGGTGAATCCTAATATCCATAATAATGTTCCACACTCCTTTTGTTCATCGAGGTTGCATAGTATCATGTCATCATCCCCTCACATGGGATCAACCTAAGGCTAAGTCCTCTAATATCCATAATATTGTTCCACACTCCTTTTGTTCATTGAGGTTGCATAGTATCATGTCATCATCCCCTCACATGGGATCAACCTAAGGCTAAGTCCTCTACTATAGTTTTTCATCAGTTCATTCCCTCGCAGATTAGAACATTAATCAAGAGTGTTGATGACAAAAATAAAGTAGAGAGAGACTTCATCCTAGATGCATAAATTCAGGATGTTGTGGCACCATGGATACCTAATGCTAGAACCTTAAGAACTTGAGACACTAGCTATTTCAAGACTATCAATCCCTACTAGGAAATTAAGAACATAATGGGCAAGTTGCTTGTGGAATTCAATGAGGAATATAATGCAATTCTACTAAAACTGTATGCCATGTAATAATAGATTGAAGAGTTGGACAACAATGTCTCAATTCTCGCCAAAAATATAGCAGGGCTCAAGTTTCCATCACTCAATAACGCCCTTATTTAGGTTTTTGACTCTACGAATGCTCCATTTTTTTTAGTTTTTAATCAATGTCTCTTAGTAATGGAAGCTCTAACACTTCCATTTCTAGGCACAAGAATTTAGATATTTAGACCTCATATATGGAATTCCTTATTATTTTTCTAGGATTGATACTACTTCACAAACATAATGGACATAAACACTCGTTTATTATAGTTGGTCTAGTTTCCATATTCCTAGACCAATTACACAAACTATGCAGTCATTAGAGAAAATTTGAGGTAAAAAATGGGCCTAAAAAAAATGTACAACAAAAATCAACTTTATAAGAACCAATAGGATTCAAGTTGATGATGTCAACCACGGGGAATGATTTGCTTTTTTCGAAGTAAAAAAATAAAGAGATGAAAAATAAAAAAACTACCTTTTCAACTCATATTTTCAACTTATCTTCCTATTGGTTTACTCAAATTTCAAGCGAAAGCACTCATTGGAAGCATAATTTAATTCCACATTCAAGGAGTACCCATGTTTCATACTTTCAATGGGCCCTACTACATGAAAAATGAGAAATGCATGAAAAAATTGATTGCAATCACACTTTTTCATGTATTTCTCATTTTTCGTGTAGCAAGGCCCATCGAAGGTATGCAACATGGGTACTCCTTGGATGAGGAATTAAATTCCATATCCAATGAGTGCTCTTGCTCAAAATGTTGGATTCAGGGGCTTAGACCCAGGTTTAGAGTTAGCTATGCTAACCAACAAAACCCTATACCACCGGCCCTTTCGGCAACGACTTGCTTGCACAGACTGTAGTCTCACCCAAGGCGATATTGGGGGATGCTAGAACCAAGTTTCTGCATCCAGAGAGACTATGAAGTGTGGTTGTATTGTTTCTAACAATTTAGGGCTTAACCCAACCTTCACGAACTGTTAACCTTATTGTTACAGTCGTAAAGTGTTTCCTACTTAACAGATTAGCGAATTGTGCGTAACAAGTCTAACATGTATTATTCATCATATAAAATATTATTTAAACCTTCGCGATGCAATTTCAAAAGAAATGTACGAAAAAGAATCATAAACAGGCTAAAACACAAAAACTATGCTAACATATGGAAATACACAGATCTGTCTCAATTCTTCTTTATTAGTTCAAGTTTCCACGGATACAATCTTTATGACCCTGCGCACACAGTTGTAGACTTACCAAGGTCTCCACATACACAGCTGCAAGAGGCTTCCCCTTTGCCTAACTACAGAAAGATCTCACAAAAACAGACTCAAATATATTTCATCAATTGATTCATTCTGTTACACTTGCTAAAACATCCCTTTATATATGCTTTTACCCTTACAATACCATGGTTCGCAAACCATGGGTGGAGCTCAAAATACTCTAGATAATCCCATCCCTTTACAAAATAAGGGGCTTTGACCCACCCTAAAGCCCCTTTGACTCTTATAACCCTGCACTACTTGCACTTCGCTCCTCAAAATGTGGAGTCTTTACATGACTTGGACAAAACTTAGACCTAGGGGACCCCTACCCAACAAGCCCCCAACATAAAGATGTGACTCGTCCTCGAGTCACTCAGCTGGTACATCCTCGATATTTTCTTTTAGGCCTCTGTATGTAGAATTTAAAGGATGGAGCATTGTTGTGCATTGCTCTGCGACTTGTCGAACTTCGTCCACGAGCTTCTTCGTTGTCGACCCTTCTACTACAAGGCTGACCATCCTCTATGTTTGCCGCATGTTCGTCAATTTTCCTTCTACTTCCTGTGAGAGCTGACAGGCATCATCTGCCCAAGGCTACATCCATGCAGAGATGATTTGTGCCTTCCTCCATATCTCATCAATTTGTCCCTGCAGAAGTGTTCCTTCCTGAAGACGGGTGAACCATTGCACATGTGCTAAGGTCTCCACCGTTTCTTTAAGCTCATTGAACTATAGTTGCTTGTCTCAGATCTACAGTTTGATCTTCTACACATGTGGGTTCCCCTACAACGAGGCCCACACTTCCATTGTATCTTCAAAAATTTGACTACAATCCCAGACTATAGTCATTATTTGTGTTGTAGAAGCTTTTATGGTAGCTTCACACTACTCTTGAACTTCAAGTGGAATTGTAGGCTGCAGCTTCATTTGAAGCTTTGTAATCTACATCTATAGTTCAAATCTAACCTTGCCCACCTCTTCCTTCGATTCTCTAACTGTTGCTGCCAGTTTCTGAATCTTTTCTGCTGAAGCTGCCTCAACTAGGATTTGGAGCTCTGGAAGCTCACTGCATGCTTTGGTTATGGCCTCTTCTATCTACTAGTTGCACGCAACTACCTCCTCGTGATCTTGCATCACTTTATTCTTTCCTTACATCTATTGGTTGTTTCTTTTGACTTCGTTGATGACCAACATAGCTTGTTTCTCCCATATCTTGAGCTCATCTATGATGCCCTGATGTAGCTCGTACAACATTTGAAGGGGGAGTGCCACAATATTGAGGCTCAGATTCTTTAATTTTTGTGCACTCTCCCTTTCTTCTGCAACCTTAATGTGTAGTGATCCTTCAGGCAGATGATTTGCTCAAAGGTCTGTAGTAATCTCGGTTGTCGAAGATACCACGCTCGTTTAATTAATGCTCGTCGAACCACGCTCGCTTGGATTACATTCGTCTGAACCTCCAATTCTTTAATGCTCTACTGGAACTTATTGAATACTATCCTGTATTGATCTTTGATATTCCCCAACATCTCCTCCATCGCAACGCGGATGGTGTTGCCAATTTCATCAAAGTCCCCCTCAGTGAGGACCAATGGTTCTATGTTGGTGCATTTAACAGACTTCTACTTCTTCCGTGCACCACCAGTACTCTGCTTCCACCACTTATTTATTATAAACGGGGAATCAACATATTTCGCGTCCACAACAAGGTCTCCACCACTATTTCCCCCCTCGTCCTTTTCCTACTCTACTACGCACTTGGTATTATTTTTCTCGAGGTCAACTGTGATCGTCGGAGGCACCTTCGTGGTATCCTTCTTGGCCGTGGATTTTTTGGCCTGAACACCTATAGTGGTCTTACTTGTGCCTGCCTTCTCTGTCACTGTTACATTTGTTGGGGTAAGCCAATTACTCAACCACTTACTATGAATATCAAGGTGTCATCTTCATAAACTAAGTACGATAGCTCATGCCATTCCTTCTCTAAATCTTTCTTGTCGTGGATAAAGACACTATGAAAGTCTACTTTAAAGTCGACAATGTCACTATATTGTTGAAATGATGTGGGTGATAGCCACGACCTTTGGTTGATGACTATGCATAGATCCATCTCAAAGAGAACCCATAATATTTTTTTCTCCATAACCTGGGTCGGTTCCTTAGATGCCCATAGTGAGGCAAACTTCTAAACCCCACACACATCGGGTTCCACATTAGGGAACTATGAATCCTCGGGTATTCTCCATGCTACTAATGCGATTAAGAGTAATAGCCATGCATAGTGGAATGACTTCCCTCCTTCCTGTGTTTCTCGGCTGTCATCCAAAAACTCCTGACATAGATACGCGACCCAATTAAATTGGAGCCCCTTGATGCTTTAAGCAACCAAGGATACAACTGGGGCCGACACTTCATGTGCATGACACTTCCTCACAATCTTACCGACCAAAATGGATGTGGAAAAATGCACAGCCTCATCATTAATAGAATTAATAGTATAGCCCTAAGACTTCTTAACTATGCTAAATTCATTCTTCATTTGATCAACCATATTTTTCTCCTGATATTTCCCTATAAATGCGTCATTGGGGTTTTCTCCTTGGCGAGGCACCGCAATAATCCTTCGGATTAACATATCATCAATCAGGATTGGCATTCTGAGCCACAGACACCCATCATGTACCCATGCCAATACTTGGCGCACACATATTGTGTTTATGTTGTTTACCCCAAAGTGTGGAAGTTAAATCATATTCAAAAAATCAATGTGTTGAATCCCTTCTACCCACTTCATCAGCTCAACCCTTATCACTCTAGCTTCTTCATAACAAATAGATTGTAGGTACTTTTTGGGCTTGAATTATGGATACCTACTACGATCATTCAAATCCCAATCCTCCATGCATAGGTGTGGCACCCTGGCCAACAACTCTCCCTCAATCGACACTTCCTCTGGTAACAGGGGTGTAAATACCTTGTATTTGATAGAATCTGGGTCCTTCGTCACCTTTGCAGTTGGCTTCCTCGACGACATATAGGGTGGAAACCTAGAGATTGGTTCCACCTCATCTGCGTGATATCCTCAAATCCACTGGCTATTTCTTCCTCATCCAGATCTTGGGGCTCCATTGGTTGCTTCTGTGTATCCATTTTCTCCTTACTCCATTGTTTTGTGGGGATTTTCCTCGGTGATTTCCTAACCGAGGTCCTTTGGGGCTTCTTCTGCTTCTTGGCCACTGTTTCCAGTAGTAGGCTTAGTTCTTAGTGATCTTGGTGTGGTAGTATGCATGGGTTGCAAAGCAGCCATGATGGATTCTAGCCCTCGACTCAGAAAATCCTACTGAAGATATTTCCAACTCCAATCAGACATGCAATAGAATGCTCAGCTCACATTTAGGCGCAAAATCTCACAGTGAATTCTCAACAAACAAAGTTTCCAAATGTGAAGTAGGGTGCCATATTTATATCCTTTTTCAAATTCAAACCACTCAATTCCCTCCAAATCTTTCTCATAAATGCAGTTTTGGCGGAAAATTTTCCTAGATATGCTCGTTACATGTGTTTCCCCTGCTCCTTTTAACAAAAATTTCCCTATCAAATAATCCCCAGTGGTCATATTTTGGACGAACTACATCAGGCCCCTCCCTGCAGTGCAGCTACCCCTTCTTCATCATAGCTTTCTCCACCTACACCATCCTCCTGAATGCCACACAACCCTCCTTTTTTGATAAGGTCCTCTTGTCCTTTGATATAATCTAAGGTCAATTAGCTATGCCAAAGCATCTAAAATGTTTTGTTTGATTTTAATGGTTGGATGACCAGTGAACTACTTTTAAACAAGTGCTTTAAACTTAGACAAATTTTCAATAAAACAAAAGGTTGTTCTTTAAATACATATGGTTATTTTGATTTTAAGTGGGATGGACGAGTAGAATATGAAGAAGTATAAATGATTTAATATTCAGACAGAGTATTTCACCATTCATAAGCAGAAATTAAGAAAACTATGTTTTCTTAATCAACAAAATATAATCAAGTCATTATAGAAATCTTGTGCAATTTAAATTCAAAGAGGAATTTACAATAACAGATAGTCCTATAAATTAATCTCTTAATTAAACTACAACTTCACAGTGGATTGAAAATGAAACTGAGATTCAATTAAATTTTCAATTGGATGACTGCAAATGAATTAAATTATATGAGGAATACATAATGGAAAGCATAATGAAAACAATGCACAGAGAGATAAGCCATATGAAATAAATCCAAAATATTTTATTCAATAAAAAATTCTCCATCTTAGTACAAATCTGTTTGCTAACTTGTTCAAGGGTGCAACCCTGAATACTTTGACAGAATGAAGTATTTAAAAAAAATACAAAATATTACAATAAATGCTTGAGTGACAAGGCATGCTATTATTTCTTAAAACTAACAAAAAGGGAAGGAATTCGATAAAAAAGAATGAATTTTCACATTCGGCCCTGTTTTGATGGAAAGTTATTGCTGAGTGGCCACTATTCTGGCACCATGCTGACAAAACTGATATGTCCTCTAATCTTGATATTCGCACAACTTTTCCCACCGTTCTTCATCTTGATTTGATATCTCAGTTACTTTATGGTAGATCTCATCTACCTCAGTATACTTGGCAAAAGTGGGTTTTATAGTAAAAATATGTTTTATCTCATTCTGAATAAAACATATGTTGCTGATGGCCTCATAAAACGCCCTGCCTATCATGGAACCTTTGATGTTGGAGGACTTGGTTGTGTCCTTGGAAATGTCCTGAAGCTTCTTCAAGTAATCCTCCCTGGTCATTAACTTATCATTGATGACAAACAATGAAGGAAGACCCTTCTTGTTTAATGCATCAATCCTTGTGAAAAATCTATTGACTGCCACTTCAAGAGTGTGACACTTCTCTGTCAACTGCACTACTAAGTTATTTTTGGTCAGAACTTTCTTCACCTCTAGAATGGTCTAAGTCTTGTCATCCACCCCTAGATCATCTAGTTCATACTTGTTTTTAGAAATAAGAAACCTGTTGTTGGTTGTAGCAGGCATCTCTCCAAATTGAACATTTATATTGGCAATTGTATGTTTGCCTTTTCCATTAACTCCTACTAAAAAATAATCTGGATAGATGGCCAGATTTCATCAATCTCCTCTATGATGTTGTTCCAGATAATTTCCTTGACATTACCAAGAGTGTAGCCAATGGAAGACTCAGTTGTTGATTTCTTCCATGCTTCTATTTGATTCTAAGCTCTCTGAAGCTCTGCTGCATGAAAAATGTCAAATTTCTTTTGATGATCCTCCAGTAGTTTTACTTGATCATGCAGTTTCTTAATCTCTTCAGTCTGCAGGGACATATTTTGGATTGCATGAGCCAACTGGTCTGCAGCATCTCTTGTATTGGTGGTAGCTGGTATGGCAGTCAGAATGACTGTGATAGGAAGTGCTTCTAAAGGGGCAGTCTTTTTAGCAGCTTTTTCCTTTTCCTTGATCAATTTCTCCATCTTTGTCTCCATTTTCTTAAGCTGAGCAGTCTGCTCCATGATGAGTTTCATCATGTTTGCCTTTTTAGTCTCTGTCTCTACAATATCCTTGGCTAGAGGATCTTGAGTAGCTGGGAGTTTCAACTATTTCCTTAGTGCTGCTATATCCAAATTATTCTTTTTGATCAACTCCTCTGCAACATTGATGTTTGCAGGATCATAACCCAGTTTGATTACCAAATCTTCCAAGGTTTTAATCTTGGTATATTTGGAAAGAGCAAAAAATTTCTCCATATTTAGCTGTGACTGGACGTTTGCTAGTGTGATTTGTAATTTGGACAAAGTCATAGCTATGTTAGTTATAGTAGAGAAGATCATTTCCCTAGTTTGGTTATGCATCTCCATTTGTTCAATGGGATGTATATCCTTGAAATAAAACTCAAAAGATGTCTTTCTATAGTCTGATGTTCCTTTCGATTGAGGAACTTGTGCCTGAAGGAATGCCATCTGCATTTTCCCCTTCTCTGAGTCAAAGGTTGACAATAGCCTGCTTTGGGCACCTGAAGTCTGCTTCCAAAACTGGTTGTATGTGTTAATATTCAAGGCTTCATTTTTTAGTTTTATTTCCTTGAAGATATCCATGATGCTCTTCTCTGGCTCGCTTGAAGTAGATGTACATGTGTGGATAATCCGATATTTCTCTTGTGAGGTTGTGGAGGTGGTAGGAGACTGTGTAGACTGATCACCCACTAATGAAGATACAAGAGGCTCATTAGTGGTGATAAGAGTCTGCTGCTCTGAATATTTGCTAAGGCTTAGTCTAGAACTAAGCTTAGCCTTCTTTTTGTACATGATTTTAAATCCCTCACTGAAGATATTAGTCCCTAAAGGGGACTCTTCCTCTCTTCTCCTTTTGGATGTCTTGTCTTGCATTGTAGGAGTTTGCACTGTTGATGAGGAGACCTGTTGTTCTTCTGCCTCCTGTAATGTGTTCTCTACCCACTCTAGATGATTCTTATACTTTTCTATTTCTGGCCTGGGTGTGTGAAAGTAAGGAGTAGACTTGGTTTCTACCCTTAATCTAGAAATGATCCCTAATGGATCATAAGACCAAGTAAAACTGAGATTAAACTGCATTTCCTTCAAAATATTGTCTGTGTCTTGTCCTGCTACCCTGCTGTTACAAATGAATGGGCCAACCTGCGTTTTTATCTTAAAATAAGACTTTTTCTTAGTAAGAAAAAATGGAATTCATCCATGTTGATCATCTGCCTGATGTATTCTAAGGCAAAAAACCTCATTGCGAGGAACTTTGGCAGCTTATAAGGTTCAAGATCACATCCAAAAATCCTTATTTTTGTGTAATTTTCATGGAAGTACCCGTCTCCTGTTTGGACTTGTTCTGACAGCTGCAAGACCTTTTTGATTTTTTCACTAATCCTTGGTTATTTTCTGCTACTTAGGAGGCTTATGGCTCGGTTAACAAACATCTTAGTAAACTGTTTATAAGAATATTATTTCTGCTCTTTCATAACCAAAGTAGTCTAGAAAGTGACTCACTGTTGGTTTCCCTTCTCATCCAGCTTTTGCAAAGACAGGTTCATGTTGTCCCCATAAAAATATAGGAACATGTAGACTAAGACAGAGGCATATTTGAATACCTCCTCTGTGGGAAACTTGACCAGCTACTGATGAATAGACTCTGCAAAAAAATGGATGAAATTGAACACAATTGAGGGCTTGGCATCAGCAGAGAAGATGGATAAAAATCCTATAATGGCCTCATCTACCCATTGATCAGAGTAGTAGCCAAGAAGGTAGGAAATGACAGTGATTATTTTCTTGGCTCTCTCAGGGAATATGGAGGAGGGTAAGGAGGATTTTTCTTTGGTAATGCAACATCTTGTGTCAAGAATAATTCAAGAGTTTGGGCTCTCTTAACAAAGTCTAATTTTTGGTATATTTCAACCAGAGATTCATAAGAAAATGGGATATAATTGTTTATTGTGGGGGCTTGCATCATTTGATCAATAGCCTGAGGGGTTATGGTGAATAAAATTTGTCCAGTGGGGTTGACTATGGCCCTTTGGCTTGGCAAATATGAGGCATGACATTTTCTAATGAAATCAGGAGTGTTGTGGGTGCGAGGAAAGATGTAGTGAGGTAGGTTTGACTCCCACAGTTGGATATCATCTAATTTATCAATATATTTATCTTCGAGCCAACAATACATCTTGAAAAGGTCGAGCTCACAGAGTGTTTCATGAATTTTGTAGTCTCTATCAACCATAGGGACATGGTGAAGATCTACAGGAGGATAAATTAAAGGATTGTGAATCTCCTATGGTCCTTTGTCCTTTGGAGGCATGTTGGTTATGACTGAGAGTGAAAATGGATTGGAAAGAGACAATTCACAGACAAACAGAAGTTTCCAGAGACAGGAACAAAAGGAGTAGTCCAAAAATGATGAGACAGAGAGTGTCACTGGCAGTTGGCAATGTTGGGATCTGGCGAGAAACTAGTAATCAAATCAATGGCAGTGATAGAACATGAATTATGTAACCTATAAAGAGATAAGAAGGAGGTTTATATAGGAATTCTGGTTTTCCGTTGGTGGCGCGGGTCCATTGAATTAACGGCTAAGAAAATTAAATGCTTAACGAGTTGATTGTGGAGGGACTAAATATGATTTGATGTAGTTTAACAGACGTATGAGGTGGTAGAAGAGGAATTGCAGGAGCATAATGGTCAAGTAAGCGATATAAGGAATAAGGAATCAGATTTTCGAAAAGGAGGGGGGTTAAGTGGTTTGTGATTTCACTCATGGGGGGTTTGGAATGCTGTGGAGCTGCCACATAGGGGTGGGCGCAGTTTGGAATACCACCCATTTCGAACCACCCCCCTCGGCGGTAAAGCTCGAATGACGAGGGGGGGATGAAATTGCGAGAGGGACATTAGATATGAGGACATAGGCAGAGATGAAGAGTGATATGGTGGATAATTGACCATGATGTGATGTGCTAATTCATTGGGGTCGGGGATTGATGTAATATGGTTTTGGGAAATGCATGATATAAGAGGGGCTCTAAACATAGGGAAAGTAGAATGAAGGGAATAATGAGCGGAGGGGTTATATGGGTTTAAAACTTAGGATAGTATTAATAATTAGGGATAGGGATTTAGGACTTAGGAATAGTATTAATACTTCAAAATTAATATATAAACCTTAGAGTAACCTTTACTCTTCTTTCTTTTTCTTCTACACATGAAAACACAGTTGATGTTTGATTGTGGCGCATTTAGACTAGCAGCCTGTGCATTTTCAAAAACATAAAATGAAGCCTTCCTTTTCTTTTGCTTTCCTAGCATTTTAGTTTCTTTTTCCTTCTTTATTTAGGGTAGCTAACACCTAAAATTTTATTGATATGGATCCCTATAAAACATCAAATTTTCCTAACATTTTATCTTTTCTTTCTCTTGCATCCATATCCTAACTTAACATTTTGAAATTATTTTGACTAACAGGGTAACTTATCAAAACTAAATAATGCTACAACAATAGCACCAGCTGGGGATTGCTTCCCCCTGTGGGATGTAGAGAACAAGCAGATCCAAGTTCCTTCTCCTTGGGCTATGGAGTCTTTGCTAAAACAGATACTCACTTGCAATTTTCAAAAATAAATAAACTCTTTGAATATTTACAGATGATGAATGAATGAAGAATCAATACTGAATGTAATGTTTCAGGTATCTCCCATTGACTGGCAATGAGGAATACTCTCCTTCCAGATTCTGTAGGATAAATGTATTGTTCCCTTTGACTTCTGCAATGCTGAATGGACCAAACCAGAGGTTGTCAAATTTTGCATGTTTACCTTTGTCTTCTCTCCTTGTATCCCATCTGAGCACTAGGTCACCTTTCTTGAAATTTCTTTCTCTAGCCTTTCTGTCAAACAATTCTTTCATCTTATTCTGGTATTTCCTTAGCTTGTACTGAATTTCATCCTTGTCTTCATTCAAATCAATAATTTCATTAACACTTCTTGAGAAATCATCCTTTTCTTCATAGGATTCCTGGAGGAACCTCGTAACAAGTAAAGCTAAATGAGTAGGAAAAATTGCTTCCTTACCATAAACTAATTGGAAAGGAGACTTGCCTGTTGATCTCTTAGGAGAAACTCTGTTTGCCCAAATGGCATGAATAAGATGGATGTCCCAACTCTTTTTATGGTATTCAAGAGTCTTCTTAATGATCTTAACTAAGCTCTTGTTACAAGATTCTACTAGCCCATTGCGTTGTGGATAGTATGGTGTAGAATGATGTAAAAGGATTGAATACTTTTGATGAAATTAAATCATTTTAATACTGCTAAAAGCTACTGCATTTTCTGTAATAATATGTTGAGGAAATCCAAATCTTGATAAGATGTTTTCTTCAATAAATTTAATCACAACAGTATCAGTGGCATTTTTTACACGTACAGTTTCTACCCACTTGGTAAAATAATATGTGGTAGTTAGAATCCATCTATGTTGATTGCTTGACTGTGGATGAATTTTCCCTATAAAGTATAATCCCCATTAAAGAAAAGGAACATCAACTAATACTGAAACCAAGGGAAGTGATGGCAGTTTCTATTTTCTTGCAAACAATTGGCATGGTTTGTAACTTCTTACTCTTGCTCCAACCTCTTTGAAAAGCGTGGGCCAATAGAAACCTGCCTTTAGAATTTTGTAGGTTGTTGCTCTCCAGGCATAGTGTCCACCACAAAACCTTGCATGGAACTGATCTATAATTCCTTCTGTTTCATTTTCAGTTAAACACAAAAGAAGGATATTAAGAGGGTATTTCTAGTATAAATTAGCATTGATAATGCAATATTTCACTGCTTTAAGCTTGAGGGATTTGCACTGTTTCAAATTTAGCTCAGCTGGACATTGAAAATTTCTAAGAAACTGCACAATATCAGAATACCAATCAGAAAGTAGATATTTGTGTTCTATGTGAACAAGAATGGCTTGATCTAAAGGAAGAGGTTCTTGTGGATTCTCCCCTTCTCTAAGAGGAGGAGGTTCTTGTGGATTATCCTTTGTTGTTAAGGAAGGTTCTTGTGGATTCTCCCCAGATGACATTAAGGAAGGTTCTTGTGGATTCTCCCTTGATGACATTTCAGAAACCAGATTTATCCCCAATACTTTGCAGTTGGATTCAACTAACAATTTGGCCAGGCCTTGGCCTTTTACTAGCTTTGTGGTTTTTATTTCAAGGTCAAATTCAAGGATTTTAGCAATCCATCTCCCTCTTCTCCCATCAGTATCAGGTTGAGTCAAGACAGTTTTAACAACATGATTAGGGACATAAGTTGTGATGTGTGAATGCAGGACGTAGGTTCTAAAGGCTTTGAGGGTTTGAATTAAGGCATAAGCTTGTTTTTCAATAATATCATACCTGAGTTCAGAATATCCCATTACTTTTGAAAAGAAGGCTATGGGATGGTCATCACCATTTGTATTCTTCTGTAAAGGTGCAACCACTAAGGTTGTTTCAAATGCAAAAGAAAACATGATAAAGGGTGAAGAATAGTCAAGGATAGCTGATGTAGGGGCCTCAGATATGGATTTTTTGATCTGATCAAAAGCATATCTAGCAGGGACTGTCCATTTCACTTCATTATTTTTCTTAATCATATCTGTTATATCTTTAACTATCTCAGCATAATTTGGGATGAACCTTCTAAGAAAATTGATCTTTCCAAGGAAGGTTTGAATCTCTTTCTTATTCCTTGGCAGAGATAGGGTCTGAATAGCTGAAACTCTCTTTGGGTCAATTATAACTCCCTCCTTGGAGATAATATACCCTAATAATTTCCCTTCCTTCATAGAAAACAAAGATTTCTTCAGATTTATGAATATGCCAAATTTCCTACAATTGTCAAAAACCTTGCTCAAGTGTTTTAAATGACTTTCATCAGAATCAGAGAAAACAGTTAAATCATCTAAATAAATAACAGGAAATTTAGATGTTTTACCTACAAATTCTAAATCCATAACTCTCTGCAAAGTTGCTCTAACATTGGTTAACCTGAATGACATTATGGCATACATAAATGTACCCCAAGGAGTGGTGAAAGCAGTTTTGTCTTGGTCAACTTCACTTACCATAATCTAGTTATAACCAGAAAATCCATCTAGCATAGAAATCCTATTAGCTCCTAAAACTTTCTGGAGTAGATGGTCCATTTTAGGCAACAAATAGTTATTCTTTAAGTACGATTTGATCAGGTTTCAGAAAATCTACACATAGTCTGATCTCACCCTTCTTCTTCCTAACAGGAACTAGGTTGGCTACCTAATTAGAATACCTTAAAGGCACTATGATATGAGCATCAAGCAACTTTTTAAGTTCCTTCTCAATAGTGGGCAATAGTATGGGATTAATTCTTCTTAGTTTCTGCTGAAAGGGTTTTGCTTTTGGTTTCAAAGGAATCTTATGTTCAATCAAGGATGTGTCATAAGTTTTCAATTCATTATAAGACCAGGAAAAAAAATCTTTGTAGTTCTTAAGAAGATTCAGGTATTTTAATTTAACATCCGAAGGTAAAGTTGAAGACAATTTAACATTTCTCACATCATCCAAAGTCCCAATATTACATTCTTCGATTTCCTCTTTTGGTGAGTGAAACAAGGGATTTTTAGAGACATCATTATTAACAAATAGTTTTTCCAATGGGACTAATCATTTAGGGATAAAATTATTAGATAATTGGATGATATCGTGATCAAGAATTTTAGGACTGAATGAAGTTTCTGGATTCTGTTCATCTAATTCTTGCACAACTTGTTGGTCTTCTTCAATTTGCATATTTGAAAATTCATCAATAACTTGAAGGAAAGATTTCAATTGTTCATCGTCTTTGAAAATCTGCCAGTGTTAAAAGTTATCAAGAATTGATGGTTGATACTTGACTTGGATTTTCTATTTTAACGATACTGGCTCAGGGATTTTGAAGGAGCTTGCTGAGACAACTAGTGAATCAATAGGCATATTTTCATCTCTGGAAATGACAATTATGTTAAATCCGTGGAATAAATTCTCAATTATGTCCCAAGCTTCATTTCTGTAGGATCTAAGCCTTCGGTGTTTAGTTTGACATAAAGTTATAACCTGGTTTACTATAAGCTTAGAATCAAAAAATACACTCAAGTTATGGACCTTTAGATTCCTAGCTCACTCCAGACCGAGAAGGAAAGCCTCATACTCAGCCACATTATTAGTGACTTCAAATACAAGTTTACATGATTGAGTCATGTTTTCTTTATTTGGTGATATAAGAACAATTCCTACTCCTGCTCCTTCCTTTGAGCAAGAGCCATCAAAATAAGGTTTCCAGATATTTGATTCTACCACTTTAGGCTAGGAAACAATATTTTCAATGGAAATTTGAGTGTTTGAATCATTTTGTGAAGACAAGTGAAAGAAACCAAAATCCTGATCTATTGCATAGATAGGGTGGTTCTTTGCTTGATCAGACCTACAAACAGTATGAAGGAAACAAACTTCCCTATATAACCTTAAATGCTCACCTCCATAGACTGGGATAGTAGCAAAAGACATGTCCATCTGAAGTGACCCTCCAAGTTTAGCACAACATGATCTAGATAGAAGCATGCCAAACTTGGTAGGAATATCAGTGACAACTATGTCTAGAACTATACTTTTGACAGGTATTTGAGCTAAGGTCACAACTAGGTCTTTGATCAATCCTAGGCATGGTACTTTCTTTGAGTCAAAGGTGTAAAGGTCATGATAGGAATGGGTGACTTGTAACTGAAGCTGGTCCATTATTACCTTTGGCATAAGGTTATGAGAGGCTCCAAAATCTAACATGCAGTTGTACAAAAGAAAATCATGAGCTTTTAATGTTACATAAAATGGTGGAACAATTTCATTGATCATATCCAAACTAGGGCCAAATACAACCGAGGGTTTTTCATCCTGTAGACTAATAACATCTCCCTCAGCATCTACACTAGAAGACTGTATCCATTTGGACACTTGATTTTTGTAACCAGGATTTTTGGAAAGTTCAGCTAAAGGTATAAGAATCTTGACCCTTTCCAATTCCTTTTCAATATTAAAAGTAGTCAAAATAGTCTTATAAAAAAGAAGGGTTTCAATGCATGACTCTGTAGTCTGAGGCATTGGAATTTATGTTTGAATAGTTTTCATTACAGGTTCAATTATGGTAGTAGATTTTGGAGGTCTACCAGGACCTGATCTAGGCCTTAGATCATATCTTTTATTCAATTCTGCAATTAAAAATTCAGAGAATGCTTGGTATCTGGAAATTTGAGTATCTCCTACTTCTAATTCAAAAGATTGAGATGAAGATGAAGGAACTATAGCCATTTTTATTACTGATGAATCAATATTATTGATATCTTTAGTGATTAAAGGGCCCGAGTCTTGTGATTGTTGATCATCAATGAGCAAAGGAGGATGAATATTTTGATCAGAACCTAGTCTCTGAAGAATTTGCATTTGAGGAGCTCTTCTAAATTGAGTTTGAGCTTGAGGTCTAACAACAGTTTGTTGAGTGGCTCTAGGCTGTGTTTCAATTTTTGAAATCATGTTAGAAAGGTTCCTAAGAAAAGATGTAATTTCATCAATTTTTTGATCTTCAAGTTTAGATTTAGAGGAGGATGAATCAACAATCTTAGCTTTTAGTTTTCTTTCTTCTTTTTCTGCTTTAGCCTTAAGTTTTCCATAAGTTGACCTATTGGCTTCTACCTCTATAGCATTTGTCTGCATGTCTTCTAAGGTATTAGAAACTCTTTCCCTTAGCATGACTACAATTTCATCATCAAATGATTTGAAAAATCTGACCTTTGCAACTGCTATTGGTGGTTTACAATCAACAAACATTTTATGATAGAGTTTGTTGAATCTTTTAATGAATTTAGCAACTGGTTCTCCTGGGTTTCTCTTTAATTCCTCAAATTCAGTAAGGAAGTAAGAATGGTATTTCTTTACCCCCCCATTGATTTTTGAAGATTTTTATGAGCTCATTCCAAGTTCTGATAGAGTCATCTCTGAGCTGCCTAAACCAGATCCTAACATTTCCTTCTAGAGATTGCACAAATAATCTCATATAAACATTTTTCTCTTCTATGTTCATATTGTCAGCAAAATCTAGGAAGGCTGACACATGATCCTTTGTTGAGGGACCTATTTTTCCATTGAATCTTGGGAGATGCTTTAGATAACCATTAGGAAAATTTCCCAAGTTTGCAGGGAGAACTAGAGAAGCATACCTAGGTTGCACAATGGGTCGAAAATCCATAACAACGGGAGGAGTATGGTGTGTCTGGGTAGATGATTATGAGGAAGAAGAAGATGATGAATATGAATGAGACAAAGATGAGTCAGTAGGTGTATTAATATGTGGAGGTGAGGGAGGAGACCTCTTTAAGGGTTTGAAAGGGGTTTTGATAACTAATTTCTGAACTCCTGGTGGGAAGTCTTCCTTATTTTCAAATAAAGGATTTGAGTAGATAGAAAATGTCTCTTAAAAATTAGTTGAGGATGATGGAATAGAATAAGGAGTTGGAGTAATGAAATCTTGAGGTTTGAATTCAAGTAAGTGTAAATTCAATTCTTCCTAAGATGAAGGTGATTTGATAGGAATGGATGGAACTTGATATGTTTCAAGTGACTGTATCAAAAAGGTTAATGGAAGGTCTACTCCTTTGGAAATAAGACTAGAGACCCTAGGAGGTAGTTCAGTCCAATCAGGGTGGGTTAGTATAAATGAGAATGGATCTACATATGGAATGTCTTCAAGGTGTAAAGCTGAAGAAGAAGAAGGTGTTCTACGTCTTCTCCTTGAAGAGGCTCTCCTGATGTGTCGTCTGGGTCTGGTAGAGGGTTAACAATCTTAGAATCAGAACGTGATCTTGTATGCTTATAGGGAGCCAACTTGGATTTGTGGAATCACCGGGTGATTGATTTTGACCTATGACCTTATCCTTTATTCACCTTAAAGGAAAGGGAAAATCGTTACCCCAAGGAAAATTTAACTTTCAGTTCTTCACTCCCAAGCAACGGTGCCAATCTGATGTTGTTCTCTGAGATAACCTAAGGTCAATTGGCTATGCCAAAGCATATAAAGTGTTTTGTTTGATTTTAATGGTTGGATGACGAGTGAACTTCTTTTAAATAGGTGCTTTAAACTTAGAAAAATATTCAATAAAACAAAAGCTTGGTCTTTAAATACATATGATTATTTTGATTTTAAGTGGGATGGATGAGTAAAATATGAAGAAGTATAAATGATTTAATATTCAGATAGAGTATTTCACCATTCATAAGTAGAAATATTGTGCAATTTAAATACAAAGAGGAATTTACAATAATAGATAGTCCTGTAAATTAATCTCTTAATTAAACTACAACTTCACAGTGGATTGAAAATGAAATTGAGATTCAATTAAATTTTCAATCGGATGACTGTAAATGAATTAAATTATATGAGGAATACATAATGGAAAACATAATGAAAACAACTCATAGAGAGACAAGCCATATGAAGTAAATCCAAAATCTTTTATTCAATAAAAAATGCTCCAGCTTAGTACAAATCTGTTTGCTAACTAGTTCAAGGGTGCAACCCTGAATACTTCGACAAAATGAAGTATTTAAACAAAATACAAAATATTACAATAAATGCCTGAGTGACAAGGCATGCTATTATTTCTTAAAACTAATAGAAAGGGAAGGAATTCGATAAAAAAGAATGAATCTGCACATCTGGCCCTGTTTTGATGGAAAGTTGTTGCTGAGTGGCCACTATTCTGGTGATGCGCTAGCAAAATTGATCTGTCCTCTAATCCTGATATTCGCACAAATTTTCCCACCATTCTTCATCTAGAATTGATATCTCAGTTACTCTACGGTAGATATAATCTACCTCATTATACTTGGCAAAATTGGGTTTTATAGTAAAAATATGTTTTATCTCATTTTGAATAAAACATATGTTGCTGATGGCCTCGTAAAACACCTTGTCTGTCATGGAACCTTTGATGTTGGAGTAATTGGCCATGTCCTTGGAAATGTCTTGAAGCTTCTTCAAGTAATCCTCCATGGTCATTAACTTATCATTGATGACAAACAGTGAAGGAAGACCCTTCTTGTTTAATGCATCAATCCTTGTGAAAAATATATTGATTTCCACTTCAAGAGTGTGACACTTCTCTGTCAACTGCACTACTAAGTTCTTTTTGGTCAAAACTTTCTTCACCTCTAGAAGGGTCTCAGACTTATCATCCATCCCTATATCATCCAGTTCATAACTATTTTTAGAATTAAGAAACCTTATAATGTTGTTGGCTGTAGCAGGCATCTCTCCCAGCTGAGCATTTATATTGGAAATTGTCTGGTTTTCCTTTTCCATTAACTCCTTCTGCTAAAAAATAATCTAGATAGATGGCCAGATTTCATCAATCTCGTCTACGATGTTCCAGATAATTTCCTTGACATTACCAAGAGTCTAGCCAATGGAAGACTCAGTTGTTGATTTCTTCCATGCTTCTATTTGATTTTGAGCTCTTTGAAGTCTTACTGCATGAAAAATGTCATATTTCTTTTAATGATCCTCCTGTAGTTTTACTTGATCATGTAGTTTCTTAATCTCTTCAGTCTGTAGGGACATATTTTGGACTGCATGGGCCAACTGGTCTGCAACATCTCCTGTACTAGTGGTAGCTAGTATGGCAGTCATAATGACTATGATAGGAAGTGCTTCTAAAGGGGTAGTCTTTTTAGCAACTTTTTCCTTTTCCTTGATCAATTTCTCCATCTATGTCTCCATTTGCGTAAGCTAAGTAGTCTACTTCATGATGAGTTTCATCATGTCTGCATTTTTAGTCTCTGTCTCTGCAATATCCTTGGCTAGAGGATCTTCAGTAGCTGGGAGTTTCAACTATTTCCTTAGTGTTTCTATATCCAAATTCTTCTTTTTGATCAGCTCCTCTGTAGCATTGATGTTTGTAGGATCATAACCCAGTTTGATTACCAAATCTTCCAAGGTTTTAATCTTGGTATCTTTGGCAAGAGCAGAAACTTTTTCCATCTTTAGCTATGACTGGACATTTTCTAGTGTGACATGTAATTTGGAAAAAGTCATAGTTGTGTTAGTTACAGTAGAGAAGATCATTTCCTCAGTTTGTTTATGCATCTCCATTTGGTCAATGGGATGTATATCCTTGACATCAAACTCAAAAGATGTCTTTTTGTAGTCTGATGTTCCTTTGGGCTGAGGAACTTGTGCCTGAAGGAATGCCATCTACATTTCCCCTTCTCTGAGTCAAAGGTTGATAGTAGCCTACTTTGGGCACCTGAAGTCTACTTCCAAAACTAGTTGTATGTGTTAATCTTCAAGGCTTCATTTTTTACTTTTATTTCCTTTAAGATATCCATGATTCTCTTCTCTGGCTCGCTTGAAGTATATGCACCAGTGTGCATAATCTGTTTCTGCTCTTGTGAGGTTGTGGAGGTGGTAGGAGACTATGTAGACTGATCACCCACTAATGAAGATACAAGAGGCTCACTAGTGGTGATAAGAGTCTACTGCTCTGAATATTTGCTAAGGCTTAGTCTGGAACTAAGCTTATCCTTCATTCTATACATGATTTTAAATCCCTCGCTGAAGATATCAGTCCCTAAAGGGGAATCTTCCTCTCTTCTTCTTTCGGCTGTATTCTCTTGTATTGTAGGGGTCTGCACTGTTGAAGAGGAGACCTTTTGTTCTTCTGCCTCCTGTAATGTGTTCTCTACCCACTCTGATTGATTCTTATACTTTTCTATTTCTCACCCGGGTGTGTGAAAATAGGGAGTAGACTTGGTTTCTAACCTTAATCTAGAAATGATCCCTAATGGATCATAAGACTAAGTAAAACTGAGATTAAACTGCATTTCCTTCAAAAGTTTGTCTGCCTCTTCCCCTGCTACCCTGTTGTTGCAAATGAATGGGCCAACCTGCATTTTTATCTTAAACTGAGACTTTTTCTTGGCAACAACAAAATGGAATTCATCCATGTTGATCATCTTCCTGATTTATTCTAAGGCAAAAATCCTCATTGGGAGGAATTTTGGCAGCTTATAAGGTGGGAGCTCACATCCAAAAATCCTTATTTCTATGTAATTTTCATACAAGTACCAGTCTCATGTTTTCACTTGTTCTGATGACTACAAAACATTTTTGATTTCTTCACTAATCCTTGGTTCTTTTCTGCTACTTAGGAGGCCTATGGCTAGGTGAACAAACATCTCAGTAAAATGTTTATAAGAATATTCTTTCTTCTCTTTCATAACCAGAGTAGTCCAGAAAATGACCAACTGTTGGTTTCCCTTCTCATCCATCTTTTGCAAAGACAGGTTCATGTTTTCCCCCTAAAATATAGGAACATGTAGACTAAGACAAAGGCATATTTGAATACCTCCTCTGTGGGAAAATTGACCAGCTACTGATGAATAGACTCTGCAAGAAAATGGATGAAATTAAACACAATTGAGGGCTTGGCATTAGTAGAGAAGATGGATAAAAATCCTATAATGGCCTCATCTACCCATTGATCAGAGTAGTAGCCAAGAAGGTAGGAAATGACAGTGATTATTTGCTTGGCTCTCTCAGGGAATATGGAGGAGGGGTAAGGAGGATTTTTCTTTGGTAATGCAGCATCTTGTGTCAAGAATAATTCAAGAGTTTGGGCTCTCTTAGCAAAGTCTAATTTCTGGTATATTTCAACCAGAGCTTCATAAGAAAATGGGGTAGCATTGTTTACTGTGGGGGCTTGCATCATTTGATCAATAGCCTAAGGGGTTATGGTGAATAAAATTTTTCCAGTGGGGTTGACTATGGCCCTTTGGCTTGGAAAATATGAGGCATGAAATTTTCTAATGAAATCAGGAGTGCTATGGGTGCGAGGAAAGATGTAGTGAGGTAGCTGTTAGATCCTAGATTTTCCTCAGGTTGAAAAGATAAGGTTCTAGGTCCACATCAAACCACGCTCAGCCTCGTAGCTAGCCCTACGAGGACAAGAGAGGGCTCTCTCCGGGTCAACCTCAGCGAAAGATAATCGATGGGGCTTGAGATGACTATTTTAACAACTAATATTAGGCTAGGTGTTAAGTGCAAGTATTGATTTGATTTTTTGGGGTTTTATTGGGAAAAAGGGACAGGCAAATTTTGGGTTTAGGGATGATGGCTAGTTTTTACAGAGTTCTGATTGGGGCAAGGAAGGCAATCACTTTGATGCTTTGGATTGAATGAATGGATGGATCAGACCTGTGAGAAGCTAAGGAGGGCAAGAGGGTCTCAAGAGTCCTCCTCAAATAGATGAAAACATGTAGAATTAAACAAAATATCCAGGCAGAGCATAGCAGTCCAATGAATTCCACTTTAATCAATCTTTTATTTAATTGCAGAAGACAAGAGAAGGTAAAATGATACACATAAACATCAGTGAACTTACAAATACATAGAGAAACACACCATCAAAACATAGAGCCACATGAATCCCAACAAGTGCTGCAAAACCCTAGTCTTTCCTTTTCCAAAATTGCAGAACTGAAATGTACAATGAGGTGCCAAGCAATCCCAAGTATCCAACCTTCTACCAAAATCCAACCCCTACACTATGAAATTCATAAGATATGTACATTTTCTCATCCTTGTACTAAGGGATTGAGCTCAACCATTTTCTTCAAAATAGAATTAGTTACATTAAACTTGGGCCGAATTTCTGAAAATAGGTGCTGAAGATGAACTCGTATCTCCTAAACCATAACACCTGTTACAAAAATGAAAGAGGTTTTTGTAGATGCGTTTGTTTTGGAGAAAAACCTCTCTCAAATTTGAGAAATTCGTTTCCAGTAGTTCGAAATCTATTCCACAAAATCATCTCTAAAACAGAAAATCGTTAAAAATTTAATTCTGTGAAAATGAGCTGTAAAGATCTAGTCACATATCCCAATCCATGACACCTGTGAATAAAATGAAAGAGGTTTTTTTTATATGGCTCGTGCTTAACAAAAAATCCTTGGTTTTTTCAAAATTACTTTCCATCTGATGTAAAATGGTCCTGTACTAAAATGACTAAAACAATAAAAAATATGAAAATTTTGCTTTGTTTTAATGTAGGCTCCAAATATCACTGTATATCTCCGACATAGTAGCACCTATGTATAAACTGAAGGATTTTTTTGTTATTTGGTATGTGATGAACAAAAACCTCTTTCACTTTTGAAAAATTACTTGCCATTCTTTCAAAAACAGATTTTGTACTAAACTTGTCATTTTGTGCAACAACTGACCTCAAAACATGCATAACCAAGAACCACTCATTCATTTCTTCTAATCCAGTAACCGGTTACAAGAGTGTGATATACTGTTGGAAATATTTTTTCGAGCTTCTTTTAATGGACACACTTGTGACATGTTTTGTGATAAACATCATGTGCAAAACATCTAATAAAACTAGACATAGTAAGAGCTCATGTTGATCCCTGGTGACAGGCTGCAAAGACTGGAACTAACATCGGCTCCAATGGGGATGATATCTCCTTGGAGGTGCCAAGAACTACAAGTCTCTGGAAAGCAGGACAATGCCTCTTCCATTGGGCATGGATGGTCAAACAACTGCAAATCCAAAACAACTCATACCAATCCAAAAACATATACATACTACAACATGTACATAAAAAAATACTGAAAACTGAAATGATGCCTTGGGCAGCTTATTTATGTACAAATTTAACCGACTTTGCTGCAAAATTGAGAGATCAAGTAATGTTGTAATGCCAGATCAACCAATCAAGTAACTGTGACAAGGATGATGCTTGAAAGTGCTTCAACCAGGATACAAATGTAAATGCTGACAGCCATACATGCACATAACGAGTCTGGTTATGTAAAAGACAATTTGATCTATCATTCAAACTGAAAAAAAATTCCATGTATGTTGCAATGGGATCAAAGAAACCATACTTTGTTTGCTGCCCTAATTCCTCAACATAGACCTCCAACTGTAAACTGTCAACGCAAACATCCACGGGCAACTCTATTGTTTCTTGTTTTGAAGAAGGGAGAGTTTCCAAGAACTTTTTGGGATCTTGGAATTCATATGATTGGATCTGATCATTTAAATACTGAATCTCCTTCTCAAAATTTTCAACAACTAACTCAACGAAACCAGTTTTAGCTTTAGGAGGAAACGTCAGAGATCTCAAACATTGAAGCACGGTAATGAAAAATACTTCATCAATTTCAAAATCCACTAACTGATCTCTAACTTCTTTTAAAGCTTCACAAAACACAGGGTCTGCCACATAACCTATCATTTTATTTTAGTGCATGAACGGATCAATGAGCGTTGGAATCTTTGGATTGAGTTCGAGTCGCAAGGTGAATGTTTAAGCCTTCATATGTGTCTGACTGCTATACACCATCAACAATCAGATCTGAACTTGATACATGTTACTGGGGCAATTTGCAGGTTAGATATTCCGTTTATAAGGCTAGACCGGAGATTGACTGAAGTAGCTTTTATCTACTTGTGCTAATGCAAAGCAAAAGCATTTTGAAGGATACCTGGCTAACTTCAGGCTCCATCTGTAGTCTACAAAGCCAAACAATGAAAATAAACTTTCTTCCGCAGTATGGTCGCCACTATGTTAGATCCTAGATTTGCCTCAGGCTGAAAAGACAAGGTTCTAGGTCCACATCAAACCACGCTCAACCTCGTAGCTAGCCCTACGAGGACAGGAGAGGGCTCTCTCTGGATCAATCTTAGCGAAAGATAATCGATGGGGCTTGAGATGACTATTTTAAGAACTGATTTTAGGCTAGGTGTTAAGTGCAAGGATTGATTTGAGTTTTTGGGGTTTTGTTGGAAGAAAGGGACAGGCAAACTTTGGGTTCGGGGATGAGGCCTAGTTTTTACAGAGTTCTGATTGGGGCAAGGAAGGAAATCGATTTGATGCTTTGGATTGAATGAATGGATGGATCAGACCGCTGAGAAGCTAAGGAGGGCAAGATGGTCTCAAGAGTCCTCCTCAAACAGATGAAAACATGTAGAAGTAAACAAAATATCTAGGCAGAGCATAACAGTCCAATGAATTCCACGTTAATCACCCTTTTGTTTAATTGCAAAAGAAAAGAGAAGGGAAAATGATACACATAAACATTAGTGAACTTACAAATACATAGAGAAACACACCATCAAAACATAGAGCCACATGGATCCCAACAAGTGCTGCAAAGCCCTGGTCTTTCCTTTGCCAAAATTGTAGAAATGAAATGTACAATGAGGTGCCAAGCAATCCCAAGTATCCAAACTTCTACCAAAATCCAACCCCTACACTATGAAATTCATAAAATATATACATTTTCTCATCCTTGTACTAAGGGATTGAGCTCAACCATTTTCTTCAAAATAGAATTAGTTACATTAAACTTGGGCCAAATTTATGAAAATAGGTGTTGAAGATGAACTCGTATCTCCTAAACCATAACACCTGTTACAAAATAGAAAGAGGTTTTTGTAGATAAGGTTGTGTTGGAGAAAAAATTCTCTCAAATTTGGGAAATTCATTTCTAGTAGTTCGAAATATATTCCACAAAATAATCTCTAAAACAGAAAATCGTTAAAAATTTAATTCTGTGAAAATGAGCTGTAAAGATCTAGTCACATATCCCAATCCATGACACATGTGAATAAACTAAAAGAGGTTTTTGTTATATGACTCGTTCTTAAAAAAAATTTCCTTGGGTTTTGCAAAATTACTTTCCATCTGATGTAAAATGGTCCCGCACTAAAATGACTAAAACAGTAAAAAATATGAAAAATTTGGTTTGTTTTAATGTAGGCTCCAAATATCACTGTATATCTACGACATAGTAGCACTTGTGTATAAATTGAAGGACGTTTTTTTTATTTGGTATGTGATGAACAAAAACCTGTTTCACTTTTGAAAAATTCCTTACCATTCTTTCAAAAACTGATTTTGTACTAAACTTGTCATTTTGTGCAGCAACTGACCTCAAAACATGCATAACCAAGAACCACTCATTCATTTCTTCTAATCCAGGAACCGGTTACAGGAGTGTGATATACCATTGGAAATATTTTTTCGAGCTTCTTTTAATGGACACACTTGTGACATGTTTTGTGCTGAACATCATGTGCAAAACATCTAAAAAAACCAGACATAGTAAGAGCTCATGTTGATCCCTGGTGACAGGCTGCGAAGACTGGAACTAACAGTAGGTTTAACTCCCACAGTTGGATATCATCTGATTTATCAATATATTTATCTTCAAGCCAAAATTACATATCGAAAAGGTCGAGCTCATCGAGTGTTTCATGAATTTTGTAGTCTCTACTAGCCATGGTGACATGGTGGATATCTATAGGAGGATAAATTAAAGGATTGTGAATCTCCTCTGGTCCTTTGTCCTTTGGAGGCATGTTGGTTATAACTGAGAGTGCAAATGGATTGGAAAGAAGCAACTCATAGAAAAACAGAAGGTTCTTGAGACAGGAATAGAAGGAATAACCTGGAAATGATGAGACAGAGAGTGTCACTGGTAGTTGGCAATGTCAGGATCTGGCGAGCAACCTGTAATCAAATAAATGGTAGTGATAGAACATGAATTCTATAACCTGTAAATAGATAAGAAGGAGGTTTATATAAGAATTATGGTTTTCTGTTGGTGGCACATGTCTGTTGAATTAACAACTAAGAAAATTAAATTCTTAACGGGTTGATTGTGGAGGGAATGAATATGATTTGATGCAGTTTAACAGACAGATGAGGTGGCAGCAGAGGAATGGCGGAAGCACAATGGTCAGGTAAGCGGTATCAGGAATAAGGAATCAACTTTTCAGGGGGGGTTGAGTGGTTTGTGGTTTCACTCATGGGGGGTCCAAAATGTTGTGGAGATGCCACATAGGGGCGGGTGTGGTTTGGAATACCGCCCATTTCAGACCCCCCCCCCAGGCAGTAAATATTGGATGTCAAGGGGGGGTCGAAATTGCGAGAGGGCCATTGGATGTGAGGAGATAGGCAGAGATGAAGAGTGATATGGTAGAGAATTAACCGTGATGTGACGGGCTAATTCGGTGGGGTCGGGGATTGATGTAATATGGTGTTGGGAAATGCATGATATAAGAGGGGTTTTAAACTTAGGGAAATGAGAATGAAGGGAATAATGAGCGGAGGGGTTATATGGGTTTAAAACTTAGGATAGTATTAATACTTAGGGATAGGGATTTAAGACTTAGGAATAGTATTAATACTTCAAAATTAATATATAAACCTTAGAGTAACCTTTACTCTTCTTTATTTTTCTTCTGCACATGAAAACACAGTTGATGTTTGATTATGGTGCATTTAGACTAGCAGCTTGTGCATTTTCAAAAACATAAAATGAAGCCTTCCTTTTCTTTTGCTTCCCTAGCATTTTATTTTCCTTTGCCTTCTTTATTTAGGGTAGCTAACACCTAACATTTTATTGATATGGATGCCTATAAAACATCAAATTTTCCTAACATTTTATCTTTTCTTTCTCTTGCATCCATATCCTAACTTAACATTTTGAAATTATTTTGACTAATATGCTAACTTATCAAAACTAAATAATGTTACAACAGGTCCTTCATTGGAAGAGTACTTTATAGTCCAGTGCTTCCTTCCAGCTGCCTATAGCACTAGTATTGTCCTTCATTCATATAGTCATCATGTAGCCCTAGGGATGAAATCACCCCAGTAGAGTTTCAAGCTTCTCCCATTTACTTGCCCAACAAATGATTCACCATTCATCTTCATGATTTGAACTACGCCACCTTTTGAGATATCCTTGATAACATATGGGCCTAGCCAATGCATCTTGAACTTACCAGGGAACTGCACGAACTTACTAAAAAAAAAAAAACCAAGTCTCCATTCTTGAAAGTTCGTTGCTTAATATGGCGATCGTGCCATGCCTTTTCCTGATCTTTTTGTACTTGTTGGTGAAATTATGCAAGTGGTCTTCTTGTAGTGCAAAAAATTTTTCCAATATTTCTTCCATAATATCTTTGTCTACCATATTCGTGACTACTGCAATTCTAAGACTGAGTACTATATATTCCATCGGCATTACAACTTCCTGTCCATACACCAGCCTGAACGGAGTCTGCCCTATCAACTTCTTACAAGTAGTCCTGTATGCCCATAACACTACAAGTATGCGCACATCCCAATCATTTCTATTGACGTTGCATGCCTTCGTCAAAGTGTTCTCTGAGATTTTATTAAAAGCCTCAACTGTGCCATTCACCCGAGGATGATAAGGCGTGCTCTTCTGGTGATGTACCTGAAACTCTTATGTTAATGCTTCAATCATGCTGTTGAGGAAGTGCACTCCTTTGTCGCTCATTAGGATCTTTGGGCACCCAAGCCTTGACAATATATACTTAAAGATGAAGTGTGCAACAGTGTCTGCGTTGTAGTCCTTTATCGGTTGTGCCTCAGGCCACATGGCCAGATAATCCGTCGCGGTAATAATGTAACTTATGCCAGTCTTCTTTCCTGGCAGATTGATCAGCCCCACAAAATCAATCACCCACTTATGAAAAGCCTACAAAGTAACTTGTGGATTGAGTGGCAATTCATCTCTTCACGATGGTCTTCCAGTCCTTTGGAAAACATCGTGAGCACTACAATATTCCTTAGAATCCTTGTGCATCATGGGCCACCATAGTCCTACCCTCAAAATTTTCTACACAGTTACTTTTCTTGCATAGTACCCTCCCCCGACACCACCATACGCTTTGACCAAAATACTATGTCTTTCATGCTTAGGGACATATCTGTGTAATATCTCATCAAGGCCCATTTTACATATATTCCAAACAATTAGAGAAAAATATGTCGCTCTGACTACGAGTTCTTTATTTTCTTGCATTGTAGACTCTGTAGGAGCTACTCTGATAGTCAAAAATTAAATAAGCTGCAAAATGTTCACTGGAAACCCTTACTGTGAAGAGCTATGCATTAGGAAATCCTTCTTCAATGTTGGTCGGTTCTTCACCGTTCTCAATTCAAGATAGATGATTCGGCCCAACATTCAGTCATCCTAGCTTGACGATTACTTCAAAATCATATTCTTGAAATAACAATAGCCATCTATAAATATTCCCCCCCAACACAGGCTTGTTCACCAAGTATTTCAGCATGGAATGGTCCGTGAACATCTTGAAGTGTGCACCCAACAAGTAATGCCTGAACTTCTGCAGCGCATACACCATAGCCAAGCCTTCTCATTCCATCGTGGAATAATTCGTTTTTGCCTCAGATAATTTATGACTCCCAAATGAAATGTGGTGATCAATATCCCCCTCCCTTGGCTACGCTAAGGAAACTCCCAAAGATATACATGATGCATCCACATGAACCTGAAACTACTTCTTCCAATTCGGGAACACTAGGATTGACACAATGACCATTTTCTCCTTTACAATGTCAAGGTTCTTTTGACACTCATCGTGCAAACAAAAGGTGGCATATTTCTTTAGTAATTTCTCCATCAGCACAATGATATGAGCGTATAATGAATTTTTGATAATATCCAATGTGTCCAAGAGTTGCGCGTAGCTACTTCACATTCGTCGCCAGATCCAAATTAACAATAACATTGATTTTTGTAGGATATACCATCAGTCCTTGCTTACATACAACATGTCCCAGTAAAATTCCATAAGGTACACAAACAATACACTTCTTCAGGTTTAATGAGATTTGATACTTTCTTCATATATCCAACATCAAGTGCAAGCTCGAGACATGCTTCTTTAACAACCCAAAGATAGTCTAGTCATCAAAGTACACCTCCATAAATTTTTGAATTAATTCTTTAAATGCTGCGATGAAAACTCTGGCAAATATTGCTTATGTATTCTTCAACCCAAATGACATGATTGTATATTGAAAGGATCCCCATTCAGTAGTGAAGGTGGTCTTACTCCTATCTTCTGGCGCTATCTTAATCTAATGGTACCCAGAAAACCCATTTGTAAAGGAGTAGGCTTCCTATCCTCCTACATTTTCCAAAACTTTGTCTGTGAATGGTGTTGGGAATGGGTCATGTACACATGCATCATTCAACTTCCTTAAATCGACACAGATCCTTATTTCACCCTTGGTCTTTTTCTCTTGTACTACCATTGGACTCACCTAGTTAGACCCTTCCACATGTTCAATTATGCTAGTTGTGACCATCTTATGAAGTTCCTCCTTAACCTTATCTTTGTAATTTGGGTCGAGCATATACAATCACTATTTTACAGGTTTCATATATGGATTTAAAGTGATTTTCATGATGCTTAGGTCTCCCAGGATTCCTTTTAACTCCATGAACTTCGTTGAGAACAACTCATGGTACTCATGCAGTAACTCGATGACCTTTCCTACTATATCTTCATCCTAGTAATCTCCTATGCGCGTGAACTTGGGCTCTGCCTCTAAGCCTGTGTTGACTTGCCTTGTCTTAAAATGTTGTGTTACATTAGGTATCTCAGCATCTGGTCTTACCACTTCACGATGTTCTTCTGACTCAGGAATATTAATGTTGCGCAGATCTTCCTCACCCTCCTCAACGGTCATATTATAGCATTCTAGTGCATGCTGTAACTGCTTGTTCCAGTCAGGTTATACCCAAGTCATTGGCTCCTTAGGCGTCTAGAAAATTGTTGCTCTAATTTCTTGAAGGGAATCATCTATACACTAAAATATATTCTCAAAACTAAAGGTCAATATAAAACATTCCTTAATATCATTCCAATTGGCGGTACCATGGCGCAACTCCATTTCAAGACACCAATTCATTGGTATCACATCTAAAGTGTGAACAAATACATGTACCCATTCTCATCGAGGTTCTTCATCCCATGCCTTAGTCCATCAAGACAAATGATCGTGAGGACCATCTTTTCCATTCTACTTCTCTGTGATCCTTTTGTTTGCATGACCAAACATGAGCCTCATCAATCGTTGGTACTTCCTCCAATCTCCTATATTATGCTTATGTGTACCCCATCAGCATGCAGGTGTAGCCTTCAAAGTTATATCCAATTCCCGTAATCACTGTTCTTCTGGTACATCCTTTTCAAATTTATCTAGAAATACGCTAACATCACCTATCCCATCATAATATGGCAAATTACATACCTCGGTTGATATGCAATGAAGATATTTTGTCATTCTATTACAACAAAGAGTAGAAACTTCGTGTAACCAGTTCTGCCAGTTCTCCAATTCTTCATCTGATTTTGAATGACATGAACTATCCTTCTCCTAGCTTATCCATCCATCTATGGTGGGGTTGATCCAATCCTCATCATGCACAGTTAACCTATAGATGTGTTCAATATCTTCATCACCTTATTCTTCACGTATGGGTTTTGTATATCGCGCTCCTTCAAAGGGATCTAAGGCAACAACGACCCTGGTACTGTTCTTTTCAAATACCATACTCCTTTTTAGATTGGTTATGGCATCCATATGAAAAGCCCAATTGATTCCGAGAAAATTTGGATATGGATTACTCTCATCCACAATCTCAATGACTTCGAAGTCCACCCTCACACTTGCTCCTTCAATATCCAACATGATGCCTTACAACCAACCCAGCGGGATAATCTTCTGCTAATTTTCCATGTGTAGCTGAATTGATAACCATTGTAGCTTTGGTTGCCCCATATTCTCCCAAGTTTGCTTCGACAACACATTTGCATCTGATCCTAAGTCCAAAATGACTTGATTCATTTCAAATTCACCAATCTGCGGAGTTAATCGCATTTCCCGGCCAATCCTTTTCTTATTTTTTGTTGACCTTATTTACTACACATTGTTTAGGTTGTGTCTTCTCTTTATTGGCACAATTGTCGATCAATTCTATCAACCCTTCCACTGCTTTCTGGTCTCTTAACAACTTCATACACGTCTACAAAAAAGACTTCAGAATAGTTGAATCAGGGTTCTCCATCATAGTACCTACTTCATGAGAATTCTTCCTTGGTACTAGTTGTGTCTATGTCTTTAATGTTGAAATTCCTAGGTTGATGAAACTCTTCTTCTCCTCCAAGAAAGTTTCCTTTTCCTTTTGCATATCGAACGCAGTACTCTCTTCTCCTGCCTTCCTAACCCATGTATCTACCACAAGCCTTTTGCCTTTTGCCTTATCTTCTCTAGTAGCCGCACCACTTTGTGTCACTATATTAATGCTTGGATCATCCTCGCACGGTTCATATTACATCATTTGGATATTCTACGCCGGCTACTGATTCTTCTTTTCCTGCATCTTAGCCATTAAAACAGGGAAATCGTCTATCACATGGTCAAGCTGTCTACAATAATGACATGAAGGGTGAGTGGGATTTTGACAATATTGCGCATAATGTCTAGCTTCACCACAATTATAGCATATGATCTGACCCTATCCTCGTCCAACGTGTCCTCTTCGACCATGTCCTTAACCTTGAAATCCTCCGTGAACTACAGATGAACCATTATCTTTGTGTGCATGACCTTCATATTGCATTTTATATGCCGGGGGCTGATTTATCATCAAGTCATAGTTGTGAAAATGGCTCTCATCATGTCCTACTGATTGAAATAACTTACAAAATAATTGTTTTAGCGACTGCACATATTTATGTAGAAAATAATAGTGATCAGTTGGGTGTCAGCCTGCAACCCAACAAATACTACACCATATTCTTGGTTCGGTACTTGGTCCAACACTAGGCTCTGACTTTAAATGATTGGGACCTTCGCCATCCAAATAATCAGGGTAGACAGGACACTGGTGCTTAGAGCAACCTTCCTTCTTACACTTTAGGCACCATACTTCTGAGCACATCTCAGACCAAATGTCCTTTCCTTTCTTCAGGTCTTGCAACTCCATATGCAAGCTTTCCAACTGGAATTGTATTTGTTGAACCCTTATGTGAGTATCTTGCACCGGTGAAGCTTCTAAACTTATCGCAATTTCCAATGCTTTCGCATTCATCCCAATATTTTGCTGCAATAGTGGTAATTTGAGGTGTGGCAATAGCGCAACTATATACCACTCTTTGTGCAATTCATCAGAGATCTGGAAGTTGGCTTGTCTCATCAAACATTTTAACCTTTGATCTACATCCTAGGTAGTTTCATTGATGACCTGCTTAATCTCTTTTATTTCTGTAAACATTGTGACTGCGACTTGGGCTTCTTGAATTCTGCATCCAGTGCATTCTTCATAGCAACTAATGAAGAAACTGGATTCATCGTATTGTATTTGATATACCATGACAATGCTATATCCTGCAACACTGTGACAAGCTACACTTTCTTCATATCATCATCATTTATTTGTTGTTCTTTCCACACAACTTCTGCAACAAACCAAAATTGATTAGGATCCTTTGACCCCTAACCCTTAAAGATAGACATCTTCGTTGCCATAGCCATGTTAAATAGTGGAGGTGGAGGTGGAGGTGTAGGTGTAGGTGTATGAGGTGGAGGCAAAGGTGGAGGTGGAGTGGATGGTTGAGGAATCCTTGAAGTGCCTTGAGTCTCTGATGGCACTGCACCTCTTGGTGTACTAGGGTTTCTTCTTTCTTCTTCGCTTTCTAATCCACTTAATAATGGACTATACTCACTCCCAAAAAATTGTCACAGTCTACTCTGAATCTTTTCCCACTTCCTATAGATCTAGTATGGATTCTTTTAAACATTAATATATAGGCATAACACCCTTTTCATGTAACAACATCTTAATCCAAAGCTTCAAGGAATTCAGATACTTACTTCATCGACCTTTAAAATATCTGTGCTTAGCTTCACTACGGGAAACTGTCATGTCAATTGCGAATTCAATAATGAAGCCTCCGAGGATACTATCGATCCAGTAATCAACAACCCTTGTGACCTTATTTTTATACTCCTTAAGTTTCTTAATCAACTTTGGGGTCCACACAATAGGATCATCGTGTTTCTAACAGGGCTCGTTTTCTGCTAGCTTTGAAAGCCACTCGTGCAACTCATTAGCAAATGATGTGAAAAATATATCGTGTTGTTCTGTATATATATACCTTCATAACCAAATTTCTTTCGACTGGCATAGATTTCTTCTTTCCTGTTCTACAAATTCTTGCAACTTCCAATCTACCCAATTTTGGATCTCTTTTCTAGTCGGTAACCACATCACACATCCCTTAAATAGATCCCAGTCCTAAAAACAAAACCATTTGTTGGCTTTAGGGGCTTAAACCTAGCTTTAGAGTTAGTTGCACTAACCAACAAAGTCGTATACCACCATCCCTTTTGGAAACGACCTACTTTCGCAGAGTGCAGTCTCACTCGAGGTGATATTGGGGGATGCTAGAACTAGGTTTCTGCATCCAAAGAGACTATGCAGTGTGGCTGTAATGTTTCTAATAGTTTAGGGCTTAACTCAACCTTCATGAACTGCTAACATTATTGTTATAGTCGTAAAGTGTTTTCCTACTTAACATATTAGCAAATTATGCGTAAGTAGTCGAACATGTATTATTCATCATATAAAACAGTATTTGAACATTCACGATGCACTTACAGAAGAAATGTACAAAAACGAATCATAAACAGGCTAAAACATATAAATTACATGAACATATAGAAATACAAAGATATGTCTCAATTCTTCTTTATTAGTTCAAGTTTCCATGGACATAATCTTTTTGACCTTGCGCACATAGCTGCAGACTTACTAAGGTGTCCGTGCACACAATTATAGGACCCTTCCCCTTTTCTTGACTATAGAAAGATCTCACAAAAATAGATTCAAAGATATTTCATCAATTGATTCCTTCCTTTAGACTTGCTAAAACATCTCTTTATATATGCTTTTAACCTTAAAGTACCATGGTTTGCAAACCATGGGTGGAGCTCAAAATCCTCTAGATAATCCCATCCCTTTAGAAAAGAAAGGGCTTTGAGTTGCCCTAAATCCCCTTTGACTCTTATAACCCTATGCTACTCGCGCTCCGCTCCTCAAAATGTGGAGTCTTTACATGAGTCGGACAAAACTTAGACCTAGGGGATCCCTACCCAACACAAAATTTGAGTAAAATTGTAGGGAGATAAGATGAAAATACGAGTTGAAATTGTTTTTTTTGTTTTTCCTTCTAAAATTTGATAATGTAATTGAATCTTATTTTATTATTTCCACTTTTATTTAATAATATTCCTTGGGAGGCCCATTTTAGACCTCAAGATTGATCTGGATTTAAATAGGAACGCAACAAATTACATAAATAACCATAAACACAAAGATGCAACGAAAATAATACTTCATTTCATTAATGTAAAATACTGAAATATGCTTACAAACAGAAATGGAAATAAACCAGCTAGGGTGATGGTAGCTTATCTCTGAGAAGAGATGTGGCTGCTACATGCTTCGGAACTATGTTACAATGAGGATCGAAGGCCTATTTATTGTTGAGAAACAATGGAAAACCCTAAACATCCAAAAACCTAATCCTAGGAGATGAAACACCAAACTATGGGCCCCATTTGGGTAAATTGGTACATTAACTTCCCGGTGTCGTAATTTTGGCTTACAATCACTGTTTGACGCACATCATAGCTTGTTAGAAAGATCTATCTGAGAAATAAAACTTTGGAAAGAGCAACATCGGTCCATGGACCCATGTTTCTCCTAGATTTCGCAAAAAATGTCATTTAGGGCCTCAAAACGGCTCTGAAAGTTTAGGACCTAAAAAAATGCTAAAAATAGTAAACTGTGCTACAATTAAGGAAACTGAAAAGCTGAAAGAAACAATGTTGGGAGTCCAAGTGGACTTGGCAGGTGGCCACCAATATCCACCTGGATCATTCCTCGCCCCTTAGGAAGCAATGGTCCCCATTGCGTTGATTTCCTCCATCTGCTAAACTTGGTCCCTGGTGAGCTGTTCTGCAATCTCTGATGTGTCCAGTAATGGTGGGAAGCATGGTAGAGGGCGGTCCACATTGAACACTCAGGGTAAGGGATGGAATGGGGGAATGTTGTGCTCCAAAGAAATTTTCCCCACAACCTTGGTACTGGTGTAAGGACCATGTTGCTTCTTGTACTTGTCATTTTTCAGAATGGAGTGATGATATATTGGCCCGTTGGGTAGAGGTGCTCTGGGAGTCAGATCAAATGAATGCTTTACCTGACAGTGCAATGGTGTCCCTATGGGTGAGGACACGATGTTCCTATCTGCTTTCATGACCATATCCATCTACTGCTGCTGCTGCGTGGAGGAACCCTCCGCGGTGGTCATGGATGTGGCTATGATCTTCCCCTTGCTTTGGGAGTGAACCAAATAGAAAATGAATTTCCTAGTCTGGGAGATGACCTTGCTACATTTCTTAGCAGTGATCAAAGAGGTGGCGGTAGGTGGGGCTACCTCTGGTATCCTATATAATGAATTACGTAAAGAAATAATGACAATGCGAGGCCTTGACTCATACACAACATGTCGCCTCCACAAGTATGGTTGGCCCAATAATACATCACAAACATCCAGAGGTGCAACATCACGCAATACCTTGTCTGTGAAAGGATTGATGCTGTAGGGAAGGCGGCACTGCTGGTGAACTCATAGATCTCGTCCTTGGTGAAGCCACCCAATACTATATGACTACGGGTGTGGTGTAGTCGACAGGCCCAACCGCTTCATGACCTCTACTAAAATGGGGTTATTTTGGCTCCCACTGCCAACAATGAATTGCAGCGGTGAATCCTTCACCCACATCTGTGAATGGAAAAGATGCTCCCCCTCCTCTATATCTTCGGGTTCATTCTTCTGGATCTTGGTGGTGGCAATAGTGGCACTGAGCTCTGCATCAATGATCTACTTCCCTTTGTCATTCCCCTTGTTGGGTTCTGACTTAGGGTTGGAACATGTATCTGATTTGCAAGCCTTCAACTCAGCCACCAACGATTGCTTGGTTCGATGCTCACTTGTGTTGTGAGTGGGGCTCTTATGGAACTCACACCACTTTCTTGTGTCCTTCCTCGACTTCATGGTGTTGTTATTTTCTTACGGCTTCGACGAGTTGTCTTGGTTCACCCCGCCTTGGCTTTGTCCTCTGTTCTTTAGATTTGCAGATCCAAAGTCTCAATTCTTTTGTTTAAACTTCTGCTCGATTTTGATAGCGTATCGGTATGCCATGCCAAGCGAGGAGATGTTCATGAACTCCATCTTGTCTTAGATGTACTTGTGTAGGTAGCCACGGTATTTGAGTACCAAATGCAACTCAGAATCCTTGATACCCAACCATGTGTGAAGGGTATGAAAAATGTTTGTGAACTTTGGCACATCTTGGTCCCTTCCCTGCCGCAGCGTGGTCCACTTTATGTATTTGTCCTCATAGCTTTTGAAAGGGTAGTATTTCTCCTTGATGGCATGCTAGAATGAATTCCAAGTGGGTGTGATTGAAAATACTGAGCTCGTACTTTCATCCTTCTGCTCGCAGTAGGTTTCCCACTAGTCCTTGACGTGGGGGGCTACTTTGAGAAGAGTGCAAATAATCTTTTCCCGACTGGAAAAATCATGAACAGAAAAATACCCTTCCAGCAGATTTAACCATTTATCTATGGCATCTGATTTTTATTTTACCCTCGAAGATGGGGATTTCAACATTAACTTGTACCTTAAACGGTGTGGCATTTCCAGAGTAGCTGTTGGAAGCTGATGCGTCGCCTCTAGTTAGCCGCTGAAGGACATGGGAAAAGTTTTCCATCATTGCATTCATTTGTTGCTCGAGTGCTTCTTCGAGCAAGATTTTGATAAGATCTCCTGCCCCTCGTCTTTCTTTTCATCCGCCATGGGAGGCCGTTAGGATTCGCAAGGTTGGTCTTACAAAGGTTCGACCAGTTCCAGCCCTAACTCCTTATATCCCAACCACGTTGGGGACGTGCAAAGAAAAATAGAGAAAGAGTAGACCGCTCTAATACCACTGATCCGGATTTAAACAGGAACACAACAAATTACAGAAATAACCATAAACATAGAGATGTAGCGGAAATAGTACTTCATTTCATTAATGTAAAATACTGAAATATGCTTACAAACAAAAATTGAAATAAACCAATTAGGGCGATGGTAGCTTATCTCTGAGAAGAGATGTGGCAGCTACATGCCTCTAAGCTATGTTACAATTAGGCTCAAAGGCCTGTTTATTGTTGAGAAATGATGGAAAACCCTAAACATCCAAAAACCTAACCCTAGGAGATGAAACACCAAACTATGGGCCCTAGTTGGGTAAATTGGTACATCAACTTCCCAGGGTCATAACTTTGGCATATGATCTCCATTTGACGTGCACCATAGCTCGTTAGAAAGATCTATCCAAGGAATACAATTTTGGGAAGAGAAAAATTGGTCCATTGAGTAATATTGCTCCCAGATTTCCCAAAAAAATTCGTTTAGGGCCTCAAAACAGCTCCAGAAGTTCAAGACCCGAAAAACTGCTAAAAATAGTAAACTATGCTACAATTAAGGAAACTGAAAAGCTGAAAGAAACAATGGTGGGCATCCAAGTGGACTTGGTGGGTGGCCACTAATATCCACCTGGATCAAATATTTCTCTAATGATTTCTAATTTAATGAGTTAATACATAAAACCTCAACTAGCTTACAAAAAGAAAAATGTTTATGATACCATTTATCATTAACTACAAGTCCTAGTGTGTATTTGTTTGAGGCACTCATACTTAACATTTTGTGGTGTTATTCATTAAAAATTTGAAATATCCAGAGAATAAATTATAGAATATAGATAAATTTATTGAATAAATGATGGAGTAGAACAATCATATGCTTCAGGTGACTAAAATGCAACAAATAGTTATACCTTTATTGATGAGAGCAATGTTAACTTACCTCTTTGAAGGTGGAAAACTCCAGATCAAAAGAGATCTGATTACAATATTATTCACAAGACATCTCATTACATTACTTCTACTTCTTTATATAGTTCTATCTACCTCCTAGGAACTTTATAATATGCATATTATTCTAGCAAGCCTTCTTAAATTTATACTTTCACATTACAACATAGGAATTATTTCCTAGAGATGGCCTCAATACATAGCAACATACTATATATAGTTACAGGGACTATGTTAGGACCCTCATAGGCCATCCTTCTTAAAAATAAATACCATCCTCAAGATTATAGATGAAGGAATCGATAAAGGACCTTTGTTGGTTCCCACGTGGAATCCACAAGTAGTGTATCTTTCTACCATATTAGACCTCCTAAATAGTGCACTAGTGGAGATGATAATATATTTTTCTAAGGATTGCATCAAGCTATAACCACTCTCCTTTATGGATGTTAAAGTTTCTAGGAAGCTCCAATTTGTAAGCCATTGGCGCAATATGTTTAAGGACCTTTTAGGGGACATCAAACTTGGGAGTAATATTTTAGTAAATGTTTTCTTTGACGGAAGTATGCATGTAAGGTTGTGGATGAAGGAACAATTGATCCCTTCAAAATGGTGTTCTAAAAATTGTTGAGAAACCTACTACACCGTCTTTTTCTAAGCCATTATCAAATTATCCTTAATAATGTAAAGAATTCTAGTTTGAACTATGAGGGTCTCATCTACCTCTTACACCTTAGAGACTCTAGGTAGGTAGGATATTACTGATGGGGGATTTTTTCCATAGATAGCTTGAAAGGGAGTCATTAGAGTGGCATAATGATAATTTGTAACACACCACCATTCTACTAGAGGTAATCACTGAACCCATTGGGACTATTGCTCTGAAGTAAAGCATTATAAATATACCTCCAAGAAATTTTTAAAAACTTTAGTTTCTCCATCAGTTTTGGGATGATATGTTGTGCTAAGATTCAATCGAGTGTCATAAGGTTGAAACAACTATGGCTAGAAATTTCTAGTGAAAGTTGGGTTACATTCCATCACAATATATTATGGCATACCATGGAATTTAAGATATTATTCATGAATACTTGAGTAACCATACATCATTTAAAGGCGTGTTATAAAGAACAAAAATGGGCATATTGGGAAATATATTGGTCAACCAAAACCATAATGATATATTTATAGCTAAAATTTGTTAACACCATAATGAACTAGACTACCTAAAAATATAAAAAGGATGGACACGCATGCCCAAATGTAGATGTGGGGTTTGAACTTGTGACAATGTATGCAGGTATATACAACTTGAATATGTACTACAAGATGCACATTATGTAAATGGGGGAACCATGGTTGATGTTGTCAAGGAACTATATTAGACATACCAAATGGTGGAAATAGTTATCCTAGATTAGTTTTCTAGTAGGATAGTATGGTTTGAGTAGGAGTGGTGGAGATAGGTCTTGTGGTAGTGGAATATGGTACACAATTTTTCTCAGGGACACCTCTAGGGACACTAAGGATTTACACACTATGTTCTACCATCTCGTGTGCACTAGCTACAATAGATTCTTTGTAAAAATTATCTGAATGAAAATATTAGGTCAAATATACAACCCCACTTAAAAACAAGGATGAAGGGAAATGGGTTACAAAAAATATGAGAATGAGGTGGTGGAATTATTTCAACCACTTCCTGTACTATCTATTTCACTTCCCAAGAACCAATGACATTGGCCCTCGACACAACCAAGTCCAAGCCTAAGCTAGTTGTGGGGTTAATCCTATGTCTATGAAGGGGTGGACCCTCATCTTCAGGGGGAAGGTCCTTAAGAAAATGAGAACAATGTGGAATAAACTCACCCATGGTAACAATGAAATTTTGATGCAATAATAAAAGAAGAGCACTTAGGGCCAACTATATTCGAACAAACAACACATGCTTAGCAAATATAAGATACAAGAAAGAAAACCAAGTGGATCAAAGTGATTTTCCCTCAATTGGATATTTTTTGGTGAGGGTTAAGTAAATCGTGAAAGTATGGATGGGGAAATTACCTTGGCCTCTTGCTTAACAACTCAACACTATGCAAGTACCCTTAATTATGTGTGGGCATGCTATGGTAGATCTAAGTGAGTTCTAGGCAAAGTTAATCATAGGTACAATAGGAATTCCCCACCTTCCATAACCTTTGCAATCTCCCTAAAATTATGGCCACTAAGATTACCAATTACAATCGACCAACTTGGGGGAATATTCATGGTTCATGCCACACATAAAGGTAGGGTATCAAGCCTGCAACTTCTCATAGAGATCACAAATGTGCACAAATCATGCCACTACAACTAAATAAAGTGGCCATATCACTCCAATGGTCATAGCATGGCCTCATGAACAACCTTTGTTCTAGAAGGCTTCCTAGGTAATATTTGATTGTAAATGGATTTTTACTCCCTATACTTAAGATTCTAGTATTTGTTTTGATGGCCTTGGAGAGTATCCTATCCAACATATTCCATGGATCTAAAATCCTAAGATAATGTGAGTGTTCTAACAAAGACAAGAAAAATATCCAAATAATTTATTATCATTTCTTTTAGTGGTTATTGATTAATTTTTGGATAATGTCATGAAATTGAGATGGATTTTAATTTATTCTTGAAAGAAATATTTGTTAGATATTCTTATGCAAAAAATTACTTTTGATGAACCCTAATTAGTCTAGGGTTAGATCCTTTCAATACATACATGAAATTCGAGTCCTTACCACACTCTCTTTTATGAAACTGAAAATTCACCAATAGCTCTAAAATGAAGCATGTAAACAAAACAAGTAAAGCAAAAGAGAGAATTGCATCCAAAATCAAGAAAACCTACCTCTAAGTAAGAATTTATTTGAAATATGAATTCAATGACTCAACATACTAACTATAACATGTATAAACATAATTTTTACATGAAAATTGTAGCAAAGTTACACTTAGATCCAATGTATATGGAGGGAATCAAACCCAAGACTAGATTCAAGACCCTAAAGATGATTTCAAACCTAATTATTTTTAATGAATCTAAGGGTGAATGACTAAGTTGCTACTCTAAGATACTAGATATAAGATTTACCTAAGCACTGGGCTCTGTATTCTCTAAGAAAATTGAAAAAATCAAGAGAAAGAGCCGAAAAAATCCCTCCCAGAGTGCTTTGATGCTTTGTCAAGGAGCCAACAGAGAGTTATAACATTCTATAAAGGAGACAACATGGTGATGAATAAATATTCAATGGTCTATCAATACTCAATAGGGTATTTGAAAGGGTTCTATGCTTGTTACACTAAAAAATGTCACCTTGACTACTTACAGTTAGTATGGCTCCAATCAACAAGTCATGCTACCCTCTTAGGCAAGTCTCATGCCTCTGTTATCCATCTCAAACTCAAAGAAGAGAGAAAGTCTTGTAAAAATCATGTTTATCTCTGGGGTCGCAGGTTCTCTCTAGCCTTACCTGCGGGGACGCTGACCATGTTCACAAAATATGCGTCCATGGACGCTCTGTATGTTAAGGGACAGGTGCGTCCCTCTGTAAAAGGCAAAATGCGCGAGTTTTATCTTGAAAAAGTTACTTGTGGTTACTTCTAGAACATTCTAGAGGTCGGTTTGATGAAATGGATGCGCCTCCAGTTGGTTCATGTATCTCTATTAAGGGGGAACTTATCCCATCAATAAGGGAGCTATCCCACCCATAGAGGGGGATGATCCCATTGATAGTGGACCTGAATAACCTCTTTACAGCACTATAAATGAAGGCATTGAGCCAGAAGGAGAGGAGGTTGGAGCTATACATTTTCTTTGGGTAAATGCTGCAGGATTTAGGTCTTCCATTAGAGCCTTTGTGAGGAGAGATTGTCTTCACTTGATTCTACTTGGGAGAGGGTGAGCTTTGTCAAAGTAGAGGAAAACCCTTGATGGACCCTGGGAGGAATTTGCACAACACCAAGGCCAGGTTGTAAGAGTTTCTTTGTTTCGTTATTAATACAAACTGGTTTATTTTTCTCAATAGCTTGTGTTAATGAGTTATTTCATGTGTTCCTTGGTCTGCATGTTGAATATATGTTTTATTATATGAAATGCAAGTGCTTGGTAATTGTTTGATTGTTTGTGGTTGCAGGAATTGACTTGAAGGAGGAGCTCATCCGGATCGTCAAGAACGGACTTCAACAACAGCGTTTTGGAATAAGGTAAGCCTAAACACTTGTAGTTTTCATGTTGTAAAAGGTGTATTTAGAGAAAGATCACTCCATTTTGTCTTGTTTGTCATTAGAATGTCTTAGACTTCTAGGAAGGTCAGTCGTGTCCGCACCCTTGACAGATTCCGTGTGACAAATTGGCGACTCCGCTGGGGAATCCATTAATGAGAGAGTCTTTTCCTTTATATGAACTTTGCTTTGAGAAAATCATTTTTATTTTCTGGTTTTTGACTGTGAGAATTAGTATTTGGGTGGCTTAGCTGTAGCTTTAGTTGGCTTTAGTTTTTCTTCCTTTTTCCAGAAAGACGCAGTCTCTGTGTGCTGCACAGTGCGTCCTTGGACGCGCTGTTGTCGACTTCACAGTGTGGGGTCGCACCTGTGACAACTGCTGGCCTGCGTCTTCCTGTAAAAGTTAAGAAAATTCCATTTTTGCCTTAAATTACTTTTAGATTTTGTTTTTCTTAGTGTTTTCCGCCCAGATCCTTTAGTACCCTGTCAAGAATTCTCACCTGAACTCGTTTTGTGAGCTTTGAGTGTTTTAGTGGTTTTCAACGAAGTTTAGACCTAGGGTTTGATTTTTGGTAAGGCTTTGTAGTGACTTTGAGCTTAGAAAGTTGTCCAGCCTTAGATATCTCTGGTTAGTCAACCTTCTTAGAAGTTGAGCCTGCCGTAAAGTCTCCTTGTTTGAGCAACTTGTCATTTGAGTTGTTTTGGGTCAAATTTCGAATTGCTTGTTTTTAAAGTATTGATTTCCATTTTCAAAAAGGACAAAAAGATTAGAATTTTGTTTTGACTAGTTTTTGGTTCTGCAATAAGCTAGTCCTTGATTTGATTGTGATCAAGTAAAACACCTTAGAAATAATCATTGTTAGTTTTGGCCTCGTTAAGATTGCTTAGAGTAAATTTGCCTTTAGTTTGCTTATGAGTGCATTTTCATAGATTTTAAGAGTTGTTAAGATTGATTTTTGGTTATATTAGATTTATTTGCTTTATTAAAAGAAAAATACAAAAACATCTTCTTAAAAGTCTTGTTTCAAGTAGCTTTTTGTTTTCAAAAGAAGAAAAGAGTTTTTTCGTGCATGTAAAGAGAAGTTATGTTTTTATGCTTGGAAAAGAAAAACGAATTGTTTCTTTGATTGTCTTCAATTAAAAAGTTGCTTTTATAAGGATTGCATTCTCTCAACTTTTTAGTTAAGCAATTCATCGAAAAAGTAAAGTAGTGGATAAATCATTTTAGGTGCATTTTGTAGTGGTTTCGAGTCGAGTCAACATACCACTAGTTTCACTTCCATCACCTTTTGACTTAAGAAACAACCTTAAAAGTAACGCTTAAATTAAAATCAATCTAGTAATCTTTATTTTTCTAGGGCTCTGAAGCACCAACATAGCTTAGGCTAGGGTCTTGGAGTAGGTGAGTACTTAACTCTCCAAGACTACAAAACCAAACAGATAGTCTATCTTGAGTAGAACAAATCCAATTGTTTCAGTTACATTCTGGGAAAGCTCCTCTTAAAGGAGAAACACGAGCTCGTGTCCGAACCAGTGAGGGGATCATTCCTCCCTCGTTGGGAACGACGCCAGGCAGTACGTATTACAAACGGTAAACCTCGGATTAACCATTGTCGAGGAGCCAGGGGTCACTTATCGGTAAACCTTGGATTGTTGTCAAGGAGCCGGTAAGGGGATTGGAGCTTGCTACTCTGCCCTTGCGTGCTGTCGGAGTTTAGACTGTTCCCCCAGGTGTAATTGTTGTGATTGGTAACCTTAGTGGCCATAATATCTAGGATTCTACCCAAGGTGACGGTGGAGGGAAGGTCCCACTGTACCTGGAGTAGACGTCGGTTATACTCACTTGGATTTTCTGGGGGGTTCGCTTCACTTCGAGACGGTTAAAGTGGAGGAACTTGGTCCAGTCTATTCATTAAGCAGGTTGCCGGGGTAACTGTTCCACCCACTATTTCTGTACTGAATCCTGCGAGGTTGGGCCTAATCACCAACTAGCGCTTTTGGTCCGGAAGACTACTGTTTGTGTGTGGTTTGACGCTCTAGATTATTTAGGCGTGTGCTTCAAATTTGATTGGTTCTTTAGAAGACTTTAGGTGGTTTGATTTGAAATTTTTTACTTTGATTTCGTGTGTTGTAGTTAAAATCTTTAATTGTGGCGGAATTACCGAGACAGTCCCGTAGACTTCGGGGCAAGTCTCCTGAGATTGTTACCGGGATAGATTTGTTAAGAAAACTCCGTAAATCGCGGGGTGAATCTCCTGAAAACATTCCGGGTCATTTAGAAGGGTTAAAGGTCCTTGTAACTCCTCCTAGTGGCAGTAGAGTAGGTTCACCTGAAGAAGGAGAATCTTCTTTGGTAGTCCATCCAGATTACCAAAGATTAGAAACAGGTTACAATCCCGAAGCTGTTACAGTTTCCGAGCTTGCTGGTAGTTTTTCATCTGCCAGTGAAACAGGCGAAGAACCTGAAATTTCAGAGCCTGTTACTCCAACTCCTAGTGTTCCTGATTCACCAAGAATAGAAAGAATTATCACCGAAAATCTTCCTGTTGGATTAATTGCTATAGAAGAACTTGTTCCAGAGGAAGAAATAGGCGTTTCTGATTCTGAAGATCTAATTACCCTTGATCTAAGGGAGCGTGAATCCATCTTTTACAGTCCTCCTAGAAGTGAGTCTTGGTACCTTGCATTAACCAATTTTTTAGACAACTCAGTAGGTTTTTCTACACCTCGTACTCCGGTTCCACCCAGAGGAATTCATTCTCCTGTAAATATGTCTGGTCAGTCGTCTGTGTTTTCGCAAAGTCCTGAATCATTTTTACATGGCGGTCCTTCTGTTCCTACTGGGTATCAGTCACTTTCTGGTACCTTTGCGGGAGCATCTCCTCAACCTGTTGATCATGGGTTATTAGTTGGAAACAGTGGTAATGTACCATTGAGTATAGGTGAAGTTTATATGATGTCAGGTTCAACTCCCATTAACCAACCTCAAGGTGGCCAATTACCGCCTGGGGGGCAACCTTCGTTAATGCCTGGGGGGCAACCTCAAGGTACTTCATTTGTGACTGGGGGGCAACCTCAAGGGTATCAACCCCAGCCTCAATACGTACCCCAAAGTCAACCTCAGTATCAGTATCAACCTCAAGGATGGCAACCTCAAGGATGGCAACCCCAAGGGTATCAACCCCAAGGGTATCAACCTCAAGGATACCAACCTCAAGGTCAAGGTCAACCCCAGTATTCGTATTTACCTCAAGGTTATCAACCTACGGGTCAATACCCTGGTCAAGGTTATCAACCACCTCAAGGGCAATCATATGGGACTACACCTTACAGTTATCAACCCTATCCTCAATACGGCTATGGATCTCAGTATCCTCAACCTGTTACGAGTCAATACCCTGGAATGTTAACATGGGATCCGTCACAGGGTCAACAGATGTCGCAACCAAGTATACAGTCGGTACCTCAAGCAGGACAACCTGCAGTTCCTGGTCCACCCCAGCAACCGCAACTTGTCCAGTCAAGTGTTCAGACCCCTGTAACTTCTGTAGTTACTCAGCCGCCAATTGCACCGAGTACTCCACCTCACACGGCTGCAGCAGCTACCGCTTCATCTACCATGCTTACATCTGGAGTATCGGCAGCTCCGGTTTCTACTGTCCCTGTAACCGTTCCTCAGACATCTGTACCGTTGTCTGGACCCACGGTTCAAACCACAGTCCAGATGCCTGCAGGTCAACCTGGTACAAGTACGGTTGTTACTACTCAACCTCAATTTGTTCAACCTCCGTACCAGGGACAGTATCAACCTGGTCAAGCTGCCCAACAACCGGTTTACCAGTATCAACCGTATCCTGGGTACAATTATCAACCACCTCAACAACCCCAGTACGGTCCGGTTAATCCTGGTTTTCCAGGAGGATATAATATCCCCAATGCGAATCCTGTTCCTAGTTATCCTGGATATCCTCCTCCTGGGGCTGGTATTGTGACTCAGAGTTTCAGAGATCCTAACCGGCAGTTACCATTTATTGCGACTTTAGATTTACCCGACTTGACGCGCCTAACGAACGATCCAATTCAATATCTTCCGTTCTGGCCGCCAATGCCAAATAAGTTGCCCAGCGATATACCTAAGTTCGAAGGTAAGTCTGGAGAGGATCCGTCTAATCACGTGATGACTTACCACCTCTGGTGTGCATCAAATTCCATCTCAGATGATTCTATCCGCTTACGTCTTTTCCAGCGTACACTCATTGGTCTCGCAGCCAAGTGGTACATTGAGTTGCCACGGGCTTCTTTTTACAACTTTAGCCAGTTAGCTACTTCATTCTTAACTCATTTTCAGTTACCAGTCAGATACGATAATGGTACGGAATTATTAACTTCGCTAAAACAATCGACATCCACGTACATTTCTGATCACATCCATGAGTGGAGACGTCGAAGGAGATTAGTGAAAGTTTTTATCCCGGACCAAATTTTAGCTGAATGGTTTGTAAAATCATTATTACCAAGAATTACTGAAGATGTAGCTAAGGCCGGCGTAGTTACTGAGGAGCAAGTCATTGCTCAGGCACAATACCTTGACTTAGTTTACACTCAGTCGGGTACGTTACACGAGAAAATTCTGGATCTTCCAAAGTCAAACCAAATCGCTGCTGCTCCTTCGGGATCTCATGCCGCTGATGGTATGATCGGTATCGTGACTACGAAGAGTAAGAAGAAGTCTTCCAAGACCTCCAATACTCCAATTATCACTTTGCCTGATTCTCCGACAGGAGAGTCTTCTCCTCCTGAACTTACCGCCGATATTCACGCTGTAGAGTCATCTACGGCCAAATCCAAAAACGGTGGAAAGAAGAAAGGAAAGAAGAAGGCTAAAGCAGACAAGGCTCCAAAGGAGAAAACGGAAAAGTCGGAAACTAATGACGAAAAGCGCAAACCTCGTTATCCTTGTCTCATTTGTGAAGAAGATCATTTTACAAGAGACTGCCCTCATCGGGCCGAGGTAGTGAAAATAGTTAAAGGTTCTCCGACTCCTGCTGTGTTAAAGAATCCATTCCCCGAGCAGGAAAATAAGATGATAGGTTCTTCTTCGAATGCCAGTGAAGAACCCATTTTGATGATGTCTCATGTTAGGATTGCGACTCGATCGCAAGATTATGGTAGTAAGGCTCCTATTGATGGTAAAGAAGCAGAATCTTCTAACTCTAACCCATCAACCTCAGCTCCCGGTTCCGATCCACTACAGATCGAAAAACCTAACCCAGACTTAGTGATTAAGCCGCCCGCCAAGGGTGTACTTCGAAGGTCTGCTTTCAATCCACATGCGAGAGCAGCCCAGAATTACAACATTGTTGAAGATTTAGGTCAACAACGGCGTTCAGAAGTCATCAACAGTGAGTTGCTGAGGGATCAGCATAGGAACTCTCTCCAAGGCAAAGCTCACGACTAGAGGCCCATATCCAAAAGTCTTTAGTCGTCCGTTCTTTGCCTTGGTTAGTTGGCTCTTCATATGAGCCGACACAGCTTCGCACCAGTTGAAGGAGGAGCTCATCCGGATCGTCAAGAACGGACTTCAACAACAGCGTTTTGGAATAAGGTAAGCCTAAACACTTGTAGTTTTCATGTTGTAAAAGGTGTATTTAGAGAAAGATCACTCCATTTTGTATTAATAACGAAACAAAGAAACTCTTACAACCTGGCCTTGGTGTTGTGCAAATTCCTCCCAGGGTCCATCAAGGGTTTTCCTCTACTTTGACAAAGCTCACCCTCTCCCAAGTAGAATCAAGTGAAGACAATCTCTCCTCACAAAGGCTCTAATGGAAGACCTAAATCCTGCAGCATTTACCCAAAGAAAATGTATAGCTCCAACCTCCTCTCCTTCTGGCTCAATGCCTTCATTTATAGTGCTGTAAAGAGGTTATTCAGGTCCACTATCAATGGGATCATCCCCCTCTATGGGTGGGATAGCTCCCTTATTGATGGGATAAGTTCCCCCTTAATAGAGATACATGAACCAACTGGAGGCGCATCCATTTCATCAAACCGACCTCTAGAATGTTCTAGAAGTAACCACAAGTAACTTTTTCAAGATAAAACTCGCGCATTTTGCCTTTTACAGAGGGACGCACCTGTCCCTTAACATACAGAGCGTCCATGGACGCATATTTTGTGAACATGGTCAGCGTCCCCGCAGGTAAGGCTAGAGAGAACCTGCGACCCCAGAGATAAACATGATTTTTACAAGACTTTCTCTCTTCTTTGAGTTTGAGATGGATAACAGAGGCATGAGACTTGCCTAAGAGGGTAGCATGACTTGTTGATTGGAGCCATACTAACTGTAAGTAGTCAAGGTGACATTTTTTAGTGTAACAGATTGCCCCCTAAAGTGCGAAGCCTGGAATAGAATAGGGTTTTGTAATTCTAGGAAGGGTGAAGCGCTTTATCATTTCAAGGATTGCCTTGTGGATGGCCTGGTTGGACCCTGCATTTTCAACACAAAATACATGGATAAGATTATATCATCACTGAGGTAGGCATTCCCATACTCAGATTCAAAACTTTAACTAATGGACTAACTATTCTGATACAGGAATGATCTTGCAGTACATCATTTTTATAGACTTTTGTAGACACAGTATGGACGCAGCCATCTGTTTATGATTAGTCTACATAGATAATGAATACAAAACTCCTCGCAGCCTGGATGGTAGAAACTAGATCCAGGGTCTTCACTTCTACTTCCCGAATTGGTACGATTCTAGCCATGTGATTAAATGATTCGATGTCGAACATGGTAGAAACCACTTGATTACCAGTCAATGATGTAAACTATTAACAAGCGTGAGAGAAACCACCAGTAATGTCAATGGTTCTCAAAGTACCAAGCACAACCCGTGAAATGTGAATAGATGTTTTGATGTCGAACACTTCACGGAATCCTCTGATCGAAAGTCAATGATGTAAACTGACGTCAAAGGCGAGAAACCTGCCATTGATGCATGCAGACTTCAAGGTACTGTCGATTCCTAAGTCATCTTTCTAGATAATGTGTCGATGTCGATAGAAAGCGACCCGTTGCAGGCAAGCCTGCAACACGAAATCATTGTTCAAGTTGAAGAAATGTTGCTGTAAGGACTGACTCAGGGATGGTCAATGGATGACAAGTATTTTGCAGATGAAAGTTTTGCTTACAGACCTCTTGAACACATAACGACACAACAGATGGTTTGGTGACGAATAACTCAAAGTTGATCCCTGAACCCGGTTAAAGATTTTCAAAGTGATTTAGTCAACTGTGAGGTAAAAGATTTCCCAACCCAGGTGAATGAAAAGTGTCGTGTTCAAGAGCGGTAATAAAGTTTCTTCTGAGGCAAAAGGTGACAAATAGGTTCATTCTTCTCTTTTTTCCCCCACCATTTCTGGCAAGTACCTCTTTATTTTTAACAAGCTTGAGGAGGATAACATATGCTTGATTATAAGCTCATCCTTCGGACGAGTCCAACCTAGTTTAAATGCGAACCCTAGGAAGGAGTGGTTCGTTCCTGTTTGTAATTGAACAGGTCCTTTACTGTAAAAGTTTAACGAGCCCAGTATAGGAGAAACTCGGCGTTTTTCGATCAAATTATTGATGATTGTGCGAAGCCTGGAATAGAATAGGGTTTTGTAATTCTAGGAAGGGTGAAGCGCTTTATCATTTCAAGGATTGCCTTGTGGATGGCCAGGTTGGAGCTATACATTTTCTTTGGGTAAATGCTGCAGGATTTAGGTCTTCCATTAGAGCCTTTGTGAGGAGAGATTGTCTTCACTTGATTCTACTTGGGAGAGGGTGAGCTTTGTCAAAGTAGAGGAAAACCCTTGATGGACCCTGGGAGGAATTTGCACAACACCAAGGCCAGGTTGTAAGAGTTTCTTTGTTTCGTTATTAATACAAACTGGTTTATTTTTCTCAATAGCTTGTGTTAATGAGTTATTTCATGTGTTCCTTGGTCTGCATGTTGAATATATGTTTTATTATATGAAATGCAAGTGCTTGGTAATTGTTTGATTGTTTGTGGTTGCAGGAATTGACTTGAAGGAGGAGCTCATCCGGATCGTCAAGAACGGACTTCAACAACAGCGTTTTGGAATAAGGTAAGCCTAAACACTTGTAGTTTTCATGTTGTAAAAGGTGTATTTAGAGAAAGATCACTCCATTTTGTCTTGTTTGTCATTAGAATGTCTTAGACTTCTAGGAAGGTCAGTCGTGTCCGCACCCTTGACAGATTCCGTTTAACATGTATGATGAAATGTCTTTAAATTTACTTGCGTGATTATTATAAATGTCTGTCCAACACTTGAGAAGCAATTGCATCTGCTAATGTATTCAAAGACCTTGGAATATGTTGATATTCAATGTAATCAAATTCACGTTCCAAGAGGCGCACTCTCAAAAACAACCTTAATAACACAGGATTTCTAATGGCATAAACTCTATTAAGCTGTAATACAACAAGTTCAGAATCTAACCTCACTATCAAACGTCGAATTCCAAATGAAATAGATTCGGATAATAATTCAACCACTGCACTGTATTCTGCAATGTTATTCGTTGTTTGACCGAGGCTTACCCCATGCATAGAAACTAACTCGTCAGAGGGCGAATAGATAACCCAAGCTGTGGAAGAGATATTCCGTGTACTACGACAAGCACCATCAGCAAATCCAATGTATGTTTGGAGAGGCGTCGACATCTACAATATCAAGAGTAAAACCAAGATGAGCCAAAATAATGACGAAAAACCACACTTGCTAAGCTAAGCACACTGACTAAACTAACACACTTGCTAGCTAGAAAGTAAATCTAACCTATCTAAAAATTTCTCCATCCACCATTTTAAGCATAATACCTCTTTAGGTAAAGTCCATTTCTGGGTTTGCCCAAAGAGTCCCCATCAAAATCAACTAACTCATAAGCCCCTTTTGCTAGCTTCCGCTTTACAATGTAGGGCCCATGCCACATGGGAACGAATTTTCCAGCACCTAGCTTATCGTTTGCTTGATCATATAATAGTACTAGGTCTCCTTCTGAAAAACTTCGAGGGGTTACATTTTTATCGTACTGAGCTTTCATTCGTTTCGCGTGAGTCTCGATAGCTAAAGTAGCGTCACGTCGAGTCTCATCTAATTTAGCTAAGTATAACAACCGTTTTTCCTCTTCGGAAGTAGCTGGAAGTAATTCGACAGCCATTTGAAGTGATGGGATTTCGCACTCAATAGGTAACACAGCTTCTAAGCCATAAACTAGCTGAAAAGGGGTGAAACCTGTTGAATTTTTCACTGAAGTTCGATATGCCCATAGTGCCGAAAATAACATGTTATGCCAATTCGTTCGATGGATACCAATGATCCGTCGAATCATGACGACTAGAACTTTGTTGATTGACTCAACCAAACCGTTGGCTTGCGGATAATAAGGTGTAGAGCTATCGTGGCGCAAACCAAGCTGGCTTGTAAGTTCAGTCATCATGACATTTCGAAAATGGCTTCCATGGTCCGTAATGATTGCTTGTGGGACACCAAACCTAGTTATGATATGATTGAATACGAAAAGTGCAGCTGTCTTGCCGCTTGCGTCGAATGTAGGCATCGCCTCGGCCCACTTAGTAAAATAATCAACCGCAAGGATGATATACGCATGCCCCCCGGCCGAGTGAGGGTTACAAGTAATAAAGTCAATGCCCCATTTGGCGAATGGACCAGCGGCAATTATAGGGTGGAGAGGAGCAGGTGGAGCGCGCATCTTGCGATCAAACACTTGACAGTTGTGGCATTTTCTGACGGCAAGGATACAATCTTTAAACATAGACGGCCAGAAATAGCCAGCGCGCAACACCTTCTGAGCTGTGGCATACCCAGACATATGACCGCCACATGCTCCAGAGTGACAATCATTCAAAACTCTCTCAGCCTCATCGTGAGTTAAACAACGTCGAAAAACTAAGTCTGCCCCCAGGCGATAAAGTGTATCTCCAATAATTCTGTATTGCTGGGATTGAAACCGAATTTTTCGACGGTTTTCCTTGGAAGTTTCAGGCCGAAAGGTTTGGGTATCGAACTCTAAGTTCCGCCAGAGCGATGTGCTTTATCTCCACGCCCTTTTTATGGCGAGTCCCTGGTCTGCACCACTCCTCGCGGAGATCATCAAGGGATTGGCCACCCGGCCTGGTCCCCGCAAGGTTGAGTTGCTCACCTCTGTTTGGCAAGCCAGTGAGAAAGTATACATCCGAGGGCTCTATCTCGAGCTGGTGCCCTCCAATGTAAAAGCATTGATCTTCAACGTTCCATCGCTCAACTAGCCATTCCAAAAATCTTACCTGGCCCCTCATGCCCGGTATGGTCCAATATTTGTACAATCCACATGTTCTTAAGGCATCCAGAGAGGGTTGGTGGTTAATCGCAGCTTCATCGTCTTCTACATGCTCTCTCTCTCTCCAGTCTAACATGTTTTGGGCCCTGCACATCAAAAGAGTCAATTAGAAATTAATTTGAGAAAATTTGGTGGTTTTTTGAGAGAGTTAGGGTTTTGAAATGCGCCCTTTGCGGAAGACGCACCCCGGATTTTTAGCACAGGGCGTCCGGACGCAGCTCGCCTGAAGACGGACTGCGTCCCCAGACCTTTTTCCCGTGTGAGAAAAAGTCGGGGGACGCGGCTCACCCGAAGGGCACCTGCGTCCGCCGAGGGGCGCATTTTGAACCCAAAACCCCCCCAAAAAATGAAACAGAGACCGAAAACAAAAAACTAAACGGATAAAAATGAAGAGTGGGATGTGTAAAATACCTCGGTGAAGCGGCGTTCGATTCCGACGGTCAGAATGTTTCGTTGGATCCTGAGCGTCTTTGACATATTCAGCGGTAAAGATAGATGAAAAATCATTTTCAAAGACATCATCCTTAGGTAAAAACGAAGATCTGTGATGGAGATCGTCCCATGGTAGATCATCTACACTTAGGATTTCGCGAAGTTGTTCGTCAGATGACACTTCTTCGGGAAACGTTATCCGTTCTAAGGGTGAGGTGAAAAGTGACTCTTCACTGACCACATTCATTTGGTCGGTTGAATGAAAGTCGGTAAAAGACATAAGAGCTTCATAAGCAATCTCATACGGACTCAACGGCATAACATTACCGAGTGAGTCTAGCTCAGAGTCAGAGGGAACATACCAAGGATCATCATAAATAATGTTTTCTGACGTGATCATATGAATTGTTGCGAACGAAGGGTCTGCATTGAGTGGAGGGAGAGGAAAAGTTCCCAGTAAACCGGAATCCTTAACTAAACCTACACCAATGTCCCTATAAGGGATCGTCATCCTGCAAGAGTTCGACTTGGAGTTTGAGAAGTCCAAGTCTAAGAAATCTTTAGTCTTCGCGGAATTGATGTGTGATTTCCCGAGTGCTGACACAGAGACTGTGGCAGAGGAGTCCATTGCGGACGAATCTTTGTTTCTTATTAGCACTGTAGATCCGTGGTATGGGGATATAATCATCTATCTCCAAACCCAAACCTTTCGGCCTGAAACTTCCAAGGAAAACCGTCGAAAAATTCGGTTTCAATCCCAGCAATACAGAATTATTGGAGATACACTTTATCGCCTGGGGGCAGACTTAGTTTTTCGACGTTGTTTAACTCACGATGAGGCTGAGAGAGTTTTGAATGATTGTCACTCTGGAGCATGTGGCGGTCATATGTCTGGGTATGCCACAGCTCAGAAGGTGTTGCGCGCTGGCTATTTCTGGCCGTCTATGTTTAAAGATTGTATCCTTGCCGTCAGAAAATGCCACAACTGTCAAGTGTTTGATCGCAAGATGCGCGCTCCACCTGCTCCTCTCCACCCTATAATTGCCGCTGGTCCATTCGCCAAATGGGGCATTGACTTTATTACTTGTAACCCTCACTCGGCCGGGGGGCATGCGTATATCATCCTTGCGGTTGATTATTTTACTAAGTGGGCCGAGGCGATGCCTACATTCGACGCAAGCGGCAAGACAGCTGCACTTTTCGTATTCAATCATATCATAACTAGGTTTGGTGTCCCACAAGCAATCATTACGGACCATGGAAGCCATTTTCGAAATGTCATGATGACTGAACTTACAAGCCAGCTTGGTTTGCGCCACGATAGCTCTACACCTTATTATCCGCAAGCCAACGGTTTGGTTGAGTCAATCAACAAAGTTCTAGTCGTCATGATTCGACGGATCATTGGTATCCATCGAACGAATTGGCATAACATGTTATTTTCGGCACTATGGGCATATCGAACTTCAGTGAAAAATTCAACAGGTTTCACCCCTTTTCAGCTAGTTTATGGCTTAGAAGCTGTGTTACCTATTGAGTGCGAAATCCCATCTCTTCAAATGGCTGTCGAATTACTTCCAGCTACTTCCGAAGAGGAGAAACGGTTGTTATACTTAGCTAAATTAGATGAGACTCGACGTGACGCTACTTTAGCTATCGAGACTCACGCGAAACGAATGAAAGCTCAGTACGATAAAAATGTAACCCCTCGAAGTTTTTCGGAAGGAGACCTAGTACTATTATATGATCAAGCAAACGATAAGCTAGGTGCTGGAAAATTCGTTCCCATGTGGCATGGGCCCTACATTGTAAAGCGAAAGCTAGCAAAAGGGGCTTATGAGTTAGTTGATTTTGATGGGGACTCTTTGGGCAAACCCAGAAATGGACTTTACCTAAAGAGGTATTATGCTTAAATTGGTGGATGGAGAAATTTTTAGATAGGTTAGATTTCCTTTTTAGCTAGCAAGTGTGTTAGTTTAGTCAGTATGCTTAGCTTAGCAAGTGTGGTTTTTCGTCATTATTTTGGCTCATCTTGGTTTTACTCTTGATATTGTAGATGTCGACGCCTCTCCAAACATACATTGGATTTGCTGATGGTGCTTGTCGTAGTACACGGAATATCTCTTCCGCAGCTTGGGTTATCTATTCGCCCTCTGACGAGTTAGTTTCTATGCGTGGGGTAAGCCTCGGTCAAACAACGAATAACATTGCAGAATACAGTGCAGTGGTTGAATTATTATCCGAATCTATTTCATTTGGAATTCGACGTTTGATAGTGAGGTTAGATTCTGAACTTGTTGTATTACAGCTTAATAGAGTTTATGCCATTAGAAATCCTGTGTTATTAAGGTTGTTTTTGAGAGTGCGCCTCTTGGAACGTGAATTTGATTACATTGAATATCAACATATTCCAAGGTCTTTGAATACATTAGCAGATGCAATTGCTTCTCAAGTGTTGGACAGACATTTATAATAATCACGCAAGTAAATTTAAAGACATTTCATCATACATGTTAAACAAGATAAGCCGATAATAGTGATATATAGATATAGATAGAAGTGTGTCCAAAAATATATACATCGTCTTCGATCATAGGTTTAACACACCTTATGATCGGCAAAATGATAGTGCAAAAAGTCAAAAATGTCACATGTGACTACAAAAGTGACTAGTCAATCACTGGTGGTGCTCTCTGTACGACACCACTGCGCGGGCTATCTTGCGCAGAAATCTCCTAAACGGTCCAGGGACTGCAACCACGAAGCGCTGAAGCCTCATTGGAATGTCATCCATAGTAGTCTCAGGTATATCTGCCGTGAGACGCTCTAGATCATACTCCAAATCGGCTAGTACTTCTGCTGTCGCATCCTGTAAGGCCGGTGCCGGTGCAGCTGGATGTCGTCTGTCGTAAGGCCGGAGATTGGCTGGACGCTGTGGTCCAACATCTGCATTTTTAAAATTTTACTGTTACGTTGAGACGATATATATGAAAAATAAAAAATACATAATTAGAAAACTTGTGAAAATGAAAGTACCTCTGTCATCCCATTGTTCTCCCTGTGGAAGAACCATGTCCGGATCACCTCTGAAATCCATTCCGGCATATGGAAAGTCTTGTATCACAAAAAGCTGGCCCTCTAGCCAGTCGAAGTAACTGTCAGAGAATCGAACCACTGCAGCACCCTCGTCAGGATGCCGGGCCATCACCGCAACCCATCGAACAAGCTTTGGCTCCCGAGGACCCAAGTCATCAACAGTGAGTTGCTGAGGGATCAGCATAGGAACTCTCTCCAAGGCAAAGCTCACGACTAGAGGCCCATATCCAAAAGTCTTTAGTCGTCCGTTCTTTGCCTTGGTTAGTTGGCTCTTCATATGAGCCGACACAGCTTCGCACCAGTTGAAGATGGTGCCTTGGTAACAGTCAACTGCCATCCGCATTTGGGATCCGGAAGCAATGTGCAAGGCGGCTGCGCCACAAATCCTAGTGACCGTAAATGCAATAACTCTAAGTTCCGCCAGAGCGATGTGCTTTATCTCCACGCCCTTTTTATGGCGAGTCCCTGGTCTGCACCACTCCTCGCGGAGATCATCAAGGGATTGGCCACCCGGCCTGGTCCCCGCAAGGTTGAGTTGCTCACCTCTGTTTGGCAAGCCAGTGAGAAAGTATACATCCGAGGGCTCTATCTCGAGCTGGTGCCCTCCAATGTAAAAGCATTGATCTTCAACGTTCCATCGCTCAACTAGCCATTCCAAAAATCTTACCTGGCCCCTCATGCCCGGTATGGTCCAATATTTGTACAATCCACATGTTCTTAAGGCATCCAGAGAGGGTTGGTGGTTAATCGCAGCTTCATCGTCTTCTACGTGCTCTCTCTCTCTCCAGTCTAACATGTTTTGGGCCCTGCACATCAAAAGAGTCAATTAGAAATTAATTTGAGAAAATTTGGTGGTTTTTTGAGAGAGTTAGGGTTTTGAAATGCGCCCTTTGCGGAAGACGCACCCCGGCTTTTTAGCACAGGGCGTCCGGACGCGGCTCACCCGAAGGGCACCTGCGTCCGCCGAGGGGCGCATTTTGAACCCAAAACCCCCCCAAAAAATGAAACAGAGACCGAAAACAAAAAACTAAACGGATAAAAATGAAGAGTGGGATGTGTAAAATACCTCGGTGAAGCGGCGTTCGATTCCGACGGTCAGATTTTCCGCAGCAACCACGGGAAGTTTCTTGTCAAAAGCTCCTTTTTCAACCTCAACAGTGAAACGGTAAAAATGACATGGTAAAAGGTCTTTTTATAGGTTTTTTGGATGAATTAGTTCATTTTTTACCATGAAAAGATGTTTTCAAATGTATTTTTGCCTATTTTAAACAGGTATGAGTAATGTGTCGCTTTTGTGCAGGACGAAGGGATTTCAAGGGAAATTGTAATTTTTCACAAACAAAATTTCAGAGTCATCTTTTAAGCCCTTTTCTGACTCCTAAAACATGAAAAGATCGCCGAGTGTTTCTTTTTCACTCGTTAAAACGGAATTAAAAGACGGTCCCCTTTTAGCTCTTTTCTGACCGTAAAATCAGGAAAAGATTGCCGGGTTTTTGTCGTTTCAAACTCGATAAGGAAATAAAACGACGTGTCTTTGATCGCTTTTTACTTTTCAGGTCAACGATACTATTATGAAAGTACTCCTTGGTCGCAAGATCAAGCGGTTCCCCCAGGTATTATTTTATACTTTTTCGGGCTTGAGGGACACAAATATACGAAAAAGTTCAACGTGGAGTTTCCTTAAGTTTTTCAGACTCTCTAAAATTGAAAAACGCCGAGTTTCTCCTATACTGGGCTCGTTAAACTTTTACAGTAAAGGACCTGTTCAATTACAAACAGGAACGAACCACTCCTTCCTAGGGTTCGCATTTAAACTAGGTTGGACTCGTCCGAAGGATGAGCTTATAATCAAGCATATGTTATCCTCCTCAAGCTTGTTAAAAATAAAGAGGTACTTGCCAGAAATGGTGGGGGAAAAAGAGAAGAATGAACCTATTTGTCACCTTTTGCCTCAGAAGAAACTTTATTACCGCTCTTGAACACGACACTTTTCATTCACCTGGGTTGGGAAATCTTTTACCTCACAGTTGACTAAATCACTTTGAAAATCTTTAACCGGGTTCAGGGATCAACTTTGAGTTATTCGTCACCAAACCATCTGTTGTGTCGTTATGTGTTCAAGAGGTCTGCAAGGAAAACTTTCATCTGCAAAATACTTGTCATCCATTGACCATCCCTGAGTCAGTCCTTACAGCAACATTTCTTCAACTTGAACAATGATTTCGTGTTGCAGGCTTGCCTGCAACGGGTCGCTTTCTATCGACATCGACACATTATCTAGAAAGATGACTTAGGAATCGACAGTACCTTGAAGTCTGCATGCATCAATGGCAGGTTTCTCGCCTTTGACGTCAGTTTACATCATTGACTTTCGATCAGAGGATTCCGTGAAGTGTTCGACATCAAAACATCTATTCACATTTCACGGGTTGTGCTTGGTACTTTGAGAACCATTGACATTACTGGTGGTTTCTCTCACGCTTGTTAACAGTTTACATCATTGACTGGTAATCAAGTGGTTTCTACCATGTTCGACATCGAATCATTTAATCACATGGCTAGAATCGTACCAATTCGGGAAGTAGAAGTGAAGACCCTGGATCTAGTTTCTACCATCCAGGCTGCGAGGAGTTTTGTATTCATTATCTATGTAGACTAATCATAAACAGATGGCTGCGTCCATACTGTGTCTACAAAAGTCTATAAAAATGATGTACTGCAAGATCATTCCTGTATCAGAATAGTTAGTCCATTAGTTAAAGTTTTGAATCTGAGTATGGGAATGCCTACCTCAGTGATGATATAATCTTATCCATGTATTTTGTGTTGAAAATGCAGGTTCCAACCAGGCCATCCACAAGGCAATCCTTGAAATGATAAAGCGCTTCACCCTTCCTAGAATTACAAAACCCTATTCTATTCCAGGCTTCGCACTTTAGGGGGCAATCTGTTACACTAAAAAATGTCACCTTGACTACTTACAGTTAGTATGGCTCCAATCAACAAGTCATGCTACCCTCTTAGGCAAGTCTCATGCCTCTGTTATCCATCTCAAACTCAAAGAAGAGAGAAAGTCTTGTAAAAATCATGTTTATCTCTGGGGTCGCAGGTTCTCTCTAGCCTTACCTGCGGGGACGCTGACCATGTTCACAAAATCTGCGTCCATGGACGCTCTGTATGTTAAAGGACAGGTGCGTCCCTCTGTAAAAGGCAAAATGCGCGAGTTTTATCTTGAAAAAGTTACTTGTGGTTACTTCTAGAACATTCTAGAGGTCGGTTTGATGAAATGGATGCGCCTCCAGTTGGTTCATGTATCTCTATTAAGGGGGAACTTATCCCATCAATAAGGGAGCTATCCCACCCATAGAGGGGGATGATCCCATTGATAGTGGACCTGAATAACCTCTTTACAGCACTATAAATGAAGGCATTGAGCCAGAAGGAGAGGAGGTTGGAGCTATACATTTTCTTTGGGTAAATGCTGCAGGATTTAGGTCTTCCATTAGAGCCTTTGTGAGGAGAGATTGTCTTCACTTGATTCTACTTGGGAGAGGGTGAGCTTTGTCAAAGTAGAGGAAAACCCTTGATGGACCCTGGGAGGAATTTGCACAACACCAAGGCCAGGTTGTAAGAGTTTCTTTGTTTCGTTATTAATACAAACTGGTTTATTTTTCTCAATAGCTTGTGTTAATGAGTTATTTCATGTGTTCCTTGGTCTGCATGTTGAATATATGTTTTATTATATGAAATGCAAGTGCTTGGTAATTGTTTGATTGTTTGTGGTTGCAGGAATTGACTTGAAGGAGGAGCTCATCCGGATCGTCAAGAACGGACTTCAACAACAGCGTTTTGGAATAAGGTAAGCCTAAACACTTGTAGTTTTCATGTTGTAAAAGGTGTATTTAGAGAAAGATCACTCCATTTTGTCTTGTTTGTCATTAGAATGTCTTAGACTTCTAGGAAGGTCAGTCGTGTCCGCACCCTTGACAGATTCCGTGTGACAATGCTTATTTGTTTACTTTTTAGGAGGAAATTTTCCAAGCCTAATCCTCTCAAAGTTCCTGATTAAAACTCAAAAGCAATAAATTAAAAATAAAAAAAACAAATAAGAAACTAATAGACAGAAAAAACCTAATGGATCATTCCCAAGTGGAGTATCCAACTCTTTTTACTAGAATTTTCCTTTGTTTCTAGAGTATTGATCCCACAGATCTACCCAAGACCTGTGACAAATAGTTGTATCTATTGCCTACTCAACCCCTTTTGACTTGCATGTAAACAAAACCAGAATAGATAGGTAGATAGATGAGAGACATACCTTATCTTGGAAGGTATGTGGTTGTTTTCTCCTAGTGGCTATAACCCTTGATATCTATCTCCTTTCTCCTCCATCCTATAACCTACAAATAGTTTAGCAAAGTGCATCAAATACTACAACTTGCAGTAATGTTAGCACTAGAAAAATAAAAGCCAAAAAAGCATGTGCATTTTCATAACCAAAATAATAGCAAAACAGGGGGGGAAGCAAATCTTTGAAGTATACCAAAATAGTTATGATATTTAAGCTACTTGAGGTCCTTGTCCTTAGCTCCTACTCCCACCAAAACTCATAGTCTAACTCACTACTTGTGTTGGCTTATCATAAGGCGAAACTGAGTTTTGACATCAGTTACCTATGTTCACTTCTCTCTCCTCTTATCCTCATGGAGATATTTCATTTTATAGATGAGTTAGAAAAGCGATTAGATGAATCTAGACACCTTTTTGACTAAGTCTTTAGTACCTTCATCCTTATTAGGAGATTTGATCACTTTTTGACCCTTATCCATGTGCATTAGCAACCCTAGCTATTATCACCAAAAAATTGATCATCTAACCATAACTTATTAGATGGATCGAAGTACACCATGTAGGAAATTTTACCATAGTAAAATTGCTTTCACTATAAGAAATTGCTTAATAAACCACATTTATTAAGTTATTCGTGGTTAAGCCCATGAAGAATAATTAAATAAATCACTATTTATTTAATTATCTTCTAGGAATAATTAATTAAACCATTGTTTAACTAATATTCCTTGTCATATTTTACCCAATTATGAGAAATAAATAGATAAATCATTATTTATCTTATTTTTCTCTAGGAATAATTAATTAATCATTATTTAGTTATTATTCCTTGTTAAATTTAACTAAATCTGCTAGGAATACTTAAATAAATCATTATTTGTTTACTATTCCTTAACCATATTTCTTGAGATGATAAATAAATCATTTATTTATTATTCCTAAATAAAATTATTTAGCTAACTTAAATACTTTTTCCCTCCAATCAAATATAATAAAATATTCCAAATGGTTAATCCTAGAATTTGGTTAATACAATTTTATTATGTCCCATTATTCCAGAATAACCTAATATTTTGTTATAAATAAAAGGGTTGGGTTTACACATTGTGGAGAAAAGAGAGACTACAAAGCTGAAGACATTGAATATAAAACCCTTATATTTATAACAAAATATTAGGTTATAATGAGAAATAATAAAATATTATTAACCAAATTTTAGAATTAACCATTTGAGATATTTTATTATATTTGGTTGGAGGGAAAAAGTACTTAAATCGGTTAAATACTTTTATTTAGAAATAATAAATAAATAAATGATTTATTTATTATCTCAAGAAATATGGCTAAGGAATAATAAACAAATAATGATTTATTTAAGTATTCCTAGGGGATTTAGTCAAACCTGTCAAGGAATAATAACTAAATAATGATTAATTAATTATTCCTAGAGAAAAATAAGAAAAATAATTATTTATCTATTTATTTCTCATAACCCGGTTAAATATGACAAGGAATATTAGTTAAACAATGGTTTAATTAACTATTCCTAGAAGATAATTAAATAAATAGTGATTTATTTAATTATTTTTCATGGGTTTAACTAGAAAAAACTTAACAAATGTGGTTTATTAAGTAATTTCTTATAGTGAAAACAATTGTACTATGGTAAAAGTGGCCCTACATGGTGTACTTCGATCCATCTAATAAGTTATGGTTAGATGATCAATTTTTTGGTGATAACACTAGCTGCTTCAATGCTCTATGATTGTGCGTTTGGAGCATTCAAACCTTCCATATAGGGCTAACTAGAGCATTGCAAATCTATTTGTCATTATCCTAGGGGTGTTGAAGGAGAAAAATATGACCTTTACTAGGGTTTCCATGGAGTTTTTGTTGCATTCCATGCTTCTTCATGTGTTACTTCTTTAGTAGGCTCAACAGAGTGTCATTTTGATATATAACAATATAATTTAATGTCTTCATCATATTTTCCACCACTTTGAAGCTCCACCAAAAGAATAAAAAAAATGCCACAACGGGACTCATTTCATATTCCTTTATTATCCTCAACCACTCCTTGGGTTTAATTTAATCTTTATCTTCATCTCCACTAAATTTAGGTATTTCCATCGATCCTTAATTGAAGTATAAACTAAGCCATCAACTTAAAATTTCAATATTAACAATAATGATCTCAAATAGTTATAGTTCTTTTCCAAGTATATTATTCTATGTTTTCTCTTTCCAACAACTTTTGAATCACTTCAATCAAACTGTTGGGCCTCAAATATGCCCATGTTTTCATCATTCAATACCACCATTCATAACCTATATTCATGTACTATTACACTCATTTCACACCATAATTCCATCACTTGTCACCAATTCACGCCTTACGCCTCATGGTCGATTATCATTAGTTTTCTTATATTTTCTATGATTAAATATTATTTTTCCATGATTTACTAATGATGATTTTGCTAATTTCATTTGTCACAGGGTTCCATTGCCGAAATTCTTCACAAGTCAGTTGAACTAGTTGGTTCAAGTAGAGTACAGGAATATCCAATTTGGGGTTTTGACATTTCGGCACACTTCCGAGGAAGACCTAGGGAGATTATTGTCCAAAAAAATGTTTTAATAACTTTCCATGTGTTGGATTGCAACCAAGTCGCACATGTGGGTCCCTAGGAGCTAATTAATGAATCTGCTCAAAATGTGCATAATTTCCAAACTGCCAAGTTTGACCTCGATTGGGGTGCAACTAGAGGTGAATGTGGAAAATATGAGAAAATATGTTTGTTAAACATATAACCAATTATCTATATCCAAAACCGTTTATTCATATTCAAATTTTTCTAAAAGTTATAAGTGGGTCTTGGAGGATGTTCTATAAAAAATAACTGTTTTTCCAGAGTTATAGAATCTTGCAAAAAGAGTTAGAAAACCAACTTTGGGCACGATTTTTGAGGAGATGGATTTGAATAAGACAAATACAAGAGAGGTGTTTGTTGAAAACATAACAATTTAGGTTCCCTCCAAACAGTTTTCCAAAATTTACCATGGTTAGGAGGATATGCCAATATCTTTAGGGTCAGTTTGTTAAAATTGTTCAATTTTCCATAATTGAGGAAAATGACTAAATCGCCTTGTAAATCTTATAAATGGCTCAGCCATGGTTTGTATTGTAAGATTTGGAAGTTTGTAAAAGGAAGAGAAGCAGGGAAGGAATAAAGGGTGGATTGAAGCTCTTTTGTAATAATAATTGAATCTTAATTGAATTTTGCTTCATCTCTAAATTCTTTGCAAGTATTATGACTATGTTTTGAATTTTATTTTTATTGAGTTAGTTTAGACTTTCTCTAGGAGTGGCCAAGGCCCACCACAATTGGAAACAAGTCCTTTAGCTTATTTAGATCATAGGATTTACATTCAAAGTGTGAATTTCATCTGTTGTTTGAAATCTAGCATCATTCTGTACTTAAAACTCTGTCTTGTAGATTTGAAATTAAAAATTATAGAATTCATTCAATTAGAAGTCTTCTTGTTCTTCATAGCATAATCATTTCTTTGTAAGAGCAAGTCCGAGTGTGAATTCGATTACACAAGTAGAGATATTAGTTTAATAAATATTGATTTGACTTTCATTTACTTTTGAGTTTCAATTGTGAGTTTCCTGATTATGAAGAGTGAGCTTTCTTTTGAATGATTTATTTCATTTAGATTAGGAGCCTTGAATTGAAAGTTTTTCATAGATTAAGTTGCAATGAGTTCCTTTTAATATATATTTAAAGTGAGAATTGCTATCATAGGTGTTCTTTTTGAGCAAGTGCATGGTGTGTCCTTTTAAGAATTTCTTTTATAGCAGTAATTGGTGTTCTTTTATAATAGTAAAACAATAAATTGACTTTGCACTCAAATTTAGGTTAGATGCTGTGATCTTGTGTTACATGTGCTTGTGCCTTGAAGCTTCTGAGTCCCAGATTGATAATTTAATGTTAGAATTATAACACATATGATTTCCCCAACATTTTTGGCATCGTTGCCAGGGATGTGCTAAAGGGATTATAGTGTAGTTTCTTTCACAAGTTTTCTGTGTGGTGAGGATTTTGATGGACAATCAAAGGGTGAAGAGAGGATGGTAAGACGTGAGTGAGGAGCCATGCATCCACTATAGTGGGGTTTCTCCAAAGTTTGGTTGTCCAATTAATAAAGTTTGATGAGTTTTATTGCAATCAATTCTTTTTCATTTAGATTAAAAATTTCAAGCTCTTAAAATGATAAAACATTTTTGGGGTGTTGTAAGAACCCCCAGGTACTAATCCATGTTATGAGACAGGGATCATCAACTAGCAGGAGAAATTCAAAGAATGGTTAAGAGCTTGAAGGATGTCCCTCAAAGCACTTTCTCAAATCCTAGCAGTAGTTGTGGTATCTGCTTCTCAAGAAGAATTCATCTTGACCGTATTAAGGAAATTATCTATCTCTCCACAACTAGAAAAGGATTTGGAAGTCTACATTGATTCTTATAGCCTATCTACCAAGGAGATCAAGAAATCATGTACCAAATCCGATGAGGAGCATCTTGCTGAACCTAAGATTGAGGAACTTTCACCATGTCCTTCAGCAAGCCTTGTATGCATTCCAGAGACCTATTATCTAAGTTTACCTGGGATGACCGAGGAGGACTTTTAGAGTGGTCCAAATGAGGAAATGAGCTAATACCACTAGTATTACATCAAGATTTGGTTCCATATCACAATTCAGTGAAATTACCACTCTCATCTTGAACTACAATTTGTATCACATCTTTCAAAACTGTTGATTTTTCATGCTCATGTATATTCTAGATTTTATATGTTTAATTTGAGCATGAATATATCCTTGTGCCTGATCTACACATGGATTCATTGGAAGTTCTCTTTCACTTTGAGAAGGACACTTTTTCTTTAGTATAGTAGGAAATTTAGTATTGTAAATAAATTAAAATAGTAAATAGAAAAATAAGTCCTTTTGTGAAAACCAGCTTGTCTGGCGCAACTGGACAAGGAATTTTCTTGAAAACCAAATAACTAGTGGGCAAGGTTCCCAATAAAGTTTGTAAATTTGTATGAGTTCTTTAAATCATGTATCTTTCAATTCATTATGTTTATACTCGAGTTGGTTGATGTGGGATCCCTTAAGGTCCACCTGCCAATAAACCTTGTCCCATTGACATCAACAAATTATTTGGGACCAAGGTTAGGGTCAAATAAGGTACTTGGGAGCCTGCATGCCTTAATGGCAATTATCCTTGTCATATAAGGAAATACATAAATTTTTATTAGTGAATGAATTGTGCAATCCATTCGACTTGGACAAATCCATTCATGGATGGTAGAATGTACATAGTACCTTGATTCCCATTGACATCAAAGGTGGGATATCTTGAATTCATTAATGACATCCTCAATGGCCGATAATCCAATAAATCTTGCTTATGTTCGACATCTAAACCATTTATTCAAATATGCAAGATTTCACATGGGCATGTAGCAGTTGAAGACTATATGGTTTTGTGATCTCAACATATATTTGCAGTAGTTTGGATTTTTGTATCAACATCTCCATTGTCATTTGCAGTAGTAGTCACCTTTCCTCCATTTTTAGGGACATACAACTCCTCAGGCATGGGGGAGAAGGGGAACTTCATTTCATGCTTCATCTTTCTTCAACAGATCAGATCAACAGTCTCATCAACTCCAGCCATTCCATCCTCCACTTCATCTTGTAGCTATCATCATGGTAAAGGTAAAACTTGAGGCAAAGTTGGCTTAAGATTCTTTAATTCATTAGAGATTTAAGAAAGCTTTGATGATTAACCACCACGTATTTCGTATTTTTTGTCTTCCATATACCCTCCATTTTCAAAGTCCTCATTTGTAATAGAACACATGCTACTCTAATAATGTCATAATCATGAAAAGAAGAGTATATTGGTTCATGTAAAAAAAATGAGTAACTATAGTGCCTTCCCCTCCTACATTCACACATATTGTGAGTTGAATGTATCCAATAGAGGATGAAGTCATTTCTTCCTTTCATAAAGGAACCATCCATAAGCATTGGTCTCAAAAAAATCGAGTATGCAAGCACCTATTTTACCATCTCCATCACCACCTCATCTCATCCACCATTTCCATTGCCACCTATCATCTCATTTATCATTTCCCCCTACCACATCTATTGTTTATCCTCAATTTTTATTGCTATGAAAATCAAATATGTGGTAGTCAAATATGAATGATGTTTCTCTACAAGAACCAACACCCTCAAATCTTCACACAATGTTGCTCCACAAAAACAAACCCTGCCTAAAGCCATGATGCCATAAAATCTATATATGAGAAAAGTCCTTATTTGCATGAGGACATGAAAATCCTTAGGGATGGGGGGATGTTGGGCCTCAAATATGCCCATGTTTTCATCATTCAATACCACCATTCATAACCTATATTCATGTACTATTACACTCATTTCACACCATAATTCCATCACTTTTTCGCCAATTCACGTCTTATGCCTCATGGTTGATTATGATTAGTTTTCTTATATTTTATATGATTAAAGATGATTTTTCCATGATTTAATAATGACGGTTTTTCTAAGTTCATTTTTCATAGGGTTCCATCACCGAAATTCTTCACAAGTCAGTTGAACTAGTTGGTACAAGTAGAGTACAAGAATATCCAATTTGGGGTTTCGACATTTTAGCACGCTTTCAGGGAAAACAACGCAAGTTTATTGTCCAAAATAATGTTTTAATACCTTTCCATGTGTTGGATTGCAACTAGGTAGCACATGTGGGTCCCTACAAGCTAATTAACAAATATGCTCAAAATGTGCACAGTTTCCAAACTGCCCAGTTTGACCTCGATTTCCATGCCGTTGGAGGTGAATCTAGAAAATATGAGAAAATTTGTTTGTTAACCATCTAACAAATTATATATATCCAAAACCGTTTCTCCAGATACGATTTTTTCTAAAAGTTATAAACGGGTCTTGGAGGAAGTTTTATAAAAATAACTGTTTTTCTAGAGTTCTAGAATCTTGTAAAAAGAGCTAGACAGCCAACTTTGGGCACGATTTCCGAGTACTTGGATTTGAATGAGACAAATACAAGAGATTTTGTCTTTTAAAACATAACAAGTTAGGTTTCCTCCAAACAATTTTCCAAAATTAACCATGGTTAGGAAGTGTTGTGGCCAGCAACAACCCCCTTTATTATTTAGTTTTCTCACTAATACTAAATAAGTGGGGACCCTTATCCATAAAATTTAAAAAATAAATTAGGACTTATATTCCCTTTTTGAATAAATCTTACTATCATAAACTTAGGAGAATACCTGAAAATCTAAAAAGACTTAAGTTTTATGATAAGTTCGAACAAAACCGTTCTCTCAATAAAAAGTGTCGCATCGCAAAAAGGTAATAGATGCTTTCCTACAAACAGAATCCTAAGATTGCGAAATCACGATGCGAGATCACATACTAAATAAATTCATCGCATCACAGTTTTCATGTGCTTCAAGTATCACTTAAAGTGAAATACCTCAAATTGCCAATATGCGATGGTGCATCTCGCAAATCGCATTGCACAAAAAACATATGGTAATGGATGATTGCCACACATAACGGATCTGTGATATTGCGAAGCAAATCGCAAAATCGCCTTATCGCATATCTGCAGGGCTCATCGTTTGAAAAATCTTTTCCATAAACCAATGCCCAGTTATGCGTGTTAATGTTAATTTAATGAGTTAGTTGGCAATCATTAATGAAATATGGTTTTGATCTAATCGAAGAGCCATTTCACGTAAGGTGATATATTTTATATGATTTTGGCATTTAAAGCTTTCCCATCACCTTTTTCTTATCATTACTCTTTCCTCATTTAAAAATTGCAAGAGCGAAAAGCAAAGAGGTATACATAGTAGTGTTCAAAATATTATGGAAAAGAAAGGAAAGGCTCCGAGTTTTGAAGACAAAGAAATGACGCCCTTTTACACAGACACCACCTATAACAAATAAGCTGGCGTTACTACTTGGGAAGGCATGCACAGTCTACTCGAGAAAGAAAATCCCAGAGTAATGGAGGTTACAACTACTGCAGACTCAAGCGGTTGTCTGAGGCATCAATTACAGAACTAGCATGCTCATTCTTGCACCGGATAGCGGCGAGGCCCAAAAAGTGAGCAAGAGGTGAAAAATAGCACCGGGGAATCACGCATCGCCAGGAAAAACCTCTTGAAAAGGAAAGCATATAATCACTCAGTCGCCTGTATGCCCGGAAAATTGTAGGAAAAAGTGCTAAAAGCGAAAGGCAAAACCCAAGCTCTAAAAACCAGTGGTATTTATCAGGGATATCCTCCAGTGGTATGTAAATTTCTACCAAAGGTGCAGCATCTACAAGCAAGCTAGAGACAAAAGGCTCAAGAAAGGGTAGAGTCCATCAAAAGGTTGACCAAGTTAAATTGGGATTCTTACTTGTAGCACTTGGTTAAACCACACAGTCAGTGCATGACTCTCAAATGTCTCACTAATTTTGCCAAGAAGATGGCGCTAGCACTTGTCGATTCTGTTTTCGCAGGACAGCTAAATTCTATGGTTGGCCAACCAACTCTCCTCAAGCTAATGTTGGATTCTTGCGACTACAAAGATTAGATACATAGATAGTTAATTGCTAGTTTTACTTTTAGATTCAGTTTTAGTTTTATTTTTGCTTTATTTTTGCCTAAAATGAGGACGGTCATTTAAACCGCCTCCTATATTTTTGTAATAAACGATTTTTAGATTTAGCTAGTAGTATTTAAACCTTTCTCATGCATTTAGAGAAGGGTCCTGAAATTTATCAAAAACTTGCCCTCAGAACATACACTTTTGCACCCTCCAAGGAGGTTTTGATGAATGAATGGAACAAGATTTATTGACATCAGTGTTTAATATTTGCCACTGAAATTGCACTTTTGTACTCTTAGTAGATGTTGAATTAAGAAGAGATAAATCATTATTGCTGGAGCTCATGAGTAGAACTCATTATAAATGGTACTTTTATGTCTTAACAATTTCTGCTTATGTGTTAAGGTGATATTCATGTTTAGTTATTTATATGTGAATGCCTGAATGCTTGAGTTATCATTTGGCACTTCTGTACGGTGATAGCCATTTATTTATGCTTATTATATGAGTGAATTATTATGTGATATGTTTTCATAACTGTTCGGCTAACTTTTTATACTAAACAGTTCATCTTTATTGAATTCTTTTCTTATAGCAATTGAATGATCTTTATTACCAATTGCTGTAGAAATTATTTTAGATCACATAATTAAAAGATTAAATCTCGGGTTAGTTTTAGAATTAGATATTTTTGTTCATTAGAATACAATTGCATGTTATTAAATTAGACTTAGAATAAAAGCATTTTACTTATAAATTATTAGGAAGGAAATATCAATTCTCAACACACACACATGAATTGGGAAACTAGTCCCATATCCCCAGTCGGACCCACTATACCAAACGGAAAAGAAGCTGTTAACCAAGGTCTGGATCGGGTGGGTATCCCCCTTGTTGTAGACCCAATTTTCGGGGCTTCAAAATATTTGGCGCTAGAAAGAGGGCCTCGAACTATGAATGGCAAGTAAATCTAAATCTAAATACCATTCTAAGAGTAAATCACCCTCATCATCTCCCACAACTTCTCCATCACATTTAGAATCTTTAAATCTTGAGCGAGAAGCCGATAAAACAAAAACCACTACCACAAACCTGAATATTTAAGAGAAATCTACTGTTGAACCTCCTGAAGTTGAATCTTTGATCCATAAACTTCAACGATTTTCTATATCACCCCAAAAATCTGAAAAATCTCAAGGTAGTGTGACTTCGCAATATAACCCTTCTCATCCCCTTACCAGATTGCAGAGTGAAAAGTTTGGTATCGAACCAACTGAATTACCTCTACCTACAAGGAAGAGAGCAAGGAAATCACCTAAAGGGTTTGATAGTGAGACTCTTTCATCATCATCATCCATCTCAACCTCTCCACCACGAAGTCAACCATCCACTCCTCCACTTCAAATTATTGTCCACCAGACCACTGGAACTTCAACATCTCCTTCTCAATCATCTAGAACTGTAATATCCTCATCTTCCCAACCACAAGGATCATCTTCTGTGCTTTCCTCTGTTAGTAGTTCAACGATGGCCCAAACTCCATGGAATAACCCAGGGGCAGTATTAATGCCTGCGCCCTTGTGTCAATTACTGGCCCATCCTGAAAAATGGCTACCTAAGTTTAATCTTGAAGCAGGCATGCTAGCAAAAGAACACATAAACAACTTTATGTTATCTATAAATCTCAATGGGGTTACTAATGAAGACACTATTGTCCGGCTCTTTCCTTACACTTTACAAGGAGCAGCCGAATCATGGTATTTCTCATTACCATCTGGATCTATCACTAGTTGGGATATTTTCCAAGAACAATTCTTGACTAAATTCGGTGATGACAGGTCCACTGTGACATTGATCAATGACCTGTCTAACCTTAGGGCTGAATCAAGGGAACTTGTCAAAGATTTTAACTCGCGTTTCAATAAACTTTTGAAAGAAATTCCTACCGCCTCCAAGCCTAGCGAAGAAGTTCGAAGTGAATGGTACATATCTGCTCTACCATCAAACATAGCAATCTTCGTTGATAGAGCTAACAAAACAACTTTAGCTGACAATATGAAGGAAGCAATAGTGGTAGAGAAACGTATCATAGCCTTAGAAAAGAAAAACGCCTTTTAGGAACGTAAATCTAAGAAGGTTACTTTTAAAGAAGATCCAAAGAAAAGATAGTCCAAAGACCCATTCGATTTAGAAGGATTATAGAAAGTTTTAAAAACCATGTCTAATGAGATGGTTGACATTAAAAAACAAGTAGCAGAGATTTCTTCTAAAAAGTCTTACAAACCTTATAGAAGAAATCCTTCAACTGATTCAAAGCCTCCCAATGTTATTACAAATGATGAATCAGAAGAAGAAGAAGAGGAAATTTCCCACGAGGAGCCTACTGATGAAGAAGAAGTTGTAGAAGTACAGGAAATGTGGGATTTCATCCTTCTAGATGAAGAGGATCAAGAAGCATCACCAGTTAGTACTAGAAGTAGAAATCAACTCGATCCTCCTCAACCTGCTCCTCAGCCAAAGAGTGCAAGCCCAATGTCTAAGGATAAAGTCGCAGGTAAGAAAACGTCACCCAAAGCGACTCAAACAAGCCCAGTCCAAACAGATTCACCAACTCCATCTAAAACATTGATTGTTTCTTATGAGATGGAGTATAATATCGTAGAAGACATGAAGAAGACTAGGGCTAACATTACTTTTTATGAATTGAGCAAGTTAAAACATCAACAAAAGCTACTTTTGAAAGAGTTACACGCAATACCAATTGCACCTCTGCCTACCACTATAATCTCGCAAGCTTCTCACAAGATGGGAAGACCTCCAACTAATGTGACTAGTAAAGTTGATCCAAACGATATCGCTCTAATTGGAGGAAGGTCAAGATCTCATACTCCTCCATTTCTTCTTACTTATGAAGTTTTCAACAAAAATTTGCATAATTGTTTAGTTGATTCAGGAGCTTCATCTAATATTTTGCCTAAATCAATATGTGCAAATATGAATGTTCAACCTCAAAAATCTGCAGTATGCATAGTTCAACTGGACCAGTCGCAGGTTGAAGTGATCAATGAACTAAATCAGGTTACCATAAGGCTATCATCTAATCGAAATGTATGTCAAGTTATTGACATTTTAGTTGCAGACATTCCAGAATTTTATGGCTTAATTCTTAGCAGGGATTGGTTTGAAAAGATTCATGGATATTTTGCAACTGACTGGTTGCATATGTGGCTCCCTTACAATGGTAAACCAAATCAAATAAAGGTTGAGTGAGAAAGGCATCAAAAATACATAGTAACAGAATTGGAAGGAGAAAATGAACCTGTAGCATACAACAACAATATAATTGGCAACTATTCTGTTGACTCTTTCTTAGGAAATTTCAATGCTCATACTTCGCCTTACTTAGAACATTCTGTTTTATCTCAAGTAGAAAACGTTTCTCAAACAAATAGTTCTAAATGTGTTAATTTCATAGATAGTCCTGTAAATAAATCTTTATTTTGGAAGTTATTTTTTGATGGTTCTAAGTCTAACGATGGAGCAGGAGCAGGATGCGTATTAGTTAGCCCAGAAGGAAACAAAACCATGCTAACTTGTAGACTCGAGTTCGATTGCACCAATAATACTGCAGAATACGAGGCTTTAATCCAAGGATTATACAAAGCAATCAGACTAGATATCAAGTATCTACAAGTTTTTGGAGATTTTGAAATTGTAATTAGACAGGTACGAAATACTATACATTGTCTATTAGGTCATTTAAAGCATTATCAATCTTTAGTACAAGATCTAACTGAACATTTTATAGCATTTAATATTTCATCAATTCCCAGACTTCAAAATGCTAGTGCTAACCTCTTGGAAAACGTAGCTTCCAAGCTCATCCCCTTAGAAGACTATAGCCCGGATATATTCTCAATTGAATTAATTTTTAGACCCTTGATTCCTGATAACATCACCAATTGGAGAATTTTCAACGATGATCCTGATATTGTAAGCTTCCTCACATCAGAATGATCTTACACTAATCAGATTATAGATGGAGACCAACATGACAAACAGTTGCAACAAGATAGCACTAATAACGCTATGCCAAAATCAGTAGTCAAATTGGAAGACCTATATGATTTGAAAGACTGATTCAAAAGATCTACCAATTCAAAACTTCAAAGTTCAACTCTGAACTATCAATTAGTAAATCTACGAATTGATACCAAGCCGCAGAATATCAATCTAGGTCTTGGCCTAGCCCCTAAAGAAAGATTAGCATACATTTGTCTCTTGAAACAATACAAAAGTGTCTTTGCCTAGAACTATGATGAACTTAAGACTTACGACACTTCTATCATTCAGCATACTATCCCAATGATAGGCAATGAAAAACCTGTCCAACATAAGTTGGGAAAAATCCACCCTAATTTGGAAAATCATATTAATTCTGAGCTCAATAAATTATTGAAAGCCAAAATCATTTTTCCTGTTCGACATTCTAAATGGTTTTCCAATATGGTTCCCATTAGAAAGAAAAATGGAGACATTAGAATTTGCATTGACTTTCGAAATCTTCACAAAGCCTGCCAAAAAGATAATTTTCCTTTGCCTCCCATGGAGAAAATATTACAAGCAGTTGCAGGATCAGAATTAATGTCCTTTTTGGATGGTTTCTCTAGCTATAACCAAATTTTGGTCCACCCTGATGATAAATTAAAGACCACGTTCAGAACCAAATGGGGTACTTATGCATATCAAAAGATGCCTTTTGGTTTGATCAACACTAGAGCCACATTTCAAAGGGCCATGGACATCGCATTTAAGGGATTAGTAAACAAATCAGTAGTAATCTACTTGGATGATATAAATGTATATTCTAAGAAACGAGGTAATCATCTCAGAGATTTGAAACAGATCTTCCAACATTGTCAAAGGTATGGAATTTCACTTAATCCAAAAAAAAACCTTTTTTTCATTAAGTGAAGGAAAAGTTCTTGGATTTATAGTGTCAAAATCTGGAATCCATATTGATCCCGACAGAATCAAGGAGATTTCTGAAATATCCTTGCCTCACAACAAGAAAGCTATGCAATCCTTCCTTGGCCAGATTAATTTTGTAAAGAGATTTGTTCCAGACTTTTCAAGGATTGTATCTCCCTTACAAGCAATGATTAAAAAGAATTCAATTTTTAAATGGGGCCAAGAAGAATATGAAGCATTCAATCTGATTAAACAAGCGATTGTAAATGCCCAATCTTTAGCCACTCCAAATTTCTCCGATCCTTTCATTTTATATACATTTTCCTCTGATAGATCATATGCTGTGATTTTCACTCAAGAAAATCAAGATAAGGCGGAAGCCCCAATTGCCTTTTTCAGTTCAAATCTACAAGGGGCAAAATTAAATTATTTTGACGTCGAAAAGCAAGCTTACGCTGTTTTCAAAGCGATCAAACATTTCAGACTCTTCCTACTTAAAACCCATACAAAAATCATAGTGTCATTTCCAGCGGTAAGAAATCTCTTAGTACAGAAAGATGTGGGTGCAAAGAGAGAAAATTGGGTTACTGCTTCACAAGAATACGATGCTGAAATTAAACTAGCAAATATTGTAAAAGGTCAAGGCTTTTGTAAAATGCTAGCTGGAGCATCGATAATATCCGAAATACCATCTTCAGAAGTACAAATGTATGAGGTAAGCCTAAACGATATTGAATCATTATACACTGATATCATATTTTATCTAAAGAACAGATATGCTCCTTCGAACCTAGATTATACAAAGAAAAGATCCCTAAGGTTGAAGGCTAAACAATATCAACTCATAAACATTGCACTTTTTAGGATGAATTATGATTCTATTCTCCTTTGATGTCTTGAAAAATCTGAAGCTGAAAAGGTGTTGCAGGAACTCCATGATGGACCAGTAGGTTGACATTATGCTAGAGATACTACAGCACATAAAATCTTGCGCGTAGGGTACTATTGGCCTACATTATTCAAAGATGCACATAGCTATGTAAGGAAATGTCAAGTTTGTCAAACTGTTGCTGGGAGACAAAAGAAACCATCATTGCCTTTGCAACCAGTCAATATCAATCAACCTTTTGATCAATAGGGATTGGATATAATAGGTGAGATCATTCCTCATTCTTATGAACAACATAGGTATATCCTTACGGCTACAGATTATTTTACTAAATGGGTAGAAGCAATTCCTCTCAAGACAGCTAATGCCGAACACATCATTGATTTCATAGATCAGTTCATAATCACCAAGTTTGGTTTACCCTCCGTGTTAATGTTTGATAATGCATCGTATTTTTCTCACAATGCAATGACTGAATTTGCGCTCAAAAGAGGTTTTAAGCTTAAATACTCTGCCAATTATTACCCACAGGGGAATGGATTAGCTGAATCAACAAATAAAAACTTAATCAGAATCATTAAGTGAACCATTGATCAAACTCATAAGAATTGGCACAAATCCTTAACATATACTCTATGGGCCAATTGAATAATGCAGAAAGCCTCCATTGGCACTTCTCCCTTTAATTTGGTTTATGGGAAAGAAGTAGTCCTTCCAACTCATCTAGCGATTCCCTCGTTGGCCTTAGTTCAATTTATTGACGAAACACCAACTTCTTCCTTGCAACTAAGGCAGCTGCAAATCCTTAAGCCAGAAGAGCAATGAGAACAGGCTAAAATAACTCATGTGCGTCACCAAGCATTGGTAAAAGCTTCTTTTTATTCAAACATGATATCCAGAAAGGACTTTCAGATTGGAGATCTAGTTTTAAAATGGGATAAGGATCATGAGGAAAAGGGCAAACATACTAAATTTCAACGAATGTGGCTTGGCCCTTTCCAAATAGCAGAAATCATAGGTCCATCTACTTTTATGTTACAGGATTTAACAGGAAAAAGGGAATCTTTACCTGTTAACGGGAAAATCCTCAAAATTTACTTTCCATAGGAGATCATTATTCTATTTTTGTAAATTAGCTTTTCCTTTATCTTGATAATAAAACCAATTGTAAATGGTTACATTTGGAATTCACGAAAAAGACTAGAATTTCTTTTAAATTTTGTTTTTTTGCTTGTATAAATAGGACTGATTTAGAAAATTGGACATTATTATTGAAAGATACATTCAAACGCTATAAGCTTGAAAATGATACTAGTTTCAACCTTGTAAATTTTGATAAAAACGACCTTTAGTGGGAATTTGTTTTATATCAGTCAAATGAAAAGTACCAATAACAAAAAACGAAGATTCTCTGTAGAAAATCTCTTTCCAAAAACTCTACCATTGTCGTCCAGAGCTATTCTTAAGGAAACAATGACTTCCTCCCCACCTAGGGAATTACGAGCTTCAAGGAATAATCCAGCGATACACTTTAACTTAAAGAATAAGAGGTCTCATCATGAGCCGACTTATCATGATCATAGATATTATAGCTTGCTAACTTTTCCAAAACTGCATATCACAACAAGGCAATGACTCGAGCTTATTGCAATCAAAAGACAAGGGGTCTCATCATGAGCTAGCTTGTTCAACAAAGTTATAGATCAAGTGAGTGGAGCTGTCATAATTTGGCTACCAAACCAAGGCATTGTTCTTTAAGGATTAAAAGAAAATAAAAGCAATAAGTGTGGATATGGATTTGCCTTTGAAAATCGTATATTTCTCCAAGTAGGATATAGGATCATTGCTGGGTAATAGGTAACACTGTCGAGACTATAAACGCCTGCTAGCAGCAGAGGCTCTATCTACGACAAATGAGCATATTTAAAACCGATTTACAGAGAAGACTTTGTTTTTATCTTTATAAACCAAGTAGTGGCTGATGTAAATACAACAACTAGCTCTAGGAAGTAAATAACCAAATTTAACATAGAAGAAACAAACTATCCTCAATAGCTGAAAGCATAATGTACTTTATCTTTCTATAATAAAGTTTGATTTTCTAAAAAACCTTCTATTTTGGAAGTTTAGAAAATTCAAAAGAAAAGCAGAGATAACTGGTTCTTCCAAGTGAATCGCCAATTGTTGTGGCCAGCAACAACCCCCCTTCTTATTTAGTTTTCTCACTAATACTAAATAAGTGGGGACCCTCAGCCATAAAATTTAAAAAATAAATTAGGACTTATATTGCCTTTTTGAATAAATCATATTATCATAAACTTAGGAGAATACCCAAAAATCTAAAAAGACTTAAGTTTTATGATAAGTTTGAACAAAACCATTCTCTCAATAAAACATGTTGCATTGCAAAAAGGTCATAGATCCTTTCCTACAAAAAAAATCCTAAGATTGCGAAATCACGATGCGAGATCACATACTAAAGAAATTCATCGCATCGTAGTTTTCATGTGCTTCAAGTATCACTTAAAGTGAAATACCTCAAACCGCTGATATGTGATGGTGCGTCTCGCAAATCGCATTGCGCAGAAAACATATGGTAATGGATGATTGCCACATGTAATGGATCAGCAATATTGCGAAGCAAATCGCAAAATCGCCTTATTGCAGATCTGCAGGGCTCGTCGTTCGAAAAAGCTTTTCCATAAACCAATGCCCAGTTATGCACATTAATGTTAATTTAATGAGTTAGTCAGCAATCATTAATGAAATATAGTTTTGATCTGATCGAAGAGCCATTTCACGTAAGGTAATATATTTTATATGATTTCGGCATTTAAAGCTTTCCCGTCACCTTTTTCTTATCATTACTCTTTCCTCATTTGCAAATTGCAGGAGTGAAAGGTAGAGATGTTTACGTAGCAGTGTTCAGAATATTATGGGAAAGAAAGGAAAGGTTCTGAGTTCTAAAGGCAAAGAAATGATGCCCTTATACACAAACACCACCTATAACAAAGATGCCGACGTTACTACTTGGGAAGGCATGCACAGTCTACTCGAGGAAGAAAATCCCAGAGTAATGGAGGTTACAACTACTGCAAACTCACACGGGTCGTCTGAGGCATCAATTACAAAACTAACATGCTCGTTCTTGCATCAGATAGCGGTGAGGCCCAAAAAGCAAGCAAGAGGCAAAAAATAGCACCAAGGAAGCCCAGATCAAGAAACAGAGGCAGTTTCCGATCGCTAGGCTCCAGGAAAAACCTCTTGAAAAGGAAATCCTACAATCACTCAGTCGCCTGTAAGCCCGGAAAATTGTAGGAAAAAGTGCTAAAAGTGAAAGGCAAAACCCGAGCTCTAAAAACCAGTGGTATTTATCAGGGATATCTTCCAGTGATGTAAATTCCTACCAAAGGTGCATCATCTACAAACAAGATGGAGACAAAAGGCTCAAGAAAGGGTAGAGTCCATCAAAAGGTTAACTAAGTTAAATTGGGATTCTTACTGGCAGTACTTGGTTAAACCACATAGTCAATGCATGACTCTCAAAATTTTCACCAATTCTGCTGAGAAGATGGTGCCAACACTTGTCGATTCTGTTTTCGTAGGACAGCTAAAGTCGGAGGTCGACTAGCCAACTCTCCTCAAGCCAATGCTGGATGCTTGTGACTACAAAGATCGAATACATAGATAGTTAATTGCCAGTTTTACTTTTAGATTCAGTTTTAGTTTTAGTTTTGCTTTATTTTTGCCTAAAATGAGGACGGTCATTTAAACCGCCTCCTATATTTTTGTAATAAACTATTTTTAGATTTAGCTAGTAGTATTTAAACCCTTCTAATGCATTATGAGAAGGGTCCTGAAATTTATCAAAAACTTATCCTTAGAACATGCACTTTTGCACCCTCCGAGGAGGTTTTGATGAATGAATGGAACAAGATTTATTGACATTTGTGTTTAATATCTGCTACTGAAATTGCACTTTTGTACTCTTATTAGATATTGAATTAAGAATAGATAAATCATTATTGCTGGAGTTCATGAGTATAACTCGTTATATATGGTACTTTTATCTCTTAACAATTTCTGCTTTTGTGTGAAGGTGATATTCATGTTTAGTTATTTATATGTGAATGCCTGAATGCTTGAGTTATCATTTGGCACTTCTGTACGGTGATAGCCATTTATTTATGCTTAATATATGAATGCATTATTATGCGACATGTTTTTATAACTGTTCGGCTAACATTTTATACGTAACAATTCATCTTTATTGAATTCTTTTCTTATAGCAATTGAATGATATTTATTACCAATTGCTGTAGAAATTATTTTAGATCGCATAATTGAAAGATTAAATCCCAGGTTAGTTTTAGAATTAGATATTTCTGTTCATTAGAATACAATTGCATGTTATTAAATTAGACTTAGAATAAAAGCATTTTACTTAGAAATTATTAGGAAGGAAATATCAATTCTCAACACACACACACACATAAATTGGGAAACTGGTCCCATATCCCCAGTCGGACCCACTATACCAAATGGAAAAGGAGTTGCTAACCAAGGTCCGGACCGGGTGGGTATCCCCCTTATTGTAGACCCAATTTTCGGGCTTCAACAGGAATATATGCCAATATCTTTGCAGTCAGTTTGTTAAAATTGTTCAATTTTCCATAATTGAGGAAAGTGACTAATTCGCCTTGTAAATATATAAATGGGTCAGCCTTGGTTTGTATTGAAGATTTATAAGTTTGTAAAAGGAGGTGAAGAAGGGAAGGAATAAAGGATGGATTGAAGCTCTTTTGTAATAATAATTGAATCTTAATTGAATTTTGCTTCATCTCTAAATTCTTTGTAAGTATTATGACTATGTTTTGAATTTCATTTTTATTGAGTTAGTTTAGGCTTGCACCAGGAGTGGTAAGGTCCCACCACAATTAGAAACAAGTCCTTTATCTTATTTAGATCATAGGATTTACATTCAAAGTGTGAATTTCATTGAGAAATTTGTTGTGGGAAATCTAGCATCATTCTATACTTAAAACTCTGTCTTGTAGATTTGAAATTAAAAATTCTAGAATTCATTCAATTATAAGTCTTCTTGTTTTTCATAGCATAATCATTTCTTTGTAAGAGCAATTCTGAGTGTGAATTTGATTGCACAAGTAGAGATATCAGTTTAATGAAGATTGATTTGACTTTCATTTACTTTTGAGTTTCGATTATGAGTTTCCTGATTATGAAGAGTGAACTTTCTTTCGAATGATTTATTTCATTTAGATTAGGAGTCTTGAATTGAAGGTTTTTCATAGATTAAGTTGCAATGAGTTTCTTTTAATAGATCTTTCAAGTTAGAATTGCTATCATAGGTGTTCTTTTTTAGCAAGTGTATGGTGTGTTCTTTTAAGAATTTCTTTTATAACAATAATTGGTGTTCTTTTATAGCAATAAACAAATAAATTGATTTCGCACTCTAATTTATGTTAGATTCTCTGATCCTGCGTTACCTGTGCTTGTCCCTCGAAGCTTACGAGCCCCATATTGATAATTTAGTGTTGGAACTATAACACATATGATTTCCCCAACACGAACATCCCAATTGAATTTTACGATAGCTTTAAGTTAACATACCTTTTAAAACCCTATTCTAGAGTTTCCTTGTACCTAACCTTTCCTTTCATGTATCTCTATATTTTTAGCCCTTTTAAGTATAAACCTTTAGAATACAATACTTTGATATGTATTCTCTACAATTCCATGAGAAATCAAAATTTGATATGCCTAATGAAAGTTATGGTAACTTTCCCAAATCTTATTGATTTTTAACCTTTCGCAAAGAGTGTATTTGGAATAAATGCCATATGAATAATATCTATGTTATGATTTTGAATTTTTTACCATATCTCAAATAGCCTATATTATTTCCAAAGGAATAATGCCACAAAATTTAGACTTATCTAGCTTCCAATACAATAGTTTTACTAAAAACACTTGTTTGAGACTAGTTTTTGGACTAGTCAAAAACCCTAATTTCCACATCTTCTATTTCCACAATTATAGTGAATCTAAATCTAAAATTTATCTCTCCTCAAACCCATGAAAGTTTATTAGTTTTAAACATCACCAAATAAATTGTATACCTAGAATTCTAAGATGACTCTTCCAAAGCTAATTTCAAGATTAATCACAAACCATATCTTCCATAGACTATACCTTTGAAATTATAAAGAGCCAAAAATTAAAAAATTTAGGAGATGTAATATTATATTTCTACTCAATCTCATAAAAATTGAGGTATTTTAAACTTCTCATAAAAAACCAATATGGCAAAAATTCCAAGATCACTAATTTAAAGTGGATTTCAAGATTAGTCACAAACCCTATCTTGCATAAGATAAATTTAAAAAAATATAATCATATAAAACATGATTTTTTATCACCTATACCATGATATTTTTCATCAATCACCTAAAAATTTAGCTATCTAAATCTTGCTATAAAATAAGTTATAGATAAAATTCAAAGATGTTGTGATTGAAGGAGAAAAAAAACTAAGGATTATAGATATGAAACCAAATGTTATGAATACTTAAAATATCATGTTAAATTCCAAACACCTTAAGCCTTGATGTTTCTAAGGTTTACTCTAGGTACCATCCTTGAAATTAGGGGAATTACTCCAAGGTTCGTCACTAAGCATGTAACATGGAAAAGAAATAAATATGAGATATGATGCAGGTGCATAAACATATCACAAAACTCAATGAATACTAGACAAAATATTGCCAATGTGATGGGATGGTCACACAGTAATGTTGGGGGGGGGGTTAATATTTGTTTAGAAATTTTGAATGTTTAGTCTAGGAGGAGTTTTGATTTTTTTTTTCAAGTGGAAGAGATATTTTCTGTTGTAAATATGGCTTTTTAGTTTCCTTTGCTTTGTAGAGAAGATGAAATGATTCACCGCTTGTGACTCTTTATTGTCACATGTTATTTTTTCTTTTTAAATGAGAATGAGTGTTTGGAAGCAACAAAAAAGAAGAGGAGACAAAGATAGGGCTCATTGTTTCTTTGTGAAATTACAGTTCTGTAGGTTACAAATCATTGTACTTTCCTTCTGTGTGAACATGCAAGTGTTTTATGTGTGAATAACATAATTGAATAGCCAATGGGATTGTAAGTGGGTGTGATTTTGAATTGAATTGAAGTCTAGTGTTTGAATCAAATATATTTATGCTTATGAGTTGCTGCTAATCATGATTTTATTCTCCCGTGTTCTTTATCTTTAAAAGTTTGCACTTGTACAATCGAATTACATTAAAAATCTGAGCATTGAAGCCTTAGTCATTGTTCATATATTTTGTGCTTTCTTATTCAAATGGACTCACAACCCATAGAGGAATGTGCCACAGTGTTCAAGAGTGGGAAACATGAGGTATTTAGAGTGAACTGAGCATTGAAACAAAGCACCCTATTTCGAATGTTGTCACACCATTTAGATTGGATTTCTAACAATTAGCTTTGCTCTAGTCCATAATCCTTGGTGAAGAAAGGCAAGTGGGACCATTCCCTCTATTTGGGAGAAAGTCAAGGCGATGGAAATTTGATTTTGTAGAGAATTAGGTCATTTCACCTTCTTGAAATCCACAACACAAAATTTTTAAAGAGCGTTGTGAAATTATTTCATAGCCAGTGGCACTACAAAGTTATCTTGTAGCAACTGGATAGTGATAATTAAAAAGACACTGTGAAAATTTCATAGCGATTGATAAAACAAAATTATGGACTATGTCTTGTTATCTAAGTCTTCTTTTTGTCTGATCATTGCACCAATTTTTGGTATCATATCAAGAATATGGTTATGCGAGCAAGAAGAGCACATGGTTGATGAGGTAGACTTGTGGGTAATGTAGAACTTAGAGAAGAGGTAAGAAGACTGCAAGCTTGTTTAGAGGCCATGGGGGTAGGGAGGCAATGAGATCTTGAGGCTCGATATATTGGTGAAGCTAAAGAAGAAGTTGAGGAAGAAGGAGAAACCCTTGCTGAGGAATCTCTAGAAGTCAAGCTATTGAGATCATTGTTAGGCTGAAGTTCAAGACCAAAACCTAAAATATCCACCTACATTAGAGGAAATTTCAGCCTAAAAGTGCCCATGAAATTTTCATGTAATTTACATGTCATAATATGTAAATCAATCAAAATTCTTTAAATTTAGAAAGAGGTACATGTAAATATTTTGGAGGGAAAAGAAGAAAAACTATTGTTTGAATAGTATTTTTGGCTTATCTCCTTATAGGTTTACTCACATTTCAAGTGTATAAACTTGTTGCATGTAGAATTAAATTCCACATCCAACAAGTACCCAATATGCATACCTTTGAGAAGACCCATATTGATAAAAAAATGAAGATACATTAAAAAAAGTCTGTTCAACACTTTTTTTTTAATGTATCTTCAATTTTTATCAATGTGGGTCTTCTCAAAAGTATGCATAATGAGTACTCATTTGATGTTGAATTTAATTCCACATTCAATGAGTGTCTACACTTGAATTTTGAGTAAACCTATAAAGAGATAAGCCAAAAATACAATTAAAAAAGTAGTTTTCTTCTTTTCCCTAAAAAATGCATAACTCTTACTTTTTTATTTTTCTTTAGGAAGCCACTTTTAGGTTGAAATTCCCTCTAATGTGATGGAAACCATGCAGTTGAAAATTTGTTTGATTGGATTGGTGATTTAGACAAGTATTTTGAATATGAAGAGATAGACGATGACAAACTGTTGAAATTTGGAGTAACAAGGTTGAAGGTTCATGTTGCACTATGGTGGGATAATGTGCATAATGAAAGGATGAAGAATAACAAGCCATTGATCAAAATATGGGACACAGTGGTGGCAAAGATGAAGAATAAACTCCTACCAAAAGATTACCAGTTAACTCATTACAGGAATATGCAAAACCCCAAGCAAAGGTCACTGATAGTAAAAGAATATACCGAATAATTTTATAGATATAAATTGAGAGTAGGTTATGTGGAAGACACCCTAGAAAATATAGCAAGGTATATTAATGGCTTAATAATGGATATTTAAGATGAAATCAACATGCTTTATCAAAGGACCATGGAGGAAGCGTACTAGTATGCCTTGAAGGAAGAAGAAAATATAGCAATAAATAAGAACTCATGTAGGGGGCATGGTTTTGGTAGAGGAAAAGGATAGACAACTGAAAGAGGAAAGCTTCCAACTCAAAAGAATGATGTAAGAAGCTCAACATAACAAGGGCAATGGAAGAAAGAAGGCGACACTAGAGGAGCAAGACATTACAAGAGAGGTAGGGGAAGAGGCAGAGATATTTCTTACTGGTGCTAAAGATGTTTTAAAATGGGTCACAAATATTTTGAGTGTCGAGAGAATGAGAATACGAGACAACATGGTGCACATATAGTTCAGCTAGAAGCAACATAAGTGCAAGTACTTGAGGCAGAAAAAATGTCAGAAACCAGAGAAGTGTTGGTGATGAATAAAGTCTTGTTGAAGCTAGCGAAATAAACTGCTAAACTAACCCAAAGAAGATCCTTATTTAAGACTATGTGTGAAGAAAAAGGGAAGTGCTACAAGGTAGTGATTGATAGTGGAAGCATTGATAATCTTGTTTCCTTAGAAATGGTGGAAAAATTGGGTTTAGAGGGAATTAAACATCCAAAACCATACAAAGTATCTTGGTTGCAAAAGGGACGCCAATTGTTAGTGAATGAACAAAGTGGAGTTAAGTTCTAGATAGGCAGATATAAGGACAAGGTAATATATGATATAATGCTAATGGATGTCTGCCACATCCTTTTGGGTTGACCATGCCAGTTCGATAGGAAAGTGATACATGATGGAGAGAGAAATTGCTACAATTTTGAAAAGGATGGCATCAAACAAACTCTTGTATCATTGAAGGAAGAAAGTGTAGCTGAGACAAGCAGACCCAAGGCACTATTGTTAAGTGGTAAAGAATTTATGCAAAAAGCGGAGAAAGAGGAGGTTAGCTATGTGGTAATCTACAAACCAAAAGTAATGCATCGACACACTGAAATTGTATATTTACCTATTAAGATTCAAGAAATGTTGCATGAATTTAATGATATTGTAGTAGATAATTTTCCAAGTGAGTTGCCACCCAAAGGAAGAATCAACCACCATATAGATTCGATACCAGGAGAAATCCTTCCAAATAAGGTTGCATATTTAATGACACCCAAGGAGAATGAAGAAATAAGGAAATGAGTTTAGGAGTTGTTGGAAAAAGGGTTGATAAGAGAGAGCTTGGTTCCATGCACTATGTCTGTTGTACAAAGTCCAAAGAAGGATGGATAATGGAGGATGTGTACAAATAACAGAGCAATCAACAAGATCATGATTAGATACAAATTTCCATTGCCACAAATGGATGATATGATGAACTATTTGATTGGAGTAACTTAATTCTCAAAGATTGATTTGAAAAGTGGTTACCATTATATTTGAATAAGAGAAGGACACGAGTGGAAGAAAAAATCCAAGACTAATGATGGGTTGTATGAATGGTTGGTCATGCCATTTGGGCTGAAAAATGCACCCAGTACATTCATATGGTTGATGAATGAAGTCTTGGAGGAATTCATTGGTAAGTTTGTTATTGTTTACTTAGACAATATTTTAATTTTCAATCAAACAAAACAAGATCACACCAGACATGTGACATATGTTCTCGAAAGGTTGCAGCAAGAAAATTTGTTAATTAAACTGAAGAAATGCACTTTTATGGAATATGAGTTAGTATACTTAGGTTTTTCATTTCCAAAGAAGGATTAAAAATGGATCCAGAGAAAATAGAGGCAATTTTGAATTGGCCTTCACCCAAGAGCATTTTTGAAGTTAGAAGCTTTCATGGCTTAGCCAACTTCTATCAAATTTTTATTAAGAACTTTAGTCAGGTATTTGCACACTATCATAGATATAATCAAGAAGGAAACGCAACCATTTTCTTAGGAAATAACAACAGAGAAAATTTTCTAGCTATTAAAGAAGAAGATCACCGAGAAACCAATTTTGAAGTTTCTAGACTTCAATCAATGTTTCCAATTGAGGTGTGATGCCAGTGGGACAATTGTTGGAGTTGTTCTAAGCCAAGATCTTAGGTACCTATACTAATATTGTAACCCCTTATTGTTATTAGTCCAACCCCCTTATTATATTGTTGTGTCCATGTAGTACCAATATTGTTATTATTGTACCCCATAGAAGCCCACTATTGTTATTGTTGTGCCCTTACATTATTATTGTTATGTAAGCTCTGATTATATTATGACCCCTTAGACTCCTATATATTGAAAGGAGGTCTTGTCATTTGTATCATCCAAGAATTGTTCATTTGTGTAATTTAAAGAAGGTTTCCCCCTTGAAGAGGCTTATTTTGAAGGCGTTTATCTATCTTTTCTATCTTTTTGTGAGCTGGTTTCATAACATTTGGTATCAGAGCTTTGGATTCTAGGGTTTCGCTACTCCAAAATAGGTCAGCATGGAATTTTCGCTATAAATGTTTTTTTGCGACGTTTCAGAAGCTATTAAAAAACCCACTTGAGCTGAAATCGCGATGATCCTCGGGTCCGAATTTCAAATCTTGTCTAGCTATTTTTTTGGAGATATCATCTGAGGACATTAGGGTTTTGGAAAGCTCCAGAATTCCATCTCAAAAAGATCATCATGGAATTTTCGCTATATTTTTGTTTCTACGAAGTTTCAAACTCTAAAATTAAAACACGTCTGAGCAGAAATAATGGTGAAGCTAAGACTTGAATTTCAAATCTTGTTGCACTATATTTTTGGAGATATCATCCAAGACATTTAGGGTTTTTTTAGGATCCTGAATTACATCCCAAATAGAAGACCTTGGGAAACTCATTATAACTTTCTCTTTGAGCATTAGATTGAAATTTCATAAGAAGTTACATAAAAAGGAGGATTGTACTTCTCTGTGTATCATTTTCAGTTCCGAAGGTCAAAACAGTGACACATGGCACTTCATACAAGTTCAATCTACTGAAAAAGTATATAATCTGGTCATCTTCAGAGAGTGGGCATAACTCTTTCTTGGAGAATCCAATTTTGATCAAACTTGTGGCTTTGGAAAGAGGACACAGAGGGATATCACAGGTCACAATTATATATCTTGGAGATCTAAAATTTTAGAGATACAACAGATTGAAGATCGAGATCATAAAAGCAAGAAAAAGAACGAATCAAATCAAGAAAATAGAAACACCTAGTAATCAAAATTTGATGGATGATTTGAAGAATGTGATTGATGCTAAGATAATCAATTTTATCTATTCCATGAAAGTTGATATTGATGGTATGAAAGAATATAGGAAGAAAGGCATGGAAGGTTTGAAGAAAGACATGGAAGGTTTGAAGGAAGGTGGGACAAAACTGCTACAAGAAAGGCCTCCTAATGGTGAAAAGGTAGTAGAGGAAACTCATGATGAGAAAAAAATAGTGTTGATCATGATTTCATAGAATCTAATGTTGGATTGAAGATCCAACATATTATAAAGATAGATATGAGGAAGTTTGATGGCAAGGATCCTATAACATGGATACTGCAAATGGAGAAATAGTTTGATCTACATGAAGTGCAACTGTTACAAAAGGTACGTATTGCATCTTTATATTTAGAACTGAATCAATTTTTATGGTATGAAGGGATTTGTTCTTGTAAACCACTTGTCACCTGGTCAATTTTCATGGATGAAATGATAGCACATTATGACGATACAAAGAGAAACACCTTCTTATCCAATTGATAAATCTCAAACAAAAGGGTTCAATGGCAGAGCACATTGAGGACTTTCAAAAATTGAACATAAGGGTGAATGATATTCCAGAGAAGTGAATGATTGATGTCTTCATAGGGACATTTAAGGATAACATTCAACATTAGGTTCGTCTTTGGGAACCTGATTCATTGGAGAAGGCATTCAGGTTACAAAGAAAAATCGAAGCGGAATTATGGAAACAACGAATCCCACCACTCAAAACTATAAATATGGAAGTGTTTTTGCTTCTAGCATTCCACAACCTACAAGGTTTACACCACAACAATTGGAAAAAAAATATAAAAGGGCCGTGTTACATTTGTGATAGCAAATACACTAAAGGTCATAAGTGTGCCGAGAAGAAATTATTTTACATAGATTGTGAAGAGGAGGAAGAAAAGGACCAGGAAACATCAAAGAAAAGGACATACACTAGTAACCAACCCCAAAGAAAGAAGAAATGAATCTGACCATATCTTGTAAAGCATTGGCAAGAATTACCACTCCTCATACTATCATGATAAAAGGAAATATCAAGAAGAAAAAGGTTCAAGAAGTGAAAGATCACATTGAGAAAGAAGAAATTAATTCGACCATATCTTGTAATGAAATGGCCAGAATTACCACTCCTCAAAATTTCAAGATAGAAGGACATATCAAGAAGAAAAAGGTAATAGTGTTGATTGATTAAGGTAGTAACCATAATTTTATTCATTGTAAGATAGCCAAGGAATTGAATTGCTTCCTATATCTAGCATCAGAGTGTCAAGTGATGTTTGCAAGTGGAGGAACCATAAATTGCTCTGGAAAGTGCCATAATATCAAGCTATCCATGGGAGAATATGTATTGAATATCCCAGTGCTTTCCATTCCAATGGGTGGTGCTAATGTTGTATTAGGAGTCCAATGGCTACAATCCTTGGGTACAATAGCTTTTAATTTTCAAGAACTTTTCATGAAATTTTCTTGGGAAGGAAAGGAATTTGAGTTAAGGGGCATCATAGGGAAACAAGGAAAGATAATCAGCGCTAACGGAATGACAAAGCTTCTAAATAAAGAACAAAGAGGTGTAATTGCACAATTATGTTCGCTAGAGGTTCCCACATCGAAATCATTTATTTCTCCAGATCTCCAAAAGGCCTTGGGCAACCATTCTAAGGTATTTGAGACTCCCAAAGGCCTCTTACCTATTTGTGATGATGATCATGTTATTCATTTTATTCTAGGAAGTGTTCCTCCAAACATCAGGCCTTATAGATATCCATATTCCCAAAGGAGTGAAATTGAACGTATGGTTGCCAAAATTCTAGAGGTTGGTATAATTATCCAACCAAATTTGATAAATGAAGCAAGGGATGAATGGAAGAATGATGAAGCAGGGTGGGAACTCATTCAAAAGTTGTAGAAGATCCCAGTTCAAACAATATTGGCAGAACTTGAAAAGGAAGGAAAAATCATATTGGAACCTGAAGCAGTCACAGAACCGAGGAATCGACAGCTACAAAATTGATCAATTTCAGAGTATCTCATCAAGTGGAAGAACTTACCTATTGAATATTCCACATGGAAGGATGATAATTTTATACAGAAGCATCCATAACTACTCAAGCGTTGAGGACAACACTTTTTGAAGGAGAGGGGCATGTTAGGTCCCTATACTACTATTGTAACCCCTTATTGTTATTAGTGAAACCCCCTTATTATATTTTTGTGTCCATGTAGTACCAATATTGTTATTATTGGACCCCATAGAAGCCCACTATTGTTATTGTTGTGCCCTTAAATTATTATTTTTATGTCGGCTCTAATTATATTATGACCCCTTAGACTCCTATATATAGAAAGGAGGTCTTGTCATTTGTATCATCCAAGAATTGTTCATTTGTGTAATGTAAAGAAGGTTTCCCCCTCAAAGAGGCTTATTTTGAAGAAAATTATCTTTATTTTCTATATTTTTGTGAGCTAGTTTCATAACACAAGAATATAAACATGTTGCATATTTCAGTGAGAAGTTAAGTGAATCAAAATGGAAATACTCTTCTTATGACAAAGCGTTCTATGCTGTTATTCAAGCTTTGAAGCATTGGAGGCACTATTTAATGCCCAATGAGTTTGTTTTGTTGTATGATAATTATATGTTACAATATACAATGTAACAACACAAGTTGAACCATAAGCATGTCAAGTGGGTTCAATTTCTGTAGAGTTTTACCTTTATTATAAATTATATAAGTGGACAAGTAAACAAATTAGTCGATGCTTTAAGCAAGGGGACTACGATCATGCAAGAGAGTCAAGTGCAAGTTTTAGGCTTTGACTATTTGAAGGATTTTTATGAAATTGATGCTGATTTTCAAGAAGATTTTAATAGATGCAAGAACCTTGTGAACAGAGATAGCAACCCATGGAAAGATTTCATGTTGCAAGATGGTTTGTTATTCAAGAACAACTGACTATGTATTCCCAAATTTTCTATGAGAGATAATTTCATACAAGAAAATCACAATGGAGGGTTAGCAAGACATTTTGGTGTCGATAAGACACTTGGGTAGTTGGATCATTTTTATTTCTAGCCAAAAATGAGAGTGAATGTGAAAAAATATGTGAGTAGGTGTGTCAACATGTGAAAGGAAGGAGCCAAAATGTTGGACTATATACTCCTTTACCCATTCCGAGTAGACCATAGGACTTAGTGAGTATGGATTTTATTTTGGGTTTGCCAGAGACTCAACGACATAATGATTCAACACTTGTAGTTGTGGATAGATTTACAAAGATGGGACATTTTATTCCATGTTACAAAACTAGTGACGCTACACATGTGGCTAACTTGTTTTTCAATGATATTGTTTGATTACATGGTTTACTGAAGAGTATAATTTTTTACAAGGACACAAAGTTTACAGGGCATTTTTGGAGAAGCTTAAGGAAGAAACTTGGAACCAAGTTAAACTTCAACTCAACCTATCATCCGCAGTTTGATGGATAGACTGAAGTGGTGAACAAATGTATTGGGAACATATTGAGAATCCTTGTAAGTGATTATCCCAATCATTGGGATCATGTATTAGCTCAAGCATAGTTCACATATAATGATTTTCCAAATAGGAGCACAAGGAAAAGCCCACTTAAAATTTGGTATGGAATGCATCCTTGGGGAGTTTGGGAACTATGAGATTTGGGAAGAGTGGAACAAATATGTGTTTAAGGAGAATATTTTACAGCAGAAATGAGTGAATTACAAAGCAATTTAAGCATAGGTTACTAAAGAGTAGCTTCAAGTATAAGTAGAAAGAATATTTAAAAAGAAGAGAAGTGAACTTTGAGGTGGGAGACATGGTCTTAGCTCACCTAAGAAAGGAGAGGTTTCCAAGAGGGAAATATAATAAACTTAAGATGAATAAGATAGGTCCTTACAAGATACTTCACAAGTTTTCTACAAATTCTTATGAACTGGAGTTACCTACAGCCATAAGTATTTCACCAATTTTTAATGTGAGTGATTTGTATCCTTATCTAGCTAGTGACAAAGACTCATCTACAACAAACAAACAAAATGAGTAAGTTAGTGAGAAACAATGGGTAAAACAAATGCTCATGGAAAAAACATTGGAAGATGAGACGATTTTGGACACAAAGGTTGAAAAGAAGACTAGAGTGAAGGAATATCTATAATACTTGGTGAAGTGGAAAGGTCATCCATTTGAATATTTTACTTAGATGAATACTGCAACTCTACAAAAGAAGGTTGTTCTGTCAAATACCTTATGAGAATGAGCTCATAAAGCTTTTCTTTCCTGGGAAGCCTAATGTAGGTGCATAGACGAAGCACAAAATTCGATGAATATTGGACAAAATCTTGCCAGTGCGATGGGATGGTCACATGGTAATGTTGGGGGGCATATTTGTTTAGGAATTTTGAATGTTTAATTTAGGAGGAGTTTTGATTTTTTTATAAGTGGAGGAGATATTTTCTATTGTAAATATGATTTTTAGTTTCCTTTGTTTTGTAGAGAAGATGAAATGATTCATCTCTTGTGACTCTTGCTTGTCACATGTTAATTTTTTTTTTAAAAGAGGACAAGTTCCTGGAAGAAAAAAAAAGGAGGAGAAGAGAGGGCTCATAGTTTCTCTGTGAACTTATAGTTTTGTAGGTTGAAAATCATTGTACTTTCCTTCTATGTGAACAAGGAAGTGTTTTCTATGTGAATGGTGTAATTGAATGACCAATGGGACTATAAGTTGGTGTGGTCTTGAATTGAATCAAAGTCTAGTGTTTGAGGAAAATCGATGTCTGCTTATGAACTATTGCTAATCGTGATTTTATTCTTGTGTGTTGTTTATCTTTAAAAGTCTGCACTTGTTCAATCGAATTACATTAAGAATCTAAGAATTGAAGCCTTAGTCATTGTGGTTTCTTCATATATCATGTATTCTTGTTGAAATGGTCTCACAACTTGCAGAGGAATGTGCCACGATGTTCATGAGTGGGAGCATGAGGTATTTATAGTGAACTGAGCATTGAAATAGAGTACCATGTTTTGAATGTTGTCACATCCTTTAGATTTGATTTCTGACCATTATCTTTGAGCTAACATGCAATCCTTAATGAACAATGGCAAGTGGTATCATTCCCTATGTCGGGGAGAAAGTAAAGGCCGTGGAAATTCTATTTTGTAGAGAACCAATTTGTTTCACCTTCTTGAAATTCGCAATACAAATTTTTTAAAGAACGTTGCAAAATTATTTTCTAGCGAGTAGCACTACAGAATTATCATGTAGCAAGACAATGAAAATTAAATGGATGAAGCGAAATTATTTCATAGTGACTAATAAAAAAAAAATCTGGACTACGTCTTGATATCTATGTCTCCTTTTGGCCTGCCCATTGCACAAAGATAGGATTTAGTGTTAGCTTAGTATCATTATTTTATAGGATTTAAAACTCTATTTGGAGGTATTTCATTTAACTTATTTACGATATTAGTCTCTTTATGCAAAAAGTATGTTTTTATATATTTTTCTCTCCGTGGTTTCTTTAGGTTCCCTAGAGAATTCTTAAGTAGGGACCACTCAATAATGAACAAGGAATATTTGTGTGTTGTTATCTTTCCTTTTTACATTTCTCTTTAGGTATTCTTGTCATTGTTTGTTGTTATATATATTATTTCCTACAAGTAGCCTTAATTTAATATAGAAGTTTCTAGAGCATCTAATTTCAAGTAGGGTTAATTATTTTATGTCATTCATTAGAGGGTATTGTTAATCCTATTTTGCAATGCTTTAGCTTTACAACATGTTAATTAAAGTATAGATAACCATATTTTGTAGTAGCTTCATTTCATATTTATAATGTCAATTTAAGTAGGGTTAGTCACTTTATAAATATGTGTTTTTAACTCCATTTTGCAACCCTTCCATTTTTTTTCGAAGAACACAGTCATGTTGCAACATGTTATTTCTAGCTTTCACTTGATTTTTTTTCTTTACATTTCATCCTTATTCTCCCTTGCTCAGTATCTCAACTCATCATATGACTCTAAGGAGATCCTTCCTTAATACCATTTGTTGTTTACATACCCTTATGTCTATTACATTCTTCATCTCTAATAAAATTGGAAACACTCTCCACATCCCCTTCTCATAGCGACTTTGACTTAGGATAAACTAGGTGTAGAGCCATTAGTAGTGGAGAGCAAGGAAAAAAAGTAAAGATGCTGAGATTGATCATCCATTCTTATTGTTAAGTAGTTATTTCATTCCTAGAGTTAACCTGTTTGATTCCTAAGTACATAGTTGTCCAAATGTGGTTTGTACACATAGTGCATAGTACCTCATCAAAGTGTCATGTTCATGTCTTGAAAATTTAAAGTTAATATAGGGAATTAAACATTATTATTGCAATGATTTAGCCATCGATTATAGGTTACTTTATGAAATCATTTTTCAATATTGTATAATCCATCAAATGGATATAGTGGGAGAATAAGAATTTTGTATTTTCAGAGAAGTGTGAGGATTTTTTTGTAAATATTAACCACCAACTAATTATTGTACCTATATTTGAGGGTGCCCATTATCAAAAAGGATTTTTTTGTGTGTGAAAATATGACTTATGGGATAGCTTGGGGAACCTTTATGTAGGAGGTAGTCCAATTACATATGTATAACCAAAATTAATTGATATTATCAGCTGAATTATGGCACCCATGACCTAGAACTAGTAATTAGTTGCACATTATTTGAAGCTATGTAGGAATTATTTGGTGGCTTAGAAATTTGAGCTTAAAATAAATAACCAAACATGCTTTGTAATTTGTCTTGTTGGTGCAACCCTATCTAAAACTATGTTTATGAATTAAATATAGGAATAATTGTAGCATTATGATTGGAATATTAAGGGTATCCATAATATTACTAAATACATCTTTACATTACAATTAATGATACCCTATTTTTTGCATAAATGTCATTAAAAAAGGATGGTGTTTTCATAAATACTCTCATTGTTCTCTCATAATATTGAATATTTCTTAGTAGACATATTTTACATGTTTTGTGTATTTCAATTCCTTAGGTTTATTATTCATAATTTATTGCAAGTGCTTCCTTAACAAGCTATATTAATCTTTAATCAATATCAAAATATTCCTTTTGTGAGCTTAAGTGGCCCTTTCAAGATATACTAAATAGATGCATATTTGTTTAGATCACTTTCAAAAAAATTGAATTGTTCTATTATTAGACAAAATGAAATAATATTGTCATGGATGTAAATGATAATGTGTATATTTACTAGGACCCCATATCCAAGCATAATATTTTTATGAGAAAGAAGTATTCTACGAAAAATAAGGATTCCCTTGCACTTGAATTTTATTCTTCACTCAAGGAAGAAGAAGAAGAAGAAGCTCATGAAATTCCTAAAAAGAAGGCTCATGTTGACCCTCGCTTAGCTAGATTCACCATATTAGTGTGCGATGCTTCAATGTCGTTGAGTAGAAATTCCATAACCATATATTTCGATGTATGCATTCACCATGACATGCCTACTCTAATTAACCGTGATAATGATTTACTAGTGTGTTGGATATTTCCCACCATAGTTTATGTGAACCATGACCTATGAAGCCTTATAAATCTTTATTATTCCATGCCTTCTTAGTGGGTTAGAATCATACAAAATAAATAGGTATAAGTTCCTACCATTGCTTTGATCTTTTCCTCCTTCCCTCTTAGTATGAGAGGAATGATAATATCGCTATCATCCTATCAACCCTTTCTTTATATAAATATAAAATGGTGATGTCATTATTAAATCAATGATTATTGATCCAAATTATTCATATCCTTAACATCATAAACACTTCTTTCTACTAATATATCAAAGCTTCCCACTATATTTTCTGCTACCTAGATATTTAAAGGCTTCAATAAATCTAAGAATATACCTCTTGGGGATGTAACCTTTCCTCCATCGTTTAGACAAAAAACTATGAATACATGTTTTTTTATAATTGAAGAGTAATTAGAGTATAACATCCCCCTCAGATGACCATGCTTCAATGCAATAATGGAAGCCCCTTGCACTTGTATAGTTGAGTTATTATGTTTTCGTGAAGGTAATGTATTATCCATTGTGGATGACCTTGACACTTTTTCCCATTACTCTTAGTTTTCTCTCAATTTGTTTTTTCTCCTAGAACCCCTCTAAGGGTATTCCATGGTTTTTATCTTTCATCACATTGAATCTCTTTGGGTATACCTTTGACCTTTTCCTTCCTTACCTCCTTTCCCTAAGTAATTTTTCCTTCATCCTTCCCTCTTATCTCTTATATCTAATGAAAATTTCATGTCAATCCTTTGACTCATAATTTTCTTTGAAGCTATATAAACCATGTGCATTTCCCAAGGCTGGTCTTGTTGCATCTCTCAAAGGTATAACCCTAAGACTATCTCATTGGTTCTTTCTAGTAACAATAGGGTTGTATTAGTGGTAATATTCTAAAGGCCAATTAATTGAGGAACTATGTTTAGTTACAAAAAAACCTTCAGCCAATGGTGAACTCGCTTACATACTTGCCTATAAGTACTTAATAGGTTGGACTAAAGATTCCTCAATTACATCTCTTTTTCAAGTATGTGTATTAAATATTCTTTAATTATTGTTTGGCTTTATTTTTTTCTTTTGTGTTGTTGACCCTAGCCACCATTTGAAATATTGTCCAAAAATGAAGAAAAATAATCCTTTCAAGGTATGCCCTCAAACCAATGTTAAGTCTTGGTGATAGGATTTTTTTTCAAATTATAACTATCCATAAACATTGCATGAAGCAAACTAAGAACATTTACGATATGAGGATCATTTATAGCCCTTTTTCCTAGTATTGAATGTTGTAGGTTAAAATTTCATACCAAATCCATTATGGTTTCATATTATTCAAAGGTAGTGAATCCCTCGTCTCCCCATCAATGTTATCTTCTTACTTGTAAATGTGGGATAATAGATCACTCCATTTTTTTTGGGACATCACAATTAATACTTCCTTAAAGAATGCAAATATTAGTAGTTAGATATATATTAAAACTGAGGTGTAATTTATTTTGTGTGAATTTGTGGAATAACCAATTTTAGAGGTTGTTATCACTTCGTAATTTCCCAAGCTTATGAGAGAAACCTAGATGTAACCACATAACCACTTTGGAAGCTGGGATCTATCCCTTCCAGCTTCAGAGAAGGATCTCTCTATATGATTTAGATTTGTTGTTTTGAGATATTAGGCTAGTTATTGAGTTTTGAGTTTGGGTTTTTCAAATATTTGGTTGAAACTGTAGGGAAAGTCCATTAGGAAATGGAGTCATAAGTCTTAGGGTGATCAAATACAAGAATGTCATAAGATATGTAACAGGGCAAGGTAGGTAGGATTTTGGATCTTTAGAGAATTTGTGGGCTAAATGGGATGAAATATTTAGATTCAATTAAATATAGAGCATGCTAGGATGATTTCTATACTTAAAATCATAGTTAAAACATAATTATTGTTTATAAGCCAGAGCAGAGTGTATTTAAAGAAATTCAACCTTTAATCTTCTTTAAACAATGGAGACAAAAAGAACTTATGAAAAACTGGAAAAATAACAATTTACAAGAGAGGAAGCTTCATTAATTGCCTGACACAAGAATCCTGGAACAAACTTTCTATATTAATGGAAATGATGAATTCATTACATGTACAACTTTAAATCAAGGATTTCCTTTCTTCATACAAGTTCCAACCCTTTGTACTTTGAAATATGAAGTATTTATATAAATTTATCAAAATATCTTGATTTAAAATATCAATATTTCTTACAAAATATCTTAAAAATTGTTTACAAAAAAAGTACAACAATATAGGAAAGCTAAAAATGTTGAGGCTCTCTGGCACTGACTCTCAGGATGCCAATGATGATTCGGCCTAAAAATACTATTTCTTTGTTGCTGAAGATGAATACTTTTTTATTCAAGAATTTAACATAATTTATCCCATCTATCTTCATTTTGGGTGGAGAACTTGATTAACTTTCTATAGGTTTCATCTACCTCGGTATATTTCCAGAAAGTGGGCTGAATTAAAAACATATGTTTGTTGGCATTATGAGACAAGTGTTGTCCTTGATGGCAAAATGACAGATTATAGTGCAGCAGGTCAGTAGCAAAGAATTGATGATCAGACTACAAAGAATGAAGAAAGAAGAGTATATACGCAGGTTCACTATATACCAAGTAGGGTATACACGCAGGTTCACTATATACCAAGTCGCGTATATGCAGGTTCGCTATATACCAAGTAGGGTATACACACAGGTTCACTATATACCAAGTCGCATATATGAAGGTTCGCTATATACCAAGTAGGGTATACACGCAGTTTCATGCACCGAAAAGCGCGTACATGTCGGAAAGCTTACTTTTGGTCCGTGGTAGTTAGTCCTCGGTATTTGAACTTATAGTTTTGGACCATGGTATCTCAACAAGTGTGTTGATCCCAAGTATTGGGCTCTTGGTATTGATTTATTATGGTTTTGGACCTTCGTATTGAGCAAGACCTAAGACTATAAAAGGAGAAGAATATCATTAGGCAAGAGTATCCAAAAGGTCTTGAATATCGGAGGAAGAATGAGATCTAGTATGCAGGTTATGGGTTGATGATGCATTGCTTGATCTGAGCTAAGGAGGGATCTCACCGGTGGATGGAGAACAAGATCTAAGGATAGATCGGGATCAAATGGTTTGAAATGAACTACCTCTATATGATTGATTATGTTTATTCTAGATCTGTATACTGACGCATGCAATGATCTGAACTGGGTATAACTTAAGTTTGTAATCGCTGCAAGTCATGATTGAATATTTATAGATCTGTACGTGGGTTGGCTTTGGTGTAAGTGCGTATGTACACAGGTTGAGTTCATTGTAGTAGCGTATACCTTTTGAGCTATGATATTTGAAGTTACAGGTGGTTCTGGTTGTTAAAAGGTTCTGATGACAGTTTAAAGGTGTTAGTATTCTGCATATCTTGTTTGGCTGATTGTGTTTAGCTTCAGTATTGATGGATGAGAACTAATATTGGATCAGGATCATATTTATGAGATTTGATGGACTAGATCTAGGTGCTGACGCATATATTATCCTTGTATATGTCATGATCTGATTATGTCTGAAGTCAGGAAGTGCAGCAAAGTTATGAATAAGTGATTAATGACATATATGCTGGTTCATCTTGATGAAGTTGCGTATACACGCAAGTTCGGCACTTCCAAGTAGTGTATGCACTCTGATGCATGATTTTGATGGTATAGTTGGATCTGATTGTTATTGCAGAGTTCTGCTCTGTGTTCTGGTGACTGTGTTGTTGACAGGGTTTCAGTGTTTCAGTGATTCAGAGATTGATGATGCTAGTATTGATTGTTTTGTGCTTCAATGATATTTATGGGTCCAGTATGAAAATTTGATGAAACGTGGCCTTCAGATTGTAGTGTTGTGCTTCAGGAGTATCCAATCTGAAAATGTATGAAACGTGATACCTGGAGGAGAGAAGATTGTAGGCCGGCGCCTACGTACTAGTATCTTAGCTAGTACAAGAGCAAAGGGGGTTGGAGCTCCCTTCTAGGAGAGTCTGGAGAACGAGAGAAGGTTGTAGCCATCTGTAGGTTGTAGCCTGCGTGTTGGTAAAGGACTGCACCAGTACATTGTAAAAGAAGTTTCTTAATAAAGGAAGATAGAAACGAATTCCAGCAGGTTGTTTTCACCCACATTGGGTTTCCACCTTATATCATGGTGTTCATGTGTGCTTCTTGTTTTGTTTTACTACTCCTACTTACTTTTCATATGGTTAATGAAGTTCGGATGCACTAACTAATGATCAACACTTAATGGATTAACTGAATCATAAGTATTTTGGATATACGCTCGTTGCTTTAGACACAGTTGCATATACACGCGGGTTCCCTTGAATGAAGTAGCGTATATGTATCTAAGTATGGAAATGAAAAAGTTTTATTGATTTGATAATACTGATTCACCCCCCCTAGTATTATTTCCAACAATTTGTATCAAAGTAGGTCCTTTGGTAGAAGCTTGATCGCTTGAAGGAGATCCGTGGAACAATGGGAAAGAAGCTTAAGAAGAAAGCACATAAGCAGAAGAAGACATCTCAGAAGAACTATGACAGTGGGAGAATCGATTGGGGATTAGGCATAAGAAGCTCTTCAGATTCAGAATCAGATTCAGAATCATTTCTGAATGAAGATGAACTATCAGGTATGAATTTTCTATCCTCTGATGTTCCAGCTATCTATCCATTTGGAAAATATGAAAGTGATAGTGAAGCAACTGAATTTGCTTTTATGGGTGAGCAAGAAAAGTATCAAATAGAGGCAATATTTAGAAGGCTTACAGACAAAATTAAGGATCAACAAGATCTATTGAACAAAAGGGAATGTGCTTTCAAAGAAGAAGTTACCAAACTAAAAGCTCAATCAGAGGAAGGAAACAAGGTAAGAAAGTTACTCAAGTACAAGGAAAATCAATGTCAAAAGTTGCAGGGTGAAGTGACATCATTAAGAGATGAAGTCAATGAAAGAAGCACAACCATCAAGAAACTCAGAGATAGATCCAGTTACTATGAAAGTCTTGAAGCCACGATCCGCTCACTAAAGGAAGATCTTGAAGAATCAAAGAAGAAGAATAAAGATCTACTCCAAGCTATTGAAAAACAAGTAAACGAAGATATCAGCTTAAAATCTCAACTGGAATGTGCCTTCAGAATTCGTCAAATGCAGCAGGATCTTAATGAAGAACAAGAAAAGGAGATTCTCAAACTAAGGCATCAGTTGGAAGAAGGAAGGAAAGCTGAAGAATACAAGAAGAAGCAATGTCTAGAAAAGGAGGAACAACTTCAAGTTGAGGTAAATATCTTGAAAGGTAAATTAGAAGAAAAGGATAAACTGTTGAGATTTCAAGATAGTACTAAAGCCTTGGATGATATTCTTAGTAGTCAAAGGTCTTCTGCTATCAAGACTGGTCTTGGTTTTCATGAATCTGTTGAAGGTGAATCTAGTTCACAAGGTGAGGCAAGGAACTCTAAAGAGAAATCCAAAATGATTAACAAGGAGATGAGAGGTCAACCTCATCAAAAATCAAGGAAAGAGATTCTTCAAAGAAAATATCTTACTCCTAACTATGGTCGGCCATTTACTCAGATGAATAATATTGAATGTTATGAATGTCATAATCTTGGACATGTTGCAGCTAGATGCAGAAGAAGGATGGTTCAAGATCATCACATTCCAGGTACTTCAATGGATATTGTTTTTCTTGCAATATGTTTGGTCACAAAGCTGCTGATTGCTACAGGAGGAATATGAAACATGTAAGATGTTATGCATGTAACAAGCTTGGACATATAGCAAAGGAATGCAGGAACAAAGGACAGACATCACACCAAAAGGAGAAAACATCATCACACTTGAAGATATGGAAGAAGAAGGAAGTACAGTCAGACAGATGTGGCACAACACAATGTACTCAGATACAACATAGCACAGACATAACAGACTCAGAGGGAGCTGAAAGTATAAAACTTCAGTATCCTGAATCTCATACGCAAGTTCCATAAAGGGAAGTCACGTATATACGCGACTTAGACACTGCAAAGTCGCGTATATGTCAGTCTGAGGAAAAGCAATGAGGACATGCTCAGAAAAAGGATCTGATATGATTCAGTCCATTATTTGCTCTATTGGTTAATAGTTACAGTCTGCGGAGGATGTGTGGAAATTTTTTTGATACTTGTAAGATGTCTAGAAGTGTTTTGATCCTAACTAGATGATGATGATGTCTTGATGCTTATTGTTGATATATGCATGATCAGATCTAACAGATGGCACAGGTTGAGGGGGAGCATATGCCTTTAATAATGCATTGTTGGCATTATGGTTAATAGTCCTTGGTGATGATGCTTATATGGCTAAATGATATATCTTGCTATAATATGGTTATGAGTTGTTCAGATGATTCTTGGATTTTTAGATCAGATCTGTGGTTGATTCTCTAATGGTGCTTACATGGTGATATTCATAAAGATAAGGAGAAGTACATAGCTTGAATTCACATCTTCTTTACTTGATGATGAGTCACTCATATGCTGTTGTCATCATATGCATAAGGATCATATTATTCTTGGCACATATATGGATGAGGATTGTTGGCTGGATACATGGATGATTATTCAAAATTGCATTATTGGAGACATGATGATGATGAGTTCTTACCTATATGATGATAGGTTGTACATATGTTGATTGATGCAGATATTCCCAATTGATGATACTTGGTTCATGCAGATCTGGATGGCTATGGTGTTTCTCACATATGATAAAATGTGAATGAGTCTGTATATGCAGAATTCTGTTCAAAGGGATGAATTGATTATACCCTGTCATAGGACATTTACAGGTTGCTGATCTGAAATTGGATGTACACGAGTTTAATAAGGAGTATCCGTGTATATACGCAAGTTTCTGTGGATACAGTCGCGTATATGTTGGTTTGAATAAAATCAGTGGGCCAAACTCAGAATGAGAAGATTCTGATATGGGTCTGACAGAGACCATCTGGCACAGGTTCAGCGGGAGAAGATAATCTTCCAATGATGCATTGTTGGCATTATCTTAGAAGCTTTTGGTTCTAGTTCACAGTTGTTGTTGGTTTCAGGTGAAACAAAGGCAGAGTGAGAACAGAAGGATCTCTTGGTCGCTGATCTGAATGGTGATCGACAGATGCTGGCGATTTCAGTTATTGGTGACTTTCATAAAGTCTTGCTCTAGATATTTCTGTCATATATCTCTTTTGTGATATCTCTTTCATGGTGTCAAGGTCATGTAACGGCCTATATTGGTTTCCCCACTATGCCTGGGATGAAGATGTAATGTTCTTGCTTTATCATGTGTAAACTTTTGATGTATCTCCACTTGGTTGGGTGGATGAGTCAATTCTAGTATATCCCCATGTGGTTGGGAAATGGATGTATGTATTGAGTCTTTTGGTGATAGGAAGGTCTCTTATGATGTATAAGTCATGGTTCTTCTTGAAGAGCATCTTTTTGCAGATCTTGCCTTTAGTCAGGAAGAGCATGAATAGCACACTTCAGCAGTACAGAGACTTGGCATGTACTCAGGGGGAGCATGGACAGATTGGTACACTTTGGCATATACAAAGGGGGAGCACATTTGGAGATTTCAGCAGGTACTCAGGGGGAGTATGGACAGCAGAATTTTTATCAAGGAAAGAGAATATCTTGGTCCACCCTTTGCCCTTGATGTCAAAGGGGGAGAGTGATTTGGTGTTGTTGCCATCAAGTCCAAAGGGGGAGATTGTTGGCATTATGATGCATGTGTTGTACTTGATGACAACCCTCTCATAGAAGAAAATCTCACTTACATATAACTGGATCAATCTACAGATGTGACTAAATGCATGGGATGCAGGATAGCTCAAAGGAATAAGAAGATCAAGTTCTAAGTATGACAAGTTAGCTTTGCCATCAAGTCCAAAGGGGGAGATTGTTGGCATTATGAGACAAGTGTTGTCCTTGATGGCAAAATCACATATTATAGTGCAGCAGGTCAGTAGAAAAGAATTGATGATCAGACTACAAAGAATGAAGAAAGAAGAGTATATACGCAGGTTCAATATATACCAAGTAGGGTATACACGCAGGTTCACTATATACCAAGTCGCGTATACGCAAGTTCGCTATATACCAAGTAGGGTATACACACAGGTTCACTATATACCAAGTCGCATATACGCAGGTTCGCTATATACCAAATAGGGTATACACGCAGTTTCATGCACCAAAAAGCACGTACATGTCGGAAAGCTTACTTTTGGTCCGCGGTAGTTAGTCCTCAGTATTTGAACTTATGGTTTTGGACCATGGTATCTCGACAAGTATGTTGATCCCAAGTATTGGGCTCTTGGTATTGATTTATTATGGTTTTGGACCATGGTATTGAGCAAGGCCTAAGACTATAAAAGGAGAAGAAGATCATTAGGCAAGAGTATCCAAAAGGTCTTGAATATCGGAGGAAGTATGAGATCTAGTATGCAGGTTATGGGTTGATGATGCATTTCTTGATTTGAGCTAAGGAGGGATCTCACCGGTGGATGGAGAACAAGATCTAAGGATAGATCGGGATCAAATGGTTTGAAATGAACTACATCTATATGATTGATTATGTTTATTCTAGATCTGTATACTGATGCATGCAATGATCTGAACTGGGTATAACTTAAGTTTGTAATCGCTGCAAGTCATGATTGAATATTTATAGATTTGTACGCGGGTTGGCTTTGGTGTAAGCACGTATGTACACAGGTTGAGTTCATTGTACTAGCGTATACCTTTTGAGATATGATATTTGAAGTTACAGGTGGTTCTGGTTGTTAAAAGGTTCTGATGACAATTTAAAGGTGTCAGTATTCTGCATATCTTGTTTGGCTGATTGTGTTTAGCTTCAGTATTGATGGATGAGAACTAATATTGGATCATGATCATATTTATGAGATCCGATGGACTAGATCTGGGTGCTGACGCATATATTATCCTTGTATATGTCATGATATGATGATGTCTGAAGTCAAGAAGTGCAACAAAGTTATGAATAAGTGATTAATGACATATACGCTGGTTCATCTTGATGAAGTTGCGTATACACGCAGGTTCGGCACTTCCAAGTAGCGTATGCACTCTGATGCATGATTTTGATGGTACAGTTGGATCTGATTGTTATTGCAGAGTTCTGCTCTGTGTTCTGGTGACTGTGTTGTTGACAGGGTTTCAGTGTTTCAGTGATTCAGAGATTGATGATGCTAGTATTGATTGTTTTGTGCTTCAATGATATTTATGGGTCCAGTATGAAAATTTGATGAAACATGGCCTTCAAATTGTAGTGTTGTGCTTCAGGAGTATCCAGTCTGAAAATGTATGAAACGTGGTACCTGGAGGAGAGAAGATTGTAGGCCGGCACCTACGTACTAGTATCTTAGCTAGTACAAGAGAAAAGGGGGTTGGAGCTCCCTTCCAGGAGAGACTGGAGAACGAGAGAAGGTTGTAGCCTTCTGCAGGTTGTAGCCTGCGTGTTGGTAAAGGACTGCACCAGTACATTTTAAAAGAAGTTTCTTAATAAAGGAAGATAGAAACGAATTGCAGCAGGTGGTTTTCACCCACATTGGGTTTCCACCTTATATCATGGTGTTCATGTGTGCTTCTTGTTCTGTTTTACTGCTCCTACTTACTGTTCATATGGTTAATGAAGTTCTGATGCACTAACTAATGATCAACACTTAATGGATTAACTGAATCATAAGTATTTTGGAGATACGCTAGTTGCTTTAGACATAGTTGCGTATACACGCGGGTTCCCTTGAATGAAGTAGCATATATGTATCTAAGTATGGAAATGAAAAAGTTTTATTAATTTGATAATACTGATTCACCCCCCACTCTCAGTATTATTTCCAACAATGTTTTATTTCATGTTTGGTAAGTCGGTCAAACTTGAAACCTTTTGTGAATGCTTTCCCTGTAATGGTTCCCTTTATGGTGGAAAATTTTGATTTATCTCTTGCTATGGAATATAACTTTTGCTGATAATCTTCTAGATGAACTAACTTATCTCCCATTCCCTTTAAACCTGGAAGCCCCTTTTGATGCATTATATTGAATTTTCTATGGAATTTTTGAATTATAGCCTCCAAGTTATGACGTATATTCTCTAACTGTAGCATTAAATTTATTTTTGTAAGAACTCTTCTTACCTCAAGGATTGTCTCAGTTCTGTCTGCAATCTATTATTCTAGTTCTTCTTTTGTCTTTGAATTTAGAATTCTTATTAAGGTAGTAGCTTCACTTGGTTTCTGACCCAAGTTTTCCTTTATCTCCAATGAACTCTTTTTATTTCTATACCAATTCCTCCTGCTCAAGAATAATTTCAGTGGAAGCAAAATTTCAGTCATAGCTTCATTAATCTCCACCCAAATGTTCTCCTTTGCCTGTGCAATTGTTTGTGCCATGACAGATTCATTTTCTAAGAGTTTAATTCTCTGAGTTAATCTGTGAGTCTTTTGAAGCTGAGCTTTCATATTTTCAATCTCATGGCCTCTAATAGACAAGTCTTCCATAACTTGGATTGATTCTCTTAATGTATCTATAGACTATATCTATGTCGTAGTAGCTTCTGAAGTAGAAGTCCCTACTCTTGATGTACCTACAACTGGAATTGTTGTGAGAAGAATGAATGCTAATTGAGTTGATTGCTTTTTCCCATTTAGCATCTTTTCTATTTCAGTCTTCATTTGTTTAATTTTTCCATTATGTTCAATGATAATTTTATACGTATCTTCTTTCTCCTTCTCTAGTTGACCATCTTCCCTTGTTTGTGGATCTTGAGTAGATGGAAGTTTGACCTGCTTCTTTAGGGATGCAATGTCAACCTTTTTTTCTCTTAATGATATCCTCAACAACTTTTACATTACTGGGATCATATCCCGATTTAATCACTAAATCCTCTAAAGAATTTATCTTAGTGGATTTATCTAAAGAAGATATTTTTTCCAATTTTAGTTGAGACTAAATATTACTGACTGATGCCTGAAGTATGGATGCTGCCATTGCTGATTTTATCAGGGTAGAATACAACATTTCACCTATTTTCTTGTGCAAATCCATATTATCAATATGATGGATTTGATCAATGTTAAAAGAAAAGATAGTCTTCTTGTATTCATTTGCATTTTTAGGAAAATGAACTTGAGCTTCAAGGAGAGCTATCTCCATTTTCCATTCCTCAGTGTCAAAAGCAAAGAGACATTTATGTTGTGATGAAGCTGTCTGTTTCCAAAACTGGGAATAGGTTGTTTCTTTCACCAGTTCATTTTTACTTTTGATTTCGTTATACCTAGAAAATATACTTGGTTCAACTTGATCATGGACCAATTCTCCTGATTGAGACGCTTCCACTGGTTCTTGGGAAGTTGAAGATGATGGTGACCCTATAAAAATGTCTTCAACTTGAGGGAAAGTAGAATTATAAGGACCTGTCAAAACTATTGTGGACTGAACATTTTCTTCCTATGCAAACTCTTCTACTGGATTGGTTTTACGCTTCTTATATATTTGGAATTATTTCCCCTACATATCTATGACTGAAGGGGAAGCATCCTCCCCTTGTCTTTTATCCTGATTTTCCTATGGCACTAGTGTGTATGATGTCGTAGTATGAATTACCCGTTCTTTTGCTTCCTGCAATTTTCCCTCCTGCCATTGATCTTGATTCATATATTTCTTAATTTCAGGCCCGGGAGTATGAGAGTAGGGAGTATTTTTCTATTCTACTCTCAACTTTGATATTATCCCTAAAGAATCATATGACCAAGTAAAATTGAGTTTAAATTTCATCTGTTTGAGTAGAAGATTTTCTTATTTTGTTGCTATCCTGGTATTACAAATGAAAGGCCCAACCTATGCTTTGATTTTGAATTGAGATTTTATTTTAGCTGTCATAAAGTGTAGATCATCCAGATTTATTATTTTCCTAATAAACTCTAATTAAAAAATTCTTATAGGAACAAATTTAGGAAATTTATGTGGAGGAAATTTACATCCATAAACCCTGATGTCAGTATATTTTTTATACAGGTACCAGTCACATGTCTTTGTTTGTTCACTGAGATGTAGAATTCTCCTAATCTCAGGTCCAATTCTAGGTTCAACATCAGTATTAAGTACGTAGGAAACTATGTACAAAAACTAGTCTACATAATCACTGAAGGTGAATTCATTGGTGTCGGGCACCAAATCAGCCTATCCTTTTCCTGCATTTCCACTCCTCTTTTCATCCCTTTTGTATTCATTCACATATATTTACTATGTAAAACTATGAGGTAATTCCCCTTTCTTCGTCTCTTGGGATATTTAATTAATGAAGTAGAGTCATGAGGGTTTTTCCTATGCGAACCACTAAAACATGTTATGACCGTAGATTCTGGAGTGTACGTGTTGACCTCATGGCATATGGGAATAGTTCCATGATTCACAGCAGCTGATCGACCATGATGAAACAACATAACTAATTTGCGGCTGTTCTCAACCCATTTTGGATCATTCCTATTCTTGCTCTCTTAGTGCTGGTGCTGTGTTGAACTGATGCATATCTTTGGGCATATAGTTTCCAGGTTTTGGGGAGAGATTTTACTCCCCTTTGTACTGTATAAACGACAGGTCATTCCTGTACGAGGGGTTAGCCAGACCTTGAATTATATTGTAACAACATTGTTCAGATTAATAAAATACAACCCCTTTTTCTGTTCTATCTTTCATTGTGAGTAAAGCAGCCCTGATCAAGTAGCTGGGCCCGGTCTTTTGATTAGGTGCTGCGTGTTTTCTTGTTATGTGTGTGTTGTTCATTGCTGTTTTTATTTCTTGATTGCTATTACATATTATTTAGATCACTGTGAATACCTTTTTAAGTTTGCAGTTGAGTTTCTATTTCTGTTACAACAATGCTTTGATCTGGTAGTCACGAACCCTTGGTCAATGACAGATTGTAACCTTGCTCGTGCATATACCTTGCATGTTGCCTTGAAAAGAATACACACTCGGATTGTTACATTAATGTAGGAAGAGGGGTGAATAATTTGTTCATACCTGGACACCAACATTTTAGCGCCGTTGCCGGGGAGGCTAACAAGGTGCAAGACAAGATCTGTATCAACCAGAGGGTCAATATCTCATCTTGGGGATAGAACGAGCTTTCTCACTCTGCTTAAGGTCCTCAACATTGGTATTTCTTTTGTTTTTTGCTTTTATTGTTTTCCTGTTTTATTAGGGCCAATCTCTTGCCCTAGGAAGGGAGGGGTCCTTTGACGCCCTACTTCAGGTCTTGAAGTGTTAGGTTTTCTCGTGTGTGTGTTATTTTTCTTATTTGGTTTCTTGTCCTGGGGAGGGAGGATTCCTTTGACGCCCTGCTCCAGGCCCTGAATCCTAAGTTCCTGTTTTCTTTTTTTTTTCCCGTTAGTTGTTCTCTTTTCAACGTGATTTCTCATCCTGGGGAGGAAATGGTCTTTTGATGCCCTACTCTAGGTCTTAGGCACTGTGATTTGGTATCAACATCTTTCGCCACACCAACTTGTATGCATAGAGAGCCAAATAAAAGGGGCGGAGGGAGAGCCCCAAAGAAGGGAGGACAAGATTTGGGAAGGAATACTTATATCTAGCAAATCATTGCAAAAGCTAAATCAGAGGCATCTTCCCATGCAGCCATGAGGCCAGGTGTGTGGAGAAGGTCTGAGGGACAATATGTATATTAACCAGTGTTGTCCACAACACCCCCTACTAATACAATACAAAAATCCCTTCTAGCAGTTGGAGAGACAAGCAACAGTACACTTGATAAAGGGGTACCATTGCTCGTAAAAAATAAGAAGAAGTTGCAAGTAAAACATCCAAGGAAATGGTCCATCCCAGTAGAGAAGAAGAATTTGTGGAGAGGAGATCTAAAGGTTCAAGCCACTGTGACAGGGAGGAAGAAATTGTAGAGACACTTCTATCACCAAAGGATAGAGGAAGCGCTGTTAAGGCAACTCGAACCCCTGTGATAAGATCCCTTCCTGCAGAGCCTGCTGAAATCCCTAGTGAGTATTGAAGGATATTCATGGCTCCTACAACCTCTACTATTGACTTCCCAATTGGGGATCTTGGGACTGGCGCACCAACAAAGCCCATTCCTTTAACAGCTTTACCCAGTTTCCATGGGCTTACTTCAGAAGACCTCGACACGTTTTTGTTTGAATTTGACATTGTGTGTCGAGGATATGATTATATAACGGATGCTCAGAAATTGAAAATCTTCCTTGCTACGCTAAAAGGGACAACCCTGTGGTGGTTTATGGGTCTTGGGTGAAGGTCTATCGCCACATGGGAGGAGATGAGAACTCCTTTCTTGGAGAAGTAACAAGACTGCTATAAATCACTGGATATTAAGGAAGAACTTTTCAAATTTACACAGAAAGAGGACGAAAATATGGAAGAATGTGTGGAATGATTTAAATACACATTGCAGAGATCAGGTCACTCTGACTTGGATAAGGAAATTTTGAAAATTATCCTTCTCCAGGCATTCTAAGAGGACTCTTTGGAATTGTTAAATATAGTCGGAAGGGGAGATATATCAAAGGAGAACTTTGACACCATCTGCGAGTTGTGCATCTAGTGCTCAAGGGGAGTTGCAAGGAATATAGAAGGGATTCGATCAACAAAAGTATCTAGTGGAGGTGTTACAAAAGAAGAAATTGGAAATCTGTTGGACAACTTGAGCACTGATATCCTGAGTACCTTGTCTGAACAAATAGACACGCTGCAGGTAAAACAGAAACAACTAGAATTGGAAAGAACTATGGTTGTATTTTGCCCAACATGCAGGAAGAAACACCCACAGAAGGAATGCCCATTAAACTCTGTAGAGGAGTATGCAATCTGTGAGTTGAATCATGCAACAAGTTCATTCCCATCCTTGCAAGGACTGAAAGTAGTTTTTCAAGGGACGGGCGAAGAGATGGAGCAGCTGTACTTTATGGGACCTAAAAAGCCATGAGAACCTCGGCCGTTAATGGGAAATCAAGGTATGTTTCTGGATCCATCTCAATATTTTAGTAATTTTAATATGGGTCCCCAATCCGTGCCTTATCTGCCCATGTGGCCCCAATACTAGCTTCCACCTTGGCAGTAGTGGGCTCCTCAAGCTAGTTTGAGTTCCTCACAGGCTCTGAACTGGTGGGGACCTTCTCCTCCTGGGTAGTTTCCCCAATCAATGCCACAACAACAATTTCAGTTAACCTCTAATGTGACTCCTGGTAATTAGCCTGCTCATCCCCAACTTCCCATCCAACCTAATCGAAATCCTAACAATATAGGGGCTAAACAAGCTGACACCCTCAACCTACCTTCATACAACATCTCTACCATAGAATTATATGAGATGAATTTATGATCTAGGCAGACAGTAGATGCTCAACCCTCACCAGTTATCACTAAACAAATTGATAGTGAGGAAAATAAGCTAGAAATGGTTGAAGAGGAATCAAACCAAGTCAACAAAAATCATACACCTCCTCAACTGCTAGTTACTCAAAAACACCAAGTTGAACCTCCCTATCCAGAAAGGTTGGCTTTCAGTAAACAAACCCCTCAAGCTGAGTTTGACCTGTTAAGGGAGTTACATAATTTATTTGTCAATATTCCCCTGCTGCAAGCTATGAGGGACATACCTATATATGCAAAATCTCTTAGGGAATATTGTGCTAATAAGCCTAAAAAGAAATCAAGAGACCTGCTCACCATTCATGTAATGGGGAAGTTATCAGATTTTTTGATGGGAAGTTCCACGATTGTAAAGTATGGGGATCCAGGGAACCCAATTTTAACCGTGCAAATTAATAGGGTAGAAATTCCAAATGTACTAGTAGATTTGGGTCTTAAAATAAATGTCATCACTGTTGAAACTATGCATGCATTAGGTCTTCATAACTTGAAACACACACCTACAATGTTAGTGTTGGCAGATCAATCTACAGTGCAACAGGTAGAGAAGTTAGAAGATATCACAATTTCAGTTGATTCATGGCACTACCCTGTGGACTTCCTAGTACTCCAAATGCGATCTCCAGCTAGAGGCCATCCCCTGATTCTAGGAAGACCATGGATGGCAACCATAGACGCTTATATTGGGCATCGGTCTAGACATATGAACATTTCAAATGGAAAAAAAACTAAGAATTTAGTATTATATCCTCCCGCAGAACCTAACCCATCAACAAAACCAACAGGCCGCAAGAAATATTTACCCAAGAAAGAGTGAATCGAAAAATCAGGAATTAAGTCCAGTTCTTACTATTTGACAAGCCCTCCAACTAAAAATAGAAATGGAAGGTGACACAATTACTACCTTTATTAGTGATCCCTATTCTATTTCAGATTTAAATCAGCGAATCTTGGACTCTGTCTTGAGATCTAAGACACAGGAAAGTATTGGAACAACAGATGGATTTGACGAGCTACCTACAACTGTGCCCCATGGTAGTATTTTCATGGAAATAGAACCAGGAAAATACCTGAATACCAATCCAGATCTATCAGTGTCTTAGAAGAAACAACTCTTGGATTTTATTTGGAAACACAAAGAAGCCTTCGCCTAGGACTACTCAGATATGAAGGGGATTCCAGCTAATCTATGCACCCATCACCTATACATTAAGGAGGATTGTCTTCTTGTGAGGCAACCCCAGAGGAGAATGAACCCTACTTTGAAAAACATTGTTAAGGAAGAGCTTCAAAATATGCTAGATGTGGGATTTATCTACCCCATTTTAGATAGCCAATGGGTTTCCCCATTGGTAATGGTCCCTAAGAAAAATGGTAAATGGAAGATATGAGTGGATTACAAAGAATTAAATAAGGCAACTCAGAAAGACCATTTTCTATTACCATTCATTGACCAAGTCTTAGATACGTTGGTTGGGAAGAATTTTTTCTCCTTCCTAAACTAATTTAGTGGGTACAACCAGATCCAGATAGCTCCTGAAGATCAGCATAAGACCACTTTCACATGCCCTTGGGGAACGTTTGCCTACCGGGTCCTCCCATCTAGTCTCTGTAATGCACCTGCAACATCCCAAAGGGAAATTTTAGGGATTTTCTCTGATATGATGGATGATAGTGTTGATATCTATATGGATGATTTCATGGCATATGGAGATTCATTCGAAGAAGCATTAGGGAAGCTAGAAAACGTTCTTGAAAGATGCAAGCAGGTGCATGTCTCTTTAAGTACATAAAAATGCCATATGCTGATGAACAAAGGAATAGTCCTGGGACACTTGCTTTCGGCTGTAGGAATCTGGATGGATCCAGCTAAGATAAAGGTAATACAACATTTTCCAAGACACAGAACACTCACACAGGTACGTAGCTTTATTGGTTGCATTGGTTATTACAGGCGCTTTATAGAAAATTTTGCTAAGACAACACATCCGCTTTTTCAATTACTAACAAAAGATGCAGAATTTGTGTGGACAAATGACTGTGATGCAGCCTTTGTGAAGATCAAGGAACTGGTCTGTAGTGCTCTGATTCTTAGAGGGCCAGACTGGGCATTACCATTCCATATTCATCTTGATGCTTCCCAGACAGCAGTTGGGGTAGTTTTAGGACAGAAAGTGGATAAGGTACCATATGCAGTTTACTATGTTAGTAAGAAATTGGCTCCTACTGAGTTAAACTACACAGTGACTGAAAAAGAATTCCTTGCTGTCATCTATGCCATCAACAAGTTTTGGCACTATATCATTGGTTATCCCTCCTTTGTACATACTGATCATGCAGCCATCAGGTACTTGACGAATAAACCTGTTACTCCTAGTCATATTACAAGATGGCTTTTGCTACTTCAAGAATTTGACATTACCATAGTAGATAAACCAGGGAAGGACAACGTGGTTGCTGATTTTCTGTCTAGGTTAGAAAATAATGTCGAAGGTACACCTATCGAAGATAGCTTTCTAGATGAATATCTCTTTGCAATTTCTGCTAACACTCCATGGTATGCAGATATTGCTAACTATCTTGCTACAGGGAAGGTACGTCGTCATTTGTCATATAAGGTTTAATGGAAAATTATTCATCATAGTACCTGATATTCATGGATGGCAGGATACCCCTTTCATACAGGGGTTGATCAATAGATTCAACGTTGTGTATCAGAGGATGATATCTGTGAGATATTGAGGGTCACCCATGGTGGACCTTGTGGAGGACATTTTGTAGATAAAAGAACAGGCCACAAGGTGCTACAAATGGGATACTACTGGCCCTCTATCTTTTGCGATGCTAGAGATTATATCCGAAAATGTGGCAGCTGTCAACGGATGAGACAACCTGGGAAATCAAATGAAATGCCATTACAGTCCCAGATAGTCCTTAAACCTTTTGAGAAGTGGGCCATCGATTTCATTGGGCTCTTCAACCCACCTTCTCACCAGAAGGTTCACATCCTGGTCTGCACTAATTATGTGATTAAGTGGGTGGAAGCTAGACCGGTTGCAAAAGTAACAGAATAGGTTGTTGCAGATTTCCTTCTTGAAGTGATTTTTGCTTGATATGGTACCCCAAGAGAAATTTTTTCAGATGGAGGAGCACAGTTCACATCCCACATGATAGGGAGGCTTATGTAGAAATACGAGGTTAAACACATAGTGAAAACTCCTTACCATCCCCAAGTGAATGGACAGGTAGAAAGTACAAACAAGGTATTGGAAAATATCTTGACAAAAACTTTAACAAGTCACTGCTAGGATTGGTCGCAAAAACTTCTAGAATCTCTTTGGGCATATAGGACGACATGGTGGAATATACCCAGCTTTTCACCATTTGAGCTAGTCTATGGGAAATCCCCCTTGTTTCCAGTAGAGTTCGAGATCAATATGCTCAGAACGACTTTAGAAGTGGGGTTAGACTTATCAGAGGCCTAGAAACACCGGCTGGAACAGCTCAATGAGTTAGATGAGATTCGTTTAGTACCTATCCATGGAACCACTACTATCCAACATCAGAGAATGAAATGGCATGATAAATTTATCAAGAATAAGGTGTTTCATATAGGGGACTAGGCATTGCTTTATGACTCCCAGTTCAAAGATTTTAAAGGAAAGCTTCACACTCATTGGATGGGACCCTATGAAGTGGACGTTGTATTCGACAATGGAATAGTCAGATTGGTTACAGTATATGAAAATTGTACATCCTTTCTAGTCAATAGACACCATCTGAAGTTATATCACCGTCCAACTTCTAAGGATGCCTTCATCAAACATCTTTCTGATACATCTAGTTTGATGGTTGTTGGTGCAAAGAATACTCTCTTTGCCTTCTGTTAAATATATATATATATATATATATATATATATATATATATATATATATATATATATATATATATATATATATATATATATATATAGATATATGTATATATATATATGATATGCTATTACTACTTACTTGTTTATCTTTTGTAGGAATAAGAACTGAATTATTACAAGGAGAAATTGAGAAATTTTCCAAGTAACTGTCATTGCTGTTACTCCGTCGGTGTTGTTACTTCACCATTGCTCTTACTCCGCCGGTGATATTACTCCGCCATTGCTATTACTCCGTCGTTGCTGTTACTTCGCTGGTGTTGTTACTCTGCCATTGATGTTACTCTTCCAGTGCTGTTACTCTACCGTTGATGTTACTCCGCCATTTCTGTTACTCCGTCAGTGTTGTTACTCTGCCGTTGTTGTTACTCCGCCGCTGTTGTTACTCCACCGGTGCTATTACTCCATCGGCGCTGTTACTCCGCCATTGCTCTTACTCTAGCGATTATTTTTGTTGTTACTCCACCACCAAGTAGGTCACTAGGTATGCCTTCATTGACTCTTACGAATATAATTACAATATTCCAAAGAAGAGACCAATACGTGCCGCAGACGACTGCATTTAAGTTGGGGGGGGGGGGGGGGCCCTGTCACAAATAAATGACAACGTACCTAAAATTGTAATTATATGACATCATTACCAAATCTAATGCGAACGAAAACCAAAAATATTGCGATTTTGTAACCATGATTCCAATGCATTGGAATTTGAAACCGTACGCCAAAAAATTTATCGGTCATTTCCCCATTACACTGTATTCAATCACCATAATCATTCACCTGTACTGCCATACCCTGCCATTATTTGCTGTGTTTTTCGAGGTGTACTAGTCATTATTACCATTCTGTTACCTCGCGACCACCATGCTAACATCATTGCCATTGTCAATTTGGATTGCTGTTACTCTCCCCCTACCAGCTGGCTGTATCCATCGTGTTGATCCAGTTCCTATGGCGACGGGTGGGTTAGCTGTGCGCCATGAGCCGGAGGATATGACAATGGTCTGAAATAATTAGGAAGTATGGCATGATTTTGAAAATGCAAGGTGGAACATTTATCTCGACAGGTTGCAAGGGTTTAACAAAGCAATTGCGATTGAATTTTCACTCAATTTAGAGGAAGGGAGCTCTCAGGTCCAGGGGATAGAAATTCCTGTTACAGAGGAAACCATTGTAGAGGTCAGTGGGCTACCCTAGCAAGTGCAGAGATGGTTTTCGTGAAGAACCTCCTTCCCGAAGTTCCTCAAAGCATTTTTGCAAGCCGAAGAGAATGTTTTTTAGAAAGGCCAGGGGTATGACCGGAATTCATTACCACACCCATGGGGTGAGGTAGCAGGTTTTGTAGTGAAATACATAACCTGTGAGGGGATGTATACCACTGTGTTTAAATATCATTCTAGAATGTTGGCTCACTTTTGGTTCCCACAGTTAGAAGCATTCTCATTGAATATGCCTTTCTTCCTCTTAAAAATTCTCTAGCTGATGGCACAATCTACTCGGCGTTCACGACAAGTTGCAACAATCATTACCAGTCATGGGCAAGTCTGGCTGTTAGTCATGCATGCAATCGATCAACTTCAAATCCTGTGGGAAACATTCCGGGATTCTACAAAGGAAGAGATAACAAATACTAAAGCCACTAGAGAAGAAGAGCCAGAAGCAATGGAGGATGAACCCAAAGCAGAGGACTAACACGTAGACCAAGAAGAACCAAAAGAAATGGAGATGGAACCTGAGGGGCTAGAACAAAATTGGGAGCATGAACCAGAGAGGATAGTCGAGTCTGCTCCATAAGAACCAGCCTCAACCGTAGAACCGATGGAAGAAGAAGTGTTGCAGCAAGGGGCCAATATATAAAGGGTCACCAGCTCCATGACCGAGGTTGTCTCACAAGAGCCAGTCTCGACTATGGAGCTAGTGGAGCAAATCAGCAGCACTATAACAAGAGAAAAGGTACCACATCAAGCTGAGGTGGAAAAATTCATTAATATTATCGTTAGGGTTGTCCCACAAGAACCACCCTCGACTGTGGAACCAATGGAGGAAGATGAACCAAGACAAGAGGAGCCTGAAGCTAAAAGAACCGTGGGGCCAACAGAAGGAGAGGCCATATGTATAATGAACGAAATTGACATAATGATGCAAGAATCCATTTTTATCAATGTCGTGCTGGAAGAAACAGTGCCAGCATCGTCTACTCAAGAATTGCTGGATACAAAAGGTGGTGTTATATAAGAACCACCATCAACCCGTTCGGCCCTGGAGATTGCAGAGGAATTAGATGCTGAGATTGATGCTGCTCCACAAGAACTAGCATCAACCTTGGAATGGGGGACTGCACAGACAAGGATTTCAACCAAGAGTAGAGATGTTGCAGACAAAGGGAAAGAGCCCGAGGTCACAGCTGGGGCTGAGATAGATCAGGTAGGAAAATTCTTTCAATTTTCCTCTTACTTCTCCATTCCAAAAGGGGTGAGGGTGTCTGATCTTCCCAAAACGCAAAGGAGGATGTTTCCATTCCGCCGATTTTGAATTTTGATGGGTCGAATAAGGAACTAGCTGCCACAGGTTTGTTAGCAGCAGAATTCTAGAGAGAACTTTGCCAGGAACCCATAAGAGAGGAAGAGATAGGTGTTTTTGAAACAAGGGAACCTGGAGGGGAAATTTTGCCTGAAACATCGATGGACGCCCATCAAGTAAGTCTACCACTATCTAGATAGCTTCATAGTAGGTCAAGGTAGGAATTAGTAAGGAAGCAGTTTCTCCCAAGGAAGAGAGACCAAGCAAAGCAGCCCCGTCGATTAACCCTATGGATACTCCCTCGAGTAATACACCACTTGTCGAACCGGCTATAGTACCAGATGAGGTGGTGGTTGAAAAAGAATGGATAGATTTGTGTGAGCAATGGAGGCTACCTATTAAGCAGAAATATCAGCTGCAATTCAAAGAAACAATGCAGCTCAAAACAGAGGTCAAGAGGCTGAGAAGGTAGGTGCATTGGTTGAAGAAACAATTGAATAAATATAAGCGGTGGCTAGGAAGCCCAAAGCCACGACGGATGAAGTAGAGACACAGGTAGATGAAGTGGCAACAACCTTTGTTGCCACTTAGACAGACCCTATCGAGTATTTGTTTGAAGGCTGTGAGTTTTATTTGACGGCTGAAGTAGAAACTTGGAAATATACCGTGACGCAATATCAGAACGAAGTGAAGAGAGCCCAAGAACAAGATTCCACAACTATCTTCGAATATGTGGAGCACATAGATATAATGCGATTGAGGTATGCAAAGCATCAACTCAAGGTAGAGTGGTTGGAAAGGCAAGTGGCAGAATTGAAAGCTGACAAAGAACAAATGCTCAATTTAGCACAGCAGGTGATGGCATGTCGCCCTCCCACTTCCAGTTATTCTTTATTTTTGCATGAACGTTTTCTTTTCTTCTATTTGGAAAGCATCAAGAAAGAAATTAGTCACGAGATTGAGGATGGAGTATAGTTCCTCCGAATATTGAGAGCCCATGATGTGCCAACTCAGCATTTGATGTGTGAGCTTTACATGCATGGGTATCTTTGGCATGTTGATAGAGAATCTAATCTGGTCCCATATGTGAGGGAAATTCCTTTAACAGCCCTCACCTCTTACACTTTCAATCAAATAAGCTGGCAGAAGGCTTCTAATATGTTTAAATCAAATCAAGTCATGAAGCCTTTTATGGTAAGAGGAGAACACAAGAGATCAGTGACTATGTACAATAAACACAATAAGTTTTTAGAAATTGTGGGAAAAAAGGAACGGATGCTGAAGACACAAAAGTGGTGCATTGATATCTGTGTCAATAAATTAGTCACCTTTCAAGCTAAGGCCTTGGATAGTTGTTAGAAAGGTGGATGATGTCACCCACATCTATCCAAAACAGAGAACCGTTTGGAGCACCAAATTTTCCACGAGCACTTAGTAGGGTGCCAAGATACGTGGCATGCATCCAAACATGTGGGGTCCGGTGGATGGGAATTTAGTTTTAGTACCCTGTCATTTGGTTGCCAACAAAGCACTACACCCCAACATATAATGTACCAATGATTAGTGGAAGGAAGTTCTCTCAGAAGGGTTTAAGGTTCCAGGAACAAAAATTGTTGGGGAATACGATCTCGCCCGACTTCATGAAGCCCACAACCTATCCAACATAGACCTATGGAGACGGTGATCTACACGAGGGCGTGTAGAAGGCTAGTTCGGGGGGGATGTTGGGCACCAAATCGGCCTATCTTTTTCCTGCATTCAAACTCCTCTTTTCATCCCTTTTGTATTCATTCACATATATTTTCTATGCAAAACTATGAGGTAATTCCCCTTTCTTCGTCTCATGGGATATTTAATTAATGAAGTAGAGTCATGAGGGTTTTGCCTATGTGAACCACTAAAACATGTTATGGCCGCAAATTCTGGAGTGCAGGTGTTGACCTCACGACATATCGCAGCAGTTCTGCAATTCACAGTAGCTGATCGACCATGATGAAACAACATAACTGATTTGCAGTTGTTCTCAACCCATTTTGGATCATTCCTGTTCTTGCTTTCTTAGTGCAGGTGTTGTGTTGAACTGATATATATATTTGGACATATAGTTGCCAGGTTTTGGGGAGAGATGTTACTCCCCTTTGTACTATATAAAATACGGGTCATTCCTGTATGAGGGGTTAGCTAGACCCTGGATTATATTGTAACAACATTGTTGAGATTAGTAAAATACAACCCTTTTTGTTGTTCTATCTTTCGCTGTGAGTAACGCAGCCTTGATTAGAGCGTTGGGCCCACTGTTCTGATCAGGTGCTGTGTGTTTTCTTGTTATGTGTGTGTTGTTCATTGATGTGTTTATTTCTTGATTGTTGTTACAGATTCTTTAGATTCTTTAGATCACTATTACAACAATGCTTTGATTTGGTAATCATGAACCCTTGGTCAATGAAAGATTGTAACCTTGCCCCTGCATATACCTTGCGTGTTTCCCTAAAAAGAATATGCACCTAGATTGATACATTAATGTAGGAAAAGGGTGAATAATTTATTCATACCTAGACACCAACAATTGGTATGCCTCCTTACCAAGGAAGTCCAATGAATCATAGGTTGTGCATTGCCTTGTTCATCGAATCTCTGTAGTGGAAATTGAAATCTGTCTGCTTGATGGAATGGGAACAAGTAAACTAAAACTAAAGCATGCTTGAAGACTCCTTTTGTAGAAAACTTAAGGAACTGTTCATGAATGACCCCTGCTAAGAATTCATTGTAATGAAAAATGATTGAAGGTTTCTCTTATGTTGAAAACACTGATAGAAAATCTATGATGGCTTCATCAACCCATTGATCGGTTTGATAGCCCAGTAAACAAGAAACTATAGAGATAATTTGTTTTGTCATTTCAAGGAACATGGAGGATGGATAAGGAGGGTTTGCCTTCGGTAATTGGACATTCTCAGGTAGCAATGTCTCAAAAAAATTTCCTTTGTGAGGAAAAGTCAGGTTTTTGTAGTGTTCCATGAGGGAATCTACTAAAAAGGGTTTCAAAGAGGTTGAATTTTAGATCTGAAGCATTTGGAATATGGAGTCAGGGGTAATTATGAAAGGGATATTATTGTGCTGGGCCACAATTTCCCTTTGACTTGGTATGTACCTAAAATTGCACCATGAGACAAATTCTAGAAATTGATGGGTTTGGAGAAAAAAGAATTAAGGCAAGGAGTCCCACAAACTCAATTCGTCACTGAGATCAAGGAAATTTTGTTTTAACCAGTTGTGGAGTTTGTAGAGGTGGAACTCACAACTAGTTTTAGAAATTTTATAATGCTCATCCACTAATGGCCGATGGTCTAAGTCAATTACAGGGGGAAGCATAGGGTTTTCCCCTGTGGCTTTTCATTTACCTTTAGAAGACATTTTTAAGGAAATGAGATGGGAAAAAAATAATTACCTAGGAATAGTCAGAGGAACAATATTTGGCTTGATGAGGCTATAGTAATAGTAGTAGACATTCATTGTCATAGGAGTGCAGAGGAAAGCCTGACTGAATGAGGTTCAGGGTTATTTTGTTAGCAAGATCACTGTACTATTGAGAGTTATCCATTTGACAGAACATATTGATTAATTTTGCAATGATTATGTTCTGAAACATATATTAATGGTTACATGATGAGTACATGAATGTGACAGGAGCGGGAGGAGAGTGGGAAGGGGATGTGCCACTTGGGGAGATCCAATTAGAGGGGATGTGACGTGTGACAGGAGCAGAGTGGAGTGGAGGTAGTGGGGTTAACAATCATTATTAGGTAGGAAGAGGGGAAAGGCAAATTTTGGGAGGGGGGGGGCGGGTGAGTGGTAAGCATCTTAGGTGGAGGGGGGTCCGAAGTCGATGAGAGGATGACATTTTACAAAGGTGGGACTAGGAGAATCTGATTTTTTGACCCTCCTCCCCTTGATTAACTATCGGAGGGGCGGGGGGGTTCTGAAGTGATCATCTTCCGTTGATCTAGGCGAGTTAGATCACAACCATTGATTTCATCTCATTTTTAATTACAAATGACAAAAAACATTGTATCAAAAATAACTTTATTAACACTTAATTGATCGCGAGTACTGTGCGATTAAAATAATCAACTCAATTATTTAACAAGTAATGTAGTATTTAAACTAGAAACTAGGGAAAATTTTAAGAACCCCCCCAAATTTGCATGTATAATAAATGGGCGAATCTCCATGGTATATAGGAAAAATGGAAAGGCGATTTTATCAATAATATGATATGTATATATAGTTTTTTGGCGTATCTCTCACCAGGCATGGCGAATATTTTACTGAATTATAAAATCTTGTGTTTATTGAATACATAAATGAAATCATTTTATTTCTTTAAAATATCTTTTGAAATCAAAATTACCGAAATTACATATCGATAACCTAGTAGCTGTAGGATAAAATTCACCCGTGCCATTCACAGAAAGCATGAGAAAAAACCTAATACTATATATAAAACCAAGAAAAATTCAAATTCATCACTTCTAGGGAACTCGTAACCACCTTGCCAATACACAAGTATGTTCCTATTTGCAATTAGAAAAATTACCCAAATTACAATCTGTTTACTCCAGCATATGTTGGAAAGTTATAGCAGGATGACTAGTATAATCAATCCATTCCTTTTAGCTCTGGATTTGTTTCAGTTTAAAACAGAAGTATACAAATATACTTGTCCAATGTCTGTGCTTTAACCATTCACCTTAAGATGTTTTTACAATATAATTTCCTAAGTCTATTTAATATCTTCATTATCATAAAAACCAACCTATATCCATCTTAACTCCACATCTACCACTCTTAGGGGGATGAAACCTATTTATCCCTCTGAGCACTTGGTAGACCCAGAATTAAGATGGATCTAAGATGATAGAATTTCCCCTTTAAATCGTCTATGCTCACATGAATACCATGGGTCAATACCATGGGTTATCGTAAACTTGGAGCTTAAAAATTACTATTAGTAATTTATAAAAATTAATAAAATTAATAGTTGATTTTTATTTTAACCAAGCTAAAATGTTTAACATACATTAAATCACAACATCCATTTTTACTCTTGATCGGATCAAATATTTTTTCACTCTATGCTAGTTTGCATATCACAATATTTGATACCTCTCGGGGGTTAGTAGATCCAGAGTAAAGATGGATCTATGCTGGTTTAATTCCCCCATTTAAATAGGCTACATTCCAGGTGAATACCATGGGTCAATACCATGTGCCATTTCGGTGAATACCATGGGTCAATACCATGTGCCATTTTTATTTTTATTAATACTAATATTAGGGTTAATAATGTTTTTTTGCATGGTATTAATAACAATCTAGTCCATGGTATTTGTCCCATAGTATTTTGCCCATAGGTTTCACCTAAATATAACGCATTTTTTGAGTGTTCGTAAATATAAGGTGACTTATGGAGTAAATATTAAAAAATGTTTTATTTGTTTACCATACCTCTCATTTATTTATATTTATATTAATTTACCATACCTCTTTTACAAATATGATATTTGGCCCTCTTTTACAAATATGATATTTGGCCCATAGGATTCACTTAAATAAAACCTCTTTCTTGAGCCTTAAAAAAATGTTTTATTTGTTTACCATACCTCTTGTTTATTTATATTTTTATTAATTTACCATACCTCTTTTACAAATATGGTATTTGGCCCATAGGATTCACTTAAATAAAACCTCTTTCTTGAGCCTTCATAAATAGAACGAGGGTTATGGACTAAATATAAAAAGAGGTTTTATTTATTTACCATGCGTCTAGTTTATTTATATTTTTATTTATTTACCATACCTCCACTTTACTTATATTTTTATTTGTTTACACCCTTGCATGTATATAAGGTGACTTATGGAGTAAATCTAAAAAAATGTTTTATTTATTTACCATACTTCTCATTTATTTAAGTTTTTATTAATTTACCATACCTCTTTTATAAATATGGTATTTGGGCCTTTGGCCCATAGGATTCACTTAAATAAAACTTATTCTTGAAAATGGGCGAATGGATTCACTTAAATAAAACCTATTCTTGAAAATGGGCGAATGGAAGGTTGTAACTCCTAATTTCAAGGGCTAAATTTACCTTTTTTACCCTCTCCCTTAAAAGAAGGTGGGCTATTTGAGGTGATTTGTAAAAATGTACTATGATACAAAATAATCGCCCACTAAAAATTTAAAACCCCTTAATTTCGCCAAAGGGCGAACATTTGCCCCTAAAATCACCCCTACTAGAAACACATATATCTAATTTTCTAAGGGGTCTTTAATCACATTTTTTCTATTTTTAATATATATCTATTTTTCTTTTTTTTCATACATATATCATTTTTTTTAAGATCCCCTTTTCATTTTAATTTTTCTCTTTTTTTTTTTTAATTTTTATATTTTTTTATATTTTTTCTTTGGAAATAATTTGCAGAAGGAAATATTATTTTCAACATCTCATGACATCAAAATCAACAAATAATCATCAGTTGATCCTATAGATTATAGGTCCCTAATAGTGTCTCCAATGGGGATGTAAACCTCCTTGTGAGGTGTCAAGAAGGTTGTAGATCAGTAGCCTTTGTCCATTGGTTAATCTATTCTTATTCTGTAACTGAATTGATTACCAGCTGTTATTATAAATATTGGCAACAACTCATTAGAAGCTTAGGGTCTCTTCGGGCTTCAATTCCTGGTGTCAACAACCCTCTCTTGCAGTAAAATGATAAAATGATATTTACAATGAATTGAATGAGAAACTTATCTATTCTAGAAGAAAATAGTGTTTGAGTAGTCTGTCATTCACATGTCCTCCTGGAAGTCCTTCTCCAGTCAAGTCTTTCAGAAAGAATGCATTGTTACCTTGAAACACTTCAATTTTATAGGGTCCTTTCCACAGACTATCAAATTTCCCATGGTTACCTTTCTCTTCATTTCTTGAGTCCCATCTCAACATGAGATCATCTAGTTGGAAGTCATCTGCTTTGGTCCTTCTTTCATGAATTTTATTGATTTTTTCTTGAATTATCTGAGTTTTGTTGTAGACCTCCTCCCTAGTTTGTTGCAACTGTATTGTTTGATTTATCCTTCTCTGTACATCATTTGGCTCGACTTGTGATTGATGCAATAATTTTAGCATAGGGATTCCTAGGGAAGTAAGTAAAAATGCATCTAATACATATACTAATTGGAAAGGAGACATCCAATAGATTTCTTAGTGCTAATTATGTCAGCCCACAAAGCATTAATCAACTTCTTGTGCCAGGATTTTTTTAGTTTCCTGCAATAGTTTCGTAATAATTTTGACTAAAATCTCATTAGAAGACTCAACTAATCCATTCCCTTGTGGGTAGTAAGTAGTAGGTTGTCCTAATTTTACGTGATAGTTGTGGCAAAAGTCAATCATTCCTTTGTTGTGAAACCAACTCACAAGAAGATAGAAAAGAAAGATCAATGCCTTAGAAATCAACCTCTTCGAGGGGGAAACATCCTTTACATTACAAAAATGAACAATTATTGGAGGATACAAATGACTAAACCTCCTCTCCTTATATATAGGAGTTTAAGGGGTCACAATATAATAAAAGCCAACATAACAATAATAATATAAGGGAACAAAAATAACAATAGTGGGCTTCTTTGGGGCAGACTAATAACAATATGGGGACAATATGGGCACAATAATAACAATAAGGGCTACACTGACAATAGTAATGGGGGAATCACTAGTATTATAGGGGCCTAACATGCCCCTCTCCTTCAAAAAAGTGTATTCCTTAATTCTTGAGTAGTTTTGGATGTTTCTGTATAAAATTCTCATTCTCCCATGTGGAATCTTCAACGGGTAAGTTCTTCCACTGGATGAGATACTCTGAAATTGATCGATTTCATAACTGTCAAGTTCTTGTTTCTGTGACTGCTTCAAGTTCCAATATGATTTTTCCTTCCTCATCAATTTCTGGCAATATTGTTTGAACTAGGATCTTGTCACCTATAACCTTCTTTAAACATGAAACATGGAAAACAGGGTGCACTCAAAAGATGCAAGAAGCTCCAATGTGTATGCCATAGTACCAATATTTTGCAACACCTTGTATGGACCATAATAATTTGGTGAAAATTTATTATCCTTATTAGCTTGCTTGAGGTACATTTGTTTATATGGTTGTAGCCGTAGGAATAACTAGTCACCTACATAAAAACTTCTTTCACTATGATGTTGATCTGCCTGTTGTTTCATTATATTCTACGCCAAAGTGAGGTTATCCTTTAAGAGTTGGAGAACTTGTTGTTGATGCTCGATGTGATCTTCCACTAATTTAAACGTAGAATTTTCTCTTAAATATGATGTGATGGATGGTGGATGATATCCATAAACTGTCATAAATGGGATCATTTTTTCCGCAGTATGGAAGTGTTATACCACCATTTAGCCAGAGGCAACCATTTCACCCATTGTGTTTGTTTGTCAGAGACAAAACAACATAGATATCCTTTCAAACATTTGTTTACTATCCTAGTTTTCCCATTAGATTGAGGATGATAATATGAGCTATGAGCTAACTGTGTACCAAGACAAGAAAATAATTCTATCCAAAAATTTCCACTGAAAATGGGATCTTTGTCGCTTACAATAATCTTTGGGTTTCCATGTATCTTTTGAATTGTTTCCATAAATTCATTAGAAACTGTACTGGCTTTAAATGGATGAGATAATGCACAAAAGTGCGCATACATGGTAAATCTGTCAACTACCACAATGATGACATTCTTTCCTTCGAACTTGGTTAAACCTGTGATAAAATCCATTGAAACCTCCTCCCAACGTTGGCTTGGAATGGATAAAGGTTGTAATAGACATGTGGTCTTAATTGTTTCAACTTTATTTTGTTGGCAAACCAAACATTTCGCCACAAACTTTTGAATATCTAATTTAAGGCCATCCCAAAAAAATTCCTTCTTAACCCTACGGTATGTTTAACAATGTAAACTTTGAAACGGGAACTGATACTGTTACCCGTTTCATAGAGATAGCAAAAAATGACACGATTTTCAAAAGTGGTGATGTAGAATACACATGTTTTTTTTAGAACATGGTTTTTGGAACTTTAATTTTTTTCATGTGCATTAAGTTTTAGAATGGTAGTGATTTTCATGCTGATTTTAAAAAGTGAGTATTCTGCATCACACCGTTTTTTTAAAAGACCTATTTTTTGACTTTAAATTTTCTAGTGTGTGAAATGTAAATAATTATTTCGTAACCCTTTTTTTAAAAGACCTATTTTTTGACTTTAAATTTTCTAATGTATGAAATGTAAATAATTATTTCATAAATTTAATAATTTTGGAAGTGATCTTCTTCTTCATATTTTCTAGTTTTTATTTTTTTTATTTTTATTTTTGTAGTGGGGCTTTTATTGATTTGCATATTTAAAGAAGAAGGTCGATATTTTACATTTTCAATATTCTACATATTTATACATTATTAATTAAATTTTCAATCCACATGAAATAATTGTCTCTAAAAAACAAATATAAAAATATATATAAAAAAGACAAAAACAAAAAATAAAAAATGAAAAAAAAAATTTATATCATAAACCATAAAAGAATTTGGAAAAAAAAAAAACAATTATATATATATATATAATTAAGTAAATATTGAGAAATAAAATAGATATATATATATATATATATATATATATATATATATATATTAACAAAAACTAGGAAAAAAAAATAGAAACAAACTAGTTTAAAGAAAAAAATAGAAAAATAACGAAAAAAAATTAAAAAACTAGTGAAATTAATATTTAAAAAAAAACCAAAAAAAGTAAAAAAAAAAAATCTCACAAACCATAAAGAATTTGGAAAAAAGAAACAAAATTAATATATATATATATATATATATATATATATATATATATATATATCTATATATATATATATATATATAAAAGTAGAAATAGAGAAATTAAAAAAAAATTAGAAAAAACTAGGAAAAAAAATAAAAATAAAAATAAAAACAAACTAGTTTTAAAAAAAAAATAGAAAATTAACGAAAAAAATAAAAAAAACTAATAAAATTAATATTAAAAAAACAAAAATAAAATTAAATTATAAAAAAAATAAACCAAAAAAATGGTTATTTTTTTATTAAAAAAAACAAAAATACAATTATCTTTTATTAAATATACATATTTTATTTAAAACTAAATAAATAATTTTTTTTTTTTAAACAATTTTGTCTTTTATTAAAAAAAAATAAAAAAATTTAAATAATTTTTATTATTATTATTTTTAATTTAAAAATTTAAATTATTAAAACTACATTTTATATTTTCGAAAAAAAAATAAAATTAAACCTACATTTTATGTTTAAAAAATAAATAAATTTAAATTTACATTTTTTTTTTAAACCATCTTTTTTTAATTGAAAAAAAATATAATGTTTTTTTAAACAATATGTTATTTATGTCATAATATAAATCATAAAAAAAATTAATTTTTTTAAAACCAATTTTAATTTTTTAATTTGAAATTTAAAAAATTAATAATTTTTTTTAAAATTAATATATTAAAAAAATTAATTATAATTATGTGTTGTATAAAAAAATAAAAAAATATTATTAAAGTTTTTTTTTATTTATTAATTTTTTTTTTAAAACATATTAAATTTTTTTAATCAATATTAATATTTTATTTTAAAAATAAAAAAAAATAAAAAAACAGGCCTCGGCCGCGCCACTAGCGGGCGGCGGGAGGGCTGTGGGTCGAGTCCCAGAATCGACCCACGGCCCTCCGGCCGCCCACTGGTGGCGCGGCCGGGGGCCCAAGGGCCTACACGCAGGAACAAGTGGTTCAAGGCTGTCAATTATGCTGAAAGTTTCTATCTGAAACACCTTCAAGTACGAATAGAATGGAAGCCTTTGGAAGGAAACTTAGGTGCATGGGGTTAATTTGGAGATTTTGGAAGCTAGAAATGTTATAGTTAAGCCTGTCCACTGGAAGCAACAAATGTTATAGTTAAGCAACAAATGCTGGGAGCAGAGGCAATTTATTTGTCCACTGGTCATGATGAGCGGAATGATAGTATTGTAGTGAAAACAAGGGGAGTGATGGCAACACAAGACCCTCAATGGAAGCGAAGTTTCTGGGAGTGTGGCGGGAGTATTGGTGACGTTAATGTTATTTCTGAATTGCAAAAGCAGTTTGTTAGGTTTGAATTGAGGGAGAGGAGTGGCAAAGTTAAAGTAGTGGGAAATATGTTTAGAGCATCCAAAGCAGTGGGATGGGTTGGAATATCATGTAACCATTTACTGGAATCTCCGACGTTATCAATCAACAATTGGTTTCCCTTGATATCCGCTTCGTCGTGGAGAATGACGGCTAACGCCCAGTTTGCACCTTGCAATCTCCCTTAAGCCGCTTAGTTCTGTTTACTCGGTTTCGCAGCCTGCTTAAGAATATGGGAGGGAGATGGGAATATATGATCGATAATCTATCATGGGCTGCAGGAATGAAATCAGAAATAATGCCAATAGGCGCATTAGAGGTCGCCTAGAACGCGACGGCTAAGGATGCAGAGGAAAATAATGGCGCCAACGACTCCAAAGGGGTAGGTGACCTTATTTAAAGTTTATCGTAATCCCTTTTTGGGGTTACTTTTAAACCAAAATTTTATATTTATTTTTAAATAACTAACTTTTTAGGATATGATGATGAAATTATATGTTGAATTATAATTTTATTAAAATTATATAAAAATATGTTACATTTTTGTTTTGAATAAGTATGTTATACGTGTATTTATTTTAAAACACAGTTTTTGTTTTGGCAAAAAAGAATTTACCAAAAAATAAAATGTAATGAAAAGAATATTATATTTATCATTGTTTTCATAAATAATAAAATCAAATTAAATTTTAATTTAATTTTTATATTTAATTGATTTTTTATTATAATTATTTCAACATTGGGTTTCGTATTATTATTATTATTGTAAAAAATAAAAATAAAAATAAAAAAATAAGATATAATTTAACTTTAATATTATTATTTCATCGATATGTGTACACTACATTAATCAATTTGTTTCATCGATATGGATACACTAGTTTTTAGGCTATATAATAAGTGGAATGAATAAATTCATAAAATGTGTAATAAAGCAAAATGAAATAACTTTACTCCATGTTATAGTTTTATGGTCTTATATACCAAAATTATCTCGATATTTTTATCTCCATAATATCCCAACATTAACCTAACATGATATTTGGAATTATCTTATTCACTCCATTTTTAATAACGGTTTACTTATTCAACATAAACACTTTTCCAACCCTCTAAACTCTATTAACATTTTTCACATAGAGTAAAACATTGAAAAATTATATACTTTCTTTCGCTGGTGTAGCATGAGGAGCAGTGACACAAATGGCTTTGTTAGATAGTGAAGAAGAGATATTTCTTAAGCCACAAGAGTGACACAAATGGCGTTGTTAGATAGTGAAGAAGAGGTCTTTCTTAAGCCACAAAGTTCAAAATCCCCTTGGGCCCCCGGCCGCGCCACCAGCGGGCGGCGGGAGGGGCGCGGTAGATTCCGGGAATCGACCGCGCCCCTCTCGCCGCCCGCTGGTGGCGCGGCCGGGGCCCAAGGGGCTGCACGGTCGTTTTTTATTATTATTATTATTTTTTAAATAAAATATTAATATTAATTAAATAAATTTAATATGTTTTAAAAATTTTATTTTAATAAAAAAAAAAAAAAAAAAAAAACTTTAATAATATTTTTTAATTTTTTTATATAACACATCATTATAATTAATTTTTTTAATATATTAATTTAAAAAAAAATTATTAATTTTTTAAATTTTAAATTAAAAAATTAAAATTTGTTTTAAAAAAATTAATATTTTTTTTATGATTTATATTTTGAAATAAATAACATATTGTTTTGAAACAAAACTTATAAAAAAAACTAAAATTTAATTTTGATTAAAATATTTTAATAAATTTTTTTATTAATTTTGTTTTTATTAATTTTTTTTAATAAATTAAAATTTAATAATTTTTATTGCTACGGTTTAATGAATTTTTTCTTTCAAATTAAAAAAAAATAAAAAAATAAAAAAAAATTATCTTTAATTTTTTTTGTTTGTTTTTAAAAAAATAATGAAAATTTAATAAAAAATTCTATTTATTTATTTATTCTTAAATCAAAAAGACTTTTTTTTTGTAAGTTGAAAATGTTCTTTAATTTTTTTTATCGAAAAATACCTAAATTTTTTATTTATTTATTTATTTTCCCACATTCTTTTATGATTAAACAATTTTTTTTTTTTATATTTTTTATTTATATTTTGTCTCATATATATATATGTATTTTTACATTTATTTTTGAAGTGATCATCATTTTAATCTTAATTTCACTAATTTTTATTTTTTATTTTTGGTTAATTTTCCTTTTTTTTTTAAAATCTAGTTTGTTTTTAATTTTAATTTTTTTTAGTTTTTTGTTAATGTTTATTTAATTTTTCTATTGTTACCTATTTAATTTTATAGTTTTTTAAACGTGTTTTTTCTTTTTTTCCCAAAATTTTTTATGGTTTACATATTTGTTTTTTTTCCCCAATTTTTTTTAGATATGTTTTTTTTACTATTTATTTGTTTATAATTTGTAATTTTTTCTAGTTTTTTAATTCTTATTTTTTATAGGTTAATTTTGTTTTGTTGTTTTTTTTTTTTAACATTTAACATTTTTATGATTGATTTTATTTTTGATGTTTGATTTTTTTTGTTTTGTGTTTTTTATTTTATGTTTTGTTTTTAGTATATATTTTTATTTATGTTTTGTTATTTTTATTTTTTATTTTTTTGTTTTGTGTTTTTTCATTGTTTTAATTTTAATTTTAATTTTAATTTTTTGAAATTTTAATGTTTTTCGGGGTCATGATAAAATATTTTATGTTATTATTTTGAAATGTTGAAATTTCACCCTTGAAAAAAAAATTGTTATCCCAGCATCAACACTTTTCGTTTTGAGGGTGTTTTTTGCACAAAATTTACCATTGAGAAAAAAAAAATGTTATTCGAACATCAACACTTCGTTTTGAGGGCGTTTTTTGGACAATTTTTGCACCAAAAATTGGTTTTCACCGTTATTTTTAAAACATGTTGAAAATTTAGCTTGGAAAAAAAAAGGTGTTATTCCAGCATCAACACTTTTCGTTTTTAGCATTGTTTTTGATGTTTTTTCGGGGTTTTTTGGCCAGAGTTCCCGTTTTGAGTTTATAGTTCCCGTTTCAAAGTTTATATTGTTGTTTTCAAAAATATTGAGTGTCATCCTAAGGGAGAAGTGTGCAATTCCATAAGAATCTTTTGTTTGAGTTGCGAATTCTTACCCAGGAATAAGCGACCTTTGTACCATAACGAATAATTTTTGTAGCTAAATGTATTAGATGTACTTGGATTTTGTTGTAAATTTTGAATGAGTTCCCACACTTCTTCCTCATTGTTCCATTCATCCCTTGTTTCGTTTATCCAATCTGGTTGGATAATAGAAATGGCACAAAGTAATTGTTAAAATTTGCAACTAGGGCCAAACTCCATGTGGGTCATATTATTTATGGCAACAGATATTTTTATTGGATCCCTCTTATTGAGAGGTGTAGCATTGATCTAAAGATCATCCAATTCTGATAAGTATTTATGAAGTTATGAATTTATTTATGTTATGGACAAATTGTTAAGTCAGCCAACAACTTATGTAGGCTCAGAAGCCCAACAGTCATGTCTATTCAACCTCTACGTTTTAGTATAAATAGAAGAGGACTTCAAGTCATTTCTACACACACTTAGATCTCTTCCTCTCTCTACTTGTATTTGGGTTTTAGTAGGAGGAGAGATCCTAAGGAAAAGCCGGAAAAGCTGGAACTGTCAGAAAAGCCGAAAACGCCGAAAAAGTCGGAACTGCCGAAAAAACTGGAATAGCTAGAAAACCCAGAAAAGATAGAATTGATGGAACTGTCAGAAAAGCCAGCCAGAAAAGCTAGAAAAGCTGGAAAAGTCGGAATTACCAGAAAAGCTAGAAAATCTAGAAAAACCAGAAAAGCTGGGAAATCCAAATGTGCCGGGAAAGTGGGAATAGCTAGAAAAGCTGGAACTACTGGAAAAGCCGGAAAATCCAAAAATGTTGGAAAAGTCAGAACTGTAGGAAAAGTCGGAAATGCCAGAAAAGCCGGAAATACCAAAAAAGCCAGAAAAGCCGGAAAAGCCGAAAATGCCAGAGTTGTCGGAACTGCCGGAAAAGCCAGAACTACTGGAAAAGTTGGAACTACCGGGAACTGCCAAAATAGACAGAGCATCTGTCTCCGAAGGAAGGTAGCATGATGTATGAGATCATGGGCAGCATAATAAGCAGCATGATGATATGAACATGGGCAGCATAATGATGCATGATGATATGAGTATGGACAACATGATGTATGAGATCATGGGTAGCATAATAAGCAACATTATGATATGAGCATGGGCAACATAATGATGCATGATGATATGAGCATGGGCAACATAATGATGAATGAGATCATGAGCATGGGAAACTTGATGATGAATAAGACCATGGAAGATGTAGCATGATGAGCAACATGAAGATGAGAGTAGCTTAGTCATCAAGATTCAACACATGTGATAGTACAACAAGGTGTCACACGGTAATGTGCAGCAAATAGACGAGATGCAACACTATGATAGGTGAACGAGTCACCTTAGAGAATCAGTTGAAGCAATATGTCTTCAACTGATCTCATGCCGATATCAAAAGTCAAAGTGATTGACTTCTATTGTAAATGTACTATCTCTCTCACTTTCCCTATTGAACTTTGAAGAACACAAAAGAAGAATTGATCAAAGGTTTCCCCACATTCTGGGGTTTGTCCTTGGCTAGCGCCACATCTTGTGTCCTCTTGTCTTGGCTTGTCTTCTACACTTTATATTTATGTTCTATCTATAGTTTACTTTATGCTTATGTGATTGCTAATGTGGAAACGAAATTGAAATAAATTTCCCTAGCATAAAACATACCTAAAATTAACATGGTATCGGAGTTGAGGTGAAGACGATGCCTAAGCAAGAGTGAAAGAGAAATCACCAAAGACAATACGGACAAGACAAAAGGATTAATGAGTTCCACATCTCTCTTCTAAGTTCACTAAGGGTGAAGTGGAAGCAGAAAATATTATCAGAATGGCATAGCAGAAGATCACTTCATTTGGAAGTTCAGATCTAAGGGTGGAAGGAAAGGCAGATGCCTTGGTTGCAATAAGTTCGGCCATCATGCAAAGGAGTGTCCGAATAGTAGAGAAACATCTCTTGATTAAGATAACAATCATTCCGGGGACATCTTCAATGATTAGAGGAATGATAAGTAATGCAGGTCATCAAGGAAATGGTCGACTCTTCAAAGAAAGCAAGGAACCCTAGAATCTCTTTTATGTACCTGATCGCAAGAAGAACCTGGTGTCCATCTCGGAAATGGAAGTTGAAGGTTTCAGGGTGGTACTCATCAATGGAAAGGTACGTGTTTGAAAACATATTTTTCAAAGATGTTTTAGAGTTTAGGGTTGTATCAAGTCCACTAGGGACCATGTCCATTGACTCAACACCGGAGGTCTATGAGTCAGATGGTGAATGGGATGCATGAATTCAAAAGGAGCATGAAGGTACATTTCAGAGATGTATCGAAGGAAAATATTACAAGAGGACCATTCCCCTCATGTAGCAAGTCCACAGGTTTGGAACAACCCGTGGAGTTTGAGATTCATGAACAGGAATCTCATGTATACAAGTGGAAGAAAGCCCTATATGGCTTGAAGCAAAACACCCTGGGTGTAGTAGGAGGGGATTGATAGCTATTTGATGAAGCTGAGATACTCTAGGAATGAAACTGATCCAAATGATTACCTGAAGGTTGTGGATGATAGACCTCTCATATTGGCACCTCATAAGGATGACCTGTTAAGGGATAAAGTCCCCTAGGGCTTTGGGTCAGAACCCTAGCAGAGCAGGAGTAATCTACAACAACAAACAAGCAAATAACTTAGGAAAAATGCTTAAACGAGCAAACTATGCGAGGATGTACATACACGGGGTTCCTTCGCTCGCCTAGTTCTAGCCAGGGTTCAAACCCTCTGCAACTCCTCACAATCTTTGAACCTACAAAACAACCAATTCAAAGACATACAACATCATATAGATAAAGAATTATAGTGAAATCAACTTTATAACATATAAGTAGATGGTTAGTTATACATTGAAATAGTCATTCATACATAAACCATAACAATAACATCAGATGCATGAACAAAGTTGATATCAGGAACAAGAAGTGTTTCTTTTATTGCATATAAATATAATCAAAATGTAGAAAGAGTTCACCTGAGTCTTCCTCTTTCGGCTCCAAGCGGAACTGTCCTCCAAGTCCATCCAGCCCCGATCTTAAAAAGGCTCCTTCCTTAACTAAGACAAGGATATCTCCAACAAGTGAAAGGATATCAACTCTCAAGGAAACAAGGGTTTCCTGGCTTGGGGAAGTGATTGAAGCACAGGGATCTTCAGACTTGATCAGGGGATAATCTCAACAAAGTAATTCTCTATTTTCTCTCCTCCTTAAGGCCTTCCCATTGAAGTCTTTTTATACTTCTCCCAAAGTAGTCTTTTAGTTGGGAAACAGTTGGGAATAGTTGGGCCATGGGCACTAATAGGTAATCAACAGGTAAAACCCGTGATCTCCACCCATAATTAAGGAAATTTATTTTTTTTAAGTGTTTTGAGACATATACATGGGTTGGGTATAGACTGACCAACATTTATACGCGTTTAATATAGGGCAAAGTCACGTACAAGGAGTAAAACACTATTTTTTGAATATTTGGACTGACTCTGGAAAGAGGGGTTGCCCTAGGCCATACACCAAGCATAAAAAATACATAAGGTGGTATTTGGAGCTATAACAGATGCCCCTTAATATATGAGGTCAAAAGGGGAACATGATGGCCGAAATGTATTAAGTATATGGAAAGGAAACCTGTCAAAAACTAGGAAGGACTTCACCAAATTTTAGCCTGCCAAGCCAGCAAAAGAAGATCAGAAAGAAACAACCGTCCGAGGCGGGCATACCCATTCTCAGAGAAAGTAAAGCATGTTTGCATATCAAGTACAAGCGGATCCACTGTGTATACAAGTATAAGAAATTGGAAGTACATAATGGATCATCTAATCATGATCGAACAAGTACATGTCTGAACATCACATATAATAAGATGATCAATGAAGATGATCCCTGATGTCAAAAAATGATCCCAATAGTACCAAATGAACATGATGGAATAAGATGGTACTACATCGCAACTCGGATACTAGCATATAGAATTTCGCTGTGAAGGACTGCAACATATACTGTGGAATGGTGTCAACTAGCAACAATAGGGGCAACTGACAAGTGAACCAAAGAATACTGATGCAACCCGAGGTCTTCACCAACCACCGTGGTACATTCTATACAATGGGAATAAATGATTTGAAGTCGACCATGTGAGAAATTGTTTGATTACCAGTCATTGATGTATAAAATTAACAATTGCGAGACTAATCACTAATAATGATAATGAGAGTCAAGGTACCCAATACAATCTAACAAGTGCGAATAAATGAGCTAAAGTCAAACACCTATAAGAATCTATCAATCAGGAGACAATGATGGTTTCCCACTGTTGATAGCGAAGGATCTGCCACTGATGATTGCAAACTCCAAGGTACTGACAAACAGACTCTAAACCTTTGCCCCAGAGCAATGAGTCATAGTCAATAAGGAAAGATCCACTAGAAGGAAGGAATTAAGGCATCCTTCATCAATCTAGCGCAAGTTTAACCTATAGGCCAATAATATGGGAGGAATCGGACGAAAAAGATGTAGTAACCTGGCCGAAGCACATTTCCGTCGTACGCAAGATGTAGCTAGTGCACGATAGAAACCCTCTAAACCAACCAATAATGAAAGCTGACACAGAGGCGAGGAATCCACTGATAGGGTCAAATGGAAACCAAGGCACTGCACGAATCCCAATGTGTGATAATGTAAGTTGATGTTGAACACAAGGGAAACCACTCAATCAAAGACCTATGATACTGACCGATGCTGAGCATAAGGTGACCTATCAATAATGAAAATAGGGCCAGGGTGCGGCTCTAGGCCTGTCCTCAGAGCAAGATGTTGTCGTCGATAAGGACAAGACCCGCCAGTAAGAAGTCAATGGAGACCTTCTCAAATCAGCATGAGTAAAGGACCAATATAACTGATGTGATGATATACAAGACACTGAAAACTAGGGATGGCCGACTGAAAAATAGGTCAAGAGAAATCGCAGAAAGGTCGACTCAGGCTTACTTCCCTTGAACAAAAGCACGACTCAATGATGACCATGTGGCAGCATATGATGACTCTATATAAGTTCGTCATGCAGGAAGCATGAACGAACTCTCCATATGATTGGAATAGATAATCGATCAGAGGAGAACTGACTCTATAACAAGGTTAAGGCATACCTAAATCAAGCTAAATCCCACCCAAATGGAGGAGATGCTTAGTTCAAGTGCTTTGTTCAAGGGCAACACAACTAACTCTAGCCACCAACAATAAATGGAAATGTTGTTGTGTTCCCGCTCATTTTTAGAATATGTATTTTTTTTGTCTTTTTATTTAAGCTGGAAAAAGAATAAAAGAATGCTATAGTACAGTGGAAAGAACGAGTGTCAGTGAAACAGATGATCTAGTTCCTGAGATGGGAACATTCCTATGCTCAATGCAGGGAGGTGAAGCTAGTCAAGGACACTCAAAAGGAAGTTCCCTCCACGAGTCTGAAGGTGTGTCAAATTGCATAAACTAAGGGATTGCAAGTTTGATTTTTTTGTAGAAGACATGGTCAAAAAGTGGCTTAAACACGAGTCCAAGTGAAGCCAGCTCAAGGCCAAAATATGCAAATGGTCAAAATGCAATGCAGTAGTACAACTTAACACAAAGGAGCCTCTAGGGTATAAGGCCAGAAGGAAGAGAAGAAGCAAAGAGGAATGTGTCTTCAACGCACAAGTCATGGCGGGACTAGAGAGGAATCCCAAGCCTACTCAATGAAGTAGCGTGGGCAACCAATGTCAGTGAGGTGCTAACTATGATGCCCATAAAAAGGATGGCTCTACCATCATGTCATGATTTAAAAAGTCAGCGAGTGAAGATGGTTTACGAACCATAACACAATGGGATTTACCCTATGGAAAGTGTATAGAAAATGGAGGCTAGTATGCAAAATGTAATGGAAAAAAGGCTTCCCTAACCTATATGCTAGTAAGTAAACAATACCTGCCATGACTGGTCAGCAGTCATGGAATTGAATTGAAATTTTCGAAAAAGTGTCCAAAATGTCTTGAAAAACAACCCATTCTCGACAATCCAAGATCCTAAATTAAAAGATACATGAGACGAAACAAAATCAAGTTTTGAAAAAATTTAACATTTTCAAAGCTTATAAAATTGTCTTTTAACTCACCGTTGTTACCATTTGTGCTGAGAGAAAATGACATGGAGAAAAAAGAAGCAAACTTGCCCCTCAAAGAATTTGACCGTTCAAATTGGCTCGAAATCATCAGGTAACCCCCAAATCTAGCTTGCATGAATTTCTGATTTTTTTTAGAAATTTTAATTGAGGTTTTACCGTTGGAAATTATGTTAAAAATTCCAACGCGGTGTATACACAGGTTGGTTATGAGAAACCCGCGTATAAGTAGGCCCTACAGATGACTGTGTATGAAATTGACCTGTGTATATGCGGTTTGAAATTAAAACATAAAAATCTAACAGTTAAACTTGATTTTCTTTCAGGATGACAATCACCTGGAGGGAAAGGGAGCATGCTACTGTTGATGATGAGGTTATGAATGATCAACAGGCCTTGGATGCATTGAGGGGATGCAGTTTATTAAAATTCTTCAAAATGCCAAATATGAAGGCAAACACCCGCTTGCTTGAAATGTTAATCCGCTTTTGGAGTATCAAAGATGATGTGTTCATTCTTGATCAAATGCCTTTAAGGATAGAGATAAAAGATATTTACTTTATCACTAGACTCCCTCGGAGAGCATAAGTGGTTCATTCGACTGGATGATCACGAGGTAGTCTTTCAGTGGAACACTACGTGCATATATACTGTCCGAGGCATCCGGAGAAGATTGGAATCCAAATTCCAATAAAACATGTAGAGAGTTTGTCTTTGAGGATCATATTGTTCACCATAGCCAGGGTGAACGGATCAGCCTCATTGCACCAAGCGTCACGCCTGTCCATGAGCTTGGCCATATATTGTCTCACTACTGTGTTTGACTGGTGTACACCTCTTCTGACCAATATGAAGAGTCAGCTATCCTCCATTCAGAAAGGACAGACCAGGAACTTCGGATATGGGACCATTTTGTGCTCCTTCTTCTTCGAGAAGGTGCTAGAGCTATGTCCCAAAGTATTAGTTCCTGTCAGTAGCCCCCGAGATCCTCGGATGGGTAGGTGGGCCGACCTAATGAAACGCCTTGGAGGCGGAGACATACCGAGGACTGCTTTTGATGATGATTTTTTCTCCTGGTGGGAGAAAAAATCATCACTGTGGACTACTATCCCTATGCTGCCATGGATTTTAGGGGAGATCTGAATCTGGTGTTGCCACTAGATGCAGCATGGGGAGAGATAGATAACCATTTTTGAAAGTTTTTTCAATTTTTATGATTTTTATGTTTTCCAAATATGAAAATGAACTTAAAGATATTTTTGATGGGATTAAATGACTAATATAATGATCATGTTCCGGATGTGGGTTTGGTACGACTAGATGGATTTCTATGACATAGGCATCGTAGAAGAGGTGTTGAAGAGGCGACTGTGGAGACTGAGAGAGTCTTATATGCGGTCTAGCGAAACTTGGTGAGGTTGACCCACCGGGTACCGGTGGAGGCCGTAGAGGATCTACCAGAGGATATGCAGTGTCGCGTGGTAGGAGTGCCATGTAACTGGGTTCTCCTTTTCCAGTGCGTGGCCAAAGCAGTGGTCACCTACCTAGCCGCTCATCCTGAGGCAGGTCATTAGATGTACTGGACATGATTATGGGAATTTTAGTCCCAATTTTGTATATTATTTTTGACACACTTTATGTACACACGGTCAATTTTATGATATATATATATATATATATATATATATATATATATATATATATATATATATATATATATAGTTCCGACTTTTTGGCACTTGATTTTATCTTTATGAATGAATGATATGCCAATCTAAAGCTTGATTAGCGATAGAATCTACTAATGAATTATCAGATCATGGAATGTGCAAATAATTAATATAAGCAAATGGTCTTTGCAACACCCTCACTCTCAAATATTGGCGATATAAACAAGGATCCCGAACCCGATAAATGTTATTTAATTGTGACACCACCAGTTGTGAATTAAGATAGACTACCAATGAATCAATTCCATAAGAAATAGCTTCGGATAGTAAATTAATGACGACAATATACTCAGCCATATTATTTGATGCAGGACCAATACATACTCCCCTTGATATCATCAACTGACCAGTTGGATAATAAATCACCCAAGCTGTGGAAGAGAGGTTCCGAGTGTGTCGACTAGCACCATCAGTGAATCTGAAATAGACGAAGTCATCCATCAACACCTATGAAAGCAAATAAAAAAGTGTTGATATCATGGAAACTCCCGATAAGATATGTACAAAAATACAAAATATACAAAGAAGCCATTGCTCAGCCGTAACCTAGGCAAAGTACTTCTTGAGATAGAGCCCATTTCGGGGCTCCACCAACCTGTTCCCTTCAAAATCGACTAATTCATAAGCCCCTTTTTCTAAAACTCATTTCACTATAAAGGGACCATACCACATAGACTTGAATTTGCCTGCCCCTAAGGCATCTTTATCTTGGTCATAGACTAAGACAAGGTCGCCTTCAGAAAGGACTCGAGGATGGATAGCTCTATCATACTAAGTTTTAACCCTTTCCTTATGAGCCTCATTGATTATGGTAGCATCCAAATGCTGCTTATCGATATGTTACAAATGAAGGAGGCGCTCTTTGAGACTAGAGGTCTCTAGAAGGAGCTCAACAGCTAGCTTAAGAGATGGAATTTCACATTCAACAGGAAAGATATATTCCAACCCGTAAACTAACTGAAAAGGTGTAAAACCAGTGGTAGTCTTTACTGCAGTTCGGTATGCCCAGTGAGCCAGATATAACATGAGATACCGATTGGAGCGATTTTTGTCAATTTTCCTTTGCAGGATCATCTTGAGGGACTTATTCACGGCTTCTATTTAGCCATTGGCCTAAGGATAATATGGAGACAAATGCTCCTGCCAGAAGCCCAATTTAAGAGCCAACTCAGACATCAGTTGGTTCTGGAAATGATTGCTATGGTCAATGACAATCTCTCTCAGGATACCGAATTGTGAAATAATCTGATTAAAAAGGAACAATGTCACTATTTCACTATTGTTTTTATAAGTGGGCATGGCCTTAGCCCACTTTGTAAAGTAGTCTACAACCACAATAATGTACTTGTGATTCGCAGCTGAAGGTGGATTACAAGTAGTAAAGTCAATACCCCACTTTGTAAAAGGACCAACAATGATAACAGGGATAAGAGGAGCTAGATGTGTGCACATCTTCCAAGTATAGACTTGACAAGGGTGGCAACATTTGACCGCTTCAATACAATCTTTGAAAAGCGAAGGCCAAAGGTAGCCAGCATGCAAGATTTTCTGGGCTGTAGCAAGCCCTGAAAGATGACCACCACAAGCTCCACTGTGGTAATCATTAAGCATAGACTCTGCTTCCTCTAAGGTTAAACAATGCCTAAGGATTGAATCAACCCCTCGACAATATAATGTATCACCAATGATGACATAGTTCTTAACCAAGTGGCGTAATTTTTGACGTTCATCCTTGGAGGCAACAGGAGGGAACTTCGAAGTCTGGAGAGAGATTATGATATCTCCACACCAGGGATATTGGGAAGAAATGAGGAACAAATGTTCGTCAGGAAAACTTTCCTCATAAACAATATCTTATTCACAAGGCAGCTCGGAAATTAATTCTGCAAAAACTAATGATTTCTCAAACTTGGCCGACAAGAATTCGAGATCAAATTCTTGTAAAATAACAATCCACTGATTGTATTTGCCCCCAATCACTCACCTACTGAGGACAAATTGGAAAGGATTGACCGCCACTAAGACAAATGTTTTGCGTAGCAGAATATAATGGCGAAGGCGTTGGACAACATGGACAGCTACCAATGCTAATTTCTCAATCGAAGAGTAGTGTAGTTTAGGGCCTACCAAGCCTCGACTCAAGTAGTAAATCACATGCTCCATGAGAGCATCATCCTTCTGAACCAGAACCATACCTATGGTTGATTCTTCAACTGCAAGATATAAAAGGAAATGTCTACCATAATCCGGTGGACTCAAAAGTGGGGCAGCGATCAATGCTTGCTTCAAGGCATCAAAATATTGGTTCACAAAGTCGTCCATAGAAATGGAACTCCTTTCCTGAGCAAACGCATAAACCTTTTAGTTACCTGAGGATAGTTCGCTATAAACTGTCTCAAGAAATTTGCCTTCCCCTGAAGACTTTGAAGTTGTCAGATGGAAGACGAGGGAGGCAACTGAACCATTGCCTCCACCTTGAAGGGATCAACATGAATCCCTTCGGTTGACACAATGAACCCTAACAACTGACCAGATGTAGCCGTGAAAATGCATTTATTTGGATTCAACCGGATCTTGTAAAAACGACATCGTTCAAAAACCAACCAAAGATGCCCAGGATGATCAATTCTCTTTCGAGAACGAGCAGCTAAATTATCCAAGTATGCTTCGATGACATGCTTGATGTCGTGGAAAGTGTATGACATGGCCCACTGAAATTTCGCTCCAGCATTTTTAAGACCAAAAGGCATCTTTTTGTATGCAAAGGTACCCCAGGGACATACGAAAGTTGTCTTATGTTGGTCTTCTGGATGGATAGATATTTGATTATAACCGAATAATCCATCCATGAAGGAAAAAATCTCGTTACCCACACATTCATCCACTATCTGATAAATAAATAATGTGGGGTAATTATCCTTTAGACAAGCCTTGTTCAAATCCCTAAAGTCAATGCATATATGGATCATTCCTTGTTTTTAATAAACCGGGACTAGATTAGAAACCCAATTCGTTAGAGGAACATAGTATATAAAACCCACCTTTAGCAGCTTTTCTACTTCAGCTTTAATAGCTGCTGCTTTCCTAGGATTGACTGGCCGAAGCTTCTGATGAATCAGCTTAGTGTTTTCATACGTCTTGATCTCATGCTAAACGATGGATGGATCAATACTAAGTATTTCTTCATAAGACCAAGCAAATACATCCTAAAACTCTTTAAAGAGGTCGGTGTAAATTTGAATCTCTTCAGGGGAACACTCGGCTCTGATGAAGACATTTTCTATAATATTAGGGTTCGTAAAGATTATCGGTATGGTTTTTGAAATTACTGACATGTTACCTTCGGCACTGATGTGTGCTGGATCCATAGGGTTTGAAACCATACAAACATTGCTAGTAAGCAGATTGGAGAACCTGGACACCACTTCTCGCAATGGCGGAAGAAAATATGAACAATGGTGTAAGTCTTCCCAAGGTCAATCTACACCTATCATTGCTTCCTCAGATGGTAAAATCGTATCTAATAAATCCATAGCAAAAGAAGAGTCAAGGGTCCAAGCTGGAGCCACATCACCACCTAACTCTTCCTCTGAAAAAGGAGTAGGATGGTCATCTACAGAGTTAACGATACACTGATATCTAAGCTCTGCTGCAGACATAGGGAATGCCATTCCACAAACTTTTCCTTCATCGAATGTGGTAGTAGGCGAAGGCAAAGTCCAAGGGTCTGAAAAATAATGAGTCCGTAATAACTCTTCCCATGAAGACTCTTTGGACGATGAAATGACATTGATTCTAGCTATAGGAGCAGGAAAATCAAATGTACCCGTCAATGAAGAATACATCCCAACTCCTAAATTCTTGATAGGTTGACGGGGGTTATCCACCAACGAAACAGTAGAATCCAAATTTGCACGGGGTTCAACTGGAGAATAATCCAATTGATCAACCTTAACAACTTTCCCCTCTTGAGGAAAACAAAGGACTTGAAATAGAGTCGAAATGATGGCATCCATTTCATAAATCCAATTTTGTCCTAAGAGGAGATTGTAATCTAGGTTGGCATCAATGATTTCTACTTCGATGTTAATGACCTTTCCTCCAACACATATAGGAAAGGTCGGGATAATCCCATGTGGCCTATGAGAATTACCATCAAATGCTATTAAGAGTGTGGGTGAAGGAATAGCCGAATGCGATCCAATGGCCTTCCAACATGACATCGACATGATGCACATGGAAGCTCCCTCATCTATAACTATTTGAAAAATGGTAGTTTTCCCGTAAGTAGACTTTATTCGAAAATCCATATGATGAGAGAGTCTCTTTTCACATTGAGAATCTCAAAAGCGAGCACTAAAGAATTGTTTGTATCAACTGCCCCTATCGCTGAAAGCAAAGCACTTCGTTGAGCTGGACACAACTGGAGTACCTATAAAGTAGACATAACGCATGGACTTTGAGCTAGATCCTCAATAATGGAGTAATTCTGGGCTACCTTAGCATTAGGGTTGATAGCCACGCATTTGGCAGAACCTTTCGGTATCAGAGGTATAGAATCGACAGAGGGTTGCTCAATATGAAGTGGATCCGTAGTTCCAGGAATAGATTTATCCTTGGATGTTTTAGCTTCACCATAATCACGTTACTGTGTGGCCACATTGATGTGAGAACCCATCATGAAAACATTTGAGGAATTGTCCCCCTCCTGGTTTCCTCCTGCAGAGGTACTAGGGTTTAAATTCATGCCAGCAAGCAACTGCTACCCTTGGGGGAAAGGGTTAGGTAAGATAGCTTGGGATCTAGAAGACCCTTGCTGCACTAACAAGCGCTGAGAATCTTGAATTTTTGGGCAGAGATGAATCAAATGGTCTCCACTGCATATCTTTCATGGGAACTTAACTTTCTTCTTAGACTCTTTTCCACCCTCACCAGCATTATTGCCGGGCTTATTTGCATTACCCTTCCCATCTTGATTCTTCTTTTTACCTCATCCCTTCTTCTTCCCATCAGAATTTTGATTTCCTTTAGGGTTAGAAGCCTAAACGATGTTTACGAAAGAAGGTTGAGAAGGTGGAGTAGTAGATGGTGCAACCTGATTGGAAGAAGCAGTTTGTATAGACAATTGTTGGAATTGGCTTAGAAGGTTCACCGCATTCACATCAATTGATCCAATAATACCATCAGCATGCGGGCCTAGCTTTGGTTTGGCTACATCAACCGTGGATCTAGGAGCATCAGGCAAGATCTTCTGAAGGGTCCCGGACTGAGAATATATTAGTTCTAATTGCTGGGCGCAAAAGATAGCCTGCTCTTCGGAATATACTTCGGACATAGAAACATCCTTGCAAATCTGAGGTTGTAATGATTTTAAAAACCATTCGAGATGGAACTCAGGTGGAATTTCGGCTTTGATGAGCCCCTTTCTCCATCTCCATTTCTGAATATGATCAGAAATGTGAGTGGCCGTGTCCTGATGAAAATTGGCCAGAAGTTCAGTTCCGGCTTTGTAATGGACAGGCAACTGAAAATTCATTAAGAAAATGTTTTCTAAATCGACGAAAGATGTAAAGGTGCCCCCTGGCAACTCTATATACCACTTAGCTACATTACCATTTAAGGTGAATTGAAATAGTCTCAACCTAATCGAATCATTGATAAGGGAGTTCAATGAGCACAATAAATGGAATGTGGTTACATGGTCTCCCGGGTCTTCCCCACTCTTCCCTTCAAATTTTGGGATATCTGATGGAAGTTTGGTTGGTACCAGAGGCCAAGCCAAATTGTATCTAATTGGATCGTTCGTTAACTTAGTCAAGTCTAGTAGATTCAACGTGGCCAATAAAGGAAGTCTCGGAGGACCTTGGTGATTCCACCCAGATTGGGCAAGGATCCCGAAAGTCCGAAAATAATGCCCTAGATTTTGAAAGGCACTAGGTTGGCCAAAGTAACTGGTAGAACCTACGAAACCAAAGGGTAACCCTTGTGGTCCAGAAAAACTCGAAGTTTGACCAACTCCAACCTAAAAACCTCTGTAACCAGCAAAGTTACCCCCTAACGAATTATTATATGGAGTGGACAACCCTTGGTAAGGGTTCCAAGCATTAGCTAAGGGTAGAAAAATTTGAAATGAATTGACCAAGGAGTACGACACATTCCCTTGTTGGCCGAAAAGTAGATTCCCAGTTCCGATTCCACTAACCGTAGGGTTAGTCCAACTCTGAAAAGGATTAGTACCTTGACCTATGAAAAGAAAAGGCATAGACCCCACCATCAGATTGGAATGTGGTATATGAACACTTCCAAAAAAACCCTGAAAAGATGCTGACCCACTCATCTTGGACGTGGAGGTAGTTAATGGTACACGTAATGGAACTGAAGGAATACCTTGAGAGGGCATTCCAAAAGGGAAGTATCCAAAACTGGATGCATGCACTTGGGAACTTCCACTCGTCGACGGAATGGAAGTAGACCCAAACAAGGATGTGCAAGCAGTAGACCCAAATAAAGATGTAGAAGGGATGGAAATAGTTCCTCTGCGTTGTACTGATATAGGAGTCCACATATTCGTAGCACCTACAGTGGATGCCATGCTTCCAACAGTGGTCATCGAAGGGATGTTTATGTGTGGACCTGGGTTTGAAGGCCTGTGTGTCGAAGTTCTGACGTATAACAATACGTCCGAATGATCAGGAGGGAGAGGAGAATTCAGTGCCTCAACCAACTCTAAGGGCTCCTCTACCTCAATATTATCTTCCGACTGGAAGAGTACCTGAGAAAGAACTGGTGTCTTCCTCTTTGGCTCTGTGGTAGTACTAGGTCTACCTTGTACACTGATGCCCCCAAGCCGTGGATCAATCTCCGATGCGCCAACTACCACTGGTCGAAAACCACTGGCATAATCGCTCCTACGCCTTCTAGGAGAAGGCTCTAGACTCAAAGGTGAAAGCCCATGAAGTCTATGTGACCATCTAAGTGATTAGTTAGCCACTTTGAATTATTTAATAAGATCTGCTTAAAGACTCAAGAAATTTGAAAGCTAGGCCGACTAGGAGTACAAAATTTAGTAGTCAAACAACTTCCAAGTATTTCCGCTCCGGGTGATTAGGACCAGACACCAAAATACAAGAAAGTGAATAATAAGGGCCTTTCGAAAATAGACTAGGGTAATTACGCCATAGGTCTACTAGTGAAGGTATCAGAGGAAGTTACGCTGACCTCCAAACAATAGCCTTTTCCAGTGCAAGCCCCCAAGCTTCACAAGGGTACCCTCCAGAAGTACCGCTGAAAGTGATGTAATGTCGAGCTCAGGTGCCACGAGATTCCCCTCCACAGCCACCTATGTAGATCCCTAGGATAGGCAACTAATACCAACTCGTATCAGAAGCCTAGCGGAACATTCGTGAGGTAAGATCCGATAAGTAAGAGAGGGGGTATATCTTGTCCTTATCTTCAAAAACCCTTGTGCTTAACTCCCAGTCACGGAGCTTTCCCGGTCTCCCTAACGCTATTGGGTTTTCACTCTTTATTCATACTTCTACGTTTGAAATTTAGAGTGACCTTGGAGAGTTTACTTTCCTCTCGCCTAATCCAAGGCCCTAAATAACCTAAAACTTGTTGGTGTACTTATTGACAATATAAAAAGTTCTAGTTTATTTTATTAGCACTTGATTTTAAGTGGCTGTTCTTTTTAAGTCAAAAGGAAAATACGGAAGTGAAACTGATGGTGTTCATTGATGCAAAAGAAATTAATGAAAAATTAACTTATATGCAATGCACTTGTTTGTTCTTCAACGAAAATCAACTTCTACTTGGGTTCTAAGAAACTTCTATTAAAGCAATAAACTTTTTCTTTTTCTTTCCTTGCAACAGACTTCACATTTCAAAAAAACTAAAAAAAACTATTGATGCTCTAATGATGCGAAACTACCATAATGCAAAGTGTACATGATGATGCAAAAATTCTAGATTACTTTAAAAAGAAAATGAAAGTAATTTGTTTTATAATCTAACTTAAGTGTTTTGAAAGGAATAAGAAATTTGAACACAAAATCTTTCCCAAAACAAGAAGGACTAAACACAAAAATCCAAAATCACTCTCAAAAACCAAAAGAAACCAAACACAAAATTAGGCGAAGAAAGCAAAAACAATGCTTTTGAAGGACTTTTCTTTTTCAAAAAAGCAATAAAAGAAACTTTTCAAAAGTGCTCAAAATGCTACGAAAGACTCAAAGATCGAACGCAAATCACAAGGAAAATTTGCAAGTTGTCAATTTGACATGAATGAAAACTTAACAAAATAAGTGTTTCAAGATGCACTAAACGACCCAAAAGCAGCAAAAAGAGGTTTGAGACACTGATCAAGAAATCAAGAAAAGCACACTTTCAAATTTGTCAACAACAACTTTTGAAAATCAAGAAGAAGTGAATGGCCACAAACTTAACGGGAAGCAAAGCAAGTAAACCATAAAAATGAAGTTTGACACAAAGACTGCAAGCAATATTTTGTTATGGAAAACTAGAAAAATCAAGAGCATATACAAGAAGCCTTGTGTGGTCAAACACAAATGGTAACACTCACTGTAAAGCAAACCAAGACCAAAAAGTCCTCAAAGCAGGAGAGAACTTGAAACAGTAGGCTCACTGAAAAACTAAAATCTGAAAACAGAAACTGACCACTCAGGAAGAACACAGGCCAAGAAAAAAATCTTTCCTGATAAAAAGACTTGAAAATATCATGCCAAACAAATGTATACACAACTGTGTCTCTACATAGCTGCGTGTACACACGTTTCAACCAAAAGAAACCTGTGTATACACGGCTTTAGTTCAGAGAAACTAGCGTGTATACGCTTCTGTAACCCGACAAAGGTGCGTGTATAAAAGTTTACAAGAAAAAACAAAAAATGAGGCCTGATGAAAAGGATTAGACTTGAAGTCTGAGTTCCTATAGGGGCAGACAATACAATCACAACAAACAAACTGAAAGCTCAGCCCTGATTGACACTAAATAACCCAAACTAGGAACAACAAGATTGTTGTCCCCAGTGGAGTCACCAATTCTGTTAAGGGATAAAGTCCCCTAGGGCTTTGGGTCAGAACCCTAGCAGAGCAGGAGTAATCTACAGCAAGAAACAAGAAAATAACTCAGGAAAAATGCTTAAATGAGCAAACTATGCAAGGATGTACATACCCGGGGGTCCTTTGTTTGGGTAGTTCTAGCCAGGGTTCAAACCCTCTGCAACTCCTCACGATCTTTGAACCTACAAAACAACCAATTCAAAGATGCACAACAACATATAGATAAAGCATTATAGTGAAATCAACTTTATAACATATAAGTAGATGGTTAGTTATACATTGAAATAGTCATTCATACATAAACCATAACAATAACATCAGATGCATGAACAAAGTTGATATCAAGAACAAGATAGTGTTTCTTTTATTGCAGATAACTATAATCAAAAGATAGAAAGAGTTCACCTGAGTCTTCCTCTTTCGGCTCCAAGCGGAACCGTCCTCCAGGTCCGTCCAATCCTAGTCTTCAAAAGGCTCCTTCCATAACCAACAGAAGGATATCTCCAACCAGTGAAAGGATATCAACACTCAAGGAAACAAGGGTTTCCTAAACTTGGGGAAGTGCTTGAAGCATAGGGATCTTCAAATTTGATCAGGGGATAATCTCAGCAGAGTAATTCTCTGTTTTCTCTCCTCCTTAGGGCCTTCCCATTGAAGTATTTTTATACTTCTCCCAAAGTAGTTTTTTAGTTGGGAAACAGTTGGGAACAATTGGGCCACAAGAACTAATAGGTAATCAGCAGGTAAAATCTGTGATCTCCGCTCACAATTAAGGAAATTTAATTTTTTTAAGTGTTTTAATACATATACGCTGGTTGGGTATAGACTGACCTGCGTGTACATGCGTTTAATACAGGGAAAAGTCATGTACAAGGAGTAAAACACTATTTTTTGAATATTTGGACCAAGTCTGGAAAGAGGGGTTGCCCTAGGCCATAAACCAAGCATCACAAATACATAAGGTGGTACTTGGAGCTATAACATGACCTATTTCTGGCAGGTGTAGACCTTCTCATTTGTAGAAGTAAGACGGAGTTGGATTTCAAATGTGGAATGATAAACTACAAGCCTGTGACTACCTCGAGGATATTAACTTTCAAAAGTTATATGGTAGTGATGTCGGACTAGATTTGAGAAATGCCTCTGAGTTTCATAAACTCAATCACGTTGATGTTCTTGGTGAACTTCCGTCTGGACATATGCTTGGTAGTTAGCATGGTGAGCTCATATTTGTTTGAGCCTCACTGGATTGGTGCCAAGAATCCTCTAAGATATATTCGAGGCACAATCTCTTATGGATTGAGATACACTGCCAGAAATATGAAAAATGCATGATTATTCGAATGTTGACTAGGCAAGCAGTGTGGAGGATCACTAGAGCACTTCTCAGTGTTGGTTCTCTTTGGATTCTGCTTCGATATCATGGATGCGAAAGAAGCAGAAATCGGTTTTTATAAGTACTGCTAAGACCAGATACATAACTACAAGTATGACCTTGTACGAAGTTGCCTGTTTGTGGAAACTCTTTAGTTAGTACACATGATGAATACCACTGTGATTCTCTGTGACAACCAGGGGTGGGATTTTATTATCGAGGAATCCCGTATTCAGTGATTGCTCTAGCAGATAGACATCAGATGCTGCCTTATCTGGGATATGGTAAGTCGATGAGCAAGGAGGCTCCATTGCACTGAGATGATGTACAGGTCGCTACATTTTGTCAGAGCCCTGGGGAAAGATCAAATTTGTGATTTTCCCAAATCACTTGGAGTCATCGAGAGACCCTTGTAAATGGGTCCTGCATGTCACATACATTAAGCTCTAGGAGCTCTGTGGGCTTGCGGTTCTCATTGGAGTAACATACAACTAGAGGGTGACTCACCCTCCCCTGGTGCTGCACACTGGGACAGGATGATTCACTCTCCTATGGATAGGATGATTCGCTCTCCCGTGGAAAAATGATTTGCTCTCTTGTGGGACAAGATGGTTCGCTCTCTTGTGGGACAGGATGATTCGCTCTCCTGTGGACAGGATGATTCACTCTCCTGTGAACAAGATGATTCACTCTCTTGTGGGACAAGATGATTCGCTCTCTTGTGGGATAGGATGATTTGCTCTCCTGTGTAGCAGGATGATTTACTCTCCTGTGAGGTTTGGATGATGTGTTCTCCATGATGATTGTGTAGCAAGATGATTAATTCTCTTGTGAGGTCTGGATGATGTGTTCTCCATGGCGATTTTGTAGCAAGATGATTAATTCTCTTGTGAGGTCTAGATGATGTGTTCTCCATGACGATTGTGTAGCAGGATGATTAGTTCTCCTGTGAGGCCTGTATGATGTGTTCTCCATGGTGATTGTGTAGCAAGATGATTAGTTCTCCTTTGAGGATAGGATTGATTAAGTTCTCCAGTCAAGGCATCCTACCCATGCAGTCTGGGACTCATGGGAAGTACCTCTCATCTGATCAATGAGCAGGGAAATGAGGATAGGGACCATAGTAGTACCGATGGGGGCATCGTTGTATCTATTGTACTCCCTATGCTAGGGTGACCTTCATTGATATGGGATCAATGATACTGGTCTGGGACTAGTGGTAGGAGTTGTACCCACTATGACACTGACTTCGGGTCAGTTGAGGACTGGTCTGGGACTAGTGGTACATACTCTAAGACTGACTTTGAGTCAGTAGAGTACTGGTCTGGGACCAGTGGTACATACTCTGAGACTGACTTCGAGTCAGTAGAGTACTTGTCTGGGACCAGCGGTAGGAGTTGTACCTACTATGACACTGACTTCAGGTCAGTTGAGGACTGGTCTGGGACCAGTGGTACACACTTTGAGACTGACTTAGGGTGAGTGGAGAATGGTATGACACATTCTCGATCAATTATTCTTCTTCATGGTTCAATAGAGCTAAGTTGAGTAGAGCAAAGCCAGCAGAGCTGATCAGAGCCAGTATAGCTGAGCAGAGCTAGTAGAGCTGAGCAGAGCCAGTAGAGTTGAGTAGAGCCAGCAGAGCTGAGCAGAACCAGTAGAGCCAACAGATCTGAGCATAGCAAAGTAGAGCCAGCAAAGATGAGAAGAGAAGAGCAAAGCTAGCAGAGCCAACAGAGCAGAGCAGAGCCAACAGAGTTGAGCAGAGATGAGCAGAGCAGAGAAAAGCCACCAGAGCTGAGCAGAGCTAGCAGAGCTGAGCAGAGCTAGTAGAGCTAAGCAGAGTTGAGCAGAGTAGTGCAGGGCACTGATGGTAGAGATAGTACAGTTGGACATATGGATCAGCGGATGGAGTTCTTCCTAGTTGAGAGGTAGTGTTAAAATTGACAACTAGGGCCAAACTCCATGTGGGTCATATTATTTATGGCAGTTGATATTTTGTTTGGATCCCTCTCATTGAGAGGTGTAGGATTGATCTAAAAATCATCCAATTCCGATAAGTATTTATGAAGTTATGAATTTATCTATGTTATGGAAAAATTGTTAAGTCGGCCAGCAAGTTATGTAGGCTGAGAATCCCAGCAATCATATCTATTCAACCTCTATGTTTTAGTATAAATAGAAGAGGACTTCAAGTCATTTATACACACACTTGGATCTCTTCCTCTCTACTTGTCTTTGGGTTTTATTAGGAGGAGAGATCCTAAGGAAAAGCCAGAAAAGCTAGAACTACTGGAAAATCCAGAAATGCAGAAAAAGTCGGAACTGCCAGAAAAGCCAGAATAACAAGAAAATCCAGAAAAGCTGGAACTACCAGAACTACTGGAAAAGCCAAAAAAGCAGGAAAAGCTGGAACTGCTAGAAAAGATGGAAAAGCCAGAACTGCCAGAAAATACAGAACTACCAAAAAATCCAGAACTGACGGAAAATCCAGAAACGCTGGAAAAGTCGAAAATACCAAAAAAGCTAGAAAAGAGGGAAATGCTGAAACTGTCAGAACTTCCGAAAAATTCAGAACTGTCGGAAAAGATGGAACTACCAGGAACTGCTAAAATACCCGGAGCATCTATCTCCGAAGGAAGGCAGCATGAAGTATGAGATCATGGGTAGCATATTGATGCATGATGATATGAGTATGGACAACGTGATGTATGAGATCATGGCCAACATAATAAGTAACATGATGATATGAGCATGGGCAGCATAATGATGAATGAGATCATGAGCATGGGCAGCTTGATGATGAATAAGACCATGGAACATGCATCATGATGAGCAACATGAAGATGAGAGTAGCTCAGTCATCAAGGTTCAACACATGTGACAGTACAACAAGGTGTCACACGGTAATGTGCAACAAATAGACGAGATGCAGCACTATGATAGGTGAACGAGTCACCTTAGAGAATCAGTTGAAGCAATATGTCTTCAACTGATCTCATGCCGATATCAAAAGTCAAAGTGATTTACTTCTATTGTAAATGTACTATCTCTCTCACTTTCTCTTCTGAACTTTGAAGAACATAAGAGAATATTTGATCAAGGGTTTCCCCACATTGTGGGGTTTGTTCCTGGCTAGCACCACATCTTGTTTCCTCTTGTCTTGGCTTATCTTCTACGATTTATATTTATGTTCTATTTGGAGTTTACTTTATGCTGATGTGATTGCTAATGTGGAAAAGAAATTGAAACAAATTTCTCTAGCATAAAACATACCTAAAATTAATAGCAATGCTTCCACATCCTCATCCTTTCTTGAGGGTGCATCTGCCACAACATTTTTCTTCCCTTTTTTGTAGATGATTTCAAGTTCATAACCTAACATGTTTGTAACCGATTTTTGTTGCTCTTCTAAAGATAATCTTTGTTCTAAAAAGTATTTAAGACTATCATGATCGGTTTTTACCTTGAAGTGTCTTCCCATTAGGTAGGGTTGCCATTTCTTAAGTGCATGTAATATTTCCAACATTTCCTTCTCATAAATAGCTTTGTGTAAATAATTTCCTTTGATTGGACAACTTTCAAAAGCAATGGGTCTTTCTTCTTGCATTAAAAGAACGCCAATTCCATTTCCTGAGGCATCACATTCCACAATAAAGGTTTTTGTGAAGTTCGGCATAGCTAAGACTGGTTCTTGGCACATTTCCTCTTTAAGATGTTCAAAGGCCTTTGTTGCTTTTGGAGTCCATGAAAATGCATCTTTCTTCAATAATGTTGTTATAGATGCTGTTATTCTCCCATAATTCTTAACAAACTTGCGATAATATCTTGTTATCTCAAGAAATCCTCGCAGAAGCTTTATGGATGTGGCGATTTTCCATTCCTTAATGGCTTTACTTTTCTAGGGTCTACCTTAACACTTTCAAGAGATACAATATGACCCATATATTCCACCTTTTGTACTCCAAAGAAACATTTGGAGATTTTTGCATATAATTGTTTCTCTTCCAATAGTTTGAGCACCCTCTCAAGATGTTGAAAATGATCCTTCAAAGACTTGCTATAGATTAGTATACCATCCAAAAATACAAATGCAAATTTTCTAAGGAAGGGTTTGAAAATGGAATTCATCAAACCTTGAAATATAGAAGGTGCATTGGTAAGGCCAAAAGGCATGACCCAAAATTCATAATGTCCCTCATGAGTTCTAAATGTTGTTTTCGGAATATCTTCAGTATTCATTCTGAGTTGATGATATCCCAACTTGGTGAAGTAAATTTATTTGTGAAATTCATCCAATAATTCATCAATCATAGGAATGAGAAATTTATCTTTAATAGTGAGCTTGTTGAGCTCCCTATAATCCAAACACGTGTTGTGACCCATCCTTCTTGTGCACGAATACTACTGGAGCATAGAAAGAACTTTGACTAGGTTGAATTATACTAGCCTCTAGCGTTTCTGCAACTATACATTAAATTTCACTCTTTTGGGAATAGTGATATCTGTAAGGCCTAATGTTTGGAGGAACACTTCCTGGAATCAAATTAATAGAATTATCATGATCACAAATAGGTGGGAGGCCTTTGGGAGTCTCAAATACCTTAGAATGATTGTCCAAGACTTTTTGGAGATCTGGAGAAATAGATGATTTCGATGTGGGAACCTCTATCGAACATAATTATGAAATTACACCTCGTTGTTCTTTCTTTAGAAGCTTTGTCATTCCGTTAGAGTTGATTACCTTTCCTGGTTTCCCTGTGATACCCATTAATTCAACTTCCTTTCCTTCCGAAGAAAATTTCATGAAAAGTTTTTGGAAATTAAAATCTATTATACCCAAGAATTGTAGCCATTGGACTCTTAGTACAACATCAACACCACCCATTGGAATGGAATGCATTAGGCTATTCAATACATATTCTCCCATGGATATCTTGATATTATGTTACTTTCTAGAGCAATTTATGGTTCCTCCTCTTGCCACTATCACTTGACACTCTGGTGCTGGATATAGGAAGTAATTCAATTCCTTGGCTATCTTACAATGAATAAAATTATGGGTACTTCCCGAATCAATCAACACTATTACCTTTTTCTTCTTGATATGTCCTTCTATCTTGATGGTTTGAGGAGTGGTAATTCTGGCCAATGCATTACAAGATATGGTCAGATCCATTTCTTCTTTCTCTAGGGTTTGTTCCTGGTGTATATCCTCTTATTTTGATGTTTCTTGTTCCTTTTCTTCCTCCCCTTCACAATCTATGTAAAATAAATTCTTCTCAGCACGCTTATGACCTTTAGTGTATTTTCTATCACAACTGTAACAAAGCCCTTTTTCTCTTTTTTATTCCAATTGTTGTGGTGTCAACCTTGTAGGTTGTGGAAGGCTAGGGGAAACAACACATCGATCTTTATAGTTGTGAGTGGTAGGCTTCCTTGTTGCCATATTTTTGCTTTCCATTTTTCTTGCCAGCTTGAATGTCTTCTCCAATGAATTTGTTTCCCAAAGGTGAACCTCATATTGGATTCTATCCTTTAAAGTCCATATGAACACATCAATCCTATGCTCATCTGGAATATCTTTTACCCTTATATTCAATTTTTGAAAGTCCTCAATGTGCTCCATCATTGAACCCTTTTGTTTGAGATTTATCAGTTGGCTAAAAAATGTGTTTATTTTTGTATCCTCATAATGTTATATAATTTCTTGCGTAAAACTTGCCCAAGTGACAATTTTTTTACTAGAGAAAAGCCATTGATACCATACAAACTGATTTGGTTCCAAATATAAAGTTTCAATACGTACCTTTTGTGTGTTTTGCACATTATGGAGATCGAAATATTGCTCCATTTGTAGTATCCATGTTACAACATCCTTGCCATCAAACTTCATCATATCGATCTTTGGAACATGGTGGGTCTTCGGTCCACCATTAGAGTCTATCAAATCATGATTAACATTTATTTTGTTCTCATCATGAGTTTTCTCTATTACATTTTCGCCATTAGGAAGCCTTTCTTGTAGTAACTTTGTCAAACCTTCCTTCAAACCTTCCATGTACTTGTTCAAATCTTCAATGTTGTCTTTCATACCATCCATCTTAACTTGCATGCCATTAATATTAGCTTCCATGTCATTCATATTAGCTTCCACGCCTTTATTTAAACCATCAATCTTAGCTTTTGTTACCTTTTGTGAGAGTGAAATTTGTTGCACTTGGTCTCATAATTTTGATATATCATGTTGCATTTCTTCCTCTTCTTCATGAGTCATGCTAGAGATTTTAGGTTGCTTACTAGGTGTTTCCATTTTCTTTCTTCTGGGCATAAATTAATGATAATTATGCTTCACCATGCCCTTTGAACTTCAAACTACTTTTTCAACCCAAACTTATGCAAAATTTTAAAAAGACTACACACCATTTTTCGCTTTGTAGAATCTTGATATTGAATCTGTTATATCTATATAATTATAGATTGCCAAGGTTTGAAATTGCTTCCTACAATAGCCCTCTGAGCCCTCTTTCAAATGTCACTAGTGTGATCAAAATTGGATTCTTGAAGAAATAGTTATGCCCATTCTCCCAAGATGACCTGATTATATAATGTTTTAGCAGAGAAAAATTGTACGGCGTGCCACCTATCACTATTTTGACCTCTGGATCCAAACAAAGATACAAATAAAGCTACACTCTGTCCTCTTTCTATAACTTCTTGTGCAATTTAAATCTGATGCTCAAAGACAAAGTTATGATGATTTTCCCAAGGTCACCTATTTGGAATTTAATTCAGGAGTCTGCAAAAACACTAACTTCCTCAGATCATATCTCCACAAATATAGCGAGACAGTATCTAAAATTAAGACCCAAGGTTACATATAATTTTGGCTCAAATGGGATTTCGTTTTAGCTTCTAAAACTTTTTAGGAAAAACATTATAGTTAAAATGCCACGATGACCTATTTGGAGCAATGAAACTCTAGAATCCAATGCTTTGATACCAAATGTTATGAAACCAGCTCACAAAAAGATAGAAAATAAAGATCAACACCTTAGAAATCAGCCTCTTCGAGGGGGAAACATTCTTTAAATTACACAAATGAATAATTATTGGATGATACAAATGACTAAACCTCCTTTCTATATATAGGATTCTAAGGGGTCACAATATAATCAAAGCCGACATAACAATAATAATATAAGGGCACAACAATAACAATAGTGGGCTTCTATGGGCACACTAATAACAATATGGGGAAAATAGGGGTACAATAATAAAAATAAGGGCTACACTAACAATAGTAATGGGGGAATCACTAGTATTATAGGGACCTAACACTCTTTGATTTGAAAGCAACAACACTATCAGTAATGATTTTATGTGGACATCGAAATATGGCAAGAATATTACCTTCTAAAAACTAAATGATTACAGTGTTTGTAGCTTGTCTGGTTGGAATGGCTTCAATCCACTTAGTGAAGTAGTCAATGTTTGTCAAAATCCATTTATATTGAGTTGAGGAGCTTGGATGGATTTCTCCAATGAAATCTAGGTCCCATTGTCAGAAATAAACCTCAATTGAAATGGGCTTTAAAGATAATGGAAATTTTTTTATCTTGCCTTCAAATATTTGGCACTAATGGCCTGTTGAAGCTCTCTTATAAACATATGCAAACAAGGTAGGCCAGTAAAAACCATCTCTTACAATTTTGTTGGTTGTGGTCTTCCATATAAATGTCCTCCACAGTCTCCTTGATGAAATTGTTTTATATCCTTGTCTGCTTCATCCTTCAATAAACAATTTAGCAAAATACCTCAAGCATCCTTCTAATACACATTCTAATCTAAAATGCAGAATTTCATAGCTTTTAACTTGAGAAATCTAGCTTTCGTTTTTGTTAAACTGGGAGTAGCTTGTAAATTTTGTAAAACAAAGATAATATCTACATATGAAGGAGAGGTATCAAATGATCCTAATACTTGTGGAGTCGCCAACTCTTCATGTTCATCAAGTGCACCTATAAAATTTAGGTCTAGTGCATGGAAATTTGACTCAGCCATTAGCTTAGCCAATCCATAACCTTTTATGAGCTTATTAGGTTTTACTTCAATGTCATATTCTAGAATTACTACAATCCATTTTCCTCTTTTCCCATCTGGGTCAGTCTGAGTGAGGATATATTTCAATACATCACTTGGAACAAATGCAATTATATGGGAATGGAGAATGTATAGTCTAAAATCTTTCAGTGCCTTGACTAGAGAAAATGATTTTTTTTCCATGATATTGTACTTTAAGGATGCATCTCTCAAATCTCTATTGAAGAAAGTTGTAGGTTGTTCAAATCCCTCACTATTTTTCTACAATAGAACTGATGCAAGGGTGTGTTCGGATGCAAATGAGAAAATCATGAATTCTTTAGTAAAATTAAGGCTAATTAAACCAAAAGTAGTTGTCAAAGCTATCTTTACTTCACTAAAATATTTTTTAGCCTCACTATTCCATTTTATATTAGTATCTTTCTCTAGCATGTTTGTGATTTCTCTCAATATCTCAACCATGTTTGGAATGAATCTTCTAAGGAAATTAATCCTGCCGATAAAAGACTGAATTTCTTTCTCATTCCTGGGAGGATTGATCTTCATTATGGCTTCAACTCTATTGGGGTCTATTATGATACCTTCTTTTGAAATAATGTGTCCAAGTAGATTTCCTTCCTTTACATCGAAAAGAAATTTTTTGGGTTCAAGGAAATACCATATTTCCTGCTTTTAAAAAAAACCTTCCTTAAGTGGAGTAGGTTATCTTCATCTATTCTAGAAAATACAGTAATGTCATCTAGGTAAATTACAATGAACCTATCCTTATTATCAACGAAGTCAATATCCATTTATCTATGGAAAGTGGCCCCTGCATTCATAAGTCCAAAGGGCAATTCTACATACATAAAGGTCCCCCAAGGTGTAGTGAAAGTTGTCTTATGTTGATCATTAGGATGTACACTAGAATTTGGTTATATCTTGAGAAACCATCCAACAAAGAAATTTTTTTGGAACAAACTACCTTCTGTAAGATATGATCCATTTTAGGCAGAGGGTAGTTTTCTTGAGAAAAAATTTGTTCAGATTCTTGAAATCTACACATAGAATTATTTCTCCTACCTTCTTTCTTGTTGGAACTACATTAGACACCCATTTTGAAAATCTTAAGGGTACAATGATTTTTGCATCAAAGAGTTATTTAGCTTCCTTTTCTATCAAAGGCAACAAAACTAGATTTACCCTCAATTTATTCTTGAAGGGTTTTTTGTCTTCTCTAATGGGAATGGTATGTTGTATGATATTGGTATCATATGATTTTAGATCTTCATAGCTCCAAGCAAACACATCAGAAAACTCTTTTAATAGTTCAGTGTACTCATGTTTTTCTTTAGCAAGCAAGGACTTGGAAAACTTTACAATCTTAGGACTTTCCTCAGTACCTATATTATAGTTCTCAACCTCAACTCCTACAGGTTCTATTTTTGGCTTTTTGTCTACATCATGAAAGCCAAACAACTCTTCTAATGGCACCAATCCTCTTGGTAACAGATTGTCTTTTAATTGTAGAAACTCAAGTGCCTCTGAATTATCATCGGCCTCATTTAACACTATGTCATTCATATTATCATCTACATCATTATCTGCATTAATATGTACATAGTCAAACTCTTCTTTCAACTGTAAAAACGTTTCTACCTGCTTATCACTACCCAAAACCTGCCAATATCTTACATTATCTGGGACAACTGGCTTTTGTTTCATTTCAACCTCATATTTTCTATTGGGATGGAATGGAATTTTACAAGTACTGGCTGAAGTAGCCAAAGCATCAACTAAGATATTTTTCCCTGTAGGGATAAGAGACAATTGATCTTCAGGAAAGCATTACACAAAATCTAAGACTGCATTTCTGTAGGCTTTTAGTCTAGGGTGATTAGCCGAGTACTCACCTTTAATTTGGTTAATAATGAGTTCATAATCCCCATGTATAGAAATTATTTTAGCTCCCAACTTCTTCAAAATTTTGAGTCCTAAAATCAGTGCTTCATATTCAGCTATATTATTAGTACATTGGAAATTAAGCTTGTAAGCATGTCCCTTTGCTATACCTGTTTTTGTGTTTGAGATGAAAACACCTGCCCCTTCTCCTTCCTTGCTCACATCTCCATCAAGATCCATGTTCCAAAGGGCTTCTTACTCTTCATCTTGTTTCTCAGTATCTAATTTTATTTCCTCTGTCTTCCTCAATTCGGCTTCCAAGTGTGACACTTCCTCCTCTACATATTCATTGTTATACAAAATAAAGGAGCCCATATTTGATTGCATATAACACAATAAGTAATTATTTGGTTTATCTTGGCTACCAACCATATATTTCATTAACTTTTCCCTGTATAACCTTCTTTGTTGACCAAAAACAAGAATGGTAGCATAGGTCATATCCATCTGCAAAGTACCTTGTAACTTTGCTCTCCATGATCTAGATAGTAACATTCCATATTTGGGAGGTATGTCTGCCACTGCAATATCCATTACCACGGTCTTTGCTGGTATTTGGACAAGAGTAACACATAAGTCTTTGATGAGACCTAAGCACCTTACTTTGCTAGAGTCAAAAGAATATAAATATTTTTAGGGCCTTGTTGTGTCTAATCCTAATTTCTCCATGATGGCTCTAGGCATAAGATTATGTGAAGGACTAGAATCAAGCATATCATTGTGCAAAATTTTGTCATGAATGTTCAAACTGATATAGAAAGGAGGCACACTACCATCTTGAGAATTCCCTTCAACTTCAGGTCCAAACAATAACTCAGGTTGGTCATCAGTTAAATTGACTGTCTATCCCTTCCACTATCTTTGGGGCCTTCATGACTTGAGATCTATATGCATTCTTGTTAATTAATTATGTTAGACGAATATAAATTTTTAACTTGGCCAATTCATTTTCAATTTTGAAAGATGTATGAGGTTTTTCTGTGTCTTTGATATTTAGACCCTATTTTTTAGAAGTCTCTTTTTGAGAATCATATTTTGGCTAGCTAGTAGAAGGGATGTCACTTCGAATCTTCTTGGGAGGAGCTTCAACTACCTTTTTACACCTCAAATTGTACTATCTATTCACCTCCATGATAGCATTTTCGTATCCTTGTTTATAATCATTTGACTCCAAAGGGAGGACTTTTGGTTGTGATAGAAAGAACATATCTTGCTCCTCTTTTGTTAAGAAAATGTGGTCAATTTCACTTTCCCCAAATACATTTATTTTATTTTCTTCAGGATCCTCTGGTATCTCAACTTCGTCGTCTACATAATTCTCTTGAAAAGGAGGTCTCATTTGTTGTTGATTAGTTTGGCCTATCTGTTCTCTTTGTTTGATTTGAGGTGGATTTTTTCTAAAATTAGGATTTCTTATTGGAGGGCCACCTTGATTTTCCCTTGGAGGATCCATGTCAGTTAAACTTATCCTTTGCATCATTCTCTCCATGGTTTTAACTAAGGTATCCAACTTAACATCTGATGAAGAAGAAGAAGGTTCTTCTTTAATAGTGAGTCTCCTCTCAACCTTTAACCTAGCTCTCTTTTCCAACAAATTTTCTTCCACACTGACTACATTCCTGTGCATTTCCTCAAGGGTAGCATGATTTCTCTCCCTTAGTTGGTAATACATTTCTGGATCAAAAACACTTGGAAATATGATTAGAGCTAGTCCTGGTGGGGGTGGTATTGTAGCTGGGATATAATTGTAAGCATTATTGAATCTAGTGCAATAGTCTTGGATTGTTTCACCGAGCGCTGTCTTTATACCCTCATAGTCAGCCAAGATTTGGAGAGGATCCTTCTTTACTGCCAATCTTCTAAGGAAATTTTGGTGAAATTGTGTGAGATCTGGGATAGAGGCAACTTGAAATGATTTAAACCATTTCTTAACTTCTCCTGTGAGACTTTGGGAAAATAGTCTCATCTTCATATCATCATGATCAATTTCTTGAAAATCTAAATAATCATTGATTTTGTCTCTATGATGTTGAGTAATGACTGGCCCCGTGCCATCAAATTGAGGTATTCGACTCTGATAATCTTGTGGCATGGCATTAAGTTGTCCAGGTAGGATGAGGGGGGCATAATGAGCTGCCATGATTGGTAATTGGGAATGAGAAAATGATGAAACTACAATAGGTGTGGATATGGGGTATTAAAGGGGGTGGGATTATATTTTGTTGTGTTGGTATGTTATGAATATAATTCATAAAAATTGACATAAATAATATTAATGTAAATATTAAATAGGTTAAATAGTCACTAAATTAAGTGAAAAGGCATGTCTAAAGACATGCCCATTCACAAAAGGTCACCTGCTGAGGTATAAAAGTAGGGCCTCATTGTACATTCAAATCACCTTATACAATTTTATATAAATAATAAATTATTATTATAAATACCTGTGTGTATTTTTACTTTCAAGTCTACAATCTATCAGTTTTTTGTGCTTCAACATAGTTATTATGCTACAGTGTTATTGGAGCCATGGTACATGATATAATCATGCGGGTCTTTGAACGTAGTTCGCCGCGCCATATGCCATTATGTTCACATCCTGATTACTTTGAACAGTTTAGTATTCAAGAAGCATTTCAGCATTTAGAAAACTCATGTGCAAAAGTTAATGAATGTCAAAAACAAATTAAGAATAAGGAAGAAAACTATGATCAAAATGATGAGAATAAGGCACAAAACACTACTTTTAAGAAGATGAAAATAAAACTGGTCGTAGTGAGAGAGATCCACATGAAGAAAATATCAACAACCGTTGTGATAAGGAAGATAGTAAAAGTAGTTATACGAAAACTGGAAATGATAAATTTGAAAGTTATGTCATCGGTGGAGATTTTCATGAGTATAGTGACGATGGTGACAGTGATGAGGATAGTCATGTGAGTATTTCTGCTATGGATGTCTCCATTCTAAATGTGGAATTGAAAGAGCCTAAATCTGGGCCAATTAAGGTGGTGCCAGTCACTGACAGCAATGATGTGGTGTCTAGACCACTGCATGACTCCACAACCACTACCATATCTGAGAATCTGGATAGCTTTTCAATTCTTCCTGATTCTGAGCCCAATTTAATAGCCATGTCTGAATCTACAAATTCATTTTCTCTTATTGCATTCCACACCAAGTGAGAGGGAAAAGAGAAAAGCATGGAGGTCATAGAAATTCCAGGATTCCCACTGTCAACATATCATATTTGCCGACCTTTCTGCATCCTTCCAATGTTTATGCTTTTCTACTGCAATTCTTTATGGAACAGTTCAAGCCATTTTTAGAGGTGACATGGATTCTGGAAAATTATTTTCACAAGCTCAAATCGGAAGAAATCAATTCAATGAAATCCATAGCTCCGATTTGCATAGTCGACCCCCTCTTAACTTTAGCTTTCTTGGACGGGCAAAATCTCGGAGAGACAGACTTGGGTTCACATCTCTGGAAAACTGCAGAGTGCATGGATTGGCTGAATACGAAGGAAACCGCCAGCGTTCTCTACGTTTCCTTTGGAAGCTTCGGGGTTCTTGCAAAAGAACAAATTCATGAAATAGCTCTGGGGCTGAAGGCCAGTGGATATTCCTTCCTATGGGTTCTCCGCCCCCTGCTTCCAAGGGTGGGAGTAACAGTGAAGAAAACTTGCCGGAAGGTTTCTTGAATGAAACATCCTCACAGGGGTTGGTCGTTCTCTGGTGTTCTCAGCTGCAAGTTCTTTCTCATGTGTCTGTGGGTGCATTTATGACGCACTGTGGATGGAACTCTACGCTGGAAAGCCTCTCCCTGGGGGTTTCGGTGCTAGCGGTTCCTTAGTGGATCGACCAAATGGCCAATGTTGCATATGTTGTAGAGAAATGGAAGATGGGGTTGAGATTGAATAAAACCTCGGCATATGGAATTGTAGGGAAGGAGGAAGTGGAGAAATATGTGAGGATGATTATGGATGACCAATTGGGTGCTGAGCTCAGGAAGAACACTCTGCAGTGGAAGGCATTATAGAGGGAGGCAATGATCGAAGGCGGGTCTTCTGATAATAATATTAAGGAATTTGTTGACGAGATTTTTGATCTTAGTTTTATGAAGTACAGAGATTTTGGAGTTTTAATGGGTGAAATCGATTTGCAGTATTTTTATGTGTTCAAATTTCTATAAGCAAAATCCCTTGTCACCTATTGATCACTGGACGTGTTGGGTAATAAAGGACTTATTTGAAGCGTTGCAACCTTTCACAAAATAAAATTACCATTGCCATTTGCTTAATCAAGCTGCTGTTGCGACATAAAACGTGATACTGCAGAAACATATCAAATCGGTTAATACATATTTAAGGATAAGAGGTTAAGAAAAATTTAAATGTGAGTAGAATCGAAACTATTTGGTGTAACTTTACATATATATATCCAAGAGGATATTATTGATGAGCTTCATTATGGAACGATGCCCAGATTATATACAGATACTAAGCGAAGAAAATCGACAGTATTAAAGCTTTGAGGACAAAGCTTCCAAAGGAAGGAGCTATGTTATGAATATAATTCATAACAATTGACATAAATAAAATTAATGTAAATATTAAATAATTAAATATTATATAGGTTAAATAGTCACTAAATTAAGTGAAAAGGCATGTCTAAAAGACATGCCCATTCACGAAAGGTCACGTGTTGAGGTATAAAAGCAGGGCCTCATTGTACATTCAAATCATCTTATACAATTTTATATAAATAATAAATTATTATTATAAATACCTGTGTGTATTTTTACTTTCAAGTCTACAAGTTATCAGTTTTTCGTGCTTCAGCATAGTTTTTATGCTACATGGTATCGTGGTGGTAGGGATAATAGATGAAATGGGTACAATGGTAATGGGAGGAATTACTGGTGGGGTAGTAGTAATAGGGGGAATCACCGGTGGGGTTGGTGATGAAGCAGTAGAAGAAGAAGATGAATATTTAGATGATTGATGAAGAGGGGATTTGTGCATAGCTTGATCTATTTCGGTCATGAAAAATTTAGGCTTATTAAATGGTTTTATAACATCTTCATCACAGTCTGGATTAACAAGTTGATGCTTTGAGATATAAGGTTTCAAAATACTTTCATCAAAAACTATCTCAGGCACAAAGCCGTCTAACTTGGTACAAAAAAGGCTATACGGTAAATCAAATTCAATATCCTCTACAAGTACAAAAATTTCAGTGAGAGAATTAACTCTGGGTAGAGGATTATTACTTGCTTGGATCTCAGTAAAATTATTCTTTCTGACAAGTTTTTCAAGATTATCTACAATTTCTAGTGGTTTAGGATCTGGATTAGCTCTAGTGTATATCTTTCTAGGAACCAAATTTATAATAAATTATTTATAGATAGAAATATGTACAAAAATTAGGTGGAAAACACCCTTAATAACATCTATTTCACAACCACACACTTGAAATAGCCTTTAAGATTTGAAATAAATTTTTACCAAGGAAAAATTCAACTTTATATCAAATTTGTTCGAAGTTCCCTACTATGGTCGCCAAAATGTTATCACTCCATAATTTCCCAAAGCTATGAGAGAAATCCAGAGGTAACCACAAAACCAATTTGGAAGCTGGGATCTATCCCTTCTAACTTCAGAGAGGGATCTCTCTATATAATTTAAATTTGTGTTTTTGAGATATGAGGCTAGTTATTCAGTTCTGAGCTTGGTTTTTTCAAATATTTGGCTAAAACTGCAGGGAAAGTCCATCGGGCAATGGAGTCATAAGTCTTAGGGTGATGAAATACAAGAATGTTATAACAAATGTAATAGGGCAAGGTAGGCAAGATTTTGGATCTTCAGAGCATTTGCGGGGTGAATGGCGTGAAAGGATTTAGATTCAATTAAATATAGAGCATGTTAGGATGATTTCTATACTTAATATTAGAGTGAAAACATAAATATTGTTTATAAGCGAGAGCAGAGTGTATTTAAACAAATTTAGCCCTTAATATTCTTTAAACAATAGAGAAATAAATAACATATGGAAAACGAGAAAAATAACAATTTTACAAGAGAGGAAACTTCACCAATTTCCTCCAACAGGAATCCTAGAGCAAATTTTTTGTATTAATAGAAATGATCACTTCATTACATGTACAACATTACATAAAGGATCTGCTTTCTTCATATCAGTTCCAACCCTTTGTACTTCAAAATATGAAGTATTTATATAAATTTATCAAAATATCTTGATTTAAAATATCAATATTTTCCTACAAAATATCATAAAAATTGTTTACAAAAATAGTACAGGAATATAGGAAAACTAAAACTGTTGAAGCTCTATATCACTGACTTTAAGGATTGTGGTGATGACTCAGCCTGAAAAAACTACTACTTTGTTGCTAAAGATGAATGCATGTTTACTCAAGAATTTGACATAATTTATCCCATCTTCCTTCATCTGGGTGGAGAACTTGATTAACTTTCTATAGGTTTCATCCACCTCAGTATATTTTTGAAAAGTGGGCTTAATTACAAACATATGTTTTATTTCATGTTTGGTAAGTAAGTCGAACTTCAAACCTTCCATGAATTCTTTCCCTGTAATGGTTCCCTTTATGGTGGAAAATTTTGATTTATCTCTTGTTGTGGAATATAAATTTTGCTGATAATCCTCTAGATGAAACAAATTATCTCCAATTCCCTTTAAACCCGGAAGCCCCTTTTGATGCAACATATTGAGTTTTCTATGGAATTTTTGAATGCTAGCCTCCAAGTTATGACATTTATTCTCTAACTGTAGCATTAAATTCCTTTTTGTAAGAACTCTTCTTACCTCAAGAATTGTCTTAGTTCTATCTGCAATCTCATATTCTTCCAGTTCTTCTTTTTTCTTTGAATTCAAAATTCTTATTAAGGTAGTACCTTCACCTGGTTTTTGACCCAAGTTTTCCTTTATCTCTTCAATGACGTCTTTTGATTTCTGTACCAATTCCTCTTGCTCGAAAATAATTTCAATAAAAGGAAAAATTTCAGTCATAGCTTCATTAATCTCCACCCAAATGTTCTCCTTTTCTTGTGCAATTTTCTGTGCCATGGAAGATTCATTTTATAAAAGTTCAATTCTCTAAGTTAATATGTGAGTCTTTTGAAGCTCTGACACATACACATTATAAATTTTTTATTTCTATTCTTGGAGGTTTTTAAGTTGAGGTTTTAGCTTTTCAATATCTTGGCCTCTGATAGACAAGTCTTCCATAGATTTGATTAATTATCCTAATGTATATGTAGACTATATCTCTGTTGTAGTAGCTGTTGAAGTAAAATTCCCTGCTAATGATGTACCTGCAACTAGAATTGTTTTGAGAGGAATGGCTGCTAATTGAGTTGACTATTCTTCCTCTTTTAGCATATTTTCTATTTTAGTCTTCATTTGTTTAATCTGTCCATTCTGTTGAATGATAAATTTAGACATATCTTCTTTCTCCTTCTATAGTTGACTAACATCCTTTATTTGTGGATCTTCAGTATGTTGGGTTGTGTTATATTCTTTCGACGACTAGTCCACATTGTTAACCGGGGGTTAGAGGGGGGGCGAAACCACCCCTTCATTGCACTGATTGCGTAGCGGGGGGGTTGCAGGGGATTTGAGGGGTGTAGGTACCTCCCTCTATGGGGTCCGGTTATTAAAATTTCAAATGAAGATAAGTGAATCAGTTTGTTGTGTTCTCTATTGGATTCGTGGGATAGTCTGGTTATTGAAATAGGTAGCAATGAAACTGCCTTGCAGTTTGATGAAATAGTCTCATCCTTAAGCCTTTGCCACGGTATTCCTCTTCATCTGGTCCTGATGATGAACCACACTTTTTGGTTCGAAACGCGTTGGCCAAAAAATTCTCTCATGTGATTTCTACTGAAAGACTTTGTTTAATTCATTATGGATCACAAAAGCTTGAATACAAAAAGTCTCATTCTTGTTGACGGAGGAAATGAGACGGAAAAATATGGAGAGCCAGAATGGTGATGCCTTGTCTATACGAGGGCAATCCCAAAATAGCAACAAAAATAAGTCATCGAGTGGGAGATCTAAATCTAGAGGGATATCTAAATATCCAGGAAAACCTGTAAAGGTGGTGTGCTGGAAATGCAGAAAGGAAGAGCACTACAAAATGGACTGTAAATCTAAAGCTCCTGATAAAGGAAAGGGATCTGATGATGCTCCTTCTGCAGAGGCGAAAACCACCTCAGATGAAGATGGGGATTTGTACTTGGCTTCTTCAAGTACACATGTAGATCATGAGGCATAGTTGATTGACTCAGGTGAATCCTTTCACTTCACTCCTGTAGAGAGTCATTCTACGAGTATGAGAAATAAAATGGTGATGATGTCTTCTTAGGGGACGATAGGAAGGCTAGAATCATTGGTTGCAGAAAAGTAAAGTTTAAGTTGCAAGGTGGAAGGGTTAGAACACTTTCGAGTGTTCTGCATATTCCTTCATTAGCCAAAAATATGATTTTTGTAAGCAAGTTGGATGATGCAAGTGTAAAACCAGTGTTCGAGAAGGATACCTGCAAGATGGTTCGAGGAGCACTGGTATTGATGCAGAGAGTTGGAATTGGAACTCTGTACAAACTGCAAGGTAGCACTGTTATTGATGGGTGCCATAGCTCTGTGGTTCCTGAAAGTGGAGTAGAAAATCTATTGGTCTCTGGAGAGAACACCATGTTATGGCATCAAAGGCTTGGAAATATTGGAGAGAAGGGCCTTTGAATACTTCATGGTAAAGGTATGGTATAAGGTATGAGTAATATCTCTTTGTATTTTGATTTCTGTGAAAATTGTGTATATGGGAAGCAGAATTGGGTGAGTTTCCCCTCTAATGGTAAGAGGGCGAAATCGATATTAGAACTTGTGCACATTGATGTGTTTGGACCTGTGAAGGTTCCATCACTGGGTAAGTTTGTGTACTATGTATAATTTATAGATTACTTCTCAAGGAATACATGGATATATTTCCTTAAGAAGAAATCCGAAGTCTTGGACAAATTTAAAGAATTTAAGGCTCTAGTGGAAAACCAAACAGAGAAGAAGATAAAGGTGTTGAGAACAAATAATAGTGGAGAGTTTTGAAATAAGCAATTTGAAGAATTCTATAAGAAGTGTGGTATAGAACAGCAGAAGACTACTCCATACACACCTGATCAAAATGGTGTTGCAGAAAGAATGAACAAGACATTGATGGAAAGGGAAAGAAGCATGCTTAGTGGTGCCAGGTTAGGACAGGAATTCTGGGCAAAGTCGGTGGAGACAGCATGTTACCTGGTCAACAGATCACCTTCATCAGCATTGGAGGATAAGACTCCATAAGAGGTATGGACTGGTAAGAAACCCTCTCTTTCACATCTGAGGGTATTTGGATGTGATGCATATGTACATGTTTCGAAGGATAAATGAACCAAGTTGGATAGTAAATCTGAAAAGTGCATATTTATTGGGTATAAGGATGGTTTAAAGGGTTATAAGCTTTGGAACCCAATAACAAGGAAGGTTGTGTACAACTGAGATGTGGTGTTCAAAGATGTTATTAAACATGAAGTCCAACAAAAGGAACCTGAGAAGATAGAGTTTGAGCTTAAGGAGGAAGAATCAGAATCTATAATAGTGGAGGAATCAGAAGATGAAGAGCCACGAACTCCAGGTATGAGAAGATCAGTTCGAGAAATAAGGAAACTAGAAAGGTATAGTCCATCTGCTTTCTATTCAAATTTTTCTTTATCTATTACTGACGATGATCCCATAACTGTGAAGGAAGCAATAGATTTAGAGGATGGAAAAGTCTGGAAAGAGGCCTTGGTTGATGAAATGGCATCTTTACACAAAAATGAGGCTTGGGATCTGGTGGAGTTGTTGGCTAGAAGGAAACCATTGGCAGCAAATGGGTGTTCAAGAAGAAGACAAATGCAGAAGGAAAGGTGGAGAAATACAAAGCTCGGTTCATAGAAAAAGGTTATTCCCAGGTGCCCGGAATTGATTTTGGTGATATTTTTTCTCCTGTTGTCAAGGTAACTTCTGTTAGATTACTTTTATCTGTTGTTGCTGCTTTTGATTTTGTGGTAGAATAGATGGATGTGAAGACAACATTTTTTCATGGGGATCTGGAAGAGGAAATCTACACGAAGCAACATGAAGGCTTTGTGGTGAAGGGCAAGAAAGAACTGGTATACAAGTTAAAGAAGTCTTTGTATGGGTTAAAATAGTCACCAAGGATGTGGTACCAAAAATTTGATACATTTATATGGGGACTTGGCTTTACCAGATGCAAAGCATATCACTATGTGTATTTTAAATTAATTGGTGATCATGTTATTTATCTGGTCCTGTATGTGGATTATATGTTGCTGATTGGAAATGACAAAGCAATTATCTAGGATTTGAAGACCCAATTGTCCTCCAAATTCAACATGAAAGATCTTGGTGCTACAAACTATATTTTGGGCATGGAAATTAAAAGAGATCGGGCAAAGAGGAAGCTCTAATTAAACCAGAGGAAGTATGTTGAGGCAAAACTGCAAAGGTTTAATACGCAGGATAGTAAACCGATGAAGGTTCCTATTCTTGTCGGTGTGAAGTTATCTACTGAACAGTGTCCCAAGTCACAAGAAGAGGAAGAAGACATGTCTTGTGTTCCATATGCAAGTGCAGTCGGTAGCCTAATGTATGCAATGGTTTGTACTAGACTAGACATTGCACATGCAGTGGCAGTATTGAGTAGGTTTATGTCAAAACTAGTGAAGGAGCACTGGATAGCAATGAAGTGAGTTTTCAAGTATTTGTGTGGCACTAGTGATTATGGTTTGTGCTACCAAGGAAGACCAGGATTGGACAAAGTGTTGGATATTCGTGGCTTTGTTGATGCAGACTGGGGTGGAGACCTGGATCAGAGAAGATCTACAAGTGGGTATGTGTTTAACCTATTTTGAGGTGCAGTCAGTTGGATGAGTAAGTAACAATTTGTAGTGGAACTATCAACTACAGAGGCAAAATGCATGGCAACCACTCATGCAAGTAAGGAAGCAGTTTGGTTGCAGAGATTGTGTTCAAGTATGGGGTTAGTACAGGGAGCTATAAGGATAGACTGTGATAGCCAAAGTGACATTTTCTTGGCAAAGAACCGTGCATATCATTCAAAGACAAAGCACATTAATTTCAGTATCACTTTGTGAGGGATATGATAGAAGAAAAAAAGGTGTTGCTGGTAAAGATGGACACCTTGAAGAATACTGTAGATGCATTGACAAAATTTGTGAGCTCTGAGAAGTTCTCTTGGTGTAGAGAAACAATGGGTGTTATAGGGCTAGATAAATGACTAAGCTCTCTTGTTCCCCCCTGTGGAAAGAAAACAACAAGTGGGAGAATATTGGGTTGTTTTATATTCTTTTGACGACTAGCCCACATTGTTAAATGGGGGGTTAGAGGGGGACTGGAACCCACCCTTCGTTGCACCAATTGCGTAGAGGGGGGGTCACATGGGGTTTGAGGGGTGCAGTAAACCCCCTCTATAGGGTCCTGGGCAGTGCCCCAAAAAATTTTGTTTTTGGACCCTATATTAGGTTGGGCAGACCTACCTATGGTTTTGTGCATGATTTTCACACATGGTTTTGGATGCAATGGTTTTCGGTCCATCGTTTTGGACGCGATGATTTTTCAATCTATGGTATTGGATGCTTTGGCATGTATAAATATGTATTGTAACATTGAAAGGAAAATAACAAAAAATCAAGCTGCTAGTCCTGGTTTTGGGATCAAGGGGAAATCTCTATGTATTTGTGTTTTATGTGTTATGCTCTCACATTGTTTACTTTCTGTGTTTTATAATTCATATGAAGGTAATTTCTGTACAAGGTTAAAACCTACATAGTATATGGAAATTTGAGTTGCTTCTTCAGGGCTACAATGTCAACATTTTTTCTCTTAATGATCTCCTCTACAACTTTTACATTACTAGAATCATATCCTAGTTTAATCACTAAATCCTCTATAGACTTTATCTTAGTTTCTTTAGCTATACAAGGTATTTTTTCCAATTTTAGTTGAGCTGAATATTGCTGATCGATGCCTAAAGTCTGGATGCTTCCATTGCTAAGTTTGTCAGGGTAGAATATAACATTTCACCTGTTTTCTTGTGAAAATCCATTTGATCAATAGAATGGATTTGATCAATGCTAAGAGAAAAGATAGACTTCTTGTAAGAACCTCTAGTTTTAGGAAAAGGAAATTGAGCTTCAAGGAAAGTTATCTACATTTTCCCTTCCTCAGTGTCAAAAGTAGAGAGAAGTCTATGCTATGGTGAAGCTACCTATTCCGAGAATTGAGAATAGGTTGTGTATTTTAGGAGTTCATTTTTCTTTTTTATTTCCTTATACGTATCAAATATACTTGGTTTAGCTTGATCATGGACCAATTCTCCTGATTGAGATGTTTCCAGTGGATCTTAAGAAACTGAAGATGATGGTGACCTATGAAAATATCTTCAACTCGAGGGAAAGTAGAACTATAAGGACATATCAAAACTATTGTAGATTGAACATTTTCTTCTTGTGAAAAATCTTCTACTGGATCAGTTTCCTTCCTTTTCTTATATATTTGGAATTCTTTCCCCTGAATTTTTGTGACTGAAGGGGAAACGTTCTCCCTTGGTCTTTTATCCTGCTTTTCCTGCGGTACTAGTGTTTGTGACGTTGTAGTAGAAAGTACCTATTCTTATGCTTCCTTCAATGTGCCTTCTTGCCATTGATCTTGACTCATATGTTGCTCAATTTCAAACCTAGGAGTATGAGTGTAAGGAGTAGTTTTCTACTCTACTCTCAAATTTGATATTTTCCCTAAAGGATCATATGACCAAGTGAAACCAAGTTTAAATTTCATCTATTTGAGTAGAAGATCTGCCTCTTTTTCTACTGTCTTCGTATTACAAATGAAAGGCCCAACTTGTGCTTTGATTTTGAACTGATATTTTCTTCTAGCTATCACAAAGTGTAGATTATCCATATTTATCATTTACCTAATATACTGTAATGCAAAAATTATCATAGGAACAAATTTAGGAAATTTATATGGAGGCAATTTACATCCATACACCATGTTCTCAGTATAATTTTGATACAGGTACTAGTCACATGTCTTTTTTTGTTCAATGAGATGTAGAATTCTCCTAAACTCAGGTCCAATTCTAGGTTCAACATCACTGTTAAGTAGGTAGGAAATTGTGTACAAAATCTAGTCTACATAATCACTGACGGTGAATTCCTTGGTATTATTCCTTACCAAGGAAGTCCAATGAATCACAGACTGTGCATTTCTTTGTTCATCCAATCTCTGTAGTGGAAATTCAAATATGTCTGCTTAATGGAATAAGAGGAATTAAAATAAAACTGAAGCATGCTTAAAGACTCCTTCTATAGAAAACTTAAGGAACTATTCATGAATGACCTCTACTAAGAATTCACTATAATGAAAAATGATTGAAGGTTTCTCTTTTGTTGAAAAAACTGATAGAAAACCTATGATGGATTCATCTACCCATTGATCATTTTAATAGTCGAGTAAAATATAAACTTTAGAGATAATTTTTTTTGTCATTTCAGAGAACGTGGAGGATGGATAAGTAGGGTTTGTCTTCAACAATTAGACATTCTCAGCTAGAAATGTCTTCAAAATTTTAGATTTGTGAGGAAAATTCGGGTTTTTGTAGAGTTCCATGAGGGAATACACTTAAAAGGGTTTCAAAGAGGTTGACTTTTGGATCTGAAGCATTTGGCATATGGAGTCAGGGGTAATTGTGAAAAGGATATCATTGTTCTGGGTCACAATTTCCCTTTGACTGGGTATGTACCTGAAATGGTACCATGAGACAAATTCTAGAAAACAATGGGTTTGGGGAAAAATGAATTGAGGGAGGAAGGAGTCCCACAAACTCAAGTCATCACTAAGATTAGGTAATTTTTGTTTTAACTAGTGGTGGAGTTCATGGAGGTCAAACTCACAACTAGTTTAAGAGATTTTATAATGTTCATCCACTAATGGGTGATGGTCTAAGTCAATTACAGGGGGAAGCATAGTGTTTTTCCTTGTGGATTTTTATTTACCTTTAGAAGATATTTTTAAATAAATAAGATGGGAAAAAAAATAATTAGCTGATCATGGTCAGAGGAACAATATTCGGCTTGATGAGGCTGCAGTAACAGTAGCAGGAATTCACTATCACGGGAGTGCAGAGGAAAGACCGAATAAAAGGGGTTTGAGGTTATTTTATTAGCAAGATCACTATACCATTGAGAGTTATATGTTTGATAGAATGAATTGATTAATCTAGAAATGATTACGTGATGAAAAGGGTATTAACAGTTACATGACGAGTACAAGAATGCGATAGGAGAGGGAGCGGAGTTGGAAGGTGATGTGCCACTTGGCGGGATCCAATTGGAGGGGATGTTACATGTGGTGGTAGTGGAGGTAGAGAGGTTACCGGTTATTATTAGGCGAGAAGAGGGGTAAAGCGGATTTCAGAGTGGGGGGTGAGTGGTAAGAAGTTTAGGTGGAGGGGGGGGGGGTCCGAAGTCAACGAGGGGATGACATGTTGCAAAGGCAAGATTAGGAGAATCCACGTTTCAGACCCCTCTCCCCCCTCAATCAAATTTCAGAGGGGTGGTGGGGTTGAAGGGATTGTTCTCCATTGATCTGGGCGGGTTAGATCTCGGCCATTAACACTTAATTGCTCACGATTACACTATGTGATTAAACTAATCAACTCAATTATTTAGAAAGTAATGTGGCATTTAAACTAGCAACGCATATATTTAATTTTCTACGGAGTCTTTCATGACACTTTTTTCTATTTTTTTAATATATATCTATTTTTCTTTTTTTTTCATACAGATATCATTTTTTTATATCCCCTTTTCATCTTATCTATTTTTTATTTTCTTTTCCTTTCATTTTTCTTTGTTTCTATATTTTGTTTTCTATTTTTTCTTTGGAAATAATTTGCAGAAGGAAATATTATTTACAACATCTCATGACATCAAAATCAACAGATAATCATCAATTGATCTTATATATTATAGGACCCTAACAGAAGTTATGTATAGGTATTTATATTTAATCAATTATTAGTTCAAGATTTTTTTTTGTAACAATCCACTTTAGAAATTATGAATAGACAAATTCAATTTTATATTATCGATGGAATCATTTTATATTCAATAATACTAAAAAATACAATCATCGAGTCTATAGAAGGCTTGTAACCCTTTGTTAGCGCATTATTCTATTAGGAGATACTTGGTCCCATGGAAGAATAGAATTCAATTTGTTATGAATTATGAGCTTAAAGAATTTCTTCAAAAATTGAAGTCTAGATTCTGGAAAGAGGCATTGCTCCACAACCTGTTATAAATTTATTAGTCTATTTGTACCATAACAATATCAAACAATTTTTTAAACTAAAAGTAAGATAGATATTTATGCTATAGTTATGTTGGTTTTGAGAAAAAAATATTACTCAACTCTTATAACCTTTGAGCATATCCTTATCACAATTAAGTTGTGTGTGTACACATATGTACACATATACATATGCATATATACATATGTGTGTGTGTGTGTGTGTGTGTGTTTTATAATTCTAGCTCAATCACAAACAAAATTCAAGTTTCAATTAGCTATAGAACCAGAGCACAATATTATACTACAAAATCACCAATTAAAACATCAAATGTCAAACACAAATTCCTACATGAAAAATAGTTAACAATAATGGCCTACTTTAAAGTGAAGACATCTATACAATAGTGGAAGAATGTGTATGCACATCTTTTTTTGTTCGAAAAGTATAATTTATGTTAGAAATTAAAATGAATGCTATGAATCATAAGTATACTAATAAAAAATGGATCATTATATAGTTTTGAATTCAAATTAGTACTTTCTAGTTATAAAAATTGATGGAAATGTTACAAAACCCATTTTAGTGGTAGGTCTAAGTTTGGAAAATTGAATTCTAGAACCTACCAAATCCAATTTGAGGCATCAATTGGCACTTTTTGGGTTAAAATTTTGCAATAATGGATCATAACCACTTTAAATTGTTATACACATTGAAATCTTTTCAATGGTACAAAAATCACCTCATAGTGAAGATTGTGTGAGGAAGTTATTCCTCCCACAAGTTGACCTACCTTGTTAACCACCATGGTACAAAGTGAATGTCATGTTAGACACCTTTATTCACACTTGTAGAGATAGTCACATGTGGAATTTCTTTTTTTTGTTGAAGCAAGAGTTGTACCTTCATAATCATTAAATCAGAAAATTATTTACATAGCGTACAACCATCCACATGGAAACATGGATCATAGATCAACACTACTTTCTAGAGAAACTAGGGTCACGAGTTAAGTGTAAGAACTCCAATCCTAACCCACAACACTACACCCCCCAAAATGGCAACAAGTATCTAGGCCACATAAGAATCCCGACAAAACTATTAAATTTCGCTCTCTCTTTTTTTTTTTAAAATCGCGTTCAGAGCTCCTAGCTCCCACCAATTGTTGTGGATGATCTTGCAGAACCAACGCTCTCGCCAAAAAACCTTTTGGAAGAACCAAAGAGCACACATGTTCCTAACCGTTGATCCACCCAAATTGATCCAACGGTAGAGGAAAATATCGCGCCGCCTAGACGTCTGCCCTTTAACCTTGTGGCCCCACTGACCAGCTCGACAGATCACAACTATAGATCCACCGGGCCAGATCCTACGGCGGAGGAACATATCACTCCGAACATAATAGCTGCTATTTAATGCCTGATAAGGGTGGAAACCAAAATTGCCCCACCGCCACATGTCGACCGAGGAGTATGATCGCTCCCAAAAATTGAAAACCACTTCCCGCCTGGGAGGCCCTCGATATACCGGAAACCACTCCGCTAGCAGATTAACAACCTTTGACGGCATAAAAGGAATGTACAGGTCGCCGTTGGACTCTAGATTCCAACTGCTACAACTTTCGCTATTGTTTCCATAAGTGATCCTGAGGGTTGTACCAACTCTTCCCTCCAAATGACTGTTCTGGTAGCAAACGCCTCCAAGCAACATGAGAAAAAACGAGAAAAGGTGAAAATAGCACCTCATAATTCAACCAAATTATTGGACAGAGCTTCCATAGTTCTGGTCCAGTACACCATCATATCCTCGATTGCTTGGATGTCGCACTGGTCCATGAAACTATCCTAAGGCCACCTATGCCCGCCCAACGTCACCCTGTACATGGAACATTTCACCCCTTGATTAACCAGTAAATCAGCAAGTTTATTGGTATGCCTTCATACATGGTTAAAACTGACCATGCGTAGGCCTCTGAGGTGGAATTGGATCCTTTGGAAGACCTGGATCATCCTCCAGTGTTTTGAAACCCTCTCCGGCTCCAAGCCCCAACTAATTTTTTTGACAAAGTTGATAATTATTTCAGAGTCAGCTTTGATAATTACATTCTGCCGGTTATCCTGCACCAGGAGATCTAAGCACTGCTCCATAGCCATGGCTTCTGCCATGTTGTTTGTAGCCCTACCTAAATGTCCATGGAAGATGGAAAGGATATTACCATCAACATCCCTTAACACCCCTCCAAAGCCCACACTGCTCAGGTTGCCTTTAGAAGCCCCATCTATGTTAAACTTTAGAAAGCCCAAAGGGGGAGGATGCCAGAATTCCTGTTTAGAGACCCTAACCAAAACTCTTCTATCCGGGCCCTGCGACAAAAGCCCTTGCATTCCCAACAGTCCCAAAATCCTCAAGTCAGCTTCTGAGGGTGGATTATTAGGGGAATTCCGAACTATGGTACCCACTGTCTCTTTAAGCTGAGTCAAAGTCTGCTTTAAAAGACACTAAAGGGATCTCTTCTCATTTTTGAAAATTCTTTGATTCCTTTCTTTCCAGACATTCCAAATAATGAAGCTAGGTGTTAGAGCCCAAGCTACACTGAGCATTTCATTATCTGAGTAATTACTTCTCCATCTGGTTAGGGTGTTGAAGATGCACCCTCTGTTCCTGTCGCTCCTTTGGAAGATGTTAGTAAAATAATCCCATAAACTAGAGGTAAAGATACAATTATTGAGGAGGTGTTCCATAGTTTCTTCTTGGGCTTCAAAGAGCTGGCATCTGGAAGGCCTCAGCACACACCTTTTCCTTATGTTATCCCAAGTCAGAATTCTCTTATGGTAGACAAGTCAATGAAGAGTTTAATCTTCATCCAGCCTTAATGTCTCCATAGATTCTGCCATATTCTATCCAGAGCCAGAGAGTCAATTTCATGGAGTTTGCATTTAGCCTCCTTCAGACTAAAGGTGCCCTCATTATTGTTGCCCCACCTCAATTGTTCATTCCCCCCTGTTACTAAGATCTTCCTTTGTTCCAGTATCCTCATGAGAGCCTCAGCTTTAGTTTTCAAGGGGTTATCTTCCCCGTAAAACATATTCCTCCACTTTCTCCACTTACTTACATTATTATTTTGGTCCCAAAAATCTTTGACCTGTGATAACCCCTTGATATCTGTCTCTCTTTTGAGGTCTAGAAATTGCTCATTTAGTAGTATTGGTTCTTGTTGCCATTTATCTTCCCAAAAAAGTGCCAAGTCCCCCTCTCTGATTTCCCAGAAGCTATTCTTTTGAACTAAGCCTCTGTTCTCCCAGGCCTTATTCCATATGTATGAGCCCTTTATATTGTTGGACATCCTTATAAGATCGTTATTGTCCCAAGTGTTGGCATATTTCTCTATCTAGATACTAGCCCACTGGGCCTTAGGTTCTTTTACCCATCTCCACCATAACTTAGCTCCTAAAACCTTGCTTAGAACCTCTGGATCATCCAAACCTAGACCTCCTTGATTTTTGGGTTTACAAATCTTTTCCCAAGCCACTAAGGCCCATTTCCTTTTTTTTATCCCCTTTCCCCAAGAGGAAGTCTCTTTGAATGGTTCTAAATTGTTGTAAGACTCCTTTTGGAACAGGGAGCGCTAAAAGCATAAAAATTGGGATAGATTGTAAAACAGCCTTTGTAAGCACCAACCTGCCAGCTAAGTTTAAACTGAAGTTCCAATTCCTGATTTTATCCTGCATCTTATTAATCACCGGTTCCCAGATACCTTTATGAAGAGGTTTGGCAGTAAGGGGGACTCCCAAATATTTCGAAGGAAGAGAATCTCTTTGAAAACCTAGAATTCTAGAGATGTTCATTTGGATAGCAATATCAGTATTAAAGAAAAAGATTTCATATTTGAAAAGATTAACCTCCATACCTATGGCCAAACCAAATTCATTTAGAAGTTGTTTGTATGCCAAAACTTCCTTGACTGTAGGAACCCCCTGCAACATGGTATCATCCATAAATTGTTGATGAGTCAAAGCCTGTCCATTTTCACAAAGTTGAAGACCCTTGATTTTGCATTCATCTTTTGCTTGCTTAATCGATCGACCAAGTCCTTCCATCATGAGAATAAAGAGAAAGGGAGAGAGCGGATATCCCTGCCTAAGGCCTCTTGAGGGAATAAAAATTTGGAGGGAGAGCCATTTACCAAAATTGAAAAGCTAGAAGAGGTTACCAAAGCCATGACCCATCTAACCCAATTATGATCAAACCCAAAATATATAAGAACCCTCCTTATATAGGTCCAGTTTAACTTATCATAGGCTTTAACTATGTCCAGTTGCATGATCATTCCTGCCTTCATGTTTCTATTCAGTGAGTGCACCACTTCTTGTGCTTGAATGATGTTATTGAGAATTTGTCTACCTTCCACATAACCAAATTTCTCCCCAGAAACAAGGACGAGGAGAAGAGGTTTGAGTCTGTTATATACAACCTTGGATATAATCTTGTAAACCACATTGCACAATGCTATGGGTCAAAACTTATCAGGAGTAAGAGCTTTATCTTGTTTAGGGATCAGTTAAATAAAAGAGGTATTGAGTGCCTTCAGAATAGTTCTGTTCCTCTTGGTATCTTCCACCACATTAAACATATCTTGTTTTACAATATTCCAGCATGCTTTAAATAAGTCCACATTAAAACCATCAGGACTCGGTGCTTTACCATTCTACATTTCCTTGAGGACTTCACTGATTTCCTCTTTAGTAACTGGCCGGTTGAGGTTGAGATTATCCTCTCTGGACACTAGTCTTGGTATATGTCTTATTATATCCTTAATGAAAGGCTCTCTGTTTGGAATATTTTCCTGTGCAATCCCCCTAAAGTGTTGAACTAAAACAACTTCAATTTCTTCGTGGGTACTGACAAGTTTCCCTTCGTCATCCTTAATCAAGGAGATTCTATTATGAGCTCAGTTTTCCAAGGTTGATCTGTGAAAAAATCTGGTATTTCTTTCCCCTTCCTTTAACCATGCACTCTAGATTTTGGTCTCCAGAAAATTTCCTCTTGTTTCCATAAGTTATCCCACTCGTGCTGAAGATTGGTGGCTCTATCATTGCTGATTTTATCAAAGCCTACCTTGATTATGGATTGGTTGAGTATCTGCAATTTGTTTTCAACAACTTTTTCACCTTCAAAAATGTTACCAAACTCTCTGTTGTTCCACTCTTTAAGCCTGATCTTTATGTGTATTAGTCTTTTGTGAAGAATGAACATACTTTTACCCTGAATATGCAGATCCTCAGACCACCAACTTGAAATGTTGTTGATAAAATCCAGATGGGTGATCCAGATGTTCTCAAATCTGAAAGGTCTATTCCTGGGAGTACCAATGCCCCTAATCTCTAGTTGAATTGGCCAATGATCAGAACCTCCAAAGGGCAGAATCCTTGCTCCCATACCAATATCATTGAGAATAAGGTTCTCTGATAAAATGAATCTATCTAACTTTGAGGCCACCAAAGCCCCTCCTCCTCTCCTATTGTTCTAAGTAAAGAGACCATTACTTGTATCAATGTCGACCAGTTTCGAAGTTTCCAAAAAGGATTGAAAAGCTAAGGCATATTTGGTGAGAGCTCTGGTGCCCCCTTTTTTCTCCGATAGTGATTTGATCATGTTTAAGTCCCCACCCAAAATCCATGGAATCCCATCATATCTCTCTCTGAGATCCATAAAAGAATCAACGAATCTCTATTTTTCATCCATTCTCTGAGGGCCATAAACATTCGTTACCAAATAGTTCTCCCTATCCCCCATAGGCTGCATGACCAATGATAGATAATTTATAGAAGCTTCAACATCTATTATGCCAATATTGAGGGGATTCCAAAGAGTCAGAATACCACCTACTGTGTTTTCTACCTTGATTTCTAGAAACTCAAAATGACTAAGCCATTTATTATGAAGTTCTTCAATTTTTTGTATAGAACATTTAGTTTCCTGGATAAAAATGATATCCGGAGCTTCTTGTTTCATCCTGTTACTAAGCAATATTTGTTTCTTTTTACTACCTAGACCCCTGATATTCCAAGAAGTAAACTTCATTATTAAAGATTAGTGAAAGAGTAATTGGTTAGGTCTTTCATCTTACCCGAGTCTATCATTAGCTTTCCACACTCCATCAGCAGGTCATTCTGCTTTTTTCTGCCTCTTTTCTTTCCAGGGCCTTGAGGTGCTAATCCTGGTGTGTTTTTTGAAGATTTCACACCTTCATTGCCATGTTTTGTCGTATTGCCTTGCCTTTCCTCCCCACCAGCCTGGGTTTTCCATAAGTACAACTGCTATACTCTATAGAACTCTTCTTAAGGTAATGAATCTAACCCTCCCATGGTTCCCTGTTTCAAGAACCCTTCTAAATCTAGGTGTTCTCTATCTAAAATCCCCTGCAACTCCTGATCCTCCATTTCCATATGATTTTGGGTAATTTCCTGGTCCATATCCAAGTTCTACATCACTCATCATAGCCTCTTTCTGTATGTTATTGTGCTTTGGTTGGTCTTTGTTCTCCTATGTCTCCTTATTCTCTGGATTTACCTCTAATCCTTGATATGCTTTTATATTCTCTTCTTGCTCCTTAAGAACCTGGAACCTATTCAACATAACTTGAGACCCTTCGACTTGATGGTGCCTAAGGCCCATTTTTCCGCCTTTTCCTCTATGGATAAATTTTTGTAAACTCTCCATATCTTTCATAGTATAATCTCTACTCCTGTTCTCAATTTTACTGAGAGGGAAATCTCTGAACAGGTGCCCATGCTCATGACATCTGAGACATCTAAATGGAATATGTTCATAATCTACTATTTGCACCCATTCTTCATCCAAAACTTCCAAGATCAACTCATCTGGTAGAGCTCTGGAGAGATCCATTTCCACACAGATTCGTGTGAAGGAAGTATATTTTCCTCTTCTAGTAGCTTCTGAAGCCTTGACAAAACGTCCCAATTTATTCCCTATAGCTGTTAACGATTCTATTTGCCAGTAATCAAGAGGAAGGGAGTAAAGTCTTACCCAAACCAGTACTAATGTGAAAGTCTCCCGCTCGGGGACAAAGTTCATCACCGATGGCCTCATATAGAGGCCAGCAGCTGCATAGAAGTAGGGCCATCCTTCAAACACTCTGTCTTTATCCTCAACGTTAGTGAAGACCACTGTGAAGAATCCTTTTTACCCCAGATGTAGGTCACTGATCCCTTTAGGTTTCCAATGGTATTTAATCCATGTCTGTAAAGATTTTTCAGGGGGCCATACTCCCATGAGTTTACAAATAATAGCATAAGTGCTCATGTTGTCCCTGTGTGCCTGCAGCGCAGGATCATTCAGGACCACCCTGGGTGTAACCTCAGATTTAGGCTTGCAAGGACCACTCTGAGCCTTGGTTTTTGATCCTTTTTCCTTGTCTCTAGTGCTTTGATTCTCACAATGTTTGTCTCCATCCTTCCCTTCTTCCCTGCTCTCTTTCCCCTTATCATTTCTTTTGACTTCTTCTAATGGCTTCTTACCATGGCTGGTAACCGCTTGCTTGTAGGATGGAGTAGAGCTCCCTCCTCCCCACCCTACCATGGAAAACAGCGCCTGCACAATTTCAACCCTAGCTGTTCTTCGCTCTTCCTGTTCGTCTGCCCCAGGTCCAGTCACATGTGGACTTTCAAAAAGCTTTTAGAATGTTAAATTTTTTCTCACTAAGTGTTATAACATCTTTTTTCCTGAATTATCATAAGATGCATGTATTGGCCTGGCATTATTCCTTTCACCATGAGGCTTAACATTATCTTAAAAATTCAATTTTCAAATTGCATATAAGAACTGATCAAAGTAAAAGTGTGCATGTATGTGGTTATTCCTAAAGCTTTACACGTACAAATTTTTTAATCTTTTAAAAATATATGATTCATCTATATTTCAGGCAAGGTTTGTGGGTTAGGCTAGAAGCCCACCTATAGGATCCTGTAGCATACCAACCAAACCAAATTATGGTGGTACAAATACACACCTTTAGTTTCCCTCATGAGAATCAAAATATGTGGCATCCATAGTCTACTAAATTTTCCCCAAGATAGGTCTATTATTCCCATGCTTTTAAGCACCCCACTATCTCCAAGAAACCCTAGTTTCCTTGTTGTGGTGTTCAACATCGCTATATCACATCAATTTTTTACTATTGGAGAGGATAGATTCAGTGGCCTATGAAGGAGAGAACCGACACTGACAACAACCATGATCAGGTGATGTTGTAACTACCTTATTACTACTATTATCAATAAAAAGAAAGTCATGTTTCGTCGCATTTCTATTGTGCATATTTCATGTTTATGAATGATTAATGGTATTTATTATGGATTAATATGTTGTATATTTTGAATTCTCTGTTATTCTCTTGGTTTCTTGATTGTGTTATGGGTGTGTAACTTTGGATAAAAACATTTTGGTTTATACCCTGTGATAATTACATCAAACGTAGGACCCATTTGTGTGTAGTGATTAATTAATTTGTGAATTTGAGGTGATTTGCATGTTTTTTTGAGTTTCTTGATTTTTCTCTTCCGCTCTGTTGGGGCTTTGAACCCTAGCCCTAGGGAAATTGTCCCACAATAGAATTGGAAACTTGACTAGGGAAGTTACTCTTTGTGTATGTTTCATAATGGTCATTTGCTTGATTTGAGCTATTGGGTAGTTGGTTGTCTTATTTTTTAGTCTTCTAATTACTTGTTGGATTTGTTCTTCCAGCTTGATCCTTTGGATTTAGGCTCTTTCTTAATTTTTACTCTATTTTCTATCTATATGTAGTTTTCTTTGATAATAGTTGCATATACAAATGATCTGTCTACTTACAACCCACATACCCATGATTTTATTCTATAAAAAATATGTATTTATGTTGTTTGTTCTATGAGAAGTCACATATATTTCTGAAAGTGAAATTGTTTCACTTTATTGAGTACCCAGTTGGTTTGGAAACCTTGGTTTTTGGTCGTTGGTGTTTGTCTAAGGCTGAATTTTCTTAATTTGAGGTCTATTTTTTATACTTTGATATTTTGTGTGAAAGAATCTTTGTTTCAATTTAGGGTCACCTTATTTTGAAGTGTTTTTAGTTATGAGTTGGGTTCTTGGGCTTTGGTCGCAAAATTTAAATTATTTTAGGTCTTTGTAGCAGTATTTTGTCATGGTTTTCTTCATAGTGTTGTGATCCTTCTCATTGATTTCACTTGTCGTATTCCTGGTAGTTGAATTTTGCTTTCATTTATTTGAATTTTATAGAATTCATTTCGAAGAAAAGAAAGATAAAAGTTGTTTTATTTTTCCTTTTTCCTTTTGTTTTTTCTCTTTACACTTTCTTTGTGAGTTTGAACAAAAGTATTTGTAGTGCTTCTCGATTTGGCATGTTATTATATTTTTGAGGTTTCCTTGTTTCTTCAATTTGGGGGGTTGCATGGGTGCATTTTTTCACTGATTGTTTGTCAATCTTGTTATTGCATTTTGATTTTTCTTTTGCTTTTTATTGCATAATGATTTATAAATACATGTTTGCATCATGCATCATATATTAGTTGCATTAAGGTTAGCTGCATTGTATAAGGCATTGTGTGTATTTGTTAACTTTGAAGTTTTGGGTGTTCATTTTGAAAAGGAAAAGAAAAAATATTGTTGAATACGATCTCGTAGAACCTTAGTATAAATCACTTTTTAATTGAAGAAGGAGAGTTGCATTACATGTAGTTAGGCTTTCTTATTTGATTTATTTTGCATCAAAATATCATCACTTGCACTTTTGCCATGGGGGCTTCTCTAGGGGAGCAATACCATACCACATGCATTCATATTGGGGGATATATATTGAGGAAAAAATGACGTAATAGGTTGAGCATATAAATTGGGGTAAAGGGTTTTTATATTGGTAGGTATATAAAATGGAGCTCAAAGTTAATGAAAAAATATAAAGGGGTATAAAAAATGTTAATGAAAAAATAGATAACTACAATATCTAGTGAAATTAGAGGTTTTTTAAATTTAGAAGGTGTATTGGGTCCAGATTGGTAGGGGGTTAAATAATGTGAATTTTATAGGTATTTTACAATATGTAGTCAAATTAAGGGTATTGTTTAGTATGCCATGAACGCACATGATATGTCAGAGGTTCATTGAGTGAATCCCCCATGACTTTTGTTGCCCTTGACTCAAGTAATACAAAAATAAAATTAACACTTAATCTAAAATAAACTAGACTTTTATTTTTATCATTGTATACCAACCAATCTAGGTGATTTAGGGCCTTTGAATAGGTGTGTGGATAGTAAAATCCCCAAGGCCACTCAGACAGAACATAGAAGTTGATTAAAGAGTGGAAATCCAATCTTGCATATGCTTTTCGAGAAGTTCCTCTTACACAAGAGTCAAGCACTACGTCGTGTAATAATGAGGAAAGAGAGATACCACTTCTCCTACTTGTCAAAACACTTACCTACACCTATCCCCCTTTGCATCTGATTATATATTGGCGTCCTTAGTTTCCTTTCCTAGGGACAACCTAGGTGACTACATGGAGAATGCCTATGGTACTTGAGGAAAACATTGCATCATTGTCATAGTGCTCTTGGAGGGTGCCCCATGAAGTGAGAGTACTTGCACCAGTCAAGGCTATTATCAGGAGGACAACATAATTGTTTATGTTACCTTCGTTGGTAGGACTCAAGTTATAATCATCCCAAGATTACCTTTGGAAGGCCCTTTATCCACTTTCTATATTTTGGTGTTAAATCCTAATCACCCTAAGTGGAAATAATATAAGGCTGTTTGCTTGTCAATTATATTTAGGATTTTTCTAGCGAGTTTTCTATGCTCCTAGCCCATCTTATGGTATTTGGTATTTTGTAATTCTCTAATTTTAAAAGTGGTTGATCAGTCAATTCACCAATCTAGGAGGTTTCACAGGATTTCTCCTACATGTGTCGAGCCTTCACCCCGAAGGCATAGGTAGGACTATATTGGTTCTTTTGAACCAATTCAATTGAATGTAATGAAATCAAACCCTCCCTTATGGGGATCATCATTTGACGATGAAATCAAAGATAAAGATTTCCTTTGTGATCTTAATGGTAACTTTCTTGGTAGAGTTCCCTTTTAGTCAAGGTCTTCAGAAGATCAGGTTGAGGTAGAGTATATCTTGGATTCCTCCGAGATAGATTTAGAACCCCTTCTAGGAAACATTCCATATGTTATATCCTTTATAGGTAATTTGGTTTAGAGTGTTCTTGAGAACTCTCCTTCTTTTAGTATTTCCAATGTTAGTGGCACTAGCTCATTTACTAATTTCACTAGTTTTTATATGCCATCTTTTGTAGTTAATGGAGGAAATTTTCCCTTATCTGTTGTGTCCACTTCTACACCCAGTACAGCAGCTCTTGGATCTACCTCAATTCCTAACCCAAGTGGGGGAACCCAACCTTCTTCTTGTTTCACTAGTTCCCTTTCATTTGGGATGTCATCAATTGGGATATCTACAATCCCTTCTATCATTCCTTCCATCATGCCTACTATGACAATTTTTTCAATTCCTTTGCAACGATTTTCTTTAGGAAGTGGGCATGTTACTCCTTATAGCCCCTCTTTAGGAGATGGATCTTTTGTGTTTCCCAGTTTTCTCTAGTTGCGAATCATTTTCAATGACAAAGGGGGTAGGATGTGGTGTATCCATATGTGAGTGGGTCAGTTCTTGGTGTCCCTTTTTAGATGTTTGGTTAGAAGGGGAGTGGTCCCTTCCCTAATGGTAGTATGTCGGGGGCATTTATATCATTTCCTAATGTACCAAACCCTTACCAAAGAGTTTTTGTTTCATACAATATGTCAATAGGGGGAAATACCAATTCAACTCAGCTATCAGTGGAAGGTTTCCTGTTTTTATCCCAGACAATAAGGTTTTAATATAATTTATAACTTTCTTCAAGAAATCCCTGGAAAATTTGTGCTAATCAAATATTAGGGTATTCTTTTCCTAGTTACATTCCTTCCCAATGTTTTCCTTATAAAGGGTGGAACCCCATAGTTTAACCACATTTCTTTGTTCTTGGAAACTTTAAATTTTGCAAATCTATATAAGTTGACAAACAACCCAGTTCAATACAATCTATTGTTCCCCTTTTCCCAGCAAACTTCCCTCAGACATTCCTAAATTCAAAGGAAAGTATGGTGAGGATCCAGCTAATCATATTACCACTTTTCACCTTTGGTATTTGTCTAACTCCCTAATTTATGATTCAATTAGGTTGAGTCTCTTTTAGCACACCCTCACTAGGAACACAACAAAGTGGTATATCGAATTAAAGGGGGATTTACTTTTGAGGTTTAACAACTTGGATAATATTTTTATCAACCATTTCGATTTACCTACCTAATACAATATCAGGATTGAGCTCTTGGCTAATTTTATATCGGAGAAGGACACCCATATCTCCAACCACATTTAAGAATGGAAAAGAAGGAAAATGATGATCAAAGAAAATTGTTGGGCCATAAGAATCACTTGATTTTGACAATTTACACCTTACTTTTCACTTATTCACCAATTATCCTTACATCACTACACTAATCATTTGAAATAAATAGCCATCAAAGCTACATAAAAAAATAATGAGGTAAAGGTCTAGTATTTTCTCAATTCTATATGTTTTTCTTTGTAAATTTGGCTTAATTTGCACGAGTTACAAAAGTTGACACATTCCATAGCCTCATTAATATTCTACAACTAAATCCAAGGTTTGAATAGATCACATGGAAGACAGATTATCGAAAGTACATGGAAATATTCCAAATGGTGCCTATATGGTTTTCCACTTATTGGGCACAAGCAGAAGAATCCTATATGATCACAATAATAAAGTCAAACCAATAGTGAAACTATGACATGACATATTCAAAATACTTGGCATTAGAACAAAGTATCAAACAAGCATGGTTCCACATTAAGCAAGCATGACCCTGAGGGAACGAAATATTTGAAGGATGATGATATGTTTATTCACATGATTCGCTTCCTTCATAGCAAATCATGTGAATTAGAGTTCAAATGAAAATCAAATAATAAGATGTTGATTCATAGTACTATCTTCTAACATTTAGTTTCTTAGGGTTGTTATTTTGAAACAATATAAAATACTTCATTGAGAAGAAAACCATGTGCTTAGATGTTGTTATTATTTTGAATTTAAGTGAAGTTCTTTTGACTATATACATTACTCTATTAATACAAGTCTCTATTATGGTTGTGCATTCATGAAAATAGTATGTGTTTGTTCAAAAAATTATTTGAGTTTTCCATCTCTTTTGCGCCTCAGGAGGGACCCCTATTGAGTATGAGTGTAGATTAGTTTCTTTATATTAGCTTTCTGCAATATTTCTTTCAATATTTCGTTTAAAGCTCTGTTTTTCAGTTTTCATTTTTGCATTATCCTTACGCATTTATCTCTTTTTATTATACACATATAAGTGCTTCAATAAACTCTTGAAAACAACAAAAACATTTGCTAATCATTTTTCCATTAGTCTTTTACTTCCATACTTTCTTTAGTCTCACATTTATAGATATTGCGCAAACATGAATGAGCTCTGAATTTTGTACACATACACCATCCAATCTAATTTACTTTGATCTCATAGATAAATTTCCATTTAAACCTGTCTTTCTTAGAATAAAAACTATAATAAGACTTTCCTTATTTTCATATAATAGAGTTTGAAATGCTTCCTTAGAACATATTTTAAATGCTTTCCTAGAATAGAGGTTTCAATTGATATGTCATAGAATATTTTCCTTGATTTCATAGAGTAAGTATGTCCTTATATTCATTAGAATAGAGTTCAAAAGTTTTCATAGAATAGAGTTTAAAATAGATTTGAAACACTTTCATAAATAGATTTGAGGGTCTTAATAACATATAATTTAATTGCCTTTCATAGCATAAAGTTTGATTGATTTTCATAGTATATAATTGCATTTGTTTTTCATAGATTAGAAATTGAATGTTCATTTTCCATAAATTAAAATTTAGTCACTTTCTAATTTAGAATAAGTTAACTCAATACTATTTCTTTTCTTAGATTAAATATTATTGCATTCATAGAATACATTTGGTTTCTTCTTTTAATTCTTTTCATAAGAAAGTGTGTGTGTTGCTTTTGGATATCACGTCATGAGTAGAATTTCATTGTAATTTTAGTCTTGTAGTTCATATCATTAGAATATATTTCCTTTTTGAATTGGAGGTTAATTTCCTAGCATATTGTTGGGTAGTAGAGGTCCCACGTAATGGTTTTGGGGCAGAAAGCACAAAAATTAGGATTAAATTATTGTAAACACTCTGAAGTATGCAGAGCAAGAATTATAATAGGTTGATTCAAAGGGTAGTCTGCCCGAAAATAATGTAAATAAATATAAATAGAGTCAGCCCGTGCAGGGATCATGGGCCAAGGAAGGGTATAAATAAAGCATGGCTCTATGAGGGAAAGGCAGTTCTTTTGAAAAAAGATGAAATGTAATGGGTTTTGGAAGAAGATAGTCTGAAAGTGTCTATAAGTCCAAGTCAAGGGTTGGGGTAGTAGGTAGAGGCTCTACAGCTGTGTGCGCAGAGGCTTGGTAAGTTTGCAGCTGTGTGTGCAGACCCCTGCAGCTGAGTGTGTAGGGCGGATCTGGAGGTATTGAGGATAAGTGGAAATAAAGATAAGTTTCTTCTGAAATTCTGTGTTCCTTCTGAGCTATCATGAATCTAACTTTCATAATATCTATTTAATTTAATCTGCTTATTGTATGAATCTATGTAAATATGAATTCATTTTAATGTGCGAATCAGTTGTGTTGGTTAAATGTTTTCTTAAAGACCCTATTTATTTGTAATCGTATCCTCCAATAGAATAGCGCACTAATAAGAAAGATATAATCAATATGGATCTGTGTGAATACCGAGTAGCGCAGAGTTGTAAACCAGTGTGCAAAACCTCCAGAACGCACCAAGACATCCATAGGGTGCAGAAACCTAGTTCCAACACCCTCCCCTGATACCTCGAGTGAGACCTCAGTCTGCGTTCCACGGGCTGTTGCCGAAATAGCCGGTAGCTGCGAGATTTGTTTGGCTAAATAACTCTTCCGAACCTGGGTCAGACCCATATAAGCCAACAAATGGTTCCGTTGCCGGGATAGGATCTACATAAGGGGTGTCTGGTGTGAAACGCAAGGACTCTATAGAAAGGAACGTTGAAAAATCAAAAGGATCAGGGACGGTAGTAGAGCAAGAGTAACTATGGTGAACACAATTCAGTTACTAGTGTTCAAAGGCGCACGAGATGAAGACCCGGAACAATTTTGGTTTGTGCTAACATCAGTATCGAAGGCACAACAAGTTGCAGATGAAAATATCAAGAAAGCCATCTTAGTCAGTGCACTGCAGGACTGAGCGCTAACATGGTACATGAAGTATTCAAGCATTAGCCCAACGGTGGGGATAGCGGACATCCATACTGAATTAAAAAATGAGTTTAGCCGGCCAAAGTCAGAAGCACAGCCGATTGCAGGATTCAAAGAGATCACGATGATGCCTGGTGAGACCCCATGGGATTTGGATCAGAGGTTGAATGTTCTGAAACCAGCTCAAGAAAAGATAGAAAAGATAGATCAATGCCTTAGAATTTAGCCTCTTCGAGGGGGCAACCTCCTTTACATTACATAAATGAACAATTCTTTGATGATATAAATGAAAATACCTCCTTTCTATATATAGGAGTCTAAGGGGTCATAACATAATCAGAGCCGACATAACAATAATAATGTAAGGGCACAATAATAACAATAGTGGGCTTCTATGGGGCACAATAGTAACAATATGGGCACTACATGGGTACATCAATATAATAAGTGGGTTGTACTAATAACAATAAGGGGTTACACTAGTAGTATAGGGGCCTAACATGCCCCTCTCCTTCAAAAAGGGTTGTCCTCAACGCTTGAGTAGTTCTTGATGCTTCTGTATAAAATTATTGTCCTCCCATGTGGAATCTTCAGCGAGTAAGTTCTTCCACTTGATGAGATACTCTGAAATTGATTGATTTCACAACTGTCGGGTTCTTGTTTCTGTGACTACTCGAGGTTCCAATATGATTTTTCCTTCCTCTTCAATTTCTGGCAATATTGTTTGAATTGGGATCTTTTTCAAATTTTGAATAAGTGGCCATACTTCTTCATCCTTCTTCCATTAATCCCTTGCTTCATTTATCCAATCGGGTTGGATAATAGAAATAGCATAAAACAATGCTTCCACATCCTCATCCTTGAAGAGTCTTCCCATTCGGTAAGGTCGCCATTTTTTAAGTGCATGTAGTATTGCCAACATTTCCTTCTCATAAATAGCTTGCTTGTGATGTAGCAGTAAAAATACCCAATCTCCTACATCAAAACATTTTTCACTACAATGTTGATCTACCTGTTGTTTCGTTTGATTTTGCACCGAAGTGGCGTTATCCTTTAAAAGTTGGAGAACTTGTTGTTGATGCTCGATGTGATCTTTCACTACTTGAACCTTTTTCTTCTTGATATGTCCTTCTATCTCTAGAGTTTGAGGAGTGGTAATTTCTTCCAATCCTTTACAAGATATGGTCGGATTCATTTCTTGATGCTCGATGTGGTCTTTCACTTCTTGAACATTTTTCTTCTTCATATGTCCTTCTATCTTGATAGTTTGAGGAGTGGTAATTTCGTCCAATGAATTACAAGATATGGTTGGATTCATTTCTTCTTTCTCGATGTGATCTTTCACTTCTTGCTCCTTTTTCTTCTTGATATGTCCTTCTATCTTGAGAGTTTGAGGAGTGGTAATTCTTGCCAATGCTTTACAAGATATGGTCTCATTCATTTCTTCTTTCTCTGGGGTGGGGTCCTGGCGTATATCTTCTTATTTTGATGTTTCTTGATCCTTTTCTTCCTCCTCTTCATATTCTATGTAAAATAATTTCTTCCCAGCACACTTATGACCTTTAGTGCATTTTATATCACAATTGTAACAAAGCCCTTTTTCTCTTTTTTCTTCCAATTGTTGTGGTGTAACCCTTGTAGGTTGTGGAAGGCTAGGAGAAATAACACTTCCATCTTTGTAGTTGTGAGGGGTATGCTTCTTGGTTTCCATAATTTTGCTTTCCACTATGTCACAAAGGCCTTTTACTCTTTCCAATTGTTGTGGTGTTGCTCTAAAGAAGGTGTTGCTCTTTGTATCCTCATAATGTGCTATCATTTCCTCCATGAAAATTGACCACGTAACAAGTTGTTTATGAGAACAAAGCCATTCTAAAAAATATAAAAAAGAAACTACAGTCTGTCCTCTTTCTGTACTTTCTACGAAATTTCAGTCTAATGCTAAGAGAGAAAGTTATGACGCTTTTCCCCGGGTCACTTGTTTGGAATGTAATTCAAGAGTCTGCAAAAAGACCAAGTTCCTCAGATCATATCTCCAAAAATATAGCGCGAAAAGCTCTGAAATTCAGACTCGAGATTAAGCGCGAATTCTTCTCAAATGGGTTTGTTTTTTAGCTTCTGAAATGTTGCAGAAAAAAGTTATAGTGAAAATGCCACGATGACTTGTTTGGAGCAGCAAAACCCTAGAATCCAAAACTCTGATACCAAATGTTATGAAACCAGCTCAAGAAAAGATAGAAAATATATATCAATGCCTTAGAATTTAGCCTCTTTAAGGGGGGAACCTCCTTTACATTACATAAATGAACAATTCTTTGATGATACAAATGAAAAGACCTCCTTTCTATATATAGGAGTCTAAGGGGTTATAACATAATCAGAGCTGACATAACAATAATAATGTAAGGGCACAATAATAACAATAGTGGGCTTATATGGGGCACAATAGTAACAATATGGGCACTACATGGATACATCAATATAATAAGTGGGTTGTAGTAATAACAATAAGGGGTTACACTAGTAGTATAGGGGCCTAACATTCAAAAGCACCATTTGCTAGGCCAACATGACCCTGACGGATACACAACACCGCGCTTGGTTCATTGCATCATTAATGCCATATCTGAAGTCAACTTTGTCATAACAAAATATCTCAACCCAAGCAGAAGCGCTGGAGGCAGCAATGCAGCTGCACAAAACCCCGGTACAAGACCCAGGGTTGGGAGTTCAGTAAATCCAAGCGTAGGTCCAAAATTTGTGTTTGGAAATATAGAAGTTAAAACAAGAACAAACACCGCGTTCAGAAATCCGAGAGGAAGTATGGTGTATAAAGTGTAGGAGCTAGGGACACGATAAATATCACTGTCTGGTCTTGGTGAATTTTGTGGTCACGGGGGGACCGACACCATCGTGACCAAAGGCACAGGTAGGGTCGAGCACGGTCGCCTCACTCTGGTGCACAGTCTGTCAGGTAGGACGAAAGCGCAACACTGATAACTGTCATCTATTTCCCAAATACAACCATACCCCCAACAGCTCTTTTGTAACTTTTGTAGATCGGTGGGTCACGAAGAAAGAGATTGCTGTAGCTATCGAATGTTTATGGACCAGGCACTTGCCTACAAAATGTAGACTGAGGTGTGAGGTCAGGATCCAACCATGGTGATGGTGTGCGGTGGGTTCCCGGGAAGGGGTCGAGGACGGGGCGAAATGGGATTAGGAAGGGGTCACGGGCAGCTAATCTATTACAACTGTGGAGGAGCAGGACATTATGCGCGGGACTGTACCAATCCAACCCGAATATCATGTCTTTATTGTGAGCAATTCAATCATGAGTTGTTAGATTACCCCATGCTGATAGCACAAATTCACGACAAGAAGGCAGTGCCTCCTACAACAATGCAAAACATGCAGATGATGAGGTCCGAACCACGCCAAATTGAACCCACGGTAAACATGGTAGTGCAGAGCGTTGTAGCCATAGGAGCAGTCAATGGGGAGAACAATATGGAAGCTAGGGAAAGCTTCACAGGCGTCTCTACCCGAGGTAGTGGGGATTGACCTGAGCTAGCTAGGGATCTCTCGATGTTGACTACCTTCTTAGAGAAATGCATAAAAATGCTTCGTGACAACAGGGCAGTTAAAGGGTTACAAGAAGTGATTAATAGATGCGTAGGATGGGGTGAACCTCGCACAGTCTGGAAATTAGGAAGATATCCATCACGGACGGGTCAGGAGATGCGGTTAACAGTGCAGATTGGCGACTACGAGATGGATCAGGTCGTTCTGGACCTAGTTTTGGATGCAAACATATTCCCTAAATAGACTTGGGAGCACATGGGTAAGCCTACACTATAATGGTCTCCTATCCAATTATGGATGGCCAATCAACAGAAGATCTTGCCCATGGGAAGGCTGCAAGGAATTACAGTAGATATTGATGGCACCAATACTCAGACAGATTTCGAATTTATTGAAATCATGAACGAAAGTAGCCCGTACCCAGAGTTGCTAGGGATAGACTGGGCCACTGACATGAATGGGGTTATTGACCCTAAACAGAGGAAGATGATATTTGAGAAGAAGTCGTTGCGTGTAGTTGTTTTGCTAGATCCAATAAACGGACCGCGCTACACAAAAATTGTGCGTAGCGAAGAAAAGGATGATGCATGGGATTGTATCTACAAAATTGTTGCAAATAGGTTGAAGGAGGAGTGGAGACTCTCGCGGGGCTACGCTGGCTCATGCACCAGTGGTTCGGATGAAGAGGACAAGCGACGGTGAAACAGGGTGAACGGGGTAACCACGTTACACTGTAATATGATGATGAAATCACTGTATTGCGTTAAAGCTCAGAACCGCGAGTTGTCGATGTATGATGGGTTGACAGTAGTGGATGAATTCCTGGTTAAATTTTAAAGCACAATACTAGAGTACCAATGGTTTGATGTGCTAAAATGGACATTGTGTGTGAAACCGGCATGATGGTGGGACACCCATGAAGGGACCTTCAAAAATTGGCGAAGTTGCAGGTGCATGATGCAAATAAGATTTGGGAAGCCAGAGCTACAAATAACAGAGAAATATGATGGAAGAGACGATCCGTGCCTAAACCTGACCAAATGGGCCAAATATTATGGTGCAGAGCCTCAACCAGAATGGGTGCACTTATTTTATCATACCTTGGATGTCATTCCAAGGAACTGGTATTCGGAAACAGAGCTCTGACATGGCACCGAAGAGTGGGATATCCTGCGCGAAGGGTTTCTGTCGACATTTCTCTTTGAAGACCAATGGATGGATACCATGGACGATGCATTATAGCTAGTAAAAACCACCATATTTAGAACATTGTCATAACTAGAAGAAGTCAGGTCATCAGACTAGTCACGATGGTTGAGCCAGGCCTTACCATGTTACAATGTACAAGTAGAAGATGACGAGGATGACTCGCGTAACATCAATATACCAAAATCCGAAGGGATTCATGAGGTACGCTTCCCCAAGATAGAAGATCCAGACATCATGGTGCCATTGAAAACAAAGAAAGTAAATATCGGAACAGAGGAAGATCCGAAGTATGCTACACTTGGGGACTATTGGGACAACGCCACAGTGGAAAAGGTCATTGAGTTGCTCCGAGAATACTGAGATTTATTCCCTACAAAAATTACGGAGCTAAAAGGGATTCTAGGAGATTTAGGAATGATGAAGATAACTTTAAAGCCAGATGCAAAGCCAGTGAAAGAATGACCCTACCAATTGAATCCAAAATAAAAAGCAAAGGTCCACAAAGAATTTGAGAAGATGCTGGCAGCAGGAATTATTGAACCAGTCGAGGAGTCTGATTGGGTAAGCCCTATGGTCATGCAGGAGAAGAAACAGAAGGGTGGGATCTGCATCTATGTAGATCTGTAGAAGCTCAATGATGCTTGTGTTAACAGTTCATTTCCAACACCCTTTACAGTGAGGTACTAGAAAATGTGGGCAGGCAAGAAGCATACTCCTTCACAGACAGGTTCTCCAGATACCATCAGACCAATATCATACCAGAGGATCAAAGCAAGACAACATTTGCTATCGAATGGGGTTGTTTTCAATATACGGTAATGCCCTTTGGGGTGAAGAATGTGCCGAAGATATTTTCCCGTATTGTGGTAGCCGTGTTCAAGGAATTTCTCCAAAAGTTCTTATAAATCTACCTGGATGACTGGACCGTATTTGGCTTTGTTAAGAAACATGTCACGAGCAATTGATGATAGATACCTGCCACCGACACCAGATTGCACTCAACCTAAATAATTGTACTTTCCTCATCCCTTTCGGGAACTTGCTAGGCCATGTGGTTTTGTAAGCAAGGACTAATGGTCGATCCGGCAAAGATCACTGTCATACTAAATCTGCAAGCACCGCGAAATGTAAAGTAGCTGCGTGCTACATAAGACACATGGGATACTATCGGAAGTTTATAAAAAGATACGCCTAGATCACAGCTCCAATAGAACAGTTATTGAAGAAGGATGCTACGTATTGCTGGAACGAGGAATGTAACAAAATCCTAGAAACGCTTAAGGAAAAGATGGCATCTACCCCTATCTTGGTCTTTCCAAAGTGGGACATTGAATTTCATGTATATGTCAAAGCTTCGTGTATCACGTTGGCTACGGTACTCACTCAAGAAGGAGCAGAGGGAATCAATCACCCGATTGCATTTGCAAGTCACAGGTTGTCCAAAGTAGAAAAGAATTACTCTAGTACTGAGCGGGAGGGATTGGCGATGGTATATGCGCTCCAAAAATTTCATCACTATCTGCTCGGAGGACATTTTAAGATGTATATTGATCACTCTATGCTCAAGTACCTAGTGAATAAGCCTGTGTTGGGGGGGTGCATTTGTCGATGGTTGTTGTTGTTTCAAGAATACGACTTTGAGGTTGTTGTAAAGCTAGGATGTCTGAATGCAAGTCTGGATCACCTGTCCTGAATTGAGACTGGTGAAGAACCAACAAATCTAGACAAGGGACTCTTGGACGCCCAGTTATATGCCGTTCACATTGCAGATGGCGACTTTGAAGATATTATCCACTTTTTAACTACGGGCATTGTGCCATAGGGGTATTTTGTCTAGCAAAAGAAGGAATTAGTGATATGCGTAGTAGATTTTACCATAATTGCAAGCCACCTCTACAAGATGGGCAACGACGAAATATTGCGTAGATATGTACCAGAATTTGAGCACGGATAGATCCTGGCCGAAGCACATGGATGGGTTGTTGGTGGACATTATGTAGGCCGCGCCATAGCCCAGAAGATTCTTTGCGTCGGATTATGTTGGCCCACTCTACATCAAGATCCGAAAGCATACTGTCGGGCCAGCAGTGTATGTCAACAGATGGGAAAACCATCACGAAGGGATAAAATGCCCCTTCAATCATAGATGATGCTACAACCATTTGAGAAATGGGCGATCAACTTTATCGGGCCTATTGAACCACGAGGAAAAGTGGGCACGCACTATATCATCACTGTGACTGAATATTTGAACCGATGGGCAGAGGCGCAGCTAGTTAAGGATTGCACAGCTGTGACAGTAGCAAAATTCTTGTTCAAGAATGTATTGACTAGGTTTGGCTGCCCCAAAATTCTCATGAGTGATAGGGGAACGCATTTTCTGAATGAAACGATTAGCACACTCATTTAGGAATTCCAGATATATCACCAGCAGAGTACACCCTACCATTCGCAAGCAAATGGGACCATTGAGGCCTTCAACAAAATTTTGGAGACCGCGTTGACTAAGGTCTGTAATGCACGATGAAATGATTGGGACTTGTGCATCCCTGCTGTGCTATGGGCATACCGAACTACGTGCAAGAAGCTGACAGGCCAGACACTGTTTCACTTAGTCTATGGCAAGGAGGCCGTTATGCCTATGGAATATATTGTGCCTAGTCTGCGGATCACGGCAATCACAGGTATGGCAGACCGCGGGGCATTGGAAGAAAGGCTCGCACAACTAGAAGAATTGGAGGAGGAACACTTTCTGGCTGGATTCCATCAACAGGTACAGAAAAAATGCGAGAAAATGTAGCATGATTGCCATATCAAGGTGCGCACCTTCAAGGAAAATGATCTAGTATTGCTTTATGATAGTAAGTTCGAAAAATTCCCAGGTAAATTCCGCATGCACTGGTTGGGACCCTATGTCATCAAAGAAGGTCCCGATGGGGCATGGTTCAGTTGGATAAAATCAATGGAGACCCCTTCCCAGGAAGAGTGAATGGCAGTCGCCTAAAGCTCTACATGGGTGGCATGACTGCTTGACTATCTGAAAAGAAGATAGTCTCACTGCTCCACCCAGTTGAAAGAGAGTGTGGGATGATAAAGCAGCCTAGGGGACAAATGTGTGAGTACCACGGTGTGCGTACATTTGACCAAATACAAGGATTGCGGTTGCATGAAAAGGATAACGCGGATGCCCCGATAAAAGGAATGAATACCGTTGATATCACTATTCATGACAAGATGTCTACATTATGGCAAAAGGGAGCGGGTGGCAAGCAATTAAGAGAAACAGTACGAGCCAGATATGAAACGAGCTGCCACAGATTTTACATGAGCTGGAATAGGTGGTACGCAGTGAATTTGAAATTTGCATGGCTTATAAATCATCGAGGGGAATCCACTGGGTGGCCTACACTTTGGAAACACATATGAAGTTGTTCATTATCTATGCACAAGGCATGTGCCCGAAGGTAGTGATCTGGCCGATGGAGAAGCAGGACTCTCTAAGGAGTATGGTGTTGGCCGCTACAGGCATCCTGCATGCTATAACATCACTAGTAGGGAATGTACTGGAAAAGAGGGAACACGAAGTAGAAATGGTCTGGATGCCGTCGGCTCACCCAGGGGTAGGCCGACACACTACGACAGAACAATGAAAGGATGGATAGACGGTGACCACGGGTAGATATGTAGTTAATAAGTCATCTTTGATATCCCTCAATGATTGGAATCATGCAGATAGTAGTCAGGGTCTTGCAAAATTGCAACACAAGCTACTACAGATGGTGCGAAGAGAAGATACGAAGGTCGGAAGTGGCTGTGATGGTACCAGGCGGTCCAGTATGCGGCTCCCCCACTCGCGCTAAAGTCCTATGAGGGGGTAACCTATGTTAATTGAGTAGAGTAGAATGGGCATCATTTGTTGCAAGACATGTTAGAAACACTGAAGCAGGAGCTGGGCGAAGTGTTGCAGGAGACAATGAAGGAGCAACAGGATGACGAGCATCACTCAAAGGGAGGCGAACCATGAAGCCAAGGTAGAGCATCTAGCCATGCTAGTGAGTGACTTGGGAAAAGTTACAAAGATTGTGTTATGGGACTGTTGGGTAGCGGAAGTCCCGCGTAACGGTTTTGGGGCAGAAAGCCCAAAAAGTAGGATTAAATTATTGCAAAAACTCTGAAGTATGCGGAGCGCGAATTATAATAGGTTGAGTCAAAGGGTAGTCCGCCTGAAAATAATGTAAATAAATATAAATAGAGTCAGCCTGCGCAGGGATCGAGGGCCAAGGAAGGGTAAAAACAGGGTGTGGCTCTATGAGGGAAAGGTAGTTCTTTTGAAAAATGATGAAATGTAATGGGTTTTTGAAGAAGATAGTCTGAAAGCATCTGTAAGTCTGAGTCGAGGGTTGGGGTAGTAGGTAGAGGCTCTACAACTATGTGCGTAGAGGCCTAGTAAGTCCATAGCTGTGTGCGCGGAACCCTGTAGCTGAGTGTGCAGGGCAGATCTGGAGGTATTGAGGATAAGTGGAAATAGAGATAAGTTTCTTCTGAAATTCTGTGTTCCTTCTGAGCTGTTGTGAATCTGACTTTCATAATATTTGTTTAATTTAATCTTCTTATTGTATGAATGTATGTAAATTTGGGTTCATTTTAATGTGCGAATAAGTTGTGTTGGTTAAATGTTTGCTTAAAGACCCCGTTGATTTGTAACGACATCCTCCAATAGAATAGCGCACTAATAAGAAATTTATAATCAATCTGGATCTGTGGAAATATCGAGCAGTGCGGAGCTGTAAACTAGTGCACAAAACCTCCAGACCACACCAAGACATCCCTAGGGTGCAGAAACCCAGTTCCAACACCCTCCCCTGCTACCTCGGGTGAGACCTCAGTCTGCACTCCACCGACTATTGTCGAAAGGGCCGGTAGCTGCGGGATTTGTTGGCTAAATAACTCTTCCGAAACTAGGTCAGGCCCATATAAGCCAACACATATATTGTGCAAGTGTACTTCACAAGTATATGAACTTCGATTGATATCTTAATGAAGTAATTTAACTTACAATTAAATTACCCTACATTTTAGGAGCTATTGTTGGGGAAGTATACATAGGCATTTACTTTCAATTTAGAATGCCTTTTTATTATACACAACTTTTATTAAGAGCGGTAAGATGAGAGGTAAGAACCTGTACATCACAATTGTGGGGTCTTCCTTAACAGAGCTATTGCATCGCATCTCATTCTTAGTTTCATTCATTTTTAGATGCATTTTAGAATTCATTTTAGAATGCATGTATAGAAAAAGAGAATCTAGGGGTATTTTTGTTAGAGGACATACTTCAATTCCATCATCACCACCTATACTTGACCACATGGTGCAGTAAGAGCCACATCACCAACCATATTACAAATTCAATATTTTGCAGGTAGAATAAGACTTCCTGAGGTACAAAGATCATAAATTTTACTTATAGAGGAACCAACTTCATTTACAGAAGCAGTGGTTGAAGAACCTACACCATCAGTTGAGGAAATCATCTTCCTTTCTTCAACTGGTGAATAAGTCATTGGACAAGAATTAGAATTACCTAGCGAATAGGGAGAGGAAAGAGAAGAAGATTCCCCTAAAGTAGAAAAAGAAAAACCATTGATAAAAAATCCAAAAGAATAAAATCTAGTTGAGGAACCTTACATAACTTTAGAAGAATAAAAAATGGAAAAAGGTGAAGGAGAAGTATATTATGATTGACACACATTGATAGGAAGAGAAGAATGACCATCACTTGGAGGTGAAAATGAGGAATAAGGCATACTCCCTGAGGCGGTAGAGGTGGAAGAGTTGGAATAGGTAGGTAGAGGAAATGCTGAAGATGAAAATCAAGAAGAAGATCCTTTTCGATTCCCTATCCAAGATATTGACGCTATTGTTACCATGAAAGCATCTCTCCATCTATTCTTCCTATCTTCCATGGTATGAGGATAGAGGATCCATAAAATTTTGTCTTTTAATTTGAAGTATTATGTAGATCTTATGATTATTTGCTTGATGCTTAAAAGTTAAAATTGTTCTAGCCACATTGAAAGATGGGGCTCCCAAATGATTTATGGGTTTAGGGACCAATTCTATAATATCTTGGGATCATATGAACAAATTATTTTTAGAAAAATATAAGGATTATTGTATACATCATGATATTAGAGATGAAGCTTTTAAATGACTCTAAAATAAGATGAGAGCATTGATAATTTAGTAGAGAGATTTGCATATAATCTTAAGAGAGAAAAATTTATTAATTTAGGACATAATACATTAAAAAATCTCTTACTTAGAGCTATAATGGATGAATGGATTGATATTCTTAATCTTATGGGTAAAGGAGATGTGTCTCAACTATCATTTGAAGAGATTTATGAATTATGCAAACATATATCAAGAGGAAAAACCAAATATGGCAGAAATTGTTAGGTCCCTATAACACTAGTGTATTCCCTCATTAATATTAGTGTAGCATCCTTATTGTTATTTTTGTGCCCATGTAGTGCCCATATTGTTATTGTTTTTTTGCATAGAAACCCACTATTGTTATTGTTGTGCGCTTACATTATTCTTGTTATGTCGGCTCTGATTATATTGTGACCCCTTAGACTCCTATATATAGAAAGGAGGTTTTTCCATTTGAATCATCTAAGGATTGTTCATTTGTGTAATGTTAAGGGTCCTTCCCACTCAAATAGGCTTATTTTGAAGTTGTTTATCTATCTCTTATTCTATTTTTTGAGCCAGTTTCATAACATTTGGTATCAGAGCTTTGGATTCTAGGGTTTCGCTGCTTCAAACAGGTCATCGTGAAATTTTCACTATAAATTTTGTTCTACAAAGTTTCAGAAGTTGAAATTAAAACTCATTTGAGACAAAATTTCAATGAACCTCGTGCCCAAATTTTAGATATTCCCTCACTACATTTTCTAAGATATGATCCAAGGAAGTTAGGGTTTTTGCAGGCTCCCGAATTCCATCTCAAATAGGTGACCCTGGTAAAAGCAGCATAACTTTCTCTCTAAGCATCAGATTCAGATTTCGTAAAAACTTATAAAAATAAGATGGACTGTAGTTAGTTGAGTATAATTTTCAAATCCAAAGGTCAAAATAGTGACACGTGGCACTTCGTAAAAGTTTTATCTACGGAAAAAGTATAAAATAAGATCATCTTGGGAGATTGGGCATAACTCTTTCTTGGAGAATCCAATTTCAATTGGACTTGTGGTGTTAGAAAGAGGACTCATAGGGATACCACATATCTCAATTTTTGACCTTGGAGGTCCAAAATTTTAGAGATACATCATATTCAATATCGAGATCCTACAAATAAAAAAAATGTGTGTAGTCTTTTTAAAATTTTGCAAAAGTTTTGTTTGAAAATATAGTTTCAAGTGATTCAAAGGGAATAATGAAGCATAATTATCATTAATTGATTCCCTGAAGAAATAAAATGGAAACACCTAGTAGGAAACCTGAAATATCTACTATGAATCACAAAGAAGAGGAAGAAATGCAACATGATATATCAAAATTATGAGACCAAGTGCAACAAATTCACTCTCAAAAAAAGTAACATAAGCTAAGATGGATGGTTTGAAGAAAGGAATGGAATCTAAGATTGATGGTCTGAAGAATGGGATGAATGAAGAGAAAGGTAACGTTGAATATTTTAAGAAAGGCATGGAAGGTTTGAAGGGAGGTTTGGCAAAGTTGCTACAAAAAATGCTTCCTAATGGCGAAAAGGTGGAATAGGGAACTCATGATGGGAACAAAAGAAATGGTAATCATGATTTCATAGAATCTAAAGATGGATTAAAGACCCACCATATTCCAAATATAGATATGAGGACGTTTGATGGCAAGGATCCTATAACTTGGATACTACAAATGGAGCAATATTTTGATCTACATTATGTGTAACTGCCACAAAAGGTACGTATTGCATATTTATATTTAGAACCAAATCAATTTGTATGGTATAGAGGGATTTGATCTCATAAAACACTTGTCACTTGGTCAATTTTGATGGAGGAAATGATAGCACATTATAGGGATACAAAGAGAAACACCTTCTTTACCCAATTGATAAATCTCAAACAAAAGGGTTCAATGGCAGAGCACATTGAGGACTTCAAAAAATTGAATATCAGGGTAAATAATATTGTAAAGAAACATAGGATTGAAGTCTTCATAGTAACTTTAAAGGATAAAACCCAAGATGAGGTTTGCCTTTGGGAACCTGATTCATTGGAGAAGGCATTCAGGTTGGCAAGAAAAATTGAAAGAAAAATCATGGCATCAAGGAAGCTGACCACTCATAACTATAAAGATGGAAGTGTTGTTGACCCCAGCCTCCCACAAAGTACAAGGTTAACACCACAAAAATTGGAATTAAAAAGAGAAAAATGTCTTTGTTACAGTTGTGATATCAAATACACTAAAGGTCATAAGTTTGCTAAGAAGAAATTATATTACATAGATTGTGAAGAGGAGGAAGAAAAGGGTCAAGAAACATAAAAATATGAGGATATACACTAGGAACCAACCCCAGAAAAAGAAGAAATGAAGTTGACCATATCTTGTAATGCATTGGAAGGAATTACCGCTCCTCAAACTCTCAATATAAAAGGAAATATAAAGAAGAAAAAGGTAATAGTGTTGATTGATTCGGGTAGTACCCATAATTTTATTCATTGTAAGATAGTCAAGGAATTAAATTTCTTCTTATATCCAGCACTAGAGTGTCGAGTGATGGTTGAAAATCGAGGAACCATAAATTTCTCGGGAAGATACCATAATATCAAGCTATCCATGGGATAATATGTATTGAATAGTCCAATACTTTCCATTCCAATGGGTGGCGCTAATGTTGTACTAAGATTCCAATGGTTACAATCTTTGGGTATGATAGCTTTTAATTTTCAAGAAATTTTCTTGAATTTTTTTTGGGAGGAAAGGAAGTTGAATTAAGGGGTATTGTAGGGAAACTGGGAAAGATAATCAACTCTAGTGGCATGAAAAAGCTTCTAAAGAAAGAAAAACGAGGCATAATTACACAATTATGTTCACTAGAGGCTCAAACATCAAAATCAGCTATTTCTCCAGACCTCCAAAAAGTCTTGGATAGTCATTCCAAGGTATTTGAGACTCCCAAAGGCCTCCCACCTATTCATGATCATGATCATTCTATTCATTTGATTCCAGGAATTATTCCTCCAAACATCAAGCTTTACAGATATCCCTATGTCGAAAAGAGTGAAATTGAACGTATGGTTGCAGAAATTCTAGAGGCTGATATAATTCAACGTAGTCAAATTTATTTCTCTGCTCTAGTAGTATTGGTTCACAAGAAGGATGGATCATGGTGCATGTGTCCAGATTATATGGATCTCAACAAGGTCGCTATTATAGATAAATTTCCCATTCCTATCATTGATGAATTATTAAATGAATTACATGGAGCAATTTACTTCACCAAGTTGGATCTTCGTACAGGATATCATCAAATAAGAATGAAGACTAAAAGCATTCTGAAAATAGCATTTAGAACTCATGAGGGTCATTATGAATTTTTGTTCATGCGTTTTGGCCATACCAATGCGCCTTCTACATTTCACGGTTTGATGAATTCTATTTTCAAACCCTTCCTTAGAAAATTTGTGTTAGTATTTTTTGATGATATACTGATCTACAACAAGCCATAGAAGGATCATGTTCAACATGTTGACATGGTTCTCAAGCTATTGGAGGAGAAACAATTATATGTAAGAACCTCCAAATGTTTCTTTGGAGTACAAGAGGCGGAAGATTTGGGTCATATTGTATCTCATGAGGGTGTTAAGGTAGACCCTAACAAAATTAAAGCCATTAAGGAATGGAAAATACCTACATCCATAAAACATATGTGAGGGTTTCTCAGGTTGACAGGGTATTATCACAAGTTTGTTAAGAATTATGGGAGAATAGTAGCACCTCTAACAACATTACTGATGAAAGATGCATTTTCTTGGACTCCAGAAGCAACTAAGGCCATTGAGCATCTTAAAGAGGTAATGTGCCAAGCACTGGTCTTAGCTACGCTAGACTTCACAAAAACCTTTATTGTGGAATTTGATGCATGAGGAAATGGAATTGGTGTTGTTTTAATGCAAGAAGGAAGACCCATTTCTTTTGAAAGTATTCCAATCAAAGGAAAGTATTTACACAAAGCTATTCATGAGAAGGAAATGTTGGAAATATTGCATGTACTTAAGAAATGGTGACCTTACCTAATGGGAAGGCACTTCAAGGTAAAAATAGATCATGATAGTATTAAATACTTTTTAGAACAAATATTATCTTCAGAAGAGTAGCAAAAATTGGTCACAAAGATGTTAGGTTATGAATTTGAAATCATGTACAAAAAAGGGAAGCAAAATGTTGTTGCAGATGCACTCTCAAGAAAGGATGACAGTGTGGAAGCGTTGCTTGGTGCCATTTCTAATATCTAACCAGATTGGATAATCGAAGCAAGGGGATGAATGGAAGAATGATGAAGAAGTGTGGGAACTCATTCAAAATTTGCAGCAAGATCCTAGTACATCTGATACATTTAGTTGGAATAATGATTCATTATGGTACAAATACCGCTTGTACCTTTGTAGAATTTCCAACTCAAACAAAATATTCTTCAGGAATTTCACACCTCCCTTAAGAGGGCACTCAATATTTTTAAAAACTTACCACAAGGTTAAGAAGGAATTTTTTTGGGATGGCCTTAAATATGATATTCAAAATTTTGTGGCGAAATGTTTGGCTTTCCAAAAAAATAAAGTTGAGACAATTAAGACCTTGGGTCTATTACAACCTTTATCCATTCCAAGTCAACATTGGGAGGAGGTTTCAATGGATTTTATCACAGGTTTACCCAAGTCTGAAGGAAAGAGTGTTATCATCGTGGTAGTTGATAGAATTACCAAGTATGCACACTTGTGTGCATTATCTCATCCATTTAGCAATATAGTTTCTATTGCATTTATGGAAACAATTTAAAAGCTAAATGGAAACCCAAACATTGTTGTAAGCGACTGAGATCCTATTTTCACTAGAAATTTTTGGATGAATTATTTTATTGTCTCGGTACCCAATTAGCTCATATCACATATTATAATCTTCAATTGCATGGGAAAATTGTGATAGTGAACAAATGTTTGGAAGGATATATTTGTTTCTTTGTATATGATAAACATACACAATGGGTCAAGTTGTTACCTCTGGCTGAATGGTGGCATAACACTTCCTTCCATACTGCAGAAAAAATGACCCCATTTATGGCACTTTATGGATATCATCAACCATCCATCACATCATATTTATGAGAAAATTATAAGGTTCAGGAAGTGGATGATCACATCGAGCATCAACAATAAGTTCTCCAACTCTTAAAGGATAGCCTCACTTTAGTGCATAATAGAATGAAACAACAGTTAGATCAACATTGCAGTGAAATAATTTTTGATGTAGGCGACTGAGTCTTTTTATGACTACAACCACACAAAAAATGTCCCTCAAGCAAGCTAAGAAGTATAATAAATTATCACCAACGTATTATGGTCCTTAAAAGGTGTTGCAAAAGATTGGTATTATGGCATACAAATTGGACCTTCCTACATCTTCCCAATTGCACCTAATTTTCCATGTTTCATGCTTAAATAAGGTTATAGGTGACAAGCTCCCAGTTCAAACAATATTGCCAGAACTTGATAAGGAAGGAAAAATCATATTGGAACCTGAGGTAGTCATGAAAAAAATGACTTGACATCTACGAAATCGATCAATTTTAGAGTATCTCATCAAGTGGAAGATCTTACCCGTGGAAGATTCCACATGGGAGGATGATAATTTTATACAAAATCATCTAGAACTACTCAAGAGTTGAGGGAAACACTTTTTTGAAGGAGAGGGGCATGTTAGGTCCCTATAACACTAGTGTATTCGCTTATTATTATTAGTGTAGCCCCGTTATTGTTATTGTTGTGCCCATGTAGTCCCCATATTATTATTTTTGTGCCCCATAGAAGCCCACTATTGTTATTGTTGTGCTATTACATTATTATTGTGATGTCAGCTCTAATTATTTTATGACCCCTTAGACTCCTATATATAGAAAGGAGGTTTTCTGATTTGAATAATCCAATAATTGTTCATTTGTGTAATGTAAAGGAGGTTTCCCCCTCAAAGAGGCTTATTTTAAAGTTGTTTATCTATCTCTTCTTCTATTGTGTGAGTTGGTTGCATAACATAAATCCTAAATATCCAACCATCACAAGATTAAGTAGATCTGCATCGGGATCGGTAAGTCAACATGAACTCGATGATTTTCTTGATAATTTTAAAACTGATATTCTTGGTAATCTTAGTGAACAAATTGACATGTTAAGAATGAAAAAAAAAATGAGAATGCTATTCTATCTATATTTTGTCCCGGATGCAGAAAAAAGCATGCATTAAGAGAATGTCCTCTTAACAATATTGAAATTTGTATGATTTGTGTGGAAACACATGCTACAAAAGACTCTACTTTAATATTAGGATTAAAGTTTGTTTACCAAAAACACGTTGTAACAAGTCAAACACATCAACAAATTTGATATGTTACTCCTAAAAGACCTTGGAAACCTCATCAACCAGACATGGTGCAGGATCCAAGTCCATAATTTCAATCTTATGCACAAGCTCAGAATAGTTTGAATACACCCATACCTTGGCAAACATGGCCACCCCAATCTGAAAATCCATCGTGGTCATAAGGATGGCAAGGTTCCTATGGTAGAAATCCAGAATAACCTTAAACTTTACCACAATATCCTCAATATAAACCTCAATATTATTCTCCATGACAACCTCCACAACCTCAACAATTTCAATTCCATACATAGTTATCCATGAGTCAACCCATTCCATTATCATCTACTTCATTTCCTCAAAGACCAAACCAACTACCTACACAACTGCTTCCAAACCCCAATAATAAAGAAACTAAGCAGGCCACTCATCGTGTTGAAGTCCAAAATTTACAAACTTATATGTTAACTCCTTTAGATTTGAATGATATTCATCTTAGATATAGTAGAGTTTTACAAAATAAAAAGACTCCTATTGCATTAGAGAACATAAAGAGATGAGACTTTTGAAAAGGATGAGACTCCTCAAAAGGAAGAAGTTCTTAATCAAAAAGATGAAAATGAAATAAGACCAAATCCTAAAACTCCTCTAGCTCAGAAAAACTCTATATCCTTACAAAATCCTCCTTTTATAGAGAGATTAGAAATTGATAAAGGTGTACAGAAGAAAATTAGTTTGCAAATTATGATGTGTTAAACGAGTTGAAAAATGTTTGCATTAAAATCCCTTTACTTCAAGAAATAAAAGAAATTCCTATTTTTGCAAAAATAATAAAGGAGTTGTGTATTAGAAAACCAGGAAGAAAAAGAAAATAAATACAAAAAGTTCAACTTATTGGGAAAATGACAGAAATTATGATGGGAAAAACTACATTGAAAAATACTTAGATCTAGGAAGTCCCATTGTAAATATTTATATCAATAATGTTGAAATCCCACACAGATTGATTGACTTAGGTGCAACTATAAATTGCATGATAAAAAGTATTATGGATGAATTAAGATTGGCTAATATTCAATATAATCCTACTATAGTGAAATTAGCATAAAGGTTCGTTATCAAACCATATGCTATATTAGAATATGTAATTGTATCCCTAGATTCATGGGAGTATCTAGTTGATTTCATGATATTAACTCCAAAGACTAATCTAGGAGGTCATCCATTAATACTTCGTAGGACATGGTTAGCTAAAACTAATGCATTTATTAGTTGTAGATCTAGTGACATGATATTTCTAATGGAAATACAACGAAAATGTTTACAATATATCCACCAATAAGAGAAATAAATGAAATAGAGAATGAAGAATGGATTGAATATGATGATGACGATTATGAAAATATTCAACCAGTTCTAACTATCTCACAAAATGATGAGGAAAATCAATTAATGAATCTTATGAATAATCATGATTTTTCTCAATATTGTTAATAAAAATTATTGTGTGCATATGCTAGATCAAAGTTTTCAATAAAATAGTAGCATTGAATAATTTTCATCTTGAAAATCCAAGTTATCATTAAATTCAATGGGGAATTTTCAAAATACTCCTATAGAAATTTACTCCGGAAAAACATTAAACATCAATAATAACTTGGAGGAATTTCAAAAGGAAGAATTGATTAAGATGTTGCAAAAACATTCCCTTGAATTTGCATGGGAATATACATACATTAAAGGAATCAATCCAAATACTTGCATGCATCATTCAATATATATATATATATATATATATATATATATATATATAGATATATATATATATATATATATATATATATATATATATATATATATATATATATATATATATATATAGATATATAAGAGAAAATCTATAAGACAACCCCATAGAAGGATGAATCCTAATCTAAGAGAGATTATTAAAGAAGAATTACAAAAATTGCTCAATGTATTTATCCAATTTCAAATAGCCGGTGGGTCTCACCATTGATTATTGTGCCAAAGAAAAATGGAAAGTGGAGAGTTTTCATAGATTATATAGAATTGAACAAAGAAAAATTATAAGATCATTTCCAATTACCCTTCATTGATCTAATTTTAGATACATTAGCAGGAAAAAGACATTTATCTTTTCTTGATGGTTTCAATAGATCTAATCATATTCAGATTTCACCTGAAGATCAAGATAAGATAAATTGTATATTCCCATGGGGTACATATGCTTATAGAGTAATTCCTTTTGGATTATGCAATGCACCTGCTACATTTCAAAGAGCTATGTTCAGTATTTTTTTAGACTTGATCCATGATTGTGTAGAAGTATATATGGATGATTTTATTGTTTACGGGAATACTTTTGAAGAAGCTTTAGAAAAAATGGACAATTTCCTCATTAGGTTTCAAGAAGCTAATATTTCATTAAGTAATAAGAAATGATTATGATGTTTAACGAAGGAATTATTTTGGGACATGATGTTTTAGGTTATGAAGTTTAGGCTGGTTCATCAATGGTTGAAATCATCTCCAAAATTTTAGTGCTTAAATGTCAAAAGGATGTACGAAGGTTTCTTTAATAGGTTATTATACAAGGTTTACAAAGCATCAAAAATCCACTTCTCAAAATACAAGATCATGCCTAAAAATCCACTTAGTATCATCCACAAGCTAATGGAAAAATGGAATACACAAATAAAGTCCTTGAAGCCATATTGACCAAGATCGTGCACCTACATAGAAGAGATTGGGCGGATATACTTCCAAAAGCACTCTGGGCATATTGGACTACACGGTGGAATACCACTGGACATACTCCTTATGATCTTGTTTATGGAAATTAGGTTCTACTTCCTATTGAATTCCAAGAAGAGACATACAAGGAAACAACAAAATTGGGGCTAGATCTCTTTGAAGCCCAAAAGTAAAGATTGGCACAACTAAATGAATTGGAAGAGACTAGACAAGATGTCATTCAAAGCACAAGCATAATCCAACAACAAAGGAAAAGATGGCATGAAAAGTTTATCAAGGTGAAAAAGCTCAAACTAGGTGATTGAGCCCTTCTCTTTAATTCTAAATTTAAAGATGTTCAACGTAAATTCCAAACACACTGTTTAGGCCCATATGAGATAGAAATTGTTTTTGACAATGTAGCAGTAAGGGTAAGGACTATTGATGAAGAAGGAATCACTTTTCTTGATAATTGGAACATATTGAAACTATATCATAAGCTCTTGAGAAGAGAAGAACTTGTTCAAAGTTTGCAAAAAAATTATGAGTTGAAATTGGTGGAAAAAGGAGATTATTCTCCTCTAGGACCAAATGATATTTGATTTCTTTTACTTGAAAAAATGATAATTATTTAAAAAAAAATTGGAAAAAAAAAGAAAAAAAATTATAATTATGAAAACCAACATTGCTTGCTTAAATTATCCAAGAAATCCTAGCTGAAAACCTAGAATCTTCAAAAATTGGATTTCAAATTTCTTTTTATTTTCAATTTTTTTATTTTTATTTTTATTTTTTATTTTTTTATTTTATTTTTTACTTTTATTTTTTTATTTTTATTTTTAATTTTTTTTTTTTTTTAATTCAGACTAATCAATCAATTTGAATACTTTTGTTTTTGTTTTAATATGATCCCATCAACATCATAAATATCATTGGTACCAACAACAAGAAATTCCCTTGAAGAGTTTGAAGCAAATTTCCAAAACTGGTAACATTTTGTATCCAGTGAAACATTCTGTAGCTGATTCATTCTAAGGAGCATATAAGCATTTCCTTAAGACCCGCAAGCAATCAGTTTCAAAGACAAAAGTCTGAGGTAACCTAAAAGGCAACGTCATGTATAATTTGTCAATTTATTAAAGTTTAACTATAGGATTTGATATATAAACATGGGAAAATTATTACAAGAAGCCTTAATTCCTGATTATAAATCCACCTTCCACCTAACTCCTTATGCCATTTGGAAAATACAAAATTAAAAACCTATCTCACAAATCAAGAGTTTTTATTAAGCGATCATGGGTAACTATTATATGAACGAGCAATTCCTATTTCACTGCCACCATACAATCCTATTTCATAATCCCTCGTCATCATTTATTTCACCTAGACATACAACCCATCTCTTATTTCCTTGTAATGACTGTTGAAAGTGCGATTCTAAGGTGAAAACTTCTCTTGCAACTATGAGTATCATAATCCATCATGGACTTGAAGGAGTGAAGTTCCCAATGTTAGAAATCAATTGACGAAAGTTGGATGGTTGAATATCTTCGAAAAGTTTGAAGGTTATGATATTGAGGTCACAAAGGAATTTACAAGAGTACATTAGGCTGAAGGTGACAAAATCGTTCTTAGCATAGGCTACACAACTCTCAAGAATTGGTTCAAATGTTAGAAACTTAAAGATGGGTCTTGGACGTCTCACCATTCAGAAAAGGTATTTCAATATCTATATTAAAAAGGAAATGGTGAAATTCATTATTTGTTTTGCAAAAATTTCTTACATGTGAAAATAAATATGGAGTCATGTTGTTTTACCATGGAGAAATGTTGAAGAATTACAAGCAACATGTTAAAATAGAATAATTCTACTTCATTAGAGGTCATATATCCCCATGATTCAAAACTGCTAGTGCCACTAGTTCCAAAGGAAAATATACCATAAGTAGATATCATTCATCAATAAACATACCATTATTTTGAATCATTGGAGAAATAAGTAGATCAAAGTAATGTAAATCCCCCCTTTTAAACAAACTTTAGATGATGATATTCCAATACTTAATATCCCTTATACAAGATGATGGTATTCCTTTCCATATGGAGCAAGAAATTATTAAAACATTAAAAGAGGGGATAGATGAACTTGTATCACTAAAAATCATGTGAAAGGAGAGAATCAATTTCTTAAAAAATAGAATGACAGAATGCTCAAACACATGTATCATTGGTATCGAAAGAATATAAAACTTAAGAAGGCTAACATGTTTCTTCAACAGAACTTTAAAGGGTTAAAATATAAAATATTGATGAAGAAACCCAAGTGGTCAGTCGCTACACAGAAGAAAGGAGTTAAGAGTAACTTGGACAATTTAATAAAAGCCTTTGAAAAAGTTATTTGAAAATCAAGTGCTACTACAATTTTGAAATTTTTCTATCAACAGGTGCATGTGAACATGCAAAACCCTAAGCATGGGGTATTTTGGTCCATAAGAATTTCACTATTTTGATAGTTTTTTACCTTACTTTTCATTCATTTTCCACTTATCCTTACATCAATACACTAGTATTTTGAAATAAATATCTGTCACAACTACATAAACAAGTAATAAGGCAAAGGTCCATTATTCTCTCAATTCTATATGTTTTTCTTTGTAAATTTCGCTTAATTTGCATTAGTTACAAAATTTGACACATTCTGCGACCTCACTAATATTCTATAATTTAAATATCCCATGGAAGACAAATCATCCAAAGCACATGGAAAGATGTCAAATGGTGCCTAGAGGGTTTTCCACATATTGGGCACAAGGAGAAGAATCCTAGTTTACCACAACAAAAAAGTAAAACCATTGGTCAAATTGTGACATGGTGTATTCAAAATACTTCATCAAAGTAGAGTATTAAGCAAGCACAATTCCACATCAAGCAATCATTATCTTAAAGGAACAAAATATCTAAAGGATTATGATGTGTTTATTCGCATGGTTCACTTTCTTGATTGGGAATCATGTGAACCAGAATTCCAATGGAAATCAAAGACTGAGATGTCATTTGATAGTTCTAGCTTCTAGAATTTAGGTTCTCAGGGTTGTTATTTTGAAACATTATAGAATTATTCACTAAGAAGTGAACCATATGCGTAGATGTTGTTATTATTTTTGAATTTAGGTGAAGTTATTTTGACTGTATACACACTACTCTGTTAATAAAATTCTCTATTATGGTTGTGACTTTATGAAAAGAGTCCACATTTGATTAGCAAATTCTCTGAGTTTTCCATCTCTCATGCACCTCAGGAGGGCCCACTATTGAGTATGAGTGTATATTAGTTTCTTTACATTAGCTTTATGCAAGATTTATTTCAGTATTTCATTTAAAGCTCTAATTTTCACTTTTCATTTTCACATTGTCCTTTACTCATTTATCTCTTGTTCTTTTGCAAATACAAGTACTTGCATAAACTCTTGGAAACAACAAAAATGTTTGCTAATAATTTTTCCCTTAGTCTTATACTTTCATACTTGCTTTGGTATCATATTAATAGATATTATGCAAACATGAATGGACTCAAAATTTTGTACACAAAGATACCAGTCAATCTAATTTACTTTGATATCAATGATAAACTTCCATCTAAACCTATCTTTCTTAGAATAAAATCTAGAATAAGTTTTTCCTTATTTTCATAGAATAGAGTTTGAAATTATTCCTTATAATAGAGTTTAAATGCTTTCCTATATTAGAGTTTTCAATTTATATTTATAAAATAGATTCTTCCTTCTTTCATAGAGTAAGTATATATTTATATTAATTAGAATATAGTTCCAAATATTTCATAGAATAGAGTTTAGAATAAATTTGAAATACTTTCATAGAATATATTTGAGTGTCTTCATAGCATATAATGTAATTTTATTTTAGAGCATATAGTTTGATTGTTTTCCATAGTATAGAATTGCATTTGTTTTTCATAGATTAGAAATTGCATTTTCATTTTCCATAGATTAAATTTAATCACTTTCTAACTTAGAATCAATTATCTTAAGATGTATTACTTTCTTTAGATTAAATCTTATTGCATTAATAGAATAAATTTGGTTTATACTTTTAAGGATTTTCATAAGAAAGTGTGTGTGGCTTTTTTGGATATCACTTCGTGAGTAGAATTTCATTGTAATTTTAGTCTTGCGATTCCTTTTATTAGACTATATTTCCTTTTTGAATTGAAGGTTAATTTCCTAGGATATATTGTGCAAGTGTACTTCACAAGTGTATGAACTTGGATTGACATTTTAATGAAGTAATTTAACTCAATTAAATTACCTTACACAAATATTCCTCATGATATTTTTCTTGAATGGTTTTTGAAATCATTATAGCGAAAAATATGAAAGGATGTGTCCCTTTTTTGGGTTTACATAGAAGAGTAGGCCATATTTAGGGCCCAATAGTTGGATCTGATTTATTCCCATTATGATATTTTACTTGATGCATTGAGATCACAAGTGGAATTGGCTAAGATAAAATTGAGCCTTTACACTAATGGGGTGGTGGGGTCACTTTATTCATCTGCGACTAGCCTATTAATGAATCAATTACAACAAATGGCCTTACGATCTATATCTACCAAGAAAACTATTTCATCTACTCCTTCTCCCTCTCTATCTTCTATGGTTAATGTAAACCATCTTTGACTCCTAAAGGAAGCCAACAATGTTGAGGAAAAAATAAAGGATGAGGCAAGAAGAAAATTAATGAGGGTAAGGATTGTTGGACCAAACTTCACAATGGGGGGAGGGGGGGGTGAACTAATGTGAGAGAAATTTAACCATTTCCAAACTTTTCATCAACGAGCAATTATGTACCATTGCATCTTAATCATTTGTAACATATAAATAAACAAATTAATGTATCATGAAGTTATCATGAAATTAGTAAGACATCAAGAAGCCATAACATCGACACAAGTAGACACAATCTTTTATGTGGAAAACCATATAGGAGAAAACCAAAATTATTCTTCCTCTAATTCTTCAATTCATTACATAGTTTTGCAGGCTCTGGCATGCTAGAGGAACTAACCCCCAATATATGAAAGTTGATACTTAGAATAGGCTACAACATGATTAAGGAACCAACCTTGAAAATGTGCAAGAAAAAACTCATTGTAGGCTCCAACCTGATTGAGGCACCAACCTTGATATTGCGAAAGCTCCAACTAGCTCTTGGCTCCAACCTTATTGAGTCTCCAACCTTGATAATGAGCAAGATCCAACCTGATTGAGAAATCAAACTCAATAATGAGAAAACTAAAACATGTTTTAAGCTCCAACCTAATTGATACTCCAACCTTATTCGAGGCACCAACCTTATTCTTCAACTCCTTGTGGACCTCTCTTCAAAATATTTCAAATTGGATCCACATACTCTTCAGATAATATAAGTCTTCAAATTAAATAACATATTTTTGTCATACTTTTTTCCATGCTCTATTCCAACTTGTTCATCCATTTGGTCACATAAACTCCTTCTTGGAATCTATTTTCACCATATGCCCAAAAGTAATACAACTTGTTCATAAACCCTCAAAACCATGCAAAATGTTGGAAAATCAATGAAAATAGATTAGGGTTTGATTATACTTACTTGATAATTACTTGTGAGTTATGTTGGCTTCTTTTACTTATTTATTATCTTATATTTCATTAATAAATTACCATATTATGTGTATGAAGATCACAAAACAATAGACACAATATGTAGGCAGTATGTCAGGGACTGATCTAAAATTGGTCTAAGACAACTAATAAGGTATTATAGACTCATGTGCATCGATGTGTCTATGTTATTTTATGCAAAAGATTGATAAGATTGCGAAATACATAGACATTGAAGCAGTTAAAGAAAACACAACAGACAAACATATAGACACAACAAGTTTAATAAGGAGTTCACCCAATACTCCTAGGCTATGTCTCCTGGTCCAACCTTCAATGGTGGCCTCTCTATTATGATTTCAAAGAAGAGTTTTTTTACAACAGTGAGCCCAATTTGAGTCTCACTCAACAGATACAATTCAGCAAGACTATACTTGGATCCCCCAAGTCTCTGGAGTACACAGACTCTCCTTACTAACTCTTGACCTCTACTGGTCACAATGGTATAACTCCAATCTGAGACTCAATACATGAAAAGCATATACAGGGGAATTTGCTTGAATGTCTCAAGCCTTCTTTGGAGTACACAAACTCTCTGACTCTCTTTGTCTCTGTCTTGACTCTGGCTCGATGCTGCCTTTGCTTCTATAGGTCAGCATGGCTTCTTCTCTTTGTTCTCTGCTCTTAGCTTCCTGCTCTAACTTACTGTTTGCTTCTCTCTCTGTCAGTTCGTGGCTTTAAAGCCAATATGCTTTCTAACTATTCATTTCTGCTTCCCGGCTTTTCAATTCCCCTTCCTCTGTCTGTTCGAATTCCTCTGTCCTACGCCATTAACCACTATATAAGGCCTCACATGGAGGTTGCCACCTATGTCATAATGGATGACTATCAGTTCTCCTGGACATACTCAAAATGATTGTTTTTACCGTTAGCTCCAAGAATTCCTGCAAAACATGACCTTCTGCCAATGCATCATCCATATCATACTTCAAATCTTATACAACTCTTCCTGTTAACCTCGTGAAATCTAGTCATCCATCGGAATGTGTCTCCATCATTGATCTGGGGGCCCCAGATCCTACCCTTATCGTTCATATCGGGCAACTAAGTTGTGTGACGCTTACTCATTCGATGTGAGCGGTTTTCTCTCTCCCAGCCGGGACACATGGCGATCACTGTGTGGCATCGAGTGGAACTCAGCCGAAACCACTTACCACTCAAAGCCCCTGTGATATTCTGCCAGTTTTTGTGGGACCCTACTTCTGATGTAATCGGGACGATATCCGTTGCATTTTATGATTTTTTGGGTCCGAGTGCTTGCAGCCTTTCCTTCTTCGACAGGTTTGCCCTGTAATATGCGATTAGTGACAAGTATAAGAAACTACCCCCTTTTCTCAAACTGGCCTCTGGATTTGCTAATTTGTGATAGCGCGCATGACCATGGGCCGACGGTCTGCACGCATGACCATGGGCCGACGGTTTGCGCGCTTAACCAACGGTCCTCGTTGCTCTGATTTGATCACCAATTGCAACCGTTACAAGGATAATTCTGATAGGCTTGATCTTTATAAGACTTTTAAACTTTGGCATGGTTTTTAAGGAGTTCATGAAAACTTAGAGAGTTTTCTAGGATCCAATTTGGATCATGACCTTCCCACTGAAAAAGTTTTTAGACCACCAAAATTTGGTTTTTAAGCATCAATCAAGTGAGGGTATAGATTCCTCGCTTGCGCAATTTCTATCCATTTTGCACTACTTGGTTTTGAACCTTTCAGTCCAATCCTGAGGTACTCAACATCCTCTCTGTGCGTAGTTCTTACCTTCCTATCCAGAACTATATCTTCTTGAAATTCATTGAGATATTCAGGTAATAGATCATCAATAGAAGGCAATTGACTCTGCTCTTCGGGATCTTCAACCAATGAAGGTTCAAATAGTCTCAAGCTTTCTACATTAACTACCGAATAGATGTGCATGTAAGCTGGAAAATCAAGGTGAAAATCATTCTCACCAACTTTCTCAAGTATCTTGAAAGTTACATACCTTATTGGCTTCAACTTCTTACCTTCACCTTGCATTCTCTCTTTGTTGATATATAGCCAGACTTGATCACCAACTTGGAAACTATGCTCAATCCGATGCTTATCATGCCTTGCCTTGTACTTGGCTTGGCTCTTTTCCAGCTGTTCTTGTATTGCCTGTTGAATCTCTTGGATTTGTTCGATGAACTTGGTTGCCTTGTCCACATCACTGTGTCCATCAACCGCTATTTCTTTACCAAAGACAAAATCCAAGGGAGACCTTGGTGTGAAACCAAAAGAGTTCTCAAATGGAGATCTCTATGTAGAAGAATGTTTGGCATGGTTGTAAGCATGTTGCACATAACATAAATGTTCATAAAGCTTGGGATGCTTGCTGCAATAGCCTCTGAGCAACTAGATCACTGTCCTGTTGACCACTTCTATTTGGCCATCTATTTGTGGATGAAAGGTTGTGCTCTTCTTCAGTCTGGTGTCCATCAATTCCCACAAACTCGACCGAAATTTCCCAACAAATCAGGAATCTCGATCAGATACAATGGAAGTGGGTAATCCAAAATGAACCCATAAATGCTAAAAGAACAATTTTGTTGTTTTCTTAGCTGTAATCTATTTGTTATAGGGTATTAAAATGCACATTTTTCTAAACCTATCCACAATAACATATAAATAGTCATGACCTTTTCTAGATTTAAGTAGTCCCCCAACAAAGTCCATGGAAACACCTTCCCAAGGATGAGAAGGAATTGGTAGTGGAGTGTACAAGCCCTAGTTTTCTATTGTTGGGCTTGATTTTAGCACACATGGTACACCCTCTTACATATCTAGAAATTGTTTCATTCATTTTTGGCCAATAACAAAATCTTTGTAGTTGTGCAACTATTTTACTTACACCAAAGTGACCTGATATTAGAGAAGTGTGTGCTTATCGAATTATCTTTACTCTTTCAGTTTGAGGAATGCATAACTTACCAAAATAATACAAGAGTTGGTCCTTAACATGATAATCCAATTCTTCCACTTGTTTGCCACGACTTAAAGTTGCATATACATCTTTAAAATCTATATCTTGAGCATACTGTTCAATGTAGCTTTCATGCAATACTGAATTATGCTCAAGTATAGTAGATGCATTTATGATTGGTCTAGACAACATATCTACAACTTTATTGTGTATGCCCTTTTTATATCTGATGACAAGATGAAACTGTCGTAGAAAATCCATCCACCTATAGTGTCTTGATTGCTGCAACTTAATTTGTGAGTGTAAATATTGAAGTGGTTGATGATCAAAATATATGACACTCTCTTTGCCCATTAAATAATGTTTTCACTTTTTCACACTCTGTACTAATGCATACAATTCTTTATCATATGTGGGATAATTAACTATTACAGAATTAAATGTTTCAAAATGATAACATATGGGTCTACCGTGTTGTATCAACACTGCTCCCATGGCATAGTCACTGGCATCCATTTCAATCTCAAATGGTCTTTGAAAATTGGGCAGTGCTAGTATTGGTGCTATACGAATCTTTTATTTTAAGGCGTCGAAGGCTTTCTGTTGTTTGCCTCCCCACTGAAACACCTTGTTCAATCCTGTTAAAGCATGTAAGGGAGCTGCAATCAAGGAAAAGTTAGCAATAAACTTTCTCCAATACTGTGTTGCTCCTAGGAAGCTTCTAACTTCTGTAGCAGATTTGGGTTTAGGCTAGTTTACAATGACTGCAACCTTAGAGGGATCTATCTTCAATTCACCACCCCCTACAATATGATTGAAATAATTCAAAGATTTTTTTCCAAATTCACATTTTGAGAGTTTAACATGAAGATTCTCTCTTTTCAAAACATCTAGAGTCTGCTTGACATGCTTCAAATGTTCTTCCCATGTTTTACTAAATATAAGAATGTCATCTAAATATGCAATGACAAAATCATCAATAAAAGGCCTGAGTACATCATTCATTACTCTCATGAAAGTAGTAGGAGCATTAGTTAAGCCAAAATTCATAACTAACCACTCATACAATCCCTGCTTTGTTTTGAAAGCAGTCTTCCATGCATCTTACTCTGCAACTCTGACTTGATGGTAGCCACTATGCAAGTCCAACTTGGAAAAGTAAACAGCTTCTTTCAACTGATCTAGTAGATCATCTATGTGAGGAAGGGGATAACGATTTTTTATCGTTATCTTATTCAGTGCTCAGTAATCAATGCACATTCTCCATGAGCCATCTTTCTTTCTCACGAAGACAATTGGAGATCCACATGGTGATGTGCTAGGTCTTTTGAACCCTTTCTCGAGCAGCTCCTGTACCTACTTCTTGATTTCTGCATTCTCTAAAGCAAACAACCTATACATTCCAATATCAGGCAATGGAGCATATTGCTACAAATTAATATCATGTACTATTTCCTTTTTGGGTGGTAGACTTTTAGGCTCTTGAAATAGTATATCATATTCTGAAACAACTTTTTCTAAATTAACTTGTTGTTTAGCATTAAAGCCCTCAAATACATTGGTTTTATCAGGTTTCTTTTCCTTTACAACCATCAATAAAAATTGTTTGCATGAATTTACAATTATTTTCATCTACCCTGAGTTTATGAGAGTATAATTATTCTTGAGTTTATGAGATCTTACAATATATTCGATTCCATCTTTAACGAGTTGATACATTATTGTTTTGAGGCTTCTGCAATCAGTGCTTTGTGTGTTGTTTTCTTCCGGAGTTTTCACATCCATGATTTGTTTGCATCGATGTTTCGAGCCCTCCACCATGGCTCATCATCAGGATAGATCAGTAATTGTGTAGGATAGATCTCCTTGGTTTCAATAAATAGGGATGAGAGATGCACAAGGAATTGAGCTGTCTCTACATCTTTTGAGGAATGTGAGATCTGCCTTGTTCTTGGCTATCATAGATCTTAGATGTTCGAATACCTGAACCTTCTGTAATTTCTCCCTTCCGTATAGGGTTAAAATTATTGTTTTGAGGCTTTTACGATCAGTGGTTTGTCTGTTGTTTTCTTCCAGAGTTTTTGCATCCATGATTTGTTTGCATCGACGTTTCGAGCCCTCCACCGTGGCTCATTATCAGGAGTTTATACTTGTTTCCAGCTCTATAGAAAATGGCTTTTCTATCATACAAGTAAGGACTTCCTAAAACAATTCCACATATATCCAAAGGAACTATATCTAACTCAACCTCATCTACAAATGTTGACCCAAAAGAAAACCTAAGTTTACATTGTCTAGTCACTTGTAGCTTTGCTTTATCACATAACCAACCCAATGGATATGGCTTCTTGTGAGCTGTGGTTAGTAATCATAGCTTCTTTACAATTGCTTCAAAAATTACGTTTACTTGTGAGCCACTATCAAACAAGGTATAAATATTTTGATGCTTGGAAATAACTCTAATATGAAAAATCTCATGTCTTTTCCTCTCATTTTCTTCATTATCAGTAGATTGTGCAGAATTGCTAGTAGATGCTTCAAAATTTTTACCTTTTACACCCATGGCTATGATTGTTGTTTCATCCCCTAAGTCTGACCACAAATCCTTTTGAATACCTGTAGTAGTCTTCTTATTTTTTCCATTGAACTTCTTGGGCCTCAGCTCTGGATGCAGAATCTAGCAGTGTTCATCATCATGCCCATGCTTCTTGTAGTGAGTGCATGAAGGTTTGGTCTTTTGTACAGCATTTGTCTTCCTCTCTTTCCATTTCTGCTTTCCCTTTTCCTTGTTCTTGCTTGCAGTGGGTTTTGATGATCCCCCAACTTCTGGGTTCACATTCTTGCCTCTAGCCTATAAATGTGTAGCTTGAACAGATACCTCATCTATGCTAGTGGGATTAAACATGAGAATGGTGTGCTTTAAATAGCTGTGTAGACCACCTATATACTTCAACAGAGTTTCAGGTGAGTCTAAAGAAATTCCTAGAATCAAAACTCTTTTCCTAAATTCTTGGGTGTAGCATTGTACACTTTTACCTTTTAATTATCGAAGAGTTTTCTAGCTCATCATGGCTTGCTGCATATAAGCTAGTGGATAGAATTTCTTTTTAATTGTAGAAACAAATTCACTCCAGACAGAAAGAATTTTACCATGTTTCTTCATGTCAGCTTGTGTCTTGCCTTCCACCATACCAAGGCAATGCCCCCAAGGCATAGGCTAACTAGCTAAATCTTACTTTTGTCTGAATCAATGCTCTGCACCCTACAATATACATCAATCTGTCTAATCCAATTATACAACTTCTCTACATTCAACTCTCCATCATATATCGACAAATCAAATTTAACATCTAATTTAATCAAAGATGTTTTCTTTTTATTTTCAGGGCTATTAGGGGGTGTGGGAAGCTTTTCTTCTTTCCCTTTGCTTTTAGAATGGTCATGGAGGAGATATTCTTCTGCTCCTTTATCTTGTTTGGAGTTTGACGAATCTTCATCTCTACCTTTCTTAAATTCTCTATACATTTCCTCTACCATGGCTCTCATGGTCATGAAACTATCCATGAACTAGGAGTTTGATTCCAAGGGACTTTCTTCTACCATTTTCCTCTTAGGATAGACTCTTCCAATTTCTGGGTTAGCTTCAACCAATTCTCCTTCTCCTAATTTGAGCTTTGTCCTAGTTAGCATTCAACAACAAAATCCAGCAAAAGCTTGTCTAACCTTGGAAACCTAGAGCTCTGATACCACTTGATCTGAAATTGATCTAAGACAATTAATAAGGTATTATAGACTCATGTGCATGGATGTGTCTATGTTATTTTATGCAATGGATCGATAAGATTGCGAAATACACAGACACTGAAGCAGTTAAAGAAAACACAACAGATAAACATATAGACACAACAAGTTTAATAAGGAGTTCACCCAATACTCTTGGGCTACGTCTCCTGGTCCAGCCTTCAGTGGTGGCCTCTCTATTATGTTTTCAAAGCAGAGGTTTTTTACAATAGTGAGCTCAATTTGAGTCTCACTCAACAGATACAATTTAGCAAGACTATACTTGGATCCCCCAACTCTCTGGAGTACACAGACTCTCCTTACTGACTCTTGACCTCTACTGGTCACAATGGTATGAGTCTAATCTGAGACTCAATACATGACAGGCATATACAGAGGAATTCACTTGAACCTCTCAAGCCTTCTCTAGAGTACACAGACTCTCTGACTCTCTCTGTCTTTGTCTTGACTCTGGCTCGATGTTGCCCTTGCTTCTGTAGGTCAGCTCGACTTCTTCTCTCTATTCTCGGCTCTTAGCTTTCTACTCTAACTTACTGCTTGCTTCTCTCTCTATCAGTTCGTGGCTTTAAAGCCAATCTGCTTTCTGACTGTTTGTTTCCACTTCCTGGCTTTCCAGTTCCCCTACCTCTGTCCATTCGAATTCCTCTGTCCTGCGCCATCAACCACTTTATAATGTCTCATAGGGAGGTGGCCACCTATTTCATAACGGATGAGTGTCAGTTCTCTTAGACATACTTGAAATGACCATTTTTACCATTAGCTCCAAGATGTAGGTTTTAACCTCGTACAGAAATTACCTGCATACGAATTCTAAAACACAGAAAATTAAACAATGCGAGAGCATAACACATAAAACACATATACATAGAGCTTTTCCCACTACCAAAACCAGCACTACCAGCTTGATTTTTCATTATGTTCCTTTCAATGTTACAATACATATTTATACATGCCGAAGCATCTAATACCATGGACCGAAAACCATGGCATCTAATACCATGGACTAAAAAACCATTGCATCCAAAAAACATGTGCGAAAATCATGCACAAAACCATAGATGGGTTCACCCAACCTAACATAGTGTCCAAAACCAAAATTTTCCGGGGCACTGCCCCGGACCCCATAAAGTGGGGTTACGGGTGCCCTTCAAAACCCCTGTTAACTACGTGGAAAGAATATAACACGACCCAACATTCTCCCACTTGTTGTTTTCTTTCCACAGGGGGCCACAAGAGAGCTTAGTCATTTTCCTAGCCCTGAAATGCCCATTGTCTCTCTACACCAAGAGAACTTCTCAGAGCTCATAGATTTTGTTAATGCATCTGTAGTATTCTTCAAAGTGTCCCACCTTTACCAGTAACACCTTTTTTTCTTCTATCATATCCCTCGCAAAGTGATACTAAACATCAATGTGCTTTGTCTTTGAATGATATGCAGAGTTCTTTGCCAAGAAAATTGCACTTTGGCTGTCATAGTCTATCCTTATAGCTTCCTGTACTAACCCCATAATTGAACACAATCTCTACAACTAAACTGCTTCCTTGCTTGCATGAGTGGCTACCATGCATTCTTCCTCTGTAGTTGATAGTGCCACTATAGATTGTTTCTTACTCATCCAACTGACTGCACCTCCAAATAGGTTAAACACATACCCACTTGTAGATCTTCTCTGATCCAGACCTCCAGCCCAGTCTGCATCAACAAAGCCATGAATATCCAACACTCTGTCCAATCCTGGTCTTCCTTGGTAGCACATACCATAATCGCTAGTGCCACGCAAATACCTGAAGACCCGCTTCACTGTTGTCCAATGCTCCTTTCCTAGTTTTGACATAAACCTGCTCAATACTCCCACTGCATGTGCAATGTCTAGTGTAGTACAGACCATTGCATGCATCAAGCTACCGACTGCACTTGCATATGGAACATGGGACATGTCCTCTTCCTCTTCTTGTGTCTTGGGAAATTGTTCAGTAGATAACCTCACACCTACAGGAATAGGAACCTTCACCAGTTTACTATCCTGCATATTAAACCTTTGCAGTATTGTCTCGACATACTTCCTATGGTTTAACGAGAGCTTCCTCTTTGCCTAATCTCTTTTAGTTTCCATGCCCAAAATATAGTTTACAGCACCAAGATCTTTCATGTCGAATTTGGAGTACAATTGGGTCTTCAAATCTTGGATAATTTCTTTTTCATTTCCAACCAGCAACATATCATCCACATACAAGACCAGATTAATAACACAGTCATCAATTAATTTAAAATACACACAGTGATATGCTTTGCTTCTGGTGAAGCCAACTCCCCATATAAATGTATCAAATTTCTGATACCACATCCTTGGTGACTGTTTTAACCCATATAGAGACTTCTTTAACTTGCATACCAGTTCTTTCTTACCCTTCGCTGCAAAGCCTTCAGGTGCTTCATGTAGATTTTCTCTTCTAGATCCCCGTGAAGAAATGTTGTCTTCACATCCATCTGTTCTACCTCAAAATCAAAAGCAACAACAACAGATAAAAGTAATCTAATAGAAGTTACCTTGGCATTAGGAGAAAAAATATCACCAAAATCAATTCTCGGCACCTGGGAATAACCTTTTGCTACCAACCAAGATTTGTATTTCTCCACTTTTCCTTCTGCATTTGTCTTCTTTTTGAACACCCATTTGCTGCCAATGGGTTTCCTTCCAGCCAGCAACTCCACCAGATCCCAAGCCTCATTTTTATGCAAAGATGCCATTTCATCAACCATAGCCTCTTTCCAAAGTTTTCCATCCTCTGAATCTACTGCTTCCTTCACAGTTCTAGGATCATCGTCAGTAATAGATAAAGCAAAATTTGAATAGAAAGTAGATGGACTATACCTTTCAGGCTACCTTCTTTCTCGAACTAATCTTCTCACAGCCGGAGTTTGTGGCTCTTCATCTTCTGATTCCTCCTCTGCTGTAGAGTCTGATTCTCCTCCTTTAGCTCAAACTCTATCTTCTCAGGTTCCTTTCATTGGACTTCATGTTTAATAACATCTTTCACCTCTCTGAACACCACATCTCGGCTGTACACAACCTTCTGTGTGACTGGGTTCCAAAGCTTATAACCTTTTAAACCATCCTTACACCCAATAAAGATGCACTATACATATTTACTATCCAACTTGGTCGTTTCTCCTTTGGAACATGTACATATGCATCACATCCAAATACCCTCAGATGTGAAAGAGAGGGTTTCTACCTCTTGTGGAGTCTTATCGTCCAATGCTGATGAAGGTGACCTGTTGACTAGGTAACATGCAGTATCCACCACCTCTGCCCAGAATTCCTATCCTAACCTGGCACCACTGAGCATGCTTCTTGCCCTTTCCATCAACGTCTTATTCATTCTTTTTGCAACTCCATTTTGCTGAGGTGTATATGGAGTAGTATTCTGCCATGCTATACCACACTTCTTACAAAATTATTCAAATTCCTTACTATAAAACTCTCCATTGTTATTTTTCCTCAGCACCTTTATCTTCTTCTCTGTCTGGTTTTCCACCAGAGCCTTAAATTCTTTAAACCTGTCAAAGACTTCAGATTTCTTCTTAAGGAAATATATCCATGTATTCCTTGAGAAGTCATCTATAAATGATACATATTACACAGACTTACCTAGTGATGGAACCTTCACATGTCCAAACACATCACTGTGCACAAGTTCTAATATCTGTTTCACCCTCTTACTACCAGAGGGGAAACTCACCTGATTCTGCTTCCCATATACACAATTTTCACAGAAATGAAAATCGAGAAAGTTATTACTCATACCTTCTATCATACCTTTACCATGAAGTATCCGAAGGCCCTTTTCTCCAATATGTCCAAGCCTTTAATGCCACAACATGGTCTTCTCTCCAGAGAGCACTAGATTTTCTGCTCCACTTTCAAGAACCACAAAACTATTGCACCCATCAATAACAGTGCTACCTTGCAGCTTGTACAGAGTTCCAATCTGAACTCCCTGCATCAATACCAGTGCTCCTCGAACCATCTTGCAAATATCCTTCTCGAACATTGTTTTTACGCCTGCATCATCTAGCTTGCTTACAGAAATTAGATTTCTGGCCAATGTAGGAATATGTAGAACACTCAAAAGTGTTCTAACCCTTCTACCTTGCAACTTCAACTTTATTTTTCCACGACCAATGATTATAGCCTTCCTGTCATCCCCCAAGAAGACATCACCACCATCATATTTCTCATACTCGTAGAACCACTCTCTATGGGGAGTGAAGTGAAAGGATGCACCTGAGTCAATCAAACATGCCTCATGATCTACATGTGTAGTTGAAGAAGCCAAGTACACATCCCCACCTTCATCTGAGGTGGTTTTCACCTCTGTAGAAGGAGCCTCTTCAGATCCCTTTCCTTTGTCAGGAGCTTTAGATTTACAGTCCCTTTTGTAGTGCCCTTCCTTTCCACATTTCCAGCACACCACCTTTATAGGTTTTCCTGGAGATTTAGATCTCCCTTTAGATTTAGATCTCCCACTCGATGACTTAGTTTTGTTTCTATTCTTGGTCTGCCCTCGTACAGACAAGGCATCACCATTTTGGCTCTCCATATTTTTTCGTCTAATCTCCTCTATTAGCAAGGATGAGACTATTTCATCAAAATTCAAGGCAATTGCATTACTACTTATTACAATAACCAGACTATCCCACGAATCTGGTAGAGAACACAACAAACTGATGCACTTATCTTCATCTGAAATTTTAATATCAATAGATGCTAACTGACTTACCATAGTATTAAATGCATTCAGATGCTCTGTCTCTGAGTCTCCATCTTTCATCCTCAGGTTATACAACTTTTTCTGTAGGAACAGTTTATTCACCAGAGACTTAGATTGGTACAAAGTCCCTAACTTGTCCCACAAAGCCTTCATCGTAGCTTCCCCTGATACATTCAACAATACTGAATCTGAGACACACAATCGTATTGTGCTCTTTGCCTTCTGATCCAACTTCTTCCATTCTTCATCGGACACTCCTGTTGGTTTAGTACCTGGATCTACCATAATCCACTAGTCTTTATCCACCAACAGATCCTCCATCTTGAGTTTCCACAACTCAAAACTCTGACCATTAAATTTCTCGATCTCTATCTTTCCACTGCTTGCCATTTTCTTTCACCACCAGAATCGATCTCGCAGATCTCCCACTGAACAGGGTCTACCACAGGCCCGAGCGAAACCCCTCAGCAACAAAGGCGTCCCCTTGAAGCCAAAACAGCTCTAATACCAAATGTAGGTTCTAACCCCTTACAGAAATTACCTGCATATGAATTCTAAAACATAGAAAAATAAACAATGCAAGAGCATAACACATAAAACACATATACATAGAGATTTTCCCACTGGATCCCAAAACAGGGACTACCAGCTTAATTTTTACTTTTATTTCTTTTAATGTTACAATACATATTTATACATGCCGAAGCATCCAATACCATGGACCGAAAACCATCACATCCAATACCATGGACCAAAAAACCATTACGTCCAAAAACCATGTGCGAAAATCATGCACAAAACCATAGGTGGGTCCGCCCAACCTAACATAGGGTCCAAAACCAAAATTTTCTGGGGCACTACCCAGAACCCATAAAGTGGGGTTACAGGTGCCCTTCAAACCCCCTGTTAACTATGTGGAAAGAATATAACACAACTCAACACAAGAATGCCTGCGAAACACGATCTTCTGCTAACGCATCGTCCATATCGGACTTCAAATCTTATACAACTCTGCCTGTTAACCTCGTCAAATCCAGTCATCCATCAAAATGCATCTTTGTCATTGATCTAGGGGCCTCAAACCCCACAGTCATCGTTCATATCGGGCGGCTAAGTCACGTGACATTTACCCATCCGATGTGAGTGGTTTTCCCTCTCCCCGCTGAGATGCATGGCAATCACTGTGTGGCATCGAGTAGAACTCGACCGAAACTACTTACTGCTTGAAGCCCCTCCGATATTTTACTAGTTTTTGTGGGACCATACTTCTGACAGAATTGGGATGATATCTGTTGCATTTTATGATTTTTCGAGTCCGGGTGCTTGCGGCCTTTCCTTCTTTGAGGGGTTTGCCCTATGATATGTGATTAGCGACTAATCACATATCAAAAACTACCCCCTTTTCTTGAACTGACCTCTGGATTTGCTAATTTGTGATAACGCACATTACCATGGGCCAACGGTCTGCGCGCTTGACCGATGGTCCTTATTGCTCCGTGCTGATCACCAATTGCAACTGTTACAAGGATAATTCTGATAAACTTGATCTTTATAAAACTTTGAAACTTTGGAGTGGTTTTTAAGGAGTTCATGAAAACTTAGAGAGTGTTCTAGGATCCAATTTGGATCAGCGACTAACCCGCTTCGAGGGTAAAAACGAGTCAAGATTTATCTTCCTTTCAATAGTATTCTTTGAGAATCTTCACCCTAGAAAAAGACCAAACATTCCCTCCACACCAAATCAGCCTCCTAGATCTTCAACCTCTTTCTAGCAGCACTTCCTTCCCAGTAACTTGAACTATGCAGTAGCTTCTTGCATTAGGAAACAACAAAAGTTGGATGACCTTGATCTCCCAAACTTGGGCACGAAACAAAGAGAGAGAGGCTCCAAAATTTTGATTTCTTTCTCCTCCTTAGACTTGACCCAACTCATAGTTGCTTTTTCTTCCTTAGACGCACTTTGCACTTCTCCAACTTCCTTAGGGATTTCGAACTAGCTTGAGATAAGATATTGCAAATGAATTCAACTTCCTTCTATTTATAGGCTCCAAGTGAGGTTGAATTGATGTTGTTAAGATGACTCTATCTCTTCTAGGATGACTTGGTGTGGAGGTTACATAAATTATATTTGACTCAATATTAAACCTTTTTACATGATTCAAAATCCCATGAAGGGTCTCTTTGACTGTACAATGACTCTATAAACTCAATATTAATTCTAGGAGTCCACAATGGGGACTTTGACTAGTAAAATGATGACCCAAGCATGAAACACATGCTTTAATAAGTCATTGATACAATAATAAAAATTAATTTCTTTATTCTTTTAACAAGTAAATTTTATGATGACTCAAATACATTTATGAAGACTAGACCTAGTTACATTTCCAACACTCCCTCTTAACTAGGGAGGTATTCATAATATACAAATACAATGGAAGATCTCAAACTATATGAACAATGAAGAGCTTTAGGCACCACAATGCCATGGACTATCTTCCTGACCAGGGAAACCTATCCATTGGTCTCTCATCAATTGAGGCACTGCAATGCCACAAACTAGATTCCTGACTAGGGAAATATATTCAAGTGGGAATAAGGTGGACTCAAGCTTTCAACCTCTCTAGGTACCATCAGGCTTACTTGCTAACCACCAATCCAAGGACCCAGGTGCGTATCGATGGTCAGAGCTCTATGATGCATGCCACCTTCCCTACTTTGGGACCTAGACATCAACACAAAGTGTCAGCCATATGTCCTCCCAGGAAATGCTTCACTCGTAAAGCCTCATCAATTGTCTTCCAATTTCTTATCATCAATACAATCAACAATATCTACTAAACCAAGCGGGCTCAGATATTCAAACTTCTTATTAGGAAGAACCTTTGTTAGTATGTCTTCTACCTGTTCATCTGTCGAGACATAGTCCAATTTCACGATCCCATACTGCACTAGGTTCCTAATAAAGTTGAACTTATTGTTGATGTGTTCCATTCTATCATGAGACACAGGATCTCCAGAAATCTTAATACAAATTTTATTGTCACAATTAATCATAGTAGGACCCAAACACTTATCGAAACAAACTATCATATGATTCGTTAATCAAATAACCTCCTTTCCTACTTCACATGCAACCACATATTCTGCTTCAGCACTACTTAAAGAAATGGTATCTTTCTTCCTACTCATCCATGAGATCATAGTAGCTCCGAGACTAAAACATCCTCTGATAGTGCTCCTTCCATTGCAATCACTCCCACCCTAATTAGAATCTATGAAGCCAATTAGCTTGACTTCCTTAATATCATACTTTAGGCAGTGATGTATAGTGCCAGGAAGATACCTCAATATATGTTTGGAAGCTATCCAATGAAAATGAAGAGGCTCCAACTATAAATGACTAAGAATGTTTACTCTAAAACATATATCTAGCCTAGTATTTAACAGATACATTAGGGAACCCACCAGCTGTTAATAGGAGGTAGGATCCATGAGACTAGAGTGAGAGTCCCTCAATGTCTTGAGATTGGTGATCATAGGAGTAGCCATCGATTTGGAATCCATCATCCCAAATTTCTGCAACAACTTGATGATGTACTTTCCTTGCCCCAAATATATCTCCTCATGTCTCTTCTATTCTTCTAGACCCAAGTAATAGTGCATCAATCCTAAATCCTTCATTACAAATTCAGCTTCCAACATCTTCTTACATTCTTGAATTGTTTTCTCCACACCTATGATGAATATATCATCCACATATAGTATAATAATGATGGGCTCATTATTCACGACCTAAATGTAGAGTTCCAGATCAACAAAGCTCTTCTCGAACCCAATTCTAGGTAGATATGTATCCATCCTTGCATACCATGCCCTAGGTGCTTGCTTTAAACCATACAGGGCCTTGTTTAGTCTAAAAACATGAGAGTCCCTTTTATTAACTTCAAATTCTTCGGGTTTCTCAATATACACTTCCTCATAAATGCTCCCATTTAGAAATGTTGTCTTCACATCCATTTGATGGTTATTCCAACCCATTATAGTAACCAATGAAACCAAATATCTAATGGTAGTGTACCTTGTTTTGGGAGCAAAGGTTTCTCCATAATCAATGCCTTCCTTTTGAGAGAAACCCTTTGAAATGAATCTTGCTTTGTACTTGTCTATACTTCCATCAACGACATGTTTGATCTTATAGATCCATTTGGAGGTGAAAACCGATTTTCACTAGGTATAGGAACGATTTCCAAAACCCCATTCTTCATGATGGGTTGACATTCTTCCTGCATTGCTTTCTTCCAAACCTATTTATGAGAAACTTCTTTGAACGTAGATGGTTTAACTTCAACTAACTTTGTCATATATGTAGCATAACCACAATATCCTTTTAGTTTCTTACTTTCCCTGGAGGTTCCTTTTGCAACTTCATGTCCTTCAGCATCTTCTAATGTAGCTTTTAACCAATTTGGCCTTTTCCTTATGGTTGGAATGACCACCGATTGAATAGGCTCACTTGGTCCTTCTTATTATTATTGATTTGTAGTAGAGTTTTCATGAATCACTTCTTCTTCTTCAAATATAGGAACTTCTTCATCGTTAGAATCAATAGGAATATCCTTTTATTTCTTGTATGCTTTATTTTCATCAAATACGAAATCCCTTCTTACTTCAATATGTATTCCTTTCTTAATGTAGATTTTATATTATTTTGAGGAGAGACTATATCCAACAAATATTCCCTCGATACTTGTAGAGTCCAACTTCTTTCACTTGTCCTTTGGAACATGGATGTATGCTAGACTTTCAAATATTTAGAGATGATACACACTAAGCTTCTTTCCTGTGAATACTTATTCAGGTGTTGTAATATTAATACCTTTATGAGGACCTCTATTTTGAATGTACACAACCGCCATTATTGCTTATCCCCATAAGAATTTTTGTAGGTCTTGATCAAGGAGCATAGTTCGAATGGCTTCTTCAATTGACCTATTATTCCTTTAGGCCAATCCATTTTGTTCAGGATAATAGGGAAATAATGAGCTCCCTCTTAATATCATCTTCCTTACAATATGCAATCAATTCCTTAGAAGTGTATTCCCCACCATTGTCAAACCTTAGAGTTTTATCTTTCTTTCGGTTAGGGTTTCCACTTTGGACCTAAACTCTTTGAACTTATAAAATACTCATCTTTTGTTTTGAGAAGGTAGAGCCATGTATTTCTAGAATGGTCATCAACGAATGTTACATAGTAGATATGACCTACAATTGATTTGTCAGACATGGGCCCACACATGTTAGAATGGATGAGGTCTAATGTCACTTTAACCTAGTTTCGCTATTTAGAAATGGATTTCTTATATTTTTTTTTCCCAAAGAGCATCCCTTGCACACACCTTCATGATCTAACTTCATATCGGGGATTCCATGAACCAATTGGCTAAGAGTAGGGATGAACTTATAATGTATATGTCCATACCTCCTATACCATATCTCAATGGGATTTGTTTCCATACGAACTAAGGCTTGAGGAGGTGGTGTAATGACTCTATAAAGGCTTCCTTCACGAACTCCAATAACCCTAGATTTATAAATGCTAGAGCGTTTTCCCCAAACCAATACTTTTCCATCAACAAAAGTAACTCTTTCCCCTTTATCTTCTAAAAAATAAATAGAAAGAAAATTATTTTTCAAACCTAGAATAGATAGAATGTTATTTAGGTGTAGCTTTGATCCATTTTCTAGCTTCAACAATGTTGATCCTAGGCCTCTAACAACATAAATTTTGTTGTCACCCAATTCCACTACATGAGAAGATGTCTCCTTTGATAGTGTATGAATTTTTTTAATTTCTCATATCATGTCTCTTGATGCTCCACTATTAATTATCCATGCATTGTCATCATTAAGAGAACCTATAAGAGCAGCCAAGAATCCTTGACTTTGACCTTGTTGAATAAGTAATAGATTAGCTGATTGATCCAACTTCCAGCAGTGTTCATACCCATTATTATGTAGTTCATCAAAGAGGGAGAATCCATGCCAACAAAGTGATATTCAACTTTTCCTGATCTTAGCTTCGATACCATGTTGGAAAATCAATGCAGATAGATTAGGGTTTGATTCTCCTTACTTTATAATTACTTGTGACTTATGTTGGCTTCTTTTACTTATTTATTATCTTATATTTCATCAAGAAATTATCATATTATGTGTGTATGAATATAAAAAAATAGGAGACACGAGATGTAGGAACTATGTTAGGGAAAAACCCCCTTTGAGGGGAAAACCCAGTAAAAAATTATCTTCCTTTCAATAATATTCTTTGAGACTCTTCACCCTAGACAAATACCAAAACTCTCCCCCACACCAAGTCATCCTCCCAGATCTTTGAGCTCTTTCCAACATCACTTCCTTCCTAGAAACTTTGACTATGCAACAGCTTCCGACATGAGGAAGCATTAAAGCTTGGAATACTTTGATCTCCAAAACTAGGGCATGAAACAGAGATAGAGGCTCCAAAATTTTGATTTTCTTCTTCTCCTAATACTTGACCCATCTCGCACTTCTTTTTGCTTCCTTAGACCCACTTCACACTTCTCGAGCTTTCTTATGGATATCTAACTAGCTTGAGATGAGATTCTCCAAATGAATTCGACTTCCTTCTATTTAAGGGCTCCTAGTGAGGTCGAATTGATGACCTTAGGCTGAATTGACCTCTTCTAGGCTGACTTGGTGTGGAGGTTACGTCAATTATATTAGACTGAATAGTAAACCTTTTTACATGATTTGAAAGCCCAAGAAGGGTCTCTTTGAATGTATAATGACTCTATAAACTCAATATTAATCCTAGGAGTCCACAATGGAGACTTTAACTAATATAATGATGACCCAATCATGAAACACATGCTTTAATAAGTCATTGATACAATAATAAAAATTATTTTATGTATTCTTTTGACAAGTACATTTTATGATTACTAAAATACATTTATGAAGACCGAACTTAGTTACATTTTCCAACACAAAAGAGATTATGGTCATCAAATATATATCAATAAGGATTTTCATGCCTTCAAGAACATCCATCTCTAAGCCCCGAACACTGTGCTTCTTCCAGAATCCAATTTGGACCAATAATAACCATTTAAAACCATATAATAAAATTAATTATTAGATAAATTTCCTCTTTCAATGTGCATTAGAAAAAAATATCATATTTGAGTGCTAGTGCTATAGAATGCATGTCACTCATTGGTTAAACATTTGACATAATGACTCAATAATAAAAAATAATCTAACATGGTTACCGCTGAGACTCGAACCATGATCTTAGCTAATCTAGTACCAATGCCCAACCAACTGAGTTGCATGATGAACCTTGTAAACTTATGCTTTCAATGTTGTAATGAATTTGACTTTGAACTGGTGTGAGGGTGTGGACCCACCTTACGTACCAAATTATGTTACATCATCCCTTACCTTGGTTCGACATGTTGGGGGTTGTGTGACAACATATACCCTTCAAGAATGTTGACAACATGGAACAAATTAAACTCAGCTATGTGTCACACCTAGGCCACATAATAGTTACAAACTGAACCAAGGCTTAACCTAAGGTCAATTATTAATCCTTTGACTTTCAATGTGTTGTCCCCTGTGACTTGGATTTGACTTGGGCCAATCAGATTGGACTCCCTCGATATTGGTAAATCCTCCCTGATACCTCTCGATTGGTCATCAAAGTGAGACAATGCCCAACTGGGCTCAATTGTAGAACATGAATGATTCCCCTCAGCAAATAGTTATTTATCCTCTGGGTTTGAATGAATAGTGTGAATAGAGAATAAGGCCCCTCTGAGCTCAGGTGAGTACCATGTATTTAGAACAAAGGCCCCTTTGGGCTTAGGTGAATAAAATAACTAAGAATAAATGACCCTTTAGGCTTGGGAAAATACAATGTACTAAGAACAAGGCCCCTATAGGATTGAATGATAATAGTGACTAGAAAACGTGGCACCTATAGGCTTCGAATGAATACTATGACTAGAGACTATGTCCCCTTTGGGCTCAGGTAACAATCAAGATATATCATCAAATTTACTTTAAACAAATATTGTGAACAAAGAACATGACCCCTATAGGTTCAAAAAGAAACTATGATAAGAGAATAAGAACCCTTTAGGCTTAAAAGAATACTAAGACCAATGAACACAGGCCCTTCGGGCTTAATCAATAAACAATGGAAATTATCTCAACTCAAACTTATGTTTTCAACCAAGTACCATATATTCTCACCAATTGACCATAAACTCAGAGCTAATCATTTACTATAATAATTTATCATTAATTTGTTAATGAGAAGATAGTGTTCACTCACATATATTTTTCCATGTGGAATCAAAGGCTAGGAGGATTGACCATAGAACTAGGGCTCAATCAATTGTTAACCATGTTGACGCAAGATGATTTATCCTTTACACCATGTGACATGATTCAATGGGGGGTCCATGGCTATTTGTGTGATGATGGTAGTGCAACATCATCATGTCACATGGCAGCCCAAGAGAGGTGCCTCGTGTCACCCATATTCTTTTGTTGACCAATCAAAATGCCTCAACTTTTCTTGCCACATGGAAATGCCAAGTGGCATAATGTTACCATGATGACATAAAATCCTTCAATTAACTTTCACCATGCATCATATCTTAACTGGATTTCCACTGTTAAATCAAATTGTGTAATGTGTCACAATGTGGTCGGACAATATGGAGGGGCCACTTTTGGATAATTGGTGGGAAAGTCTAGAAATAATCCATCATTGATTCTGTTATAGATTTCCCTGATCAGTTAGATTAAGTAAATTTTCTTGATGTTTAACTGGTTAAACATCATGAATGTAGGGACTTCATCGATCATTTACTCAATTTTTGAATGGTGGATTTGTTCCAAATTTGTGACCCTTTTAAGATATTGAAAATGTGGGGTTTTCTCTATAGTATTGAACCCATGATTAATATTGGATTTTTTGAGTGGAATATATCATTGGGAAGTTATTGATGAGACCTACACAAACATGCTATTGTATAAGAATTATGACATCATAACCATGTCAAAAACTTAATAAAATTCAACTTATTTGATCTTTACTTGATAAGAGCATGTAGGGAATTTTACCACCACATTATTGCCTTTAACTTACAAATGATATTTTTGTCTAAGATATTCCCTTTGACATCAATGCCACTTTTTTCCTTCAATGAAAACATTATTTACAACAATCCCCCCTTCTTTTAGTGATGGAAACACCTCTATATATCGATTATCATTGATGCCACTTAGTCAAACAAAAACTCCTCCTATTATGGTGTTAAGGCCTCAAGACTCCCCCTATGTGATTGTGAAGATGATTCCCTGCTTTCTTTCCTTCCTTTTGTCAATGCCTACATTCTTTCCAAACTTCCTACACTATGTATTAATTTCTTCATTCTCTCCCCTTTTGACATCGATGAAAAAGGGTCATTAAGGTCTACTACCATACTTATGTGTGAATCTGATCCTATGGGGTCATCTTGTATGCCATCTCTACATATTTCACCAAAATTCTTTGCGATCATGCTGCCAATTATTATTGAAATGTTCTTATTCCTATAAGATATTTTGAACCTAACAGAACAATGTTACCTTTCTATTACCATATAATAATGTTTCCATTTTGATAGAATATCCCCCTGAGATCATATTCTTTCATGTAAACCTGGTCAAAGTATCATGCTACTAGAACTATTCGTGTACTTTCAAAGTCTCCCACTATAATCATACTACCAATCACATGGAAAAATGTCTACCCATAAGACCGATTCTCAATGCTGCTATACATCTTCCTCTACACTTGATAAAGCATGCCTTCCATCAACCTTACTTCTCATATTGACAAAATTTTTCCCTGTCACTATCTATTGTTGATCCCAAAGTGTTCATTCTCCCTGCATACAATTTCTTCTTCAAAATTTGATTATCTATGAGAAGTTAGATCTAATCAAGGTCCTACTTTACCTCTTCTCCATCTTGTAGAATTATTCCTTGTATTCATGGGAAGTACCTCATTTTTGTACCATCTCCAGTTGAGTCTAGAGCCTTGTGTTGTATGACCTTCATTGTGATATATGTAACATTAAACATTTGTCTTCAATAATTATGGAAATGATTGAGGAAATATCCTAATTTGATCCACAAGCCTCCAGCTGATCATTTCCTTTTTATCTCACAACATCATAGATTTTGTAATCATGTGCTTTGTGGCCAAACTTTCTGCATGAGAAACAATAACCAATAAACTTATTTGATACCTAGGAGGATGGGGAGATCTTGTCCTTATAGAGTTACTCCTTGAATTATCCATGCTCATTTTTTTATTTCCAACACTTTCCATCATCTCTTGTTGATGCTTTGTGAGGATTCTTTGTGAGGAGCCATATTCATTTGTTGATTTTCAACACTTACTTCATTTCTACTTGTGGGTCCTTTGTAAGGATTTCTTGTCATAAGAGATCCTCTCTTTTCATTTTTTCTTCTTAAACTCGACTCCCTTTTGGAATTCTCCTAAGAGTCATTGAAATGAACATGCTTATCCTGATTCATTACTTGTTTTGGATCATCAAGAGAGTTGCTTCGAGATGTAATGTATGTCTAGTCGAGCCTTTTTGGAGAGCCATTTCTTTGGGGTGCCTTGTAACTTTCCTAATAGCCAAGATCTGTTTTAATGAGAGGAGACCTATGCATGTTAAGAATGTGATCTAGTGATTCAATACCTTTGTAAAACCTTGATTTGAGCTATTGCAATTATTATCTCAAGAGAACAACTTCTTCCTCTAGTATTTCACAAATTTGTTCTTTCTCATTTAGTTGTTTAGATAGAATTTCCTTTATCCTCTTTTCTTCTTCCAAATTGACTTTGAAAGCAAGAATTGTGTCTTCATTTAGGATTTTGTCTTGAATTTATTGCATCAGTTAAACTTCCTTCTTTCTATGGATATTTATTTCCTTTAATGCACTTATAATTTCTCCCTCATACTATATTTATACTATAAGTTTTCCAATCTCAACAGTAAATAATATTTTACACCTTTTTCATTGATCACACTTTCATTGCTTTCATTGTCACTTTTCTCTTTTGAGTAGAAATTCTTCTTATTACTACCTTGCTTCTTCTTTTAATGATTGGAATTGAATATTGACTCTTCATCACTATCATTAATCTCATCATAAGGAAATTTAGATGCATAATGACCTATATTCTCACATTCAAAGAATTTTAAAGGAATATTACATTTGAACTTGTCGGTTCTTCTTTTTAACTTTAGATAAACTTGGCTTATTCTTCATCAAACTTAGAGCATGTCTAATATTCTTTCTTTTTCTCTTCTTTTATTGTTTCCTTGACTCCTAGTTTTTATTCTTTTATTATTACCTCATATTTTGAGAGAGTTCCATGAAGCATATCCATGGTCATCTTGTCTATTTTTGACAATTCTTTAAGGGCTAATAATTCGGCATTAAATCTTAATGGAAGGGATCTTAAAATATTTCAAACAATGAAGCTATCCTTGACTTTTTCACCTAGACCTACAATGGAGTTGACAATATTGTCTACTCCAAGAAAATGTGAAGCAATATCCTCATCATCTTCCATATTCAATTTCGAATTGGCCCCTAAGAGCTTGAAGTATGACTTATCTAACTTTTGTATCCCCTTCATAATAAGTTTGGAGCTTCTTCCATACCTCATGAGCTAATATAAACTACATCACTTTAGAAAATTCTAAATATTATAATGACTTAAGATAGCATGTTTTACTTCAACATTAGATGTGTAGAGTTCCTTATCTACAACATCTATTGGAATAGAATTAGGGACTTTATATTTCGTCTCCACAATTTCCCAAAATTCTACTCCCGAGGAGATGAGATGGGTCTCCATTCTTATCCTCCAAAACACAGTTGAATCCATCAAACCTAGGTGGCTTTATCACTTCTCTAAGTGTGGCCTTCTTTCCTTGAACTCAACCTTCCAATAATTAGTGATTCTTGAAGGCAACCTTCTCTTATACTAGTTGTTGGACAAAATATCACACTCGGTGGGGGTGAATCATTGTGAGAGAAATTTAACCATTTCCCAAATTTTCATCAATGAACGTTTATGTACTAATGCATAATAACCATTTCTAAAATATCAATAAAAAAAACAACGCATCATGAATCTATCATCACATCAATAAGACATCAAGAAGCTGCCACATCAACAAAAAGAGACACAAGTTTTTATGTGGAAAACCATATGTGAGAAAATCGTAAATTCTTCAATTCCTTACATAGATTTGTAAACTCTGACTTACTGGAGGAACCCACCCCCAATATATAAAAATTACTACTTGTGGTAGGATATAACTTGATTGAGGCACCAACCTCAAAAACTTTCAAGCAACAACTAATTGTAGCTTACAACCTGATTGAGGCATCAACCTTGATAATGAGCAAGCTCCAACTTACTCAGTGCAACAACCTAATTGAGGACCCAACTTATGTGGAGGCACCCATCTCCTTCTTCAACTCCTTGTGGACCTTTTTTCAAAATATTTAAAACTAGGTCCACCTACTCTTCAGATAATATATGTCTTCAAAGAAAATAACCCATTGTTATCACACTACTATCTTCCAACTAGTTCATCAATATAGTCACAAAAAATCCTTTTTGGAATGTATTCTCACCATATATCAAACCACTGCAACCTCCTCATAGATCATCAAAATAATGAAAAAGTGATTCTTCTTGTTGGCTTGAGGGGGCCTGACCCAGGTTCAGCATTAGTTAGCCAAACAAATTCCTACACTACTAGCCCTTTCAGCATCAGCCCGCGGAGTGCAAACTGAAGTCTCACCTGAAGCAGTATGGGGGGATGCTGGAACCAAGTTTCCGCACCCTTGAGATGGTTGTGATGTTGGTTTATTCTAGCTAGACCTACCTTCGCGTAGTTTTCTTAACCTTCTATCCCACCCTTTAGTACCTTCACGAAAGGGTACAATCAGTTTTCGCATAGCCCTAACCTAGGGCTGATATAATTTCGCGCTACTAGGGTAGCGAACTGTGATATTTCCCAAACCAAGCTAAGTGTCTTACTTATCTTATTAACAAATCTTAGTTAGCTTCACGTAAACAGATGTTCTTACTTGCATTCACTTAACCAACACAATTACATATATTCACGCATCATATAAGAATTATAAGTGAAATTCATACCCAACGTAACCAGATGCATATACCAGAAATAAAGACACCGAAATTGTAGAATACTTCTCTTATTTATAATTCCAAATAATTACAGACTCGACCCGACATGCGCACTCAACTGCAGGGGTCCACGCACTCAATTGCAGACTTCTAGGCCTTTGTACACTCAGCTGCAGAGCCTCCACCTACACTACAACCCAAGCTTAGACTTCTACTTCAGAGCTATCTCTCTTACATGTTTGATATTTCTTGATTGGTCCCTTTTTCAGTTGATTCTTCTAACTACTTAGAGCTTAGCTTTATTTATACAATCCCATGGTTCGAGGACCATGGGTAGATCTTCTACAGCTGAAATTACATTTCCAAAATAAGGGCAGACAACCCTATGACTCTCTTAACATCTACGCGCTCCGCGACCACAAAATACGGAGTCTTTACACTTGGATTACAAAATCTGACCAAAATATGGGCTTTTAGCCCCAAAACTACCCTTGGGGGATCCCGCGCCCAATAGGCCCCCAACACAAACATCATGACTCACCCTCGAGTCACTCTGTAGGTGTGGAGATCTTAGCGCAAAGAACTCCCAGCTCTGTTTGGATAACTGCAACCTTAGCAACGCACTGATCGATCGTCTGCTGGACTTCTTCCACTCGCTGCTCGGTGATTGTCATTGAACTACTGCCCTGAATCTTCTACTGAGTTGCCTGCAGTTGCACGAGCTTTCCTTCAATGGAGGTTGTGATCTTATATGCCTTGTCTATCCATCGTTGTAGGAACACTTTTAAGATCACTTCTTTGTGCCAAGCAAACTATACCTGTTCCTTGAGCACCTTTGCCTCCTACATTCGTGCTAGCCTCTGTGTAAGGGAGACTTTCTGCGTGGTCCCTTTGACCTCGTCATACCTTTGTTGTAGCTCGCATGCCTCTGTCTCTAGATGATCTACATTCGGTTCCTCCTTCATGGTGGTTAGGATCTCAAATTACTATTCAAAAAGTTGCATGCAGTCTGCCATTACATTGTTAACCACTACTATTATTGTTGTAATAGTGGTGGTACGATGTTCCCTGAATTTCGGTGGAGTTGAAGGTTAAGCCCGCAACTACAATTCTATGATCTATAGGTTCAGATCCAACTGAACTCGAGCAATATTTGTTCGAGCTTCGTGCACACCTATAGCTAACTTGTGGATGCACGCCTCTACCATCTTCTGCTTGAATGTCCAACTCTTGGACCTTTCAGAAGGCTTCATCCACTACCTGCATTATTTTCTTATTATGCTTCACTGCCTCGTTGTGCTGGAAGCCCAAATGCTCGATGATGATGTGCTGCTCGCTCATCACCTGTAGAGCGTGACTCTCTCGGGCCCTGAGTTTTGAAGTGACTCCATCCTGCAAGAGCTAGAGCGTCACTTGAGGGAGCGCGGCCATATTCAATCCTACCACTTTCAAACTGATGACCATTGGCCTATCAGCCTCATTCTCTATAGTGAGTGCCCCATTCGGGAGCACTATCGTGTTGGTCACCCTTGTGCACAACATCTCCTTGACAACTAAAGTGTCGATCGCGAGGCTAGTGGACACTATGCCATCCTCTGGACTGCGAACTTGCAACTCCTGTAGCTTTGTCCAGGGAGCCCCCAATACCAACTGCTACTCCTCTTCGAACTGTTGGAGGGCCTTTGTGGTGACATCCCTCAGCGTTGCTCCATTATCATGCAAATCCCCCTTAGTGAGGGTGATTGGGTCGAACGATGTCTTTGATGCCTTGGTTTTCTTTCATGGTACTTCCTTCTCTCGCGGTCGTAGATGCTTGAGTTGGATGGGCATTGTCTACAGGTCCACGCCACCTTTTTCTGTCTTTGTTTATGCTTTAGTCCCAGACAAAGGTGATTTCTATCCTTTGCACTCTTCTCCTCCTGTTTTCTATTGTTCCATCAATTTCGCAGCGTCACACGCTGCTTAGGCCTTAGCCTCTACTTCCTCCTTTCTATGCTTCTTAGCCAACTGTGCCATTCAGAGCTTTGTTTCTTCCTTCTTATGTTGCGCAACAGATTTGTCTACTTCTACTGTGGAGCCTGCTGGAGTGCGCCACTCTAGCGGCCAAGACTCAAGGACTACAAAAATAACATCATCAGTTTCCAGATATGGTAGGTTATGCCATGTGTTCATAGGGTCCTTCTGCGCCATGATAAAGACATGGTGGAAATCCACTTTGAACTCTGCAAAGCTTTTCAAACTAGCGTACACTTTGGGTGACAACTGCAGCTTGCGATTGATCCCCATCCGGATATTCATCTCCATCAAGATCCAAAATATATTGCTTTCTTTTATACACTACATGTCCTTGGTTGCCCACAGTGAAGCATACTTCATTGCCTCTGGAAGGTCTGACACGATCAAATGGAATTAGATATCTTCTGGCAGCTCCCATGCCACTAGTACGATCGAGAGTAAAAGACACTCGTAGTGGAATGTCTTGCCCTGCTCCTATGCCTCGCAATAGTTCTCAAGAAATTCACTGCATAGATATTTTGTCTAGTTGAACTAGACTCCTTCAGCGCATTGGGCCACTAGTGCAATCACAGGCATGGGCACCTCATCTGCACAACACTTTCACATCACCTTCCCCGCTCAAATTTGTGTTGCGACCTTGACTACAGGGTTGTTAATGCTGGAGATGGCATGTCCCCACTTCTTCTTCTCCAACTTGAACTTCTTCTTCATCACTTCCACGAGGGCCAACTCGCCACCTTTTCCTTTTGATATATTGGCTGGATCCTCCCCTGAGTAAGGCAGCCGTGTGATTCGATGAATCAAGTGATCTGTGATAGGAATGGGCTCGTTTAGCCACAAATGTCCATCATGCACCAATTAGAGCAGTTGCCTAATCATGAAAAAGCTCACTGGGGCGTGGTGGTAATGCGGAATCTAGAGCAGGTTTAGCAACAGGACTTTCTTGACACCCTTGAGCCATGTGTGTGGCTCCAATTCGATCATTCCAGCCATCACATCAATCCGTCGGTGCATTAGCTACTTAGTCGCTAAATGTGGGAATTTCGCATGATCCGCAAGGTCCCAATCTTCAAACTTCAGTACAGGAACTCGCCCTAAGTGCGGCCCCTCAAAAACAATATCATCTGGGAGCAATGGAGTTTTTAGGTAACTCTTGCTCTCGTCTATGTCCTTTGGTACCTTGGCTTTGCCTTTCTGCGGAGGAACATATTCGGGTAACCTAGTAATAGGGTCTGCACCCTAGGTTTCAACTTCCATTTCCACATCCTCCTCATTCACCAGGATTTCTTCAGATTCTTCCTCATCGGCCTCCAGATTAATGGCCTTCCCCTTTTCTTGCAAGGTGAGCTTGGTCCTCTGTGGGTTTCTTGGTGAGACACGCACTAGGATCATAGTCTGCTTATCTTTCTCTAGTCTTAGTGTTCTAAGGGATTTAGGGACTTCAAATATTGCTCTGGTGTTCTCTGGGGCTTCTACTACCACAATTTCCTACATGGCTTCCTCGAGTGTTGACATCATTCTAGTAAGGATTTCTTGTGTCTCCTTCGGCAATGTTTCAAACATTGAACTTATTCTCAAAGCCTCAAAATTCGTAAGGTCCATACACACTTGATAGCACAAAAACTGAATTTTCAAAATGCTAAGTGTTTTTCGATGACCGCCAGTTGTGATTTATAGGGATTTTTGAATTCAAATTCGATTGTTCCCCCCACATTCTGCCCATTAATGCTATATTGGCGGAATATTTTCAAGAATCTAAGCCATAAAGTTCACCTTAAATACCTACCACGCGCTACATTTGGCCTCAAACCGACCATCAAATCATGAATAGTGACTTTAATGGTCACTTTCCCGTGGACCTGCGCACTAGCAGAGCTATCTTCACGCTGTCGCGGACCCTATGACACTTCACTGCTTCGCACAATCCTGAAATCTCGTAGCTCCCCAACCCGAGCAGTGTAGTTTATAGTCTTGTGCCTCCTTTCAGCTACCTGGAGCGCTAGGACTGTGCTTCTATCACAGAGTCAGATGGCTAGGCCACCTATGTATGGCTTCAATTGACTGCCATTCACCTTTCCTGGGAAGGGATTTCCATTTAACTTAACTAGCTAGACCATGCCACCATTGGTAATCTCCTTAATAAAATAGGGCCCCAACCAATGCATTCTAAATTTCCCTGGAAATTTATCAAACTTACTGTCATACAATAACACCAAGTGATTCGCCTTAAAGGTGTGCAGCTTAATATGTCAGTCATGCCACACTTCTTCACGCTGCTTTTGGACCTACTGGTGAAATCCAACCAAAAATCTCTCTTCTTCAAGCTCATCCAACTACGCGAGCCTCTCTTCCAGGGCTCTGCGATCTGTCATACCTATGAGCACCACTATGTGCAGACTAGGCACGATGTATTTCATATCCATCATTGCTTCAACCCCGTATACTAGCCTAAAGAGTGTCTATCCCATTAACTTTTTGCATGTTGTTTGATAAGCCCATAATACTGTAGATATGCATAGGTGCCAATCACTTCGCTAGTCATTGCAAACCTTGGTTAGCACATTTTCAAGACCTTGTTAAACATCTCCACTATCTCATTAGCCTGTGGGTGATAAGGTGTGCTATTTTGGCTATACACCTAAAATTCCTCTGTTAGTGCACTAATCGTCTCATTCAATAAGTGTGTACCAAGATCACTCATCAAGATATTTGGACGTCCAAATCGCGTTGGTACATGCTCAAATAGGAACTTCACGGCAGTCGCACCCATGCAATCCTTCATCGGTTGTGCTTTTTCCCAATGAGTCAAGTACTCCATCACAGTGATAATGTACCTCATGCCTGTCTTTCCTTGAGTCTCAATAGGTCCTACAAAATCTATTGCCCACTTTTCGAAGGGTTGCAACATTATTTGTGGATTCAAAGGCATTTCATCTCTTCGTGATGGCCTGCCTATTCTTTGACATACATCACACGCCTTGCAATATGATTTTGAGTCTTGATGAAGGGTTGGCCACCACAACCCAATGTGTAGAATCTTCTACATGGTTTCTCTACCTGCGTAATGTCCTCCCGCGGTGCCCCATCCGCGTCCGCAAGGATGTTGCTTCATTCAAACTTAGGTAAATATGTTGGCAATATCTCATCAGTCCCCATCTTGTATAGATTCCTGGCAATGACAGAGAAATATACCGTGTGCACCACTAATTCCTTATTTTACTGGATAGAGTATCCTTCTGACATAGTTCCTATTATTAGGAAGTGTATTATATCCTCAAAATGTCCATCCATGACGCACATAGCAAAGAGTTGTGCGTCAAGTAACCCTTCCTCCAAATTAATGGGTTCCTCCCCTGTCTTGATGCATGACAAATGGTCTGGTCCCGTGTTCAATCATCTAGGCTTCACAACAACTTCAAAATCATACTCTTGGAACAATAAGAGCCATCTACAAATTGGCCCCCCAACAAAGGCTTATTGACCAAGTACTTTAGCGTGGAGTACAAGTGCACCCACTCAGGTTGGGGCTTTTCTCCATAAGCCTACGTTCATTTGGCCAGATGCACGTGAAAATCATTCAGCCCATCGTACTTGTCTATCAGTTGCATCTTAGGCTTCCCAAATCACTTTCGCATCATCCTCCTACATTTGCACCAATTATCGAAAATTCCCTTGTGCATACCCCACCATATTGGAGGCGTAGCGCACAGTGCCCAGTATAATGCCTAGAAGTGTTGCTTTTTGGGACCATCATAAATAGGAATATTTCTTACCTCTAATGACACACAGTGCAACAATCAGGTCATCATGTTGCAATTCATCTTAGTTACTTCGTGTAACCGATTCTGCCAGCGTTCTATTTCTTTGTCAAAGTCCGAAGTGTAGGAACTCTCAAAATCCCATGTAATCCGCCCATCCACGGTGGGATTCACCCAGTCTTGGTCTCGCGTTGTTATCTTATAGATTTAGTCTAGACCATCATCACTCTCATAATTGCAGACTGGTTCCATATAGCGTGATCCTTCAACAGGATCTAGGGGTATTATTACGTGTAGCGGTTTCTTCTCAAAGATCATATTTCTCTTCTTTAGATTGATTACCCCATTTATATTAGTAGCCTAGTCGATTCCCAAGAGTGCAGGGTAGGAATTGTTGTAATCTACTATCTCTATTACTTCAAAATCTGCCAACGTGCTCGCTCCCTCAATATCCACAGTCACTCCTTGCAGCCGCTCCATGGGTATGATTTTCTACTAATTTTCCATCCTTAGTTGAATCAAGGACCATTGCAGCATAGGTCTCCCCATTCGCTCCCATCTATGCTTCGGTAGAACATTCACATCTGATCCCAAATCCAGAATGACTTGATCCATTTCGTATTCTCTGATCTACACGGTGAGTCCCATTTCACGCCCTGTCCTTGTCCTATGCTTGCCAGTCTTTCATACTACATGTGGTTCACCTGGCGCGGTCCCATCACATCTATTGATGATTTCTTGTAGCCCTTTCATAGCATTACTATCATGTAGTAACTTCATACAGTTTTCGAGGAAAGTTGTAAGCATAGAGGGGTCCATCTCTGGCTCAGGCTTATCGTTTCTTTCTAAGGTGGAGGCCTCAACAAAGCTCTTCTTAGCTTCCATGAATGCTTCTCCAGCATGCTCCAAATCGAACTCAACCACTTTCGCAGGGGCTTTGCGAACCCATGTACTGTCTTCCAGTTGTTTCCCCTTATCATCTCTTGTCACAATTCCACTTCAAAGCACTATATTTACGTCCAGATCTTCCTCACATGGTTCAAACCTCATCATCTGCAGGTTTTGAGTTAGGGGAGGTGGTAGCGCCCCTTTATCATGTATCCTAGCTATCAGCGCAGGACAATCTTCTATTTCATGATCAAACAGCGTGCAATACTTGCACGACAGGTGTGTTGGATTAGTGCAATCACGGGCATAGTTTCCCGGTCCTCCGCAATTGTAGCAAATCAACTATCCGCTACCTCTACCAGGTCCTCTTCCACCTCAGCCTCATCCGTGCCCCTAAAATCCTGTCTGTGCCATCCCTACATTTTGGTCAAGGGGCCATGTTTCAACCTAAACCCTGTAGGTGGGAGTTCTATCCATCATCAATTCGTAGCTCCTACAAGTACTCTCATCATGTCCTACTGATCTACAAAAGTTGCAGAACAAATTTCGTAGCGTGCGCACACTTCTATAACAAGTGGTAGTTATCCATGGCATGTTTTCTAGCTACTTGTAAGATATCGCACCATAAAGCAGGCGTCACGCTAGGTCCTGATTGAGCTTTTGGCCTTAAAGGCATCGATCCTCCCCCTGCGAGGTAATTTGTAAAGACTCAACAGTGGTCTTTATGATGACCCTCACTCTTGCATTTCAAGCACCATACCTCTTCACGTACCTCTAGCCGAACCGTCCTATCCTGCTTCAAACTTTGCATCTCAAGGCACAAATTCTACAGTTGCGCATGGATCTGCTGAACTCATAGATTAGGATCTTGCATCAAAGTCTCATGTAGTCTCATGGAAATCTCCAAGGCCTCTGCATGAGTTGTTAACTTTTGTTGTGACAACGTGGTCCTTAAGTGGGGTAGTAGCGAAGCCACAAACCACTCGCGATGCTGTCCATCTATCAAATTCATATTGGCTTCATGGATTTGACACTTCAATCTTTGATCCGATTCCCAAGGTGTCTCACCTGGTTGCATCACGATCTCTTTGAATCCCACAATCGATTGTGCTTCAGATTTAGGCTTGCTAAATTCCCTATTTAGTGTTGTTTAGATGTCCGCTACTCTAGCATTCGGGTTATCGTTGGAGTACTTAATGTACTAGGTTAGCGCGTCATCTTGCAGAGCACTAACCAGTGTCACTTTCTTTATATGATCTTCTATAACACCTTGAGCTTCCCATACAACCCTTACAATGAACCAAAATTGGTCCAGATCCTCATTTCCCAAGCCTTTGAACAAAGGCAACTTCACTGTATTCGCCATACTGAATCATGGTGGAGGTGGAGGTGGTACGGATGAAGTTGGAGGCATTGGTGGTGAAGGTGGAGGTGGTGTGGGTGAAGGTTGTATTTGTAGGAATCATTCCCTTATCAACTGAATAGCACTTCGCAGAGAGACCTTCACTATCCCTTCTTCGTCCCTTCGCGGAGGTGAAATCAAGGGGCTATACTTTGGACCCTTATTTCCTTCATTTCTATAAATTTTTCTGCTTCACGTAGTCCCAAACATCAAGGTAGCTGTATAACCCGTTTTTCACACAACATTTTAATCCAAGTATTTAGAGATTTACGTACTTACCTTGCAGTCCTTTGGAAAAGCATTACTCTTCCTTGCTATAGCTAATTGAGGTGTTGACCGTGAACTCAGTAACAAATCCTCTTATGACACGATCGAGCCAATGATCGACAACACAGACGATCTTATCCTCCGATGCTTCCAACCTTCACACTAGCTCTGGGGTCCACACAATAGGACTGTCAAGTTTCCATCTTCCTTGGCTATCTTCTAGCTTCACGATCCACTCGTATAGCTCAGTAGGAAAGGAGGCAAAAATGATTTCGTGGATCTCCGTATACAGGTATCAGTCCGACCACTATTCTTTTGACAGTCATGGGTTTCTTATTAATAGATCTTAGTTAGCTTCACGTAAACAAATGTTCTTACTTGTGTTCACTTAAAAAACACAATTACATATATTCATGCATCATATAAGCATTATAAGTGAAACTCATACCCAACATAACCAGATGCATAAACAGGAAATAAAGACGTAGAAATTGTAGAATACTTATCTTATTGATAATTCCAAACAATTACAGACTCAACCCACCCTGTGCACTCAGCTGTAGGGGTCCGCGCACTTAGCTGCTGACTTCTAGGCCTCTACGCACTCAGTTGCAGAGCCTTCACCTACGCTACAACCCAAGCTTATACTTCTAATTCAGAGCTATCTCTCTTACATGTTTGATATTTCTTGATTGATCCCTTCTTTGGTTGATTCTTCTAACTACTTAGAGCTTAGCTCTATTTATACAATCCCATGGTCCGCGGACCATGGGTAGATCTTCTACAACCAACATTACATTTCCAAAATAAGGGTGAAAAACGGTATGACTCTTTTAACATCTACACACTCCGCGACCACAAAATGCGGGGTCTTTACACTTGGATTACAAAATTTGACCAAAATATTGGCTTTTAGCCCCAAAAATGCCCTTGGGGAATCCCATACCCAACACTTCTCATCAAATATATATATCAATAAGGATTTTCATGCCTTCAAGAGCATCCACCTCTGATCCCTAATCATTTTTCTTCTTCTGGAATCTGATTTGGACCAACAATAACCATTTAAAACCATATAATAAAACTGATGATTATATAAGTTGCCTCTTTCAAGGTGCATTAGAAAAAATGGTAATATTCTGGCATCGACACTACATAATGTATTCCATTGATTGGTTAAACATTTGACATAATGACTTTCAATAATAAAAAATTATATACCACCAAGACTTGAACCACGGTCTCAACCAATCCATTACCAACGCCCCACCAACTGGGCTACATGATGAGCCTTATAAACTTATGCTTTTGGCGATGTAATGAATTTGAATTTGAACTAGTGCGAGGGTGACACTATGCCAAAACTTGGTATGAGATGTTAAGGTTTTCATGCCAATATATACCATTCAAGACTATTGACAATGTGGAATGAATCAAACTCAACTGTGTCATGCCTTGGCCACATCATATTTGGATATTGAACTAGGGCTAAACCTATTGTTAATTGATAATCCTTTGGATTTCAATGTGTTTCCCATCATGACTTGGATCTAGCTTGGGCACTTTAGATTAACCCCCCTCAAACATGGAAAATGAGCCTTGATAAATCTCGACTAATAATCGAAGTGATTCAATTCCTAACTAGGCCTGGGTGTATGATGGGCATGATTCTCCTTAAAAAATAGTCAATTTTCCTTTGGACAAACAAATAATGTGAATAGAGAAAAAGGCCTCTCCAGACTTGGGCAAATACTGTGTACTAATAACAAAGGTCCCTTTAGGTTCAACTAAAAAATGTGTACCAAGAATAAATTCTCATCTAAGTTTAGGTGAATACTATGTACTAAGAACAAGGCCCCTCCAGCCTTGAATGAATGTAATGACTAGAAAACGTGCCCCCTATGGACTTCGGTAATAATCAATCTATATCATCAACTTTCCTTCACAATAATATTTTGAACAAAGAACACAACCCCTCTAGGCTCAAAAAAAACTGTGAACAAAGAATACAACCCTTTTGGACTTGAATGAATACTTTGACTAGAGAACACAACCCCTTTGGACTTAATCAATCAAAAATGGAAATTCTTTGTACTCAAACTCATATTTTCAACCAATTACCATCCATTTGCACCAATAAAACATAGAACAAAAGATGATCATTCAATATATTGATTCATTGTTAATTTGTTGATGATATAATGGTTCTCGGTCACATGTATTTATAGTTTTCCTTTTGGACCTGGGGGCCAATAGGGCTAACCGTAGAACCCCGGGCTAAAATAATTTTTAACCATGTTGATCCAATGTGCTCGATCATTTGCCACATGTGACCTGGTTCCAGGGTGTCCATGGCCTTTTGTGTGATGATACTAGCATGACTAATAAAAATGCCTTGAATTTTCCTGCCATGTGTAAATTCTAGGTGGCACCATGTTACCATGCGAACATCATCTCCTTCAATCAACCTCCACCATGTGTCCTATCGTAACTAGATTTCCATTGTTAAATCAAGTTGTGCCACTTGTCATAATGTGGTTTTCCAATATGGTGGGGATGCCTCTGGTTCACTGGTGGTTAATTCACAATCATCCATCATTGAATATATTATGTATTTACCTTATTATTTGATTAAGAAAAGTTGTTTGATGTTTAACTAGATAAACATCATGCATGTAGGGTACTTATTAGTCATTGATCTAATTTTTGAATGGTGGATCTTTTCAGAAGTTGTGCCCCTTTTAGTGTATTGAAAATGTGGCCTTTTCTCTATTGTAATGAACCCATGATTAAAACTGAATTTTCAAATGGTCATAACTTCTCATCTGGGAAGAGTTTTTCAGAGCGATATATATTGTTGGAAATTTCTTGAGGAAACATATTGTTGGGCGCGGGATCCCCCAAGGGTAGTTTTGGGGCTTAGAGCCCAAATTTTGGTCCAATTTTGTAATTCCAATGTAAAGACTCCGCATTTTGTGGGCACAGAGTGCGTAGTTATTAAAGATTCATAGGGTTGTCCACCCTTATTTTGATAATGTAATGTCAGATGTAGAATATCTACCCATGGTCCGTGGACCATGGGATTGTATAAATAGAGCGAAGCTCTAAGTAGTTCGATAGCACAGTTCATAGATGGAATAATGAAGATGTATGGGAGATAGTTCCAAAGTGTGAAGTCTAGTTTTCGTTCGTATCATAGGAAGAGGCTCTGTAGCTGAGTGCATAGAGGCCTAATAGTCTGCAGCTGAGTGCACAGGGTGAGTCAAGTCTGTAATCATCTGGAAGTATTAAGAAAGAGAAGTTTCTGTAAATTCAGTGCCTCCTATTTTATGCATCTGTTATATTGAGTATGAATTTCACTTCTAAGGCTTATATGATGTGCAAATGTGTATAATTATATTGGATAAGTGAACGCAAGAAAGAATATATGTTTACGTGAAGATAATTAAGATCTATTAATAAGATAAGTATGATACTTAGCGTAGTTTGGGAAACATCACAGTTCGCTGCCCTAGCGGCATGAAAGCATCTCAGCCCCTGGTTAGGGCTGTGAGAAAGCTGATTCTAACAAAATGCAAGGGTACTGAAGGGTGGAATAGAGCGCAAAGCAACCTACACGAAGGCATGTATAGTTGGAATAAACTGACATCGTAACCATATCAAGGGTCCAGAAACGTGGTTCTAGCATCCCCCCATACTGCTTCGGGTGAGACTTCAGTCTGCGCTCTGCGGGCTGATGCCAAAAGGGCCAATAGTGTAGCGATTTGTTTAGCTAACTAACTCTAAACCTGGGTCAGGCCCCCATAAGCCAACAAATGGTTCCGTTGCCGGGACCGGAATCTGCATGAGAGATGTGTGATGTCGTATCATTGGAATCAAACTAAGAAAGAAATCGAAGGCTGGTTGGATAGAAGAATTCACGAATTCATGGTGCAGGAGAACAAAAACCCATGAATATCAAAGGAAGAGTGGCTAGACAACTACCTATATACAGAGATCCACGAAATCTTTTCCGCATCCTTCCCTATTAAGCTATACAAGTGGATCACGAAGCTAGCAGATAGCCAAGGAAGGTGGGAGCTTGACGGTCCTATTGTGTGGACCCCAGAGCTAGTGTGAAGGTTGGAAGCATTGGAGGATAATATTGTGCGCGTCGTTGATCATTGGCTTGATCGAATTATAGGAGGATTTGTTACTGAGTTCGTGGCTAACACCTCAGTTAGCTACGGCAAGGCAGAGCGAAGCTTTCTCAAAGGACCACGAGGTAAGTACATAAAATCTTTGAATACTTGGATTAAAATGTTTTTGTGCAAAAAGTGGTTTATGAAGTTACCTTGATGTTCAGGGCTACGCGAAGTAGAAAGGTTTACAAGAATGAAGGAAATAAGGGTCCAGAAAATAGCCCCTTGATTTCAACTCCGTGAGGGGATGAGGAAGAGCTCGCAAAGGTCTCTCTGTGAAGTGTGATTCATTTGATAAGACAAAGAGTTCCACGAATCCCACCTCCACCCACACCACCACCGGTTTCACCACCATCACCTCCATCTTCACCCGTACCTACTCCACCACCACTACGATTCAATATGGCAAACACAGTGAAGTTTCCTGTGTTCAAAGGTTTGGGACATGAGGATCTAGACCAATTCTAGTTCATTGTAAGGGCTATATGGGAAACGCAAGGTATTACAGATGACCATATAAATAAAGTGACACTGGTTAGCGCTCTGTAGGATCACATGCTGACCTAGTATATTAAGTAATCCAATGATAACCCGAATGAGAGAGTCACGGATATCCAAACAACGCTAAATAGGGAATTTAGCAGGCCTAAATATCAAGTGTAGTTTATTGTGGGATTCAAAGAGATGACGATGCTACTAGGCGAGAATCCTTGGGAGCTAGATCAGAGGTTGGAATGTTTATTCACGAAGCCAATATGAATATGACAAATGGCCAACATAGCAAGTGGTTTGTAGCTTCGCTACTACCACATTTAAGGAGTGCATTATCGCAGCAGAAGATAACAACTCAGGCATAGGCCTTCGAGATTACTATGAGGTTACACGAGACCCCGACGTAGGATCCTAACCTAGGAGTTCAACATATCCACATGCAGCTGAAGAATTTCTGCCTTGAGATGTAGAGTCTAAAACAGGACAGGATGGTTCGACTAGAAGTGTGCGAAGAAGTGTGGTGCGTGAAATGCAAGAGTCAGGGTCATGACAAAGACCACTATGTGATCTTTACAAACTACCTCGCAGGAGGAGGATTGATGACTTTAAGGTCGAAAGCTCAAGGAGGACCTAGCACAACCCCTTCTTTGTGGTGTGCTATCTGTCAAATAGCCAGAAAACATGCCACGAATAACTACACCCTGTTACAGAAGTATACACAAACTTTGCAACAGTTGTTTTGCAACTTTTGTAGGTCGGTGGGACATGATAAGCGTACTTGTAGAAGCTATGAATTGATGATGGATAGAACTCCCACATACAAGGTTTAGGCCAAAACGCAGCCCCTTGACCATAATGCAAGGATGGCGCAGACAGTATTTCTGGGGCACGGACGAGGCCGAGGTAGAGGAGGACTTGGTAGAGGTCACAGACAGCTGATTTGCAACAATTGCAGAGGGCCAGGACACTGTGCCCATGATTGCACTAATCCAACATGCCCATCATGTAAGTATTGCACACTATTTGATCATGAGATAAAAGATTGTCCTACGTTGATAGCTATGATATGTGAAAAATGATCACTACCACCTCCCCTAACTCAAAACCTATAGACGATGAGGTCCGAGCCATGCGAGGAAGATTCGAACGTAAACATTGTGCTCCGAAGTGGAATTGCGACACGAGATGATAAAGGAAAACAACCGAAAGATAGTACATGGGTTCACAAAGCCCCATTGAGAGAGGTCGAGTTTTATTTGGAGTGCGCTCAGGAAACCTTCATGGAAGCTAAGAAGACCTTCACAGAGGCCTCCACTTCAGGAAGAAAAGATAAGCCCAAGCTAGAGATGGACCCATCCATTCTTACAACTTTCTTGGAAACTTGTATGAAGTTAATGCGTGACAGTAAGGATGTGAAAGGGGTACATGAACTTATCAATAGGTGTGTTGGGACCGCGCCAGGTGAACCACATGTAGTACCCAAAATCAGAAACATAAGACAAGAAGGGGACGAGAAATGAGACTCACCGCGTAGATAGGAGAATACGAGAAGGATCAAGTCATTCTGGATTTGGGATCAGATGCAAATGTTCTGCCAAAAGAGACATGGGAGCGAATGGGGTGACCTGCTCTACAATGGTCTCCAATTCAGCTAAGGATAGCGAATTAGCAAAAACAAATACCCATGGGGCAGTTGCAGGGAATAACCGTGGATATTGAGGGAGTGAACATGCTGGAAGATTTTGAAGGAATAGAGATTGTTGATGAAAAAAATCCCTACCCCTCCCTCCTAGAATCAACTGGGCCACTGATATGAACAGGGTAATTAATATAAAGAAGTGAAAAATGATCCTTGAGAAGAAGTCACTACGTGTAATTATACCCCTGGACCCTACTGAAGGATCGCACTATATGGAGCCGGTCCACGACTATGAGAGAGACGATGATATGGACTGCATCTATAACATAATAGCGTGAGACCAAGACTGGGTGAATCCCACTATGGATGGGCGGATTACATGGGAGCATGAGAGCTCCTGCACTTTGGATTCTGATGAGGAAATAGAATGCTGGTAGAATCGGCTACACAAAGTAACTACACTGAATTGCAATATGATGACCAGGTCATTGCACTATGTGTCAATAGAAGTAAGAGATGTGCCTTCTTATGATGGTATAAATGAGGTCGATACCTTCTTGGATGCATTTGAAAGGGGGGTACTGGAAAAACAACGCTTCCAGGCATTGGACTGGGTACTATGCGCTACGTCCACAAGATGGTGGGGTACGCACAAAGGATGCTTTAATGATTGGCGCGAATGTAGGAGAATGATGCACACATGATTGGGAAACCTAATATGCGAATGACAGACAAGTATGATGGACAGGATGATCCATGCATGCATCTGGCCAAGTGGACACAGGCCTATGGAGAAAAGCCACAACTCGAAAGGGTACACCTATTATGTCATACCCTAGATGTTCTACCAATGAATTGGTATGTAGAAACAAAGCTTCACCATGGGACAAGTGAATGGGATATCCTACGCAAAAGGTTCATGATGAAATTTAGTTTTGAGGATGGGTTGGATGGTATTGAGGAAGCGGTACAAGAAATGAAAGCAACCATCTTTAGGATCCCGCAGGATCCTTTAGACCTAACGCAACCTGGATGGGCTCCCCAACTGAGTTGCGCGCTCGAATGTTATAATGTAACTACTGAAGAAGACGATGAAGATCTGCAGAAAATTAACATTCTAGAGACAGAAGGCCACCACAAGATTCAAGGACCACAAATTGAGAACCCTGATATAACTGCGCTGGTAAAAACTAAGCAGGTGAACATTGGTATGGAGGCTGAACCCAAATTCATGAATATTGGAGACTACTGGAACGATGCAACAGTGGATAAGGTCGCTGAATTACTTCGCGAGTATCAAGACTTATTCCCGACCAAGTTTATGAATTTGAAAGGAATAATCAAAGATCTAGGAATGACAAAGATCACGTTAAAACCCGCCACGAAGCCAGTAAAGTAGAGGCCTTACTGCTTAAATCTGAAATACAAGGAGAAGGTCTGCATAGAACTAGACAAAATGCTCATGGCAGGCATCATTGAGCCTATGGAAGAATCGATTGGGTAAGCCCAATGGTGGTGCAAGAGAAGAAGCAGAAGGACGAGATAAGGATATGCGTGGATCTTAGAAAATTGAATGATGCTTGTGTGCATGATCCATTCCTAACTCCATTCATAGATGAAGTGTTGGACAATGTAGGTGGTCAGGAAGCATATATTTCACTGATGGGTTCTCAAGGTACCACCAGATCAAAATCGTGCTGGAGGATAGGAGAAAGAAAATCTTCATGACTGAGTGGGGTTGCTTTCAATATATTGTCATGCTGTTTGGATTGAAGAATGCATCAGCCATCGTTTCACGTGTGGTTGTTGCGGCATTTAAGGAATATATTCATAAGTTCTTGGAGGTATAGTTTAATGACTAAATTGTATTTGGGCTAGTTAAGTGCCACGTAGCGAGCTTGCGTTTCATGATAGATACCTGCCAAAGATTCCAAATCATGCTCAACCTCAAGAAGTGTGGGTTTCTCATTCCTTTTGGGAACCTATTGGGGCACGTGGTTTGCAGACAAGGGCTGATGGTTGACCCGCGAAGATCATGGTGATTCTAAACTTGGAAGCGCCAAGAAGTGTGAAACAATTGTGCGCTACTCTAGGACATACAGGATATTACATAAATTTTATCAAAGCCTATACCCAGATCACCGTGCCGATAGAAAAATTGTTGAATAAGGATGTCACGTTCTTCTGGAATGATGACTGTAAGAAAAGATTGGATATATTGAAAGAAAAGATGGTTATAGCGTCGATTCTTGTCTTCTCAAACTAGAAGAAAGAGTTTCATGTCCATGTTGACATGTTGTGTATAGCGTTGGGAGTAGTACTAATAGAGGATGGTAGAGAAGGCTTGGATCAGCCTATTGCATTCACAAGTTACAGATTATCCAAAGCCGAGAAGAACTATTCCACCACTGAGCGCGATGGACTAGCTATTGTGTATGTGCTCCAGAAGTTTCAGCACTACTTGCTAGGAGGCCACTTTAAGATGTACACAGATCACTCTGCACTAAAGTACTTGGTGAATAAGCTTGTGTTGGGGGACGCATTTGCAGATGGCTTTTATTATTCCAAGAATATGATTTTGAAGTTGTTGTGAAGGGTCAATAAGCCTGTGTTGGGGGCGCGCATCTGCAGATGGATTTTATTATTCCAAGAATATGATTTTGAAGTTGTTGTGAAGCCTGGATGATTGAACGTGGGACCAGATCACCTGTCGTGCATCGAGACACGGGAAGAACCTACTAGTTTGGAGGAAGGATTACCCGACACGTAGCTTTTTGTTGTGCACGTAGCAGACGGACATTTCAAAGATATAATACACTTTCTAACAACTAGAACTCCGCCAGAAGGATACTATGTCCAACAAAAGAAGGAATTAGTGGTGTGCGTGGCAGACTTCTCTGCCATTGCTGGGAATCTATACAAAATGGGGAATGATGAAATATTGTGAAGGTATGTACCTGAATTTGAATGAAGTAGCATCCTCATGGACGCTCATGGGGGCGCCGCTAGAGGACATTATGGAGGGAGAGCAATTGCGCAAAAGATTCTACGTGTAGGGTTGTGGTGGCCAACCCTTCATCAAGATTCAAAAGCATATTGCAAATCGTGTGACGTATGTCAGAGAATAGGTAGGCCATCGTGGAAGGACAAGATGCCTTTGAATCCAAAAATGGCATTGCAACCTTTCAAAAAATGGGCAATAGATTTTGTAGGACCCATCAAACCTCAAGGAAAGACAGGCACGAGGTATATTATCACTGCGACAGAGTATCTAACTCGTTGAGCAGAAGTGTAGCCGGTTGAGGATTGCATGGGTGCAAAGGCTGAGAAGTTTCTATTTGAACATGTACTGATGCAATTTGGATGTCTAAAGGTCTTTATGAGCGATTGCGGTACACACTTCCTTAAGGAGACGATCAGCACGCTAACGGAGGAATTTCAGGTGTATCACCAGAAGAGCACACCGTATCATCCTCAGGCTATGGGACAATGGAGGCGTTCAACAAGGTGCTTGAAAACGTGCTGACTAAGGTATGCAATGTGTAGCGAAGTGATTGGGACCTATGCGTACCTGTAGTGTTATGGGGTTATCGAATAACATGTAAGAAACTGATAGGACAGACACCTTTTAGGCTAGTCTATGGAGTGGAAGCCATAATGCCTATGGAATACATCATGCCTAGTCTGCATATATCAGTGCTCATAGGTATGATAGATGGCGGAGCCCTAGAAGGGAGGCTCGCACAGCTAGATGAGATTGAAGAAGAATGATTTTTGGTTGGATTTCACCAGCAAGTCCAAAAGCAATGAGAAAAGGCATGGCACGACTGGCATATTAAGATACCCACCTTTAAGGTGAATGATTTTGTGTTGTTGTATGATAGTAAGTTCGATAAATTTGTAGGGAAACTTAGAATGCATTGGCTGGGGTTGTATGCTATTAAGGAGATTACCGATGGTGGTGAGGTCCATCTGATTAAGTTAAATGGAGACCCCTTCCCAGGAAAAGTGAATGGCAGTCATTTGAAGCCATATATAGGTAGCCCGACCATCTGACTAGCTAACAGAAGCATAGTCTTAGCACTCCAGGTAGCTGAAGGGAGCCATGGGAATATAAACTACTCTGCTCAGGAACCGCGCAATGTCAGGACTGCGCACAGTAACAAAGTGTCACAGGGTCCTCGACAATGTGAGGATAGCTGCGCTAGTGCACATGTCAGCCAAAAAGTGATCGTTAAAGTCACTATTCATGATGTGATGCTTGGTTTGAGGCCAAATGGAGTGGGCGAGAGGCATTTAAGGAAAACTTTATGGGATAGATTCTTGAAAATCTGCCACTAATCTAGCATTAGTGGACCGAATGTGGGGGGAATGGTCGAATTCAAATTCAAAAGATGCTATAAATTACAAGTGGTTGTCCAGCAAACAACACTTGGAAATTTCATAACTGAGTTGTTGCACTCTCAAGTTTTCATGAACCGAGACTTATTCAAAACTCTGAAAGCAAATTTGTTGTTTGAGAAGCTACCAGAGACACTGAGAGAAATGTGGAATAGCACTATGTCAGCACCCAAAGAAGCCATGGACATAGGAGTAGTGACAGCTGAGGAGGCCGCATAGGAAATTGTGGAACTGGAAGCCCCAAAGAGCGCTGGAATAATCGCTAAGGTCCCTAAATCACCACGCGCACCGAGACCTAAGAAGGACAAGTAGGCTATGATCCCAGTGCACGTCTCACCCCAAAAGCTACTGAGGACCAAGCTCACAATGGATGAAAAGGGTAAGGCCATTAATTTGGAGGCCGATGAGGAGGAAGAGTTCGAAGAAATCTTGGTGGAGGAGGAGGATGTAGAGATGGAAGTTGAAACCCAGGGTGCAGACCGGCTGCTAGAGTGTGTTCCTTCACGAAAGGGTAATGCCAAGGTTCCAAAGGATATAGATGAGAGCAAGAGATCTCTACAAACCCCACTAATCCTAGATGATATTATTTTTGAGGGCCCGCACTTGGGACGAGTTCCCATGTTGAAATTTGAAGATTGGGACCTCGCGGACCACAAGAAGTTCCCACATTTAGCAACTATGAAGTTAATGTGCCAGAAGATGGATGCATCGGTTGGAATGATTGAATTAGAACCACACAAATGGCTTAGAGATGTTGAGAAAGAAGGGTTGCTAAACCTGCTCTGGGTGCTGCATACCACTGTGCCCCAGTGACCATTTCCATCATCAGGCAACTTCTCTGCTTGGTGCATGATGGGTGCTTGTGGCTAGAGGAGCCCATCCCCATCACAGACCATTTGATTCACTGGATTACACGGCTTCCTTGCTCAAGGGTGGATCTACCAAACATTTCAGAGGGAGAAGGTGGCGACTTGGCTCTCGTGGAGGCAATGAAAAAGAAGTTTAAGCTGGAGAAGAAGAAACAAGGGTATGTCATCTCCGACATCAACAACCCTGCAATCAAGGTCGCAACACAGATATTGGTAGGGAAGGTGATGCAGAAGTGCCACGTGGATGAGGTGCCTGCACCAGTGGTTACACTAGTAGGGCAATGCACAGAAGGGGTCCAGTTCAACTGGGCAAACTATCTATGCGGTGAGTTCCTTGCAAATTGCCGCGACGAATTGGATAAGGGCAAAAAATTTCATTATGCATGGCTCCTGTTGTCGACAGTACTGGTGGCATGGGAGTTACCCGAAGATAGCCAATTCCCTATGGTTGTGCCAGACCTTCCAGAGGCTACAAAGTACGCTTTGTTGTGGGTGACCAGGGATGCGTAGAGGATAAGGGAGTGCAAGATATTTTGGGTGCTAATGTAGATGAACATCCAAATGGGGATCAATTGTAAGATGCAATTATCACCCACTATGTACAAAAATTTGCAGAGCTTTACAGAGTTTAAAGTCGACTTCCACCATCTCTTCATCAGGGCATGGAAGGAACCTATGAATATGTGGCATGATTTACCATACTTGGCGACCGACGATGTAATTTTCACATTCCTTGAGTCTTGGCCGCTAGAGTGGCGTGCTCCAGATGACTCTTTGGTGGAAGCAAAGAAGTCTGCTGCACAGTGGAAGAAGGAAGAGACAAAACTTCGTATGGTGCAGCTGGCGGAAAAGTGTAGGAAAGAAGAAGTAGTGGCTAAGGCCTAGGCAACACCTGATGCCACTAAGTTAGCCGAGGCACAACAAAAAATAGCAGAAGAAGAGTGTGAAGGATAGAAGTCACCTTCGCTCAAACCTGAGACAGACACAGAATAAGGTGGGGCAGACCTATAGATGACGTCCACCCAAATCAAACATCCGCGACCAAGACAGCAGGTAGGGCCATGAAGGAAAATAAATGCCTTGAAGACATATTTCGACCCTATCACCCTCACTGAAGGGGAATTGCATGATATTTTTAAAAAAGTGAGGGATGGCACTACGGAGGCCCTCCATCAATTTGAGGAAAAACACAAGTTGGTATTGGGGTCTCTCCAGACACAGATACAGGAGTTGCAGGTGCGCACTTCATAGGCTGGCATAGTGTCCACCAACCTTGTAGTCGGCACTTTAGCTACCGAGGAAATGTTGCGTGCCAGGATGACCAACACAATAGTGCTACCAGATGGAGCATGCATTACAGAGAATGAGGCCGACAGGCCTATGTTCAGCAGTTTAAAGGGGATCGGATTAAACATGGTTGCGCTCCCTTAGGATACGCTCTATCTCTTCCAAGATGGAGTCACCACAGAACTTCGGGCTAGGGTGAGTCATGATCTACAGGTAATGAGCAAGTAGCACATCAACATTGAGTTGTTGAGCCTGCAGCGCAATGAAGCAGTGGAGCAGAACAAACAGATAGTGCAGGCTGTGAGGAAGCCTTCCAGATGGTCCCAGAGTCAGCCATCCAAGCAGAGGAACTAGTGGAGGTGTGCATACGTAAGTTAGCCACAGGGGTGCGCGATGCCAGAGCAGAAATGGCCAGGGTTCAACTAGAGTTGAACCTTCAGATGGTAGAACTACAGTTGAAGGCTCATCCTTCAACTCTGTTGGAGGTTAGAGAACTACGTACCACCGCGGTCACAACAACAATGGAGGCAGTTGACAATGCAGTGACAAACTACATGAAACTATTCGAACAGTCCTTCGAGGTCCTCACCACCTTGTAGGAGGACCCGAACATAGAGCACCCAGAGACGTAGGCACACGAGCTGCAACAAAAATATGATGAGCTAAAAGGGACTGTGCAAATAGTTTCCCTTACACAGAGGCTTGCAAGGATGCAGTAGGTAAAGTCACACAAGGAATAGGTGTATGCCGCTCGACATAAAGAGGTAGTTTTGAAAGCACGCCTACAGTAGTGGACCAGCGAGGCTTATAAATTTACAACCTCCATTGAAGCAAGGCTCGTGCAGTTGCAAGAAACTCAGGAAAGAATTCAAGGTAGCAATTTAGCAACAGTGGTAACCGAACAGTGCGTGGAGGAAGTCCAATAGGTAGCTGCTCAGTGCACTGCTGAACTTGTAGCGTTCTAGACAGAGCTGGGAGGTCTTCGTGCTGCACCTGCAGAGTGACTCGAGGTCGAGTCATGATGTTTGTGTTGGGGGCTTGTTGGGCGCGGGATTCCCCAAGTGCAGGTTTGGAGCTTAGAGCCTAGATTTTGGTCAAATTTTGTAATTCCAATGTAAAGACTCTGCATTTTGTGGGCGCAGGGCATGTAGTTATTTAAGAGTCAAAGGGTTGTCCACCCTTATTTTGATGATGTAATGTTGGCTATATAAGATCTACTCATGGTCTGCGGACCATGGGATTGTATAAATAGAGTGAAGCTCTAAGTAATTTGATAGCACAATTCATAGATGGAATAATGAAGATATATGGGAGATATCTCCGCAGCTGAGTACGCAGACCCCTGTAGCTGAGTGCGCAGGGCGAGTCGAGTCTGTAATCATATGTAAGTTTTAATAAAGAGATGTTTATATCAATTTTGTGTCTTTGCTCCTATTTTATGCATCTGTTATATTGGATATGAATTTCACATGTAAGGCCTATATGATGCACGAATGTGTATAATTGTATTGGTGAAGTGAACGCACGAAAGAATATATGTTTACTCGAAGATAATTAAGATCTATCAATAAGATAAGTAAGATACTTAGCATAGTTTGGGAAACATCACAGTTCGCTGTCCTAGCGGCACGAAAGCATCTCAGCCCCTGGTTAGCGCTGCAAGAAAGCCGATTCTAACAAACCGCGAGGGTAATAAAGGGTGGAATAGAGCGCGAAGAAACCTGCATGAAGGTAGGTATACTTGTAATAAATTGACATCACAACCATCTCAAGGGTGCAGAAACTTGGTTCCAGCATCCCCCCATATTGCTTCGGGTGAGACTTCAATCCGTGCTCTGCGGGCTGATGCTGAAACAGCCAGTAGTGTAGGGATTTATTTGGCTAAATAACTCTAAACCTGGGTCAGGCCCCCAAAAGCCAACACATATGCAACCGTGTTATTTATAAAATCATTAGGACATCATAAACTTGTAAAAATATCAATAAACTTCAAATTCTTTGATCATTATTTAATAAGAGCATGCAAGAAATTTCACTATCACATTGTTTCCTTTGAATTACAAATGATATTGTTGTCTAAAGTATCCTATTTGACATCAGTGACACTTGTTTTCATCAATGAAAAAAATATGTGTAACCAGGATAATGAAACTGAACTTAGTATTGTTACTATTGAGGGAAAAAGAGTATAAGAATAAAGTTAAGCTCCCTTGTAAGCTATGTAAGGGATTTGATCTTACTCATATTTTCTCAAAGATCTAGGATGCACATTTCTTGTTAGCACATTACTGTCCTTCTAGTTCTCAAGTTGTGATCAACAACCATTTCCCCCTGGGAAACAACATCCCTATTGTCACAACGTCTAACAATGGATCCCTCCCATGGCACACCCAGTTTAAGGGGGATTTTCCATCAAATGTATATATGGTTAATTATCAAGTAGACTTATTAAATTAAGCACGGAATTATGGCAACCCTTAGTCTTCTAAGCCCAAAACAACCTCTAACTCATAGGAACCTCTTCATATTGAGAGACTTGTTATTGAGCCTATACCTTGGATGTGAAAATGCTCAAATTTCAATCCAAATGATAGGGCTACACAAAATTATTTCAGTGTGGAGGATTTAGCCTATACACCTTATGCAATTCCACCATTAGAAGTGCTCTAATCAGGTTGAACATAAAGGGGCACATTTCCCACCACAATCAAAGTGATTGACCCCAAGAATTCTGAAGTTGTTATGTTTGATACTATTAGTGTCAAACTTATACTTCCTCACCATGTTTTCTTTCATATTACTGTATTATACAGTAAGAAGACAATCTTTCAAACCATTTTGGATGAGGGAGCTTCAACATCTATCATGTCGATGAAATGTTGAAATTAATAGGATCTCCAAAGTTGGTTCCATATCTAACTCTTTTAACTGAATTTGATTGTGATTTTCATAAGTTGCATGGGATTGTACCCACCTTTCTTGTTAGAGTTGGTGGTAAAATTTTCAATGTGGTGGTGGAATTAGTTGATACCAAAACTCAACTACAACATATTGTTTGAATGAAATTGGATATACGTGATGTAGGTTGTTGTATCACCTATTTTCCATGTATTATGTTACCCTCATGAAGGGAGAATCATTACTATGTTCCATGTTAGCAACTCTCAACAACCTACTAAGAATTTTGGGCTTGGTACATATCCATCATTAATGGGTACTTTTGGTTTTTCCACCCTTGGTTATGTCCATTAACAAAACTTATATGGTGTCTAGGTTGGTTCCTCAAAGCCATTCCTTCCAGACCAATTATTTTGAGGACCCTTGGACATTTCCTTCTCATACTACTACATTGGAAGAAGGACAAATTGCAAGAATGGCCTTTCCAATGTACGCAACTGAATTTCTTACCAAGCCATTGTTAATAATACTAAATACATTTTTTCAATGGTTGCTCCAATCGAAGTTTTAGATTACGATACGGTTATGGTCTACAAAACATATTCAAACATTTATATGGATTATATCATTATTGTTGTACCATTTGACGAGGCTATTCTTAAGGAAATGACTGGTGTAGAAATATCGTGGTATGATTTGCACCATTAGTCCTATTTTCTCCCAGAATTGCATAGTGTTGAATCCATTTTGTCTTGTTCGAATTCATATGAAGGTGTTCATCGACCCCTGAATCATTTGGATCTTGCTTACATTTATGCCAAAGGAAAAATAGATAATATTTAGAAGACTACACCAGTGAATATTTCCAAAAATCCCAATGTCATAAAGAATGTCTTCATAGGGAAAAATTGTTCTCTTAATGAATTCAAGCTATATATTGATTTGTTCAAATATTTGCATGATGCATTTGCATTGTCTTATGAGGAAATTCCTAGAATTGATCCAAGCATAGTGTAACATGAAATTAATACATATAAAAATACAAAACTGGTGCGCCAGTAACTTCAACTTGCTAACCCTAGGAAACTAGTGGCTATTAAGGTTGAGGTTGAAAAATTGCTTAAAGTAGGATATATCTACCCCATTTCTCTAAATGAAATAGTTTCAAACTGTATTCTTTTAGATAAAAAGAAAGGAATGATTCTTGTATCCATTGATGTTAGGGTTATTAACAAATCCTATCCGAAAGATATTTTTCCCACACGATTTATTGATCAAATCATTGATGAGTGTGCATGAATGAAATTTTATCCTTTATGGATTGATTTCTTTTGGTTATAACCAGACACAAATGCACCCTAAGGATTAACATAACATGGATTTTATTTTCCCATGGGGACACATTTTCATACTGAAAGATACATTTTGGCCTTAAAAGTGTCAGTGCCACTTTCTAGTAGGCCATGTCATACACTTTCCATGACATCAAACATATTGTAGAATATTATGTGGATGATCTTCCTACTTGATCTCAAGAGAGAGTGGATCACCCAAGTCAGCGTTTACAAATTTTTGAGTGATTTTGATATTATAAGATTTGGTTGAAGCCTCATAAGTGTGTTTTCACAGTAACTTATGGTCAGATTTTGGGATTCATTGTTTTGAACAAATGGAACGACGTTGATCCTTTTAAGGTTGAGGTAATACTTCAATTGCCTCCCCCATCCAACATTCATAAACTTTAGAGGCTCCAAGGAAAATTTAACTTGTTATGAAGATTTACTATAAATTACACTAAGATTACCAAGGGATCTATGCATGTTTTGGAGAAATGAGTCCCATTTTTTCAGGATGAATATGCTAAAAACGATGTGATGCTTTGAAAAAATCATTGACCTATGCTCCATTTCTTGGTGAACTTAATTATATAAAAGGTTTCCTTTTATATTTTGCAACTGGAAAAAACTACTGTACATATGGTTCTAGTTCAGGAAGATGATGTGCTCAAAGATAATGTTATTTAATATCTTATTCGTGGGCTTTTAGGTCCTCAAATTTGATATTCTCATGTTGAGAAGTTGGAATTATCAATAGTGCATGTTATCCAGAGACTCCAGATTATGTTCCTCTTATGAAAACCATTGTAGTTACTAATGTTAATCCATTCGAATATGTCCTCAATCGGTAAGTGATTGGGGGGAAATTCAATAAATGGATAGTTATTTTAGAAGAATTTGACCTTGAATTTATGTCATTAAAATATAAAAAATACTTGGTTTTCACTAAGTTGATCTCAAAGCTACTTGGTGAGGGTGATCTTACTTATGATGAAGATCCATTTCTAGACAAGCATCTCTTAATTTCCTTGCAAGATCATTGGTATGGGGATATCTTGGTATATCTTATGAAGTTTCCTTAGTCATTTTCAAGGGATGATAATTGACAATTTTGTAATATAGCTAAAAATTCTTTAATCTTCAGTGATACATTGTATTTTCATGGGGTTGACTCAATTATACATCATTTCTTAACCCATGAAGAGGTTGAAAAAGTTTTAAATAATTCTTATGGTGGAGCCTATGGCAGTCATTTGTATGGGATAGAAACAACTCAAAAAATATTGCATGAAAGGTAATTATAGCCCTTGATTCTCAAATATTGCATTAAGGCAATTAAGAAATTCCATCCTTATAAATTTATACAAAACAACATGTGCTCATCCAGCTCCAATTTTCCTTGTTCTCGCCATTATTCCATTTACTGAATGGGTGTTGTATTTTATTACTTGTTATCCATCTTTGGCTAGGGTAAAAAAGTACACTATTGTGTTGGTATAATACTTTACCAAGTGGTTTGAGGCCATGCCACCTTATAATAATTATAGTGAAACTACCACACTTTTCCTCTTCAATCAAATCATATTCACATTTTGGTATTCATAAAGAGATTGTCACTGAGCATGGAAGTCATTTCCAAAACAGGATGATGGTTGAGTTGGATCCTAAGTTGGGGTTCAAGCAAGAGAATTCTTATCCATATTACCCTTAATAAAATGGTCCACTTTAAGATATTAATAAATCTTTAAATACCATATTGCAAAGAACTATCAACAAAGCTAAGTTAAATTGGCATATCATGTTATATCTGGCTCTTTGGGAATATCATTTGTCAATGAATAATTCTACAGGGTTTACCTTTTTCATCTTGTTTATGGTATGGAATCGATTCTCCTAATAGAGTGTCATAACCCATCTCTTAAGCTAGTAGTTAATCGTCTTCCTGATACAATAAGTTTGGAAGAATGTCTCATTCACTTGGAACATATTAACGAGAAGTGTCGAGATGGAATTAGAATGAATGAGGCCCTTAAAAATGTTTAAATGCTCAATATGATAATCCCATGAATCCTAGTTTTTTCCTCAAAATGGACCTTGTTTTGGTCTATGACCAAGACAAGGACACTCTAGGGGCAGGTAAATTCAAACCCATGTGGTACGAACCTTTCATTATCAAACATGTCTTAAATAAAGGGGATTATGAATTGGTTGATTTCAAAGGGAATGTGTTGGATGAGCCAAAGAATGGGCTTTATCTAAAGAAGTATTATCCTTAAACTCTTTCTTGAGCATTTTATCTATTTTTTAATCAGTGTACATAGTAATTTCTTTATTGAGTTATATTTTTGGTGACATGTTTGATTGTGTCTTCGACATGCTTTGATAGGTGTCGATGGGTGACTCAATTTATGTAGGGTTTAGCAACGAATATAGTCATCAAACTTGGGACATAGCTTCTATAATGTGGGTAACTTACTATCCAATTGGATAGTTACTTATTTTGGGTGGCACATGTATAGGATCTACATCTAACAATATGGATCAATACAATGTCGTTATTGAACTATTTCAAAAGAGATATATTATGGTATAAATCATTAGTATTTCATTTGGATTCTCAGCTGGTGTTGTCACAACTTAATAAAATTTATCATGTGATGGATCATTCATTATTTTAGAAATTTATAAGAGTGAGATTGCTTAAACATTCTTTTAATTTTATCACTTATGTTCACATTCCACAATCAGAATTTTTTTTGTTGATTCAATTGAAAAATATGTTTTTATTGACATATTCAACATTCATCACAGTTAAAATCATAATAAATATGAAAAGGTCAAACAAACACATGGTTAAGGCACCTCCAAATCATTGTAAATATATGTATATAAATGTTAAAACCATTACAAAATGTGGAAAAATATCGTGCAAAATTAGGGTTTCTAGCACAGTGATCTCATAATACAATCAGTAGATCATAAAAATATCTAAGTCTAAGGTCCCTTCCCAAAATGTGTGTCATGATAGTGGATGATGGCATTTTCCACTCATTGGAACAACCATACTCGTTCACATAGTGCTCCTACCATGTGTCTCTATATAGTATTTGGGAGATCTTCTAGCAGTGCCATAGGAATTTGACAAGTCAATCCCTTTAGGTTCATTTGCAATGATTGAAGGACCATATCTATTTTTATAGCTACTCCCTCTACATCCCTACCATAACACCTATGTCGAGATCGTCCCTCAGGAATGATCAGTCCAACATCTATAAAGAATCACATTTTGTAGTACTTTTGTTCCAAAAAAAAATATTTAACTTATTGAATATATAAATCAAAATTAAATATCTTCAAAAATAAAAAGTAGATACCTATGTCTCCTCATGTAACAATTTTTGGAATCACTAACTCTAGATCTCCTCAGAAGTATAATCATGCATAGGGGTAGTCCTTAATCTCAACAAATTATTTTTCCCACCATTGGAAGAAGTTGTCATCGAACGTAGCCTAGGTGAGTCGACCACCTTTGAGTCTACCCATCATGTCTTCCTACCTCACCATCTCGAGATCCCTTGGTTGTGTGATGCAGGGTATTACTCATGGTTGCAGTATGGGAACTCAAAAAATAATGAGCACAATATACTCTCATAGCCAAAAAAAATCATTTGGCCTTGTCTACATTCTATTAGCTGACTCTTTATGTTGGTCATCAATGCGGTGCATCAGTCATAAAAAGCTAGGTGAAGGCATTCCACTACCAAAAACATTTATGGTCGATAGTCCTAGTGAAGAGAGGTCGGTCCACATACCCATGCAATAATGAAGAGTAGTATCTTGATCACCAAATTTTCAATACTCGTGATGTGTATTTGAGAACCCATCTTCTGTGTCCAAGGAGTGGAGTAGATTGTATATAATCATCAATGTTTAGCCCACTATTGGCTTTACCTTTCAGGTTCATTACCTCACATACCTCGATAAACATGTGATAAAGTAAATATCTTCAACTTCAATTTCTAAAGGCATTGAATCAATGATGAAACAACCATTGTCAAGATCTCAGTAATTGATTAAGGTATGTAGCAATATCTTTTGTGCCTCAATATTTGGCATAAAAAAAGAATTTCAACAAGCCATAATTTTTTAGACCATTTTGTGGCTTCTTGATCGGATAAAACCAAATTATCCCCTTATTCATTCTCCATTTATATAAACATGATGGCCATCCTACAAGAATTAAACCATTTGAAATCATTAAAATCTTGTTTAAAAAATTGGGTCTTGGTATACTTTTATTTTTATTTTTAATAGTTACATATGTATGTGGTTTTCCTTCTGGTAACCCAAGTATAGGGATTAATATATGCGAATCGAGAAAAGAAAAACCCACATACTCATAGTTATAAGTTTAAATTTTATTAGGTAGCCAAATATTAATAAAAACTTCAAAATTTGAATAAAAAAGAAAGAGAAATGACTCAAGAATTACTTGCAGGTCACGGAAGTCATGAAAGAACACTCAAATGCGTTATTGAAGTTCAAAGGTAAAAATGGGTTCCAAGTCACTATTGGAGAGGAGATATTCAATGGTCTAGAAAGGAAGGATATAGAGAAAGGTTCTAGTAGTGTTGGTAGCTAGGATAAGGTGATGTTGTAACTATTTTATTATTTCTTCTATCAATAAAAGGAAACTCATATTCCATCCCATTTCTATTCTGCATCTTTCATGTTTATGAATGCTTAATGGGATTACTTATGGACTAACATGTTATATATCATTGGATAATTTTAATTATTTGGTCTACTTTTGGTTTCTTTATTATGTTGTAGGTCCACAAATTTGGAGCAAGAGATCAGGGTTTGGAACTTGCGAGATCTACACCAAACGTAGGACCCACTTGTAAGTAATGATTATTTACTTTGTGAATTCAAAGTGATTTTCATGTTTGCTTAATTTTATTTATTTATTTATGTATGTCTTCTTCTCAGTGGGGTATTTCAACCCTATCCCTAGGGAAATTTTCTGACAACACTAAGTGAGGGTTGAGGAGGCAAATACCATAAGCCTAGATGGTTATCAAGCTATGTAAAATGTGAGGCTACTGGGAGGATAGGTGCTTCCATTTTTAAGTATTATACGTGTTCCATAGTTAAAAAACAATATAGGAGTGGTATATGAGAGCATAATCAAGGAAATAGACTATATAGTAGCCTTTTAGGCTACAATGTCTTTGGTAAATCCATAGTAAGTGCCCATTTATTTTAATTGCATTTCAAAACCATTTTTTTTAGAGAGAAAAGGATAAGCCTCACGTTTTGGTTGGGTTTTGTCTTGTTTTATTTTTCATAAGGTACATCTTTTGTTCATTTTTGTGGATGGTTTGTTCATTTTCATGTTCCTTCATTTTTGTATTTCGTCTATTTTCATAAATTTCAACAATAAGCTTGTGATAACAAATTTGAGATCTAATGAAATAAAACTGCTTAATACAATATTTCATAATAATACAAGATATGTTGTGATGAGTTGTTTGAATGGAATATCCATGGTAGTTTACATATCATCTACTATTTATAATTTTTAACACAATAATTCCGTAAAGGGTCCCAACCTTGCTAATTCCCTTTAATACAACTTGTACCAACCTACTTATGTGGATTTGAATGCAAACTCACTTACTATGCGTCGAATTTTATGTTGGTCAAGCTATAAATATATTCATTAGATAAAAGAGTTTGTAAACTATTATATATAATTATTTCATCTACAATTTAACTACCATTTAAATTGACATACAAGTTATGCTATGAAATTCCAATTACTGTGATTATGTGGTGGTTTCCACATCTATTAAATAATTTTACAAAGTGATTTGATTTCCCAAAGTTGAAACAAGTTACATGAGATAAATTTAGATCATTCCATATTAGGTATATGGTTTTACCTTGTTTAGGTATCCTAAGTGTAGGGAAACTGTAGCATTTGATCATAATTTAAGTAATCAACACATCAACCTATTCTCTTGATGTAACCCACATTACTTACCTAGTCACAATATCTATTTGATACTACAACCAACAACATTAGGAATGAAGAGAATAGCTAATTTTAGCCATATATGTCTATTTTTTTAGTGGTAGATACCTAAGGAGATCTATGGGCTTATAGAAACCTTCCTTTTTATGAATAAAATATTATTTCACTTTGTTGGAACTATTTATTCTTATTCATTTTTCACCTACATGTGTTAGCATGAGTGTCAATATAGTGTCATTTATCTGGGGAGATTTGTGGACTTGTAACCTATATGAAGAAGATTTTTTTACAATACCTGCTAAGATCCACTCCTAGTAAATCACCAAATTGATAAGAGTATTGTATGGATCATTACCTTTTTATTCAATTTGATAAAACATTTTACTTGAGAATCTTTGATAGTATATGTAGAGGAAATGAGCTCTACTTGAATTGCTCTATAAAATTTATCTTCTTCACTCCATTATTGTGATACGTTTTATTAAATTAAAACCAACAATAATGAAATAAACCTACAACTATGAAAAAACTTGCTTATTGTTAGAAAGTGTTTTCATTGATGTCAAAGGTGTTGTCATTGCATAACAAAGATCATTGATGTCATAGGTGGTTTTAGGAAGATTGTCAAGAAATATTTTCATTGATGATAAAGGTGGTTAAGGAGCCTAATATCTGAGTAATTTTAAGTATATAAGATATGCTTAGTTTCTCTTGCAAAGTGCTCAAATGGCTAGTCCAATGGTATATTGAAGTCTTAAAAATACCTTCAGGATAAGAAGATATGGCTAGTCAAAGTGTATATGTCAAATGATAAAATAGTGCATGGTTTCGGGCCTCAAGTTTCCTTAGCAACCTTATGATTTGTTAAATAATTATTTTTTAAACGTCCATTTGCCCCCAAAACCCAATTAGCATATAAATAGTGTATGTGTGGCAAGATATGGCCATGTGGGACCATGATTCACAAGCTCAGTAGAGATAATTGCGGTCCCACCAGGGGACATGTAGCCTTGACACTTTGTTTCCCCAGAGGTTTTGAGAGTAGCCCAAGTGTATAGATCCCAAGGTCTTGGGGTACTGGCGAGATGGAAAATTGCATGTCTAATGCTATAAAAACAATTTCAATGTGAAATATTTATATTGGCCCTAGAATCTTTATAATGTGAAAATGATGAAAAAATAAAGTTTGAGATCCTTCACCCCATACGGGTGGCTTGGATAGACGACAACATGGACCAATGACAAGAGGCCAAGTAGCACAATCTCATTGGTAGACCTAAACATCAATAACTAAAAGGTATGGGAGGATGTCAACATGACATCAATGGCTCAAAGGTCTGAGATGATGTCAGCATGGCATTAATAGATCAAAGGTATGAGATGATATCAACATGACATAAGCCTAGGGTGACGTGTACGTCTAGATCAGTGACATGTGGCATACAGGTTTGAGAATTTAAAGTGGCTAAGTGAGCCAAAAATTAGTGAAACATGACACCGCTAAGAGATGGACACATGATAGTGGATACATGTGGCACATAGGTGATAGAAAACATGAGCATAAATGGAAGGTAGGTGGAAAATAATTGGTGTGTAGGTGTGATGACAACATGATGTCACCTTGGTGATTTCAAGAGGAGGATCGCGAGGGAACCACAGGAAATTTACATCCCAGGGAATGTAAACTTTTCCATAAACTAATGGTAATAGAAGCCTATCTTACGCAATTTAGATGATGAGATCACCCTGAAGGCCTGTGTCCCCAACGATTTTTTATGAAGCACCAAAGGAAATTCCTAGGCTATTTATCTCCTAGGGAGATGGGACTAGGAGATGAAAAGGTTCTTGTAAATCAATAGTTTATTGATATTGAAGAGTTCATCCAAGTGCCCGTTTTTAAGTGTTTTGCATGGTTTTTTCGTAATATGACTAGGGGATACATAAGTCCAAGTAACGCAGAGTTGGCATGTTTAGCATCATGGGCATCTATAGCTCAGTGTAAAGCACTTATGTCATCGGTCCATTTAAATATGTGATGCAGGATTTTAAAACACTGTGGGAGCTTAAGACATGTGATTAAGCCTTCAATAATATCCTTGATCTATATACTCAATCCAAAGGATCTATGGTCTTATGGCTTAGCCTATGGGTTAATCTTTAAAAAGCATGAACAAGTTTGCAACTATTCTAGCATAGAATGCCATATTTGGAGTCTGCCAAAAGTGGCGGTTCACTATAATTGGAAGAAGGAGCATGAAAGGGTTTGTACTATTTTGTCACAGTGTGTCATATTTGGCTTTTTTGCTAAATTTGGAATTGAAATTAAAAGTCCTGCTAAAGCTTGATATTTTCCATAATTGTTAAAATCATAAGTATAACTTAGTTTTTCAATTAGGAAAGTAGATGAGAGATTGAAGACTATTTGAGCACATCAATATGACTTAATAAAAGTGGAATATAAGTGAAAGACAAGTTAAATTGAAGAAATAGGTGAGATAAAGTTAACTAAAACGCTAAATCCAAAAATATCAGCTCAAAAATCTTAGTAATCATAATTGAATCATCAACAAGGTTGTTTTTGGTGTACTGATCAGAGATCATAGATTAGAGAAGGAAATTTTTGAAGGTATTGAAGGTGGTTCATAATGATTTTATGAGAAAAACTTGAGAAGAATTAAAGTGTGCAGTATGTAGATGTGTATGCATCAAGGCATGAATCAATGACACATTAGAGTGTGAATAAGTTTAAAGTGAAATAGACTTTGCATTTGAATCTAGTATCTCTTTTAATGAATTAGAATATATTGAGGAAAATATATATTTTACAAGGGCTTATATCTTCCTTTTAAGTGATCAAGAAGCTTACAACCACAAATAAGAAACTAGAAGCAAAATATTATTGCTTTAAATGACTAGTTGTCTCAATATCGGAAGCATGAAAATAATTTTTAAGTCTTGTATGAGATTCTAGATAGCCAAAGTCCCCTCTTGGTAAGATCACTTTGATTTTTGAAGGTGAATCAAGTAAATTAGTAGCACAAATTTTGATTGAAGAGTCAACCAAAATATTGTTCCCCTTAAAGATTAGACATTGTTAAGACTACACTAAATTTAATGCAACAACAAGAGAATAATGAAGTCAAAGGTAGGTGTTGGGCAGCGCATCCCCCACGAAATGGTTTTGGGACTTAAAGCCCACAATTTAGGGGTATTGGTATTGTAAAAGGGTAGTCCGCCTGAAAATAAGGTAAAATAATAGAAAGTGAGTAGGCCAGCCCATGGTCTGCAGACCATGGGAATGTATAAATAGAACAAGGCTCTAGGTGTAGAAGGCAGTTTTTGAAAAATTTTGGATCGGATCTGAAGGGTTATGGGTTGTTAACGACAATATTTTCTCTGAGTTTGTAAGTTCGAGTCGAGGGTTGTATTAGTAGAATAGGCTCTATAGCTATGTGTGCAGAGATCTAGTAGAGTTTGCATATGTGTGTGCGAACCCCTGCAGCTGTGTGCGCAGGGTAGGAAGTGGATTGTAACTGGAAAAGGCAATAATAAAGATAAGTTGGTTTTGAAATATTATGTATCCATTTATGTATTCTAGTTTATGCATTTATTTACGGTTTATGATTACGTGAATGTCTATTTATGTTAAATGATAACTGAACGTATTGGGCACACTTAATTTAGTTCAAGATCTATAATAAGACTAAGCACAGAAAGGGTAAAGAAAATTCGCACTCATCATCCTAGCCGTGCAAAGGTAGTTGCACAGAACAAACGGCTGCACGAAAGTCACACAGCACGTAGGCTCATTTCGTACACTTTCTAGACCTCATCAAGACATCCCTGGGGTGCGGAAACCTGGTTCTAGCACTCTCCCATACTACCTCAGGTGATACCTTAGTCCGTGCTCCATGGACTATTGCCGAAAGGGCCGGTAGTTTCGGGATTTGTTTGGCTAAACATTTCTGAACCTGGGTCCAGCCCCAATAAGCCAACAAATGGTTTTGTTGCCGAGACCAGGATTTGCCTAAGGGATGTCTAATGCCGGAAAATTGGAACCCTATCAAGAAGGAAATTGAATATTGGTTGGATCAGAAGCTTCATGAGTTTGTAATATAGGAAAATAAAACGTCGCAAATACCCGAGAAGAGGTGGCTGGATTGCTTCATATATACAGAAATCCACGAGATCTTCTTCGCGACCTTCTCTTCAAACTTATATGATTGGATCACGAGGCTAGCAGATAGCCAGGGAAGGTGCAAGCTCGATTGACCGATAGTGTGGACTCCAGAGCTGGTTCTAGGCTAGAGGCATCTAAAGTTAAGATCGTGCAGGCTGTAGACCATTGGCTGGATCAGATAAGAGGAGGGTTTATCACTGAATTTGTGATAGACATGACTGTCAGCTACAACAAAGCAGAAAGACATTTTCTCAAGGGACCGCGAGGTAAGTACATCAAGTATTTGAATACCTGGATTAAGATGTTGTTATGTGAAAAATGGGTGATGTGAATATATTAATGAGTGGAATGATGTGGAGCAGAAAAGTCTACAAAGGTATCGAAGGGTTAGGAAACAGTCCTTTAATTTCACCTCCGTAAGTGAGGAAGAGCGCGCTTGGGTTTCTCCAAGGAGTGCGGTTAGTTTGATAAGGCAATGCATTCTACAGTTATCATCCCCACTAACGCCACCACTCGCGTCAACTCCTTCACCTCCATCTTTTCCCACACCACCTCCACCAAACCAGTAGTTTAGTATGGCGAGCGCGATCAAGCTGCCTGTATTCAGAGGAGTAGGGAACAAAGACCTAGATCAGTTTTGGTTTGTAGTAAGAGCAGTGTGGGTAGCACAGTGGGTTACGGATGATAACATTAAGAAGGACACATTGGTAAGTGCGTTGTAGGATTGTGTGTTGACATGGTATATCAAGCACTTGAATGATCACCCGAATGTCGGAATAGCGAAAATCTAGATTGTGTTGAATAGAGAGTTTAGCCTGCCGAAATTAGAGACGAGTCGATCATAGGATTTAAGGAGATCGTGATGCTTCTAGGTGAAACCCCCTGGGATCTAGATTAAAGGCTAAAATGTATGCTCCGCGAGGATAATATGACACTGACAGATGTGCATAACCGCGTGTGGTTTGTGGCATCTTTGACTCCACACCTTAGGATGGCACTGTCACAACAGAAGCTCTCAACCTAGGCAGAAGCATTGGAAATGGCGATGAAGTTGCAAGAAATACTGATACAGGATTCGAGGTTGGGAGTCCAACAAATCCATGCGCAACTACGAAACCTATGTTTGAAGATGCAGAGTTTGAAGCAGGATAGGGCACCACAGCCAGAAGCGCACGAAGAAGTGTGGTTTATAAAATGCAAAGGCTAGGGCCATCATAAGGATCACAATCCAGTATTCACGAACTATTTCGTAGGAGGGGGACTGATGTCATTGAGACCAGAGGCACAAGCAAGGCCAAGTGCAACACCAGCGCTCTGGTGTGCGATTTGTTAGGTGGGAGGGAAGCACACGACGAACAATTGTAACTTGTTACAGAAGTATACCCAGACTTCGCAACAACTATATTGTAGTTTCTGTAGATCAGTGGGCCATGATGAGTGGGCTTGTCAGAGCTATGAGCTAATGATGGATAGGACCCCATATTATCGAATGCAGATAGAAAGGTGAGGCCTCAATCCAGCCGCAGCAATCGCACAGGCTGGATTTCAAGGGCAAGGTTGAGGACGAGGAGGAATGGGACCCAGACAAGGGCATAGACAATTAATTTGCTATAATTGAGGAGGACCTGGGCACTACACACATGACTGTATGAATCCGACCAGAATATGTTGTTCGTATTGTTATCAATTTGATCATGAAGCAGTAGATTGTCTGATGTTGATCACACAGATGCATGAGAAAGGGGTACTATAGCCTACTCCAACCCAAAATATCCAAATGATGAGGTCTGAACCACGTGAAGAAGACCCCAACATGAATATGGTTCTTAGAAGCAGTGTGGCCATAGGGGAAGATAAGGGAAAGCAACTTGAGGATGATACATGGGTTCGCAATGCTCCCACAAAGGAACCTAAGCTTGACTTGGAAGAGGCAAGGGAAAAATTTATGGAAGCTAAGAAGAGATTTAAGGAGGCCTCTACTATAGGTAGTAAGGATCAACCACAACTGGGAATGGATCCTTCTATGCTTACTACCTTTCTAGAGACATGCATGAAGCTGCTATGAGACAATAAGGCAGTTAAAGGACTACAAGAGCTGGTTACTAGGTGCACAGGGTTATGGGAACTGTGCATAGTTTGAAAGATGGGGAAGCATGCTTTGCACACTGGGAGGGAAAAGCGATTGACAAAACAAATTGGAAAATATGAGATGGATCAGGTAATCCTAGACCTAGGTTCGGACGCGAACGTGTTACCAAAGCAGAGTTGGGAACGCATGGGCAGGCACGTGTTATAGTGGTCTCCTATTCAATTACAGATGGAAAACCAACAAAAGATCATGCACATGGGAATATTCCAAGGGGTAACAGTGGATATCGAAGGTGCGAGCACGCAGACAGACTTTGAGGTAATAGAGATTGTGGATGACAATAACCCTTACCCCGCATTGTTAGGGATAGACTGGGCCATAGATATGAATGGATTCATCAACCTGAAGAAGCGGAAAATGACTTTCGAGAAAACGTCTCTACACGCAGTAGTTCCACTAGATCCAGCCAAAGGAGCATGCTACACTAAACCTATGCGCGAGGATGACAATAACGATGAGCTGGATTTCATTTACCAGATAATGGCACAAGACCAGGATCGGGTGAACCTGACTGAAGATGGGAGAATCTCATGGGAGCGTGATTGTTCCTATACGTTGGATTTAGACAAAGAAATAGAACGCTAGCAGAACCGGTTACATGAAGTAACAAAGCTAAATTGCAACCTGATGATTAGATCACTGCAATATGTGACGACCGAAGCAAGGGAATTGCCAATATATGATGGGGACAAAGGTGTGGATGAACTCTTAGACAAAGTTAGAAGGTCAGTACCAAAACAACAGTGGTACGGTGTAATGGAATGGGTGTTGTGCGTGACACCCGCACAATGGTCGCAGACACACCAGAATAATATTGGGAGCTGGCACGAATGTAGAAGAAGGATGCACTTAAGGTTTGGAAGTCCCCAGTGTCAAACGTGATTTGAGCAGCTAGGGCAAAGCAATTTGTGCGCCCACCTATGTCGATGGGTGTAGTCGCATGTGGGGCAGGCACATCCCAAGCTAAGGATCAAAAATTAGGACCCAACACTGCAACAAGAAGAGCGACGTGCACCGCAAATACCCCACAATAGAGCATTCATAAGGCTACGTGGGATCATGAATAGAGTTTACTAGGTGGGACAAACGGATTAAGACCTACACGTATCAGCGGTTCGATGGGCCTATAGGACTATGAGCAAAACCTGGAGCGTGGAAATGATTTCAATGGTGATAAGAAGAGAGGAAACCACGAAGGAAGAGAAGAATCCCCTAACCATGGCTCCCACAATAGGGACAGGATGTGAGGACCTTGGTAAAGGAACTAGGCAGTTGCACGAAGACCTTCAGCACAGAAGCATGAAACTTCATGAACTCGATGATGAGTGGGCATGGCTGAGGAAGAGAAGTATGACATTGGATGAAGAAATCCGCAAACTGGAAACCGAAGTCACGCAAGCAGGCCGCGAGAAACTAAGTATGATGAGATTGAGTTCGACCAGCCCTACTACTGTAGTATAAAAAGTTGTGACCCTGCTATCATGGCTGCAACCGCACCTTACTAAACAAGGGAGCGTACCATATAAAGAGGAACGTGATGCACTACTAGACACATGGGCATGTGAAAGGTGCCCGCAGCTCAGGCTAGAAGGAAAAGTGAAGTCTCGCACCAAGGGTGAAACCACCTGACTATCTATAGGAGACACAGTCTCAGCACCTCAGGCAGTTGAAAGAAGGAGCGGGACTATAAATAAGGCTATAGGAAAGCTACACGGAAAGGAGGTTCCTTGTAGGACCCGTCTGCCATAGGGCTTGCTGTCGCGCATAATGGGTTGCGCTGCTGCGCGGGTAGGCTGGGAGATGACCCTTGATGTCACTGTTCATGATAAGAAGGGTAGTTTAAGGTAGAAATGAGTGGGCAGCATGCCATTAAGACAAGAACTACGAGCTAGATTTGGGGTGATATGCCGCCAAGAAGGTACTGATGACTCAGAAATAGAGGGAATGGCCAAATTCAAATCGAAATGCTACCATAAAATTCTACAGGGTAGTTTCGAAGTAACACTCAGTTGTTAGAGATTTGAGCCAGTAAGGAGCAGCGAGCCCCAAGCTCCCTGGCCACCCATGAGTATGCGACCAAGCGAATCCAGTATAGACACAATGTCAAGAACTAGAGTGCGAGTCACGGGGGTTACCCTAGAACCCCGGGTGACCCAGGAAGAGCCTAGAGAAGTAGCAAGTGCACTAGAGGTACCAAAGTCCCCACACACACCGCGACCATAGAAAAAAATAGCCAATGGGGCCAGTCTGGGTATCACCACGGAACCCAAGAGTTAGTAAATTATTAATGACAAAGAAGGGCAAAGTTGTCACCATTGAAACAGAGGAGGAGGAGGAAGATTTGCAAGCCCTGATAGCTCAAATTAAGGCACAAGACGATGAGGCAGAAAATGTCTCCCAAGTACCTTCAGCGATAGAGTTACCCCCCTACATTCCCTCATGGAAAGGGACAGCCAAGATACCAAAGGACCTAGAGGCCACGAAGAGTGCACTCCAAACCCCGCTTCTTCCATATGACATAAAGTTTGACGGTCTGCCGCTGGGACGAGTACTGAATAAATTTAAAGACTGGGACCTCGTGGATAGTGAGAAGTTCCCACATTTGGCCACGGAGAAATTACTACAGCAAAAATGGTTGCGAGGTGTGAAGAAGGCTGGGTTTCTCCATCTGTGGTGGACACCCACTACCACCGTGTGCCTATCACAATTTTTGTCATCCGACAACTACTGTGTCTAGTACATGATGGGTATCTTTGGCTGGAGGAGCCAGTTCCCATCATGGCTGACTTAATTCGCCAAATTTTATGGCTGCCCATTAAAGGAAGTAATCCCATAGACATCGCCAGAAAGAGTAGCGACTTGGGCCTCATGGAAGCTATGAAGGCCAAATATAAGCTAGAAAAAAGGAAGGGAGGGTACGTAATAGAAAGCATCAAGGACCAAGGGGTGCGCATCACCACCCAGCTGCTGGCTAGTAAGCTCATGAGGAAATGTTGCGGAGACAATGTGCCAACATCTATAATTGCATTGGCGGAGCAGTGTGCAGAAGCGGTATAGTTCAATTGGGTGCAGTTTCTCTGTGATCAATTTTTTACGAATTGCAGGGAGGCCCAGGACTAGGGTAAGACCTTCCACTACGCATGGTTGCTCGTATCCATCCTGTTGGTTGCTAGGGAGCTGCCAATGGACAACTAGTTTCCCGCTGTGGAGAGGAACCTACCTGAGGTTGTGAGGTACACCTCGCTCTGGGCAACAAAATACGCGGCGAGGATTCGGGAGATAAAGGTATTTTGGACATTTGTAGAGGCGAGTTTATGAACATGGATCAACCATAGGCTATGCTTGTCCCCAACAATATATAACACTTTACAAAGTGCGGCAAAATTCAAGGCGGATATGCATAACTTGTATATTCAGGCACGCAAGAATCCAGTTTGAGCATGGGAAAAGCTGTCGTTCATTGCCATAGATGATGCAATCTTTGAAGTAACGGCATCATGGTCTCTGAAGTAGCATGCATTAGACTTGGCAGAACTAGAAACGATTGCAGTATAGCAGAGGAAGAAGGAGACCAAGTTGCGCATCGTGAAGCTGGCGGAAAGAAAGCGTCAAGAATAGGAAGCGGGCACACAGCAGAAGACGGCTGAGGCAACAGCACTAGAGCAGATGACACAAACCATAACTGCACCCACTGAGGAGACTGAGGAAGGCTAGGAAATTACCATAGAGTAGGACTATAGGGGGAGGTGGAGACATAGGAATGCACAGACCTTACAACAAACTTGACCCAACTCAAGAGGCTGTGCGTCCAGGAGTAGCCACCCACACGTAAAAATACAAAGACAACAAAGACCGTGGAAGGAACCCTTATTGATAGTAGCAAACCCAGTCATAATGTCACTAAGGATGCTCTGGCAGAGTTGATGACGGAGCATAAAACTGTGTTGGGGGTGCTCAGGGCATAGTTGCAAGCATTACAGGTTTGGCCCCTAGGAATGATGACACCACACCTTGCGGAAGGTATAGTCGAAGCTGAGCAGATACTACGCACATGCATAATGAACACTGTGGTGTTACCAAAAGGTGTCATCTTAGCGGAAGCCGAAGGTGACATGAGGGGCTGGGGGTTGAATTTGGCCACCCTTCCCTGAGAAATCCTATACCAGCTGCAGGATGGGGTAACTGCTAAGCCTCGTGCCAGGGAGGGTCGTGCTCTTCAAGTCTTGAGTGAGAAAAAGGTAAATTTAGAACAACTTAGCCTATAATACAACAGTATGGTTGCCTAAAACCAGGGACTATAACAGCTAGTGGAGGAGGCTTGTAGTAGCATTGGGGAGTTGGCCATGCCAGCGACACTCCCCACCACAGAAAAGATTCATCAACTGGCAACTGGAGTTCGTAGGGCCCAGGAGGAAGCTACGAAGGTTCAGTTGGAGCTGAACTTGTAGATCGCAGAGCTGTGACTGAAGGCGCAGTCCTCTACACCCCCGAAAGTTAGAGAGCAGTGCAACTGTGCCATTCAATCAAGGTTGAAAGAAATAGTGTATGTTGTACAAGACTGCACTGGCTTGTTGGACCAGTCCCTCTTAACAGTCACCTCACTCCAGGAAGACCCAAATCTACAGCAGTTAGAGATAGAAGTGTGGGAATTGCAGCAGGCGCCCTTACCCAGCGATTGGCCAAGATAAGCGAGGCCCGAGATCTGAAAGATTGGGTGGATGCCACACACCAGAAAGAAGAAGGGCTTAAAGCACGCATCCAACCTTGGCTCGAGGAATCGTTCATGGTCACCACCATGATCAAAGGGAAGCTGGCCCAGATACAGGACACATATGCGAAAAGGAAAGAGGACGCCTCTACCAACAATGCATCAGAGCATTGCGTACAATTGTTATAGCAGACAGCGAAGGAATGTGTGATAGACTTCTATGAAGCACAGAGGTTGTTGGATGGAATCCGAGCAAAGATCGCCACACCGGCCAAGTGACTCGAGACGAGTCATGATGTTTGCGTTAGGGACCTATTAGGCAGCAGATCCCCCGTGTAATAGTTTTGGGACTTAAAGCCCACAATTTTGGGGTATTGCTATTGTAAAGGCTCCATTAAGTGTGCGGAGCATGAGTTGTAATGAGTCAAGTCAAAGGTTAGTCCACCTGAAAATAAGGTAAAATAATAGAAACTAACTCTTTGGATTGAATCTAAAGAGTTATGGGTTGTTAACGGTAGTATTCGCTCTGAGTCTATAAGTCTGAGTCGAGGGTTGTAGTAGTAGAAGAGGCTCTGCAGCTATGTGCACAGAGGACTAGTAGAGTCCGCAGCTGTGTGTGTGGACCCCTACAGCTATGTGTGCAGGGTAGGAAGTGGATTGTAACTGGAAAAGGCATTAATAAATATAAGTTGGTTTTGAAATATTGCGTACCCGTTTCCATATTTCGGTTTATGCATTTGTTTATTGTTTATGATTACATTCATGTCTGTTTATGTTAAATGATAACTTAACGTATTGGGCTCACTTAATTTAAGTCAAGATCTATAATAAGACTAAGCACGGAAAGGGTAAAGAGCATTCGCACTCATCATCCTAGCCACGCGAAGGTAGTTGCACAGAACAGATGGTTGCGCGGAAGTCACACAACACGTAGGCTCAGTTCACGCACTTTCTAGACCTCATCAAGACATCCCTAGGGTGCAGAAACCTGGTTCTAGCACCCTCCCATACTACCTCGGGTGAGACCTCAATCTGCGCTCCGCGGACTGTTACCGAAAGGGCTGGTAGTTTCAGGATTTGTTTGGCTAAACATTTCTAAACCTGGGTGAGGCCCCAATAAGCCAACAGTAAGCTACCCCTTAGGTGTTTTGATTGTAATGATGCAATAAATTATGCTTCCAAGTGTCTAGAAAAGACAAATCTGCAACAAAAGAAAAGAAACAAATTGTTTCAACTAGAAAAAGAAATTACCCAATGTAGTTCAAATAGCCACACAAAAAAGGTCATTTTCCCCTCAGGGACACAATTTTCAAACGTGCAATGAATCCAAGAAAGCATGCAACAATACAAGAAATAGATATGATAAAATTATCATAGGTTATGGTAGGACTAACTCCTTTTCTCCTCTATTACATTGTGTTGAGTGCTATAGGTGTTGAAATTATTGGGATATAGTAATTTCATGTAGATTTGGAAAGAATAGATGTCTTTCTCAAATTGATGAAAATAGAAACATGGATCATGTTGAGGACCAACAAGGACAACTTCACATCATCAATAAAAGAAGAAATCCAAAAGGAGAAATAAAGAATAAGAGACCTAAGTTTTATTAGAAAATTAGTAGATCAGATTTTGATATTCTCATGGTGGATCTCTCTTATAGTATCAACTACATTCCAAATAGTCCTCCATCAAAAAATAAACAAAGAATAAGTTTAGAGACAGGGGAACTAAAAGATATATGTATTTAATCCCTAATTGGTAAGAAAAATAAGGACCAATGACATAGAGGGTAAAAATTCTCATGTTGTGGAAGAAAGTTACTCAAGGCATAGAGGGTACAAATGCTCAATTTACAGTAGAAAGTTACTTAGAAAATCTCAAAGAGAGCAATTAGAAGAAGGTTATGCACATATCAAGACTCAATGCACCAAGATATGGATGAAAAATGGAGATAATATGCTCAAGAGGAGTATATCCCTTGTCCCTCTTCATTGAAAATAAGAGGATGGCTTCAAGTAAAGCGAAAGATGTCAGATGCAAAGAGTAGAAAAGAATATTCTAAGAAATGCATTTGAAGGATTAAATGAATACTGAGTTTTTGTTTTAAATGGTTTTTATTTGAATATTTTTTTGTTTGTATAATGTTCTATGATAGTATGCCACTCTTCTATGATCATATGACCAATGTTGATTTAAAATACATTGCTTCTAAGAATAAGTGTGTATGAATGTAGAAGACAAAGGTTGGTGGTGTTTTTACTGCATATTAATGTTTCTTGGTTGAACAAAGTTTATGTTGCAATGATGAGTTGTATATTATTGTAGTTCCCTATTTTCTCCCAGGGTTGGTATGTATGGTTGAGAAAGTTCATTACATGTGACTGTGATATGCCATGTAATATGTGGTTGCATATATAATATTCCAAAGGAAGAGAGATGGACATTGGAATGAAATGAGAACCCCCATATTGTAGCTATTGTAGCTATTGTATATTTTATATTTCTAATAATGTTTTTGCAGGGAATTGTTGAACATATGTTGCAAAGAGCACACGTTGATGTTTGGTAGTTATATTAATTGCACAAGTTGATCTTGTACTGTTGTAGGATTATAGAATTGAGATCATTGATGATGTATTACATGTTGTTGATATTTATGTTGAGTTAAAATATATGGTGATGTATGTAGGAGTCTACTTCCATAGGGTTTTGTCAAAGTAAAGTATCATGTTGATATGATGTATCGATGTATGGATGAAAAAATGTGTTGGTGAGTCAGATTATGTTGTAACTTATTGGTATATGTTTAAGTCACTTGTTTTAATCATGCATAGGAGAGATGTTTGTTGATGCTAGAGGTCGTTATGCATAAGTCCAAGGGGAGCAACATTATTCTAATTGTAATCCTAGTTGAGAATTAGAGCAATAGGATTGACTACACTTATGGTTGATTTGTACGAGTATGAGTTGTTGATAACTTGAAACCCTTAGCAAGAAATCCCTCTTAAATATCTAAGGTAGAGATCAGGAGTGCATACTCACTCTTCTCTCAACTAAATCTTATCCACAAGGAAGAAGGAAATTGTTTAGATAATAATAGAGATATATGAAGCAATCAACATGAGAAGGAGTTGTCAAGTCCACATGATCATAATGATAGGGGGATTTTAGTTACAGGGGGAACATTTTTTCCATTGATTTCGAAGGGAGAGAAATAAGTACAAACATTACATTTCTATTGAGAAAAAGTGAGACAAATTATTTTCTAGCTCAGTGACAAATTCCAACCATTTGACTAGATTCCTCTTTTTGAGAGGACCAATTTTGACTATTTAAGCAGTCAATTTGGACATGGCAAAGTGTACTTATGAAGAAAATCCCACATATGCACATTTGAACAGGTTCGCCCTAATAGAAAATTTGTCACCCTTTGAAGCCTATAAATACAAGTGACCTCAAGCCCATTTGGACATCACCAAGCATCATCTTCTTCTCTTCTTCATTTATTAGTTTGCATAGGTTTGAGGTTGGATTGAGGAAAGTGGTTTGTAAAACTCTAAAAATATAGGGTCTGAAGCTCACACATGTTCTAAGGTTTTGGGTCACTAGGTCATCAAAATAATTTTTTAGTTCTAACCATAGGCCTCTAGGCTCAAGGTTTTGGTTGGAAGCTCTCAACTACATGCATCCCTCTTCTTCAATGTGGTTGGGCTCTAGGGATAAAATTTGACATTTAACCACAATTGACCGCAAAAAGGAAAAGTTATCTCTGATCTATATTGATGCTAGGAACATATTTCTGAATGTTATAGGGTTATTTTCGCTAGATGATTTTGTATTGGGCTCATTGTACTTTTTTTCTGAACATTTAATTACAATCTAATAGAAGAATATTTTTCAAAGGGTTTTCCCCCTTGTGGGGTATTTCCTTGGTCTTTGACCAAATATGGTGTCTCTTGTTAATGTGTTTATTATCTCCTTTGTCATTGCATTTACTGTTCTATGTTAAATTACTATTGATGATTGGACATATTAATTATTATTGAAAATATTACTAATTGAAGAATTGAATTGGGCTAAAGTAATTGAAACATCATAGAGAAATGTGAAATTTAACATGGTATCAGAGCTAAGGTGAAGGTCAAACCCAAAAGGAGACAAGAATTGAAGCAACCATCTTTGGAAAGTTGAAGGAGCATATCTAATCAAGTCAAGATGTTTTCCTCTTTCTTCGAGTAGCATGAGAATTTGAGTGACTCATCTAAATTTTTGCATGGAATATCATGTTGGAGATTATAGTTAATAACAATGATGTTTTAGAATACATTCAAGGAAAAGTACTTGAGCCTCTAGAGAATGTTTCCGCTATTACCAAAAACATGTACAATAAACGAGAGTTAAAAGTAAAGAAAATTATAGATGATGGTTTACAAGATAATTTACTTGCATATGTTGAAAATTTGAGGAAGTCTAAGGACATGTATGATAATATAGCCAACACATATGAAGCCAAAAATTTGAATGAAATCATTTCCTTGAAATATCAACTCAAAGACATGAACATGAGAAAAGGAGAGTTTGTGAAATCCTACATTATGAGTATGTCTTGTCTTAGAGATCATTTTCAAAGAGTTGGATAATCCATGCCTGACGTGGAATTGGTGATTGTAACTCTTAGAGGTATCCCTCCTATTTGGAACCTTCATTACTACTATAAGAAACAACAATACCTTCCAGTCATTCGATGAGATTGTTGGAAATCTCAGTCAAGAAGAATCAAGGATGATATCAAGGGGAAGGATTCAAAAGCATAAAGACAGAGAGCCTGTTGCATTCATCACTAAAAAAAGAAAAAGAATAAAGGAAAAGGAGGTCCATCAAATTCAATAAATCCTCCTCTTAAAAATACAAAGAGAATGAATGATAGAGCATCATCTCACATTAAATGTTATAATTGTCATAAGAAACGTCCTTAGCCCTAGATTTCCCCGAGAAGAACAATGTTCCACGCTACAATACCAGAAACAACAATAACAAGTTTGATGACCTAAGAAGAAGAAATGATCAAAGGAATGATTGCAATGGAAGAGATGAAAGAAGAATAAGAGATGATCTAAGTGATCATGAAGAAGATCATCATCCTCAAAGCAAGTCAAGATACTCTAGGTATGAAATTAATGTTGGTAAACAATGTGAATATTCTTATTTCTACTCTCACTAGTTCTTCTCCTCCAAATTCGTGGGATAGTTGGTTAGTTGATAGTGGGGTCACTCATCATTTCTCTGGGTATAAGGAAGTTCTCTCTAATTTGGTAGAGAGAGAGTCAAATTTGAAAATTATTGTTGGAGACAACTCCACTCATCATGTCAAAGGCTTTGGGTTTGTCAAATTTCATTTGGATTCTAGGGAATTTGTTTTACTTCATGATGTGATGTATGTGTTAGGATTGAAGAAAAAATTGGTGTAAATATCTAGTTTGTAAGACAAAGGGATGAGGGTTTCCTTCATCAAGGGAAAGGTTCTTACTTGGCCTATTGGATCACTATGATAAATGCATTCACATTAGGATCAACATTTGAAGGACTCTATATAGCCATTGGAAGACCTCTCCTAACATTGGTCCATGATATTAATCATCTAAATGAGATACGACACCGAAGATTGGCCCATATACATTATGATTTTCTTCCAAAATTGAATAAATTGGTCTCTGGTATTCTCAATCTTCAAGCCCAACATGATGGAGTGTGTCCAGGTTGTTCTAGTGGAAATAAGACAAGGGGGCCATTCCCCTCTATTGAGAACAAGACGAATGACATCCTCCATCTCATTCATTTCGACATATCTGGTTTCATGCCCGTGTATTCTATTGGTGGCCATGTCTATTACATCACCTTCATTTATGACTTCTCAAGAAATATGTGGATATATTACTTGAAACACAAGGCTGAAGCCTTCAAAATGTTCGAGTTCAAATCTTTGGTCGAAAATGAAAGAGGGAAGAAAATTAATATCTTCAGCTCTGACAATGGTCGAGAGTACATTTCGAATGAATTCATCAATTATTACAACAAGGTGTCAAGAAAGAGATTATTGCGTCTTATAATACCAAACAAAATGGAGTAGCTGAAAGAAAGAATAGTTCTATTGTAGATGTCGCTCGTTCCATGCTCCACGATCAAAAGTTGTCGAAGTTCATTTGGGGAGAAGAAATGAATGATGCCATATATTTTCAAAATAGAGTGCCTAATCAAGCATTAGAAAACAAGACCCCTTAAGAAGCTTTCACACATGTCAAGCCCAATGTTGGCCATCTCTGTATCTTTAGCTACCCCATATATTTCGATGTATCAAAGGAGAAAAGAAACAATTTAAAAGCCATAGGAAGAAAAGGTACTTTTGTTGGATATTATGAAAATTATAAATCTTTTAGAACATATATAGCTGGCCAAAGGAAGGTTGAAATTAGTAGGGATGTAACATTTGATGAAGATGTTTCCTTTGGGAAAGCAAGGCCCCTTCCTCTGCCTCCTTCTCTTGAGAAGAAGAATGATGATATGGATATTTTGGATGGTCCTTTCATGCCCGAATTTGAGAGATATGTTTTTTATGATCCCATGGAGCCCATGGATCCCTTAGATACTCCTCCTTGTGATCCTCCTACCATGAAGAGGCCAATTTGACTTCGTGACACATTACAAGATGATAAGAGACATGTTCCCATTCGAAGATGATTTAGAGAAAGTAAGAAGCCATGCAAATACTAGGGATATGTTAGAGCTATGAGCACTATGATTCAAGTTGAATCTCCCACCTTTGAAGAAGCTGTGAAAGAAATTCTTTAGAAGGATGTTATGGCCAAAGAATATGAATCAATAATGGAAAATGATGTATGGGATGTCGTGCTGACACTGAAGGGAAAATATGTGGTGACTTCAAAGTGGCTATTCAAGATCAAACATGGAGTCGATGGAAGCATGGAGGAAAACTAGGTAATGTTTGTGGCCCAAGGATTCTCCTTAAAAGAGGGAGAATATTATGATGATATATCTACACCTATGGCTTGATATACAACCATTCATTCGATATTTTCCCTTGCCACAAGTCAAGGATGGACCCTTCATCATATGGACGTGAAGATAACATTTCTTCATGGAATATTACTAGAAGAAGTGTATGTCTAGCATCCATAAGGATATGAAGTAGAGGATCGAAAGACACGTGATTGTAGGTTAAATAAGGAATTATATGGTTTGGGCAAAGGCCCTAGAGAATGGTATGCCAACATGGATAGTTATTTAGTAAAGTTGGGATTCATAAGAAGCAATGTCGATTCCAACCTCTACTTCAAGTTGCTCCAAGGTACATTGTTTATTTTGGTTTTATATGTTGATGATATATTCTTGACAAGTAGTGATCCCATGATGATCAAGTGTAAGATGGGTTTAGCCTCTGAATTTGAGATTGAGGACCTTGGACTCATGCACTACATTCTAGTTCTTGAGGTGTAGCAAAGGTGTGATGATATTTTACTTTCACAAGGAAAATATGTCGTGAAGCTATTGGAGAGATTTGGAATGATAGAATCCAAGTCCTTGCCCACACTTATGGAAATTAATTTTAAAACTTATGCGGAGAAGTTGCAAGAACCGATTTGGCGAATTCATTTGAATATAGATAGTTTATTGGGTCTCTGATGTTCTTAGTGAACACTCGTTCAAACATATGTTATGCAGTGAACACGTTGAGTCAATTCATGACTGACCCACTCCATGCACATTGGATCACTGCCAAACACATTTTGAAATATTTGCATGGAACGATCATCCTTGGTCTAAGATATTCTATAGGAGATCTCCGACTTCATGGATATATTGGTGTTGACTGGGAAAGAAATGTTGTTGACATGAAGAAACGGTTTGGATGTTATTTTAGCCTTGGACTGCCATGATATATTGGATGATTGGGAAGAAAAAGTCTGTAGCATTGAGTGTTGTTGACACAGAGTACATTTCTGTTAACATGTCTAGCTGTGAAGCAGTCTAGTTTAGGAAGCTCTTTGGAGTGCTATTTGAGCAGGTCCTAGACATTATAGTGATATATTGCGACAAAGAGTGGGATCCATATAGTAGATAATACCATATTTGATGACAAGCCCAAGAACATTGAGATTCAATATCATTACATTCAAGACATGGTGCATAGAGGAGCCATTATACTCCATCATATATCGACATATGAGCATATTGCAGATATTCTCACCAAGGATTTACCCAAAGGGAAGTTATTAGTCTTCAGAGAGTATCTTGGCTAATGGATGTGACCCCTCCTAATAAGGGGAATCATTGATTGAGAACACTAAGCCAATGCTTCCCCCTTGTCTAAGCTCCCAAGGTGAGGAATTAAGATGTAGGGATCATGGGGTTGAGAGATCCGTAGACAATAGGGTCATAGATGTTTCTCCCCTATTTTTACCCATAGGGTTGGAGTGTAGAAATATGTTGATATAATTTTAATGACTCAAGATATTTAATCCAAATCAAGAGACACAATTGTATTATATTGCTCTGTGTAAATTAATTCACAATTTGAAGCAACATTTGCAAACATGCTTCAATCACACACACAAGTACACAAATTTATCTAGGGGAAACCAACTGGTAAAAAAAACTTAATAATTCTGGCATTCATTAGATGAATATATAATGTATTACAATTTCTTGCTCACTCTGAGCTCAACTTGCAAGTGAATAACCTTTCTCTCCACTCAATGAGAAGCTATGACCCAGACTAAGTCAATTTCTACCTCTTCTTGAGAACCTATTTCCTTGCACAAATCCTAAGGAATTGGGCCCCTATTTTTTAGGAATTTTCCTCCAATTGATGGCACAATTCCCAAGGTTATATCTTTGAATGCATCCAACACCTGTACACTCAAGACTAGTCTACAACTGATGTTACACTACCTTGGAATCACACCACAGTTGGGAAAATTAAATTCTCTGCATACGCTAGTTATTTTTGGTTGATTGATCATTTAAATAGATGAACATTGAGCTAGACTGTTGTCCCAATGCACAACTGACCTCAAACTATTTCTATCAATAGATAAAACTAGTTTAACTAAATACAAATGGAAATAACATAACTAGATTGCTATGAATTAGTAATCACACATGCACAAATAAAATCCAAGCCATCTAACTCAATTTTACTGAGCTAACTTAGTGACAAGATCCATGTCACCTTGGTTAACTACCTCCAAGTTATATACTGATGTGGAAATTTTTAATTTACTCAATTTTACCAAGGCAAAGTCAAATTTAGACTTTCTTGCTACACTTATAAAAACTCCCTCTTAGAAAGAAAGTGATTTTCAACCACCCATATTCTGCACCTATGAAATTTAAAATTCCCTCTTGACAAAGCCTTTGTCAAGATGTCAACATCTTGTTCCTCTATTGAAATGTATTGTACCAACATTATCCTCCTCTACACATTGTCCCATAAATAATGATACGATCTATATGCTTGGATCGATTGTGAAATAACAAATTCTCAGAGAGATTAATGTAAATCTAATTATCACAATATTTCATAGTTGGATCCATCTCCTAAACAAATAATCCTACAAGTATATCTCTCATCTAGATTGCCTCACATGCTCCTTGACTTGTAACCATGTATTCAACTTTTGCCAAGTTGAGCTCCACATACCTCTGTTTCCTATTGTACCAGGAAATTGTTGTGTACCCAATGCTGAAAATTCCACCTGATGTACTCTTTCTACGAGATGGAATCCCTTCCAAACTTTCATCTGTGAATCAACACAACTTCACTCCCTCTTTTTTTCTATACCATAATCCATACTGGGGAGTGCCTTTGAGGTATCATAAAACATGATTTTCTGACTTCCAATACAATTTGGTTGGACTAACCATATCTTGGATCAGCTAGTTAACTGCATATCACATATATGGTCATGTGTTCACAAGATACATCAGTGAACATACTAGCTTCCAGTAAATGTTAGCATCAACCTCTTCACCTGATGTGGCATTCTCCTTCCTTCATTTGGTCACTAGAGGTGTCTCCATGGGCTTACAAGTCTCTATGCGAAATATTTGTAGTATCTCAGTGGCATACTTTCCTTGAGACACAAAGAATTCCCCATATCCTTTCCATACTTCTATCTTGAGGAGGTAGTGTGTGAGACCCATGTCTTTCATCTCAAATTCCCTTGCAAGTTCCTCCTTGCAAGAGTTGATGAACTATTCAACACCTGTCAATATTAAATCATCAACACATAAAACAACGATAAGCAATTTACCTTCTACTAAAATATGATAGAGGTTCACATCTGTTTCACTTTTGGTGAAGCTAAATCTAGTGAGATAGTTGTTGATATGGGTCTACCAAGATAGGGGTTCCTATTTGAGACCGTACAATTCTCACCTAATTTTCCACACATGAGAATCCTAATCAAATGTCTCAAATCCTTCTCGTTTCTTGATGTATATTTCCTCCTTAATAAAACCATTGAGAAACATTGTTTTTACATCCACCTAGTGGATCTTCCACCCCATTTGTGCATTTGGTGCAATAATTGATCTAATGGATGAATACCTTGCAATGGGAACAAAGGTTTCCTCATAATTAATTCCCTAAACTTGAGGCAATCCCTTGGCCACAAACTTAGCCTTATACTTATCTATGCTTCCATATTATACATGCTTAACCTTGAAGATCCATCTTGAACCTACAAATTATTTATCTGTTGGTCTTGGGACAACTTCCCAAACACTATTCTTTATGATGGATTCGTATTCTTCCACCATTGCATCAACCCAAACTAGCTGCTCAACTGCCTCCTCATAAGAGTATGGAAGAGAATCTACAACCTTAGTCATTAGAGCCATGTAGCCAGTGTAACTCTTAGGTGACCTCATTTTCCTATGCAAATTTGAAGGAGCTCCCACATTCTCCCTCCATCCTACACCAATCTATCAACTTTCCTTGTTCTTTTTCGACCTTCTTGAGATGGATTTTATTGTCAAGTGGATGTTTCCACTCTGCTTCCCCTTTGTTCCTCCAATTGTGGTTGCTCCAAAACTTCTTGAGGCTCCTCCTTTAGAGCTAGAAGCTCCTCTTCTGGTGGGGTCTGAATCTCCCTGTCAAGAGAGCATCTCATTTCTTTCACTTAATCAAACTTCGCATACCTTCACACAAATTTCATATTGAAGGAAGGTAAGTGAACCTGGTAATTATGTGGAGTTTTTATGTAACACAAAAAAACTCCAACCCTTGTTGTCAGCTCAAGTTTCTTCCTCAAATATTTGGAGACATGATAGTAAACAAAGGCTCCAAAAATTCTGAAGTGAAACATATCCAACTTTCTCCATGAGAAGTCCTCTTCCGGTGTAATCATATAAAGAATTCGATGTGGACTCTAGTTCTACAATTATACTATTGTGTCACATGCCTCTGCCCACGAATGTAGTGGTAGGCCTTGGTGATGTAGCATTGCTCTCACAACTCCCACAATTCTCTGGTTCTTCCTCTCAGCTACCCCATTTTTCTATGGGTTGTGGGGTGTTATGAGTTCTCTTTTAATTCATTCTTTGGCACAAAAGTCTTTGAATTCATTCGAAACATACTCACCTGCATTGTCGCTACTATGAGCCTTCACCTTCTTACCAGACTCTTTCTCAACTAGTGCCATGAATTCTACAAGTTTTGAGAATGTCTCATGCTTCTGGTGCATGAAGAAGATACAAAAATTTCTTGAGAAAGGATCAATAAAAATAGAATAGCAATTATGTCTAGCATTGGAGGCTATTGAGAAGGGTCCACAAACACCAAAGTGGACTCTCCCTAAGACTGTATGTGCTTTGCTATCTTGATCATGGAATATGGATTTGACATATATCCCCAAGGTACAATCCTTGCAAACATATGGTTGCTCAAGTGATCCTTTTGGGAAGCCAATGGTTATTTGCTACATAATTTTTAAGTCACCATGATGTAGATGGCCTAATCTCCTATGCCATAATTCAATGGCATTGTGACTTTACACTTTCTCTTCCTTACTGCTTAATGCAGTAGAATCTTCCACATTAATTTTATACAGGTTCTTTACACAAATATCGATCTGCTTCACCTTCCTTGTAGCTATGTATCTCAGAAAGGATTTCCCTTTACTGAAGATCACATCATACCATGGTCTTCCAAAACTTCTACAATGATGAGATTCTTCTTCGGGCCTAGTACAAACATGACATATTTGAGGTGAAGAGGGGATCATGACTCTATCTTAATGGTTAATGTACTAATCCATGTAGCATTGTGCCTTTCATCATCCCCAATCTCAATATGCATCTAGAGATATTTCTCCTCCAGGTCACTAAAAAAACTCTCTACACCCTACCATGTGGAACTAGGCACCTTATTCCAAGTGCCACACACACCCCATCATAGGTCTATCGATGCATGTGATAAGGGAGAAGTCTAGCTCGAACTGTGAAGCCAATACTTGACCTACTTCACCTCCTGAGTTCTTCTTGCTAGAATTTTTGTGTGGACACTTTGTAGCATAGTGCCCAAATTCATGAGAATTGGAGCATTTCATTTTGGAAAGTATTTCTTCTTACCCCCTTGGCTAGATACTTCTTTGGTTTGAGATTTCTTACCTTTTCCCTTCTTTCCCTTTCCAACCAATGCAAAATTTTCTTCATCCTCTCCCTTGAATGAACTTCCATCTTTGGTGTTTTTCCTGATTTATTCTTGTACCAAATTAGATCATAAGGTTCCCAATTTGATAATTTCTCCCTCCCATGCACTAATTCCTCCTAGCTATGCTAGCTTTTGGGATGACCTTGAAGAGCTAGGCCTTCCATGTCATCTTCTAGAACATTCACACCAACCCCTCCAAGCTCATCCCAAACTTGTGTAAACCTGGTGAGATATTACAAAATAGTATCATTATTCTACATCTTAATGTTTCAAGGTTTGTCTTTGAGGGCTAGTTTTCTATGGTCACTGATTTTATCGAATAGCTTATCCAATGCTTTCCACATTGCAAAAGGAGTTTCTTTCCCATGGATATTTGAGACAATGTGGTCTCACATTCCCTCCAAGATTATTCTCCTCACCTTGGCTACATCTTTCTTCCATTGGGCTAGATTATGGGCATCAACTGATCTTGGTTTTGGAATGTTTGTCTTGACATATTCCAAAAATCCATTATCATCAAGCATTACTTTCATGTGATCCTTCAGGAAATGAAATTTGAGCCACCTTCAAAGGCATACTCTAATCCTAGTCTGTTGAAGGTCATTCTTCCAACTCTGATGAAATCTTGCTACACTAAAGCTGAAAATTTGAACCTTCTGAGGAAAAACGTCGAAATTCTTGTTATAATGTGAATCTTTCTATGATAGCATATAGAAATATGGTGATAGAATTTCAACTTTTCAAGAGATTTGATCTAAATCAAGAGACACAATTCTATTCTAGTACTCTGCGGAAATTAATTCACAATTTAGAACAACATTCACAAAATGAATCAATTACGTACACAAATACATTGTTGGCATTATGATTCAAGTGTTGTCCTTGATGGCAACTCACTCAGAGGTTGGTACAGATACTCAGAAGTTGGTTCAGGTGATGGCAACTTACTCAGAAGACAGATCCTAGTACAGCTTGCCAAGGAAGTTCATACACGCAGGTTTGTTAAGCCCAAGTCGCGTGTACACGCAGGTTGGCTTCAGAAAAAGCGCGTGTATGTGGAAAAGCACCTTTGGTCCATGGCGGTTAGTCCTTGGAAGTTGTGCCTATGGTTTCGGACCATTGTATCTCGACGGGCGTGTCGATCCCTAGTTTTGAAGTTGATGGTATTGTGTTTCTATGGTTTTGGCTCTTGGTATTGAACAAGGCCTAAGGCTATATAAGGAGAAGATCACTAGGCAAAGAGGAAGTGTGTGTGGGTGTCTGACGCAGTGAGAGGATCTGGTATTGCTGGTTATCTGTTCGGGACGCTTGGCAAGGGACGGATCTGACAGCAAAGGCAGAAGTAATCATTTCTAGATCTGCACGCGGGTTGCCTTTGGAGAAAGCGCGTATACACGCGGTTTTGGTACAGTGAAGTAGCGTATGCATGATAAGGGTTGATATTTCAGGTTGTTGCTGATTCTGGTGGTTGTTGCAGAGTTCTAGATTCTGGTTTGGGTTCTGTGTTCTTGATGACAGGGTTTCAGTGATTCGGTATTGGGTTGTTTAATGAATTATGATGCAAGTATAAGTTGATGATTGTATTGCGGTAATGTTTGCTTTGTACTCTTGGATCCAGTCTGAAAATTGATGAAACGTGGTCCCTAAAGGTTGTAGGGTCAGCACCTACGTACTAGTAAATGGATCAGCTAGTACAAGAGCTGAGGGGGTTGTAGCTCCCTTCCAAAAGTAGTTGGAAAATGAGAGAGAGGGTTGTAGCCCTCTGCAGGTTGTAGCCTGCATACTGGTAAAGGACTGCACCAGTATATTGTAAAAGAAGTTTCTCATTAAAGAAGAAAGAGACAAATTGCAGCAGGTGGTTTTCACCCACATTGGGTTTCCACCTTATATCATGGTGTTCATGTGTGTGGCTCTTGTGTGATGTTCTGTTCTGTTATACTGCACCTGTTTACTGCTAAATTGCTTAATAATGTTCTGATGCATTTACTGAAGATAAGATTAACTGAATCATAAGATATCTGCATATACGCTAGTTGCTTTAGACACAGTCGCGTGTACACGCGGGTTCACTTAACTGAAGTCGCGTATATGTTTCTGAGTATGAATTTGAAAAGGTTTTATTGATCTGATAATACTGATTCACCCCCCCTCTCAGTATTATTTCCAACAATTGGTATCGGAGCAGGTCCTTCAGAGGAAGCTTGATCGCTTGAAGGAAAAGATCCATCAAAATGGCTAATCCAGAAAGAGAGGCACACATCAGGCCACCAGTCTTTGACGGGAACAATTTTACTCACTGGAAGATAAGAACCACTGCATATCTACAGTCTCTTGGAGCAGAAGTTTGGGGACTCATAGAAGGAGGATACAAATTCCCATCAGCAACTCCTACAGATCCAGCAGAGAAAAAGCAATATGAGCTCAATGCCAAAGTAGTTAATGTCCTATTGAGTACTTTGACTCAATCAGAATTTATGAAGATCATGCATCTCAAATCAGCTAAGGAAATATGGGACAAAATCGTTACAAGCTACGAAGGAGATGATCAGGTAAAAATAGCGAAGCTTCAAACTCTCAGAATCCGGTATGAAACTCTTAAGATGCGAAGTAATGAAAGCATAGCTAATTATTTCCTGCGTATGGATGAGATTGTGAATTGTATGAGGGATCTGGGTGAAGAATTTGAGGAAGTTGTCTTAGTTCAAAAGGTTTTGAGATCTCTGTCTACTAAATTTGATTCTAAAGTATCTGCCATAGAAGAAAAGGAGAATGTGCGAAAAATTACCATGTCACAGCTTCACGGGATCTTAACTGCTTTTGAAATGCGACTAGAGGTACCACCAGAGGCCGCATTCGAAGTGTCAGAGGAAGAAGATGAGGTAAATTTTGTCAAGAATCTTGAACGGGGAACTGGACGGTTCAAAGATAAGCTGCCTTTCAAATGTTTTCTATGTGGTAGAGTTGGTCACTATGCTGCTAGATGTCCTCATAACAAAGAAAGGATATATGAAGAAGATGGTAGAAGCTATTATTCCCATATTAAAAGTTCATTTAATGATAGTGAAGATATTAGAAGTCTCATGGCGCACAAGAAGAAGAATGCTTCATACAATGATAGCGAGGATATTAAAAGTCTCATGGCACATGAAGAGAAGAATGCAGAAACTGAAGAAGCTGCCAAATTAAAAGAACTATTGGAAACAGAAACCAGGGTAAGGGAGAAATTGCAGGATATAGCAAAAGATCAGAGCACAACTATTCAGAGACTTGAATCAAAGATCCTCTCTCTAAAAGAAGATCTTGAAGATCAAGAACATGAAGTGATCAAACTAAAGCGACAAGTAGAAGAAGGGAGAAAAGTTGAAGAAGACCTAAGGAAGCAGTATCTGAAAAAGGAAGAACAACATCAAGTTGAGGTAAATATCTTGAAAGGTAAACTAGAAGAAAAGGATAAGCTTTTACGATTTCAAGATAGTTCTAAAGTCTTGGATGATATTCTTAATAGTCAAAGATCTCCTGCTATCAAGACTGGTCTTGGTTTTCATGAATATGTTGAAGGTGAATCTAGTTCACAAGGTGAGACAAGAAACTCTAATGAGAAATCTGAAATGCTCAAGGAACAACCAAGAAAAGAAATTCCTCAAGGAAGATCCTTTACTCCTAACTATGGACGTGATAGACGATTATTTCCTCCGCTGAATAAAGTTGAATGTTATGTATGTCATAATCTTGGACATGTTGCAGCCAGATGCAGAAGTAGAATGGTTCAAGAAAGATCATCTCATCCCAGGTATTTCAGAGGGTATTGCTTTGCCTGTAATGCATATGGACACAAAGCAATTGATTGTGATAGAAGGAACATGAAAAATATAAGGTGTTATACATGCAACAACTATGGGCATAAAGCAAGGGAATGCAGAAGCAGATTTCAAAATTCAAGACAAGGGGACCATACATCATCACAGTTGCAGGAATTGAAGAAGACAGAGACAGAAAGGTGTGGGACAACTCAGTCAGCTGACATAACAGACACAGGGGAATCTGAAAGTGATGAGATTCAGTATTCCATCCTGCATACGCTGAGATAATGAAGACAAGTCGCGTATATACGCGAGTTACATGCTGCAAAGTCGCGTATATGGAGAAAGGGCAGCAGAACAGATGGTTATATGGAGAAAGGGCAGCAGAACAGACTCAGGAAATGGTTCAGACATGGTTGGCTCACACTCAGGGGGAGAATATTCTTCAAATAATGCATTGTTGGCATTATGGTTAGAAGTTGTTGATAAAGTCTATGAAGATAAATGATACATCTTACTGTTTAGGAATGGTATTGCAGGCTGATGCTTATATCATGATGCTGTTGGTGGCTTTCATAAATCTTGGTCTAGATATTTCGTCTCTATGTCATGTATCTCTTGTGATATCTCTCTTATGGTGTCAAGGTCATGTAACGGCCTATGTTGGTTTCCCCACTATGCCTGGGATGAATGATGAATGTATGTTGAGTCTTTTGGTGATAGGAAGGTCTTCTATAATGTATAAGTCCTTGTTCTTCTTGAAGAACATCTTTTGCAGATCTTGCCTACAGTCAAGGGGAGCATGAACAGCACAATTCAGCAAGAGCAGGATGGATAGATTGGTACACTTTGGCATACACAAAGGGGGAGCATAGTTGGAGATTTCAGCAAGTACTCAGGGGGAGTATGGACAACAGAAGGTATACCAAAGAAGAGAATATCTTGGTCCGCCCTTTGCCCTTGATGTCAAAGGGGGAGAGTGACTTGGTGTAGTGGTTGCCATCAAGTCCAAAGGGGGAGATTGTTGGCATTATGATTCAAGTGTTGTCCTTGATGGCAACTCACTCAGAGGTTGGTACAGATACTCAGAAGTTGGTTCAGGTGATGGCAACTTACTCAGAAGACAGATCCTAGTACAGCTTGCCAAGGAAGTTCATACACGCAGGTTTGTTAAGCCCAAGTCGCGTGTACACGCAGGTTGGCTTCAGAAAAAGCGCGTGTATGTGGAAAAGCACCTTTGGTCCATGGCGGTTAGTCCTTGGAAGTTGTGCCTATGGTTTCGGACCATTGTATCTCGACGGGCGTGTCGATCCCTAGTTTTGAAGTTGATGGTATTGTGTTTCTATGGTTTTGGCTCTTGGTATTGAACAAGGCCTAAGGCTATATAAGGAGAAGATCACTAGGCAAAGAGGAAGTGTGTGTGGGTGTCTGACGCAGTGAGAGGATCTGGTATTGCTGGTTATCTGTTCGGGACGCTTGGCAAGGGACGGATCTGACAGCAAAGGCAGAAGTAATCATTTCTAGATCTGCACGCGGGTTGCCTTTGGAGAAAGCGCGTATACACGCGGTTTTGGTACAGTGAAGTAGCGTATGCATGATAAGGGTTGATATTTCAGGTTGTTGCTGATTCTGGTGGTTGTTGCAGAGTTCTAGATTCTGGTTTGGGTTCTGTGTTCTTGATGACAGGGTTTCAGTGATTCGGTATTGGGTTGTTTAATGAATTATGATGCAAGTATAAGTTGATGATTGTATTGCGGTAATGTTTGCTTTGTACTCTTGGATCCAGTCTGAAAATTGATGAAACGTGGTCCCTAAAGGTTGTAGGGTCAGCACCTACGTACTAGTAAATGGATCAGCTAGTACAAGAGCTGAGGGGGTTGTAGCTCCCTTCCAAAAGTAGTTGGAAAATGAGAGAGAGGGTTGTAGCCCTCTGCAGGTTGTAGCCTGCATACTGGTAAAGGACTGCACCAGTATATTGTAAAAGAAGTTTCTCATTAAAGAAGAAAGAGACAAATTGCAGCAGGTGGTTTTCACCCACATTGGGTTTCCACCTTATATCATGGTGTTCATGTGTGTGGCTCTTGTGTGATGTTCTGTTCTGTTATACTGCACCTGTTTACTGCTAAATTGCTTAATAATGTTCTGATGCATTTACTGAAGATAAGATTAACTGAATCATAAGATATCTGCATATACGCTAGTTGCTTTAGACACAGTCGCGTGTACACGCGGGTTCACTTAACTGAAGTCGCGTATATGTTTCTGAGTATGAATTTGAAAAGGTTTTATTGATCTGATAATACTGATTCACCCCCCCTCTCAGTATTATTTCCAACATACATATATTAATCTAAGGGAAAACACCTAGTAAAAACCCCTTAAGCTCGATTTCATTAATAAAATGAATAGAGAATGTATTAAAATTTCTTGCTCACTCTGAGCTCAACCTGCAAGTGAATAACCTTTCTCTCTACTCAATGGGAAGCTCTGACCCAGACTTAGTCAATTTATGCCTCTCCTTGAGCCCCTATTTCCTTTTTCAAATCTTGAGCAATTAGGCCCCTATTTTTTAGGAATTTCCTTCCAATTGATTACTAATTCCCAAGGTTGTATCTCTGACTACATGCAACACCTATACACTTAATACTAGTCTATAATTTATTTTACACTACCTTGGAATCTCCACAACAGCTGGGGAACTGAAATTATCTGCATCCACTAGCTATTTTTCATTGATTGATGAGTTAACAAGATGATATATAACTTATAATGTTGTCCCATTACACAATTAACCTCCAACTAGTTCTATCAATAGTTAGAACTAGCTTAATTGAATACAACTAGAAATAACTAAATTGGATTGCTACAAATCAGTAATCACACATGTATAACTGAAATCCAATCACTCTAGCTTGAATTTACTGAGCTAATGGAGTGACAAGAGCCATGTAACCTCAATTAACTACCTCCAAGTTGTCTACTGATGTGGAAATTTCAAATTTACCCAATTTAACCAAGGAAAGGTCAAAATTGAGCCTTTCTTTCTACACTTCTCAACACTCCCTCTTAGCAAGAATGAGATTTTGAACCACCCTTATCATGCACCTATGGAATTTGAAATTCCCTCTTAACAAAACCTTTTTCAACATGTCAACATATTGTTCCTTTGTCGGAATGTATTGTAGCAACATTATCCTCCTCTACACATTGTCATGTAAATGATAATACCATATATCTATATGTTTGGATCGATCATGAAATACCAAATTCTCATATAGCTTAATGCAACTTTGATTGTCACAATAGATCATAGTTGGATCCATATATTGACCAAATAGTGTTGGCTTGAGGGGGCCTGACCCAAGTTTAGAGTTAATTAGCCAAACAAATCCCTACACTACTAGCCCTTTTGGCAACAACCCGTGGAGTGTAGATTGATGTCTCACTCGAAGCAGTATGGGGGGTGCTAGAACCAAGTTTCACACCCTTGAGATGTCTGAGGGATCGGTTTAGTCCAACTGTGAATACCTTCACGCAAGTCACTTCAGGCACTATCTTGACCTACGAGGCCTTCATGATTTGTTACAATCGCCTTTGCGCATCCCTAACCAGGGGCTGAGGTGCTTTTCCGTTGCTAAAGAATCTATCTTTCCCCAAGTTACACCACAAATCTTACATATCTTCTTATAACTGTTAGTTATATTCGCGTAAACAGATACCTTATCTTATATTCACTTAATCAACATAATCATATAAGTTCATGCATCTTATAAACAACAGAAATGTAATTTATACCCAATACATTCAATGCAGAAAAAAGGAAATAAATACACAAGAATGGTATAAAAGTTCTCTTTATTAATGCTTCAACCGGTTACAGACTCAACTTACCCTGCGCACTCAGCTGCAGGGGTTCGGGCACTCAGCTGTGGACTACTAGGCCTCTGTGCACTCAGCTACAAAGTCTTCTCCTACTCTACGACCCAAAGACTCGACTCTACACTTCAGACAAGACTCAATTCTTCTATTTACTCCCTTGATTCTACTTCTCTACAACTTAGAGCCTCACTCTATTTATATAATCCCATGGTTAGTGGACCATGTGTAGATCTCTAAAGCCGACATTACATTACAAAAATGAGGGCAAACAACCCTATGACTCATTTACAAGCTCGCACTCCGCCCCCACAAAACGCAAAGTCTTTACATCGGATTTAGTCAAAACCTGGACTTTAAGCCCCAAAAATTCCCTTGGGGGATCCCCCACCCAACAAATAGTCCCACAAGTATAATTCACATCTAGAACACCTCACTTGCTACTTGACTTGCAACCATGTATTTAGCTTATACCAAGATGAATGCCACAAACCTCTACTTCTTGTTGTACTAAGAAATTGTTGAGGAGCCAACACTGCAAATTCCACCTGATATAGTCTTTCGATCAGATGGAATCCTTTCCCAATCTACATCTATGAAGAAAAACAACTTTACTCCCTTTGTCCATTTTTACCATAATACATATTGGGTAGTGGCTCTGAGGTACTGTAAAACATGCTTTTCTACCTTCAAATACAATTTGGTCGACCTAACCATAGTTTGGCTCAACTGTTGATTGCATACCACATATCTGGTCATGTGTTCACAAGATACATCATTGAACCCATTAGTTTCCACCAAATGGTAGCATCAACCTCTTCACTTGATGTGGAATTCTCCTTCCTCTGGTTGGTCACTAGAGGTGTCTCCATGGGCTTAGAACTCTCCATGTGAAATTTCTGTAGTATCTCAGTGGCATAATTTCCTTGAGACACAAATAATTCCCCATCATCTTTCCATACTTGCAACTTGAGTAAGTAGTGCATGAAACCCATGTCTTTCATTTGAAATTATCTTACAAGGTCTTATTTGAAAGAGTTGATCAGTTGCTCATCAGTTGTCAATATTAAATCGTCAACAAATTAAAAAACGATAAGCAATTTACCATATACCAAATCACAATTGAGGTTTTCATCCACCTCTTTTTTGGTGAAACCCAATCTAGTGAGATCACTGTTGATCCAAGTGTACCAAGCTCGAGGTGCCTGTTTGAGACCGTACAATGCTGATCTAAGTTTGCACACATGAGACTCATGATCAAATGTATGAAATCCTTTCGATTTATCTATGTACACCTCCTCCTCAATAACACCATTTAGAAATGTAGTTTTTACATCCATCTAGTGGATCTTCCACCCCATATGCGTAGCCAATGAAAGAATTGATCTAATGGATGAATACCTTGATATAGGAGGAAGGGTTACCCCATAGTCAATTCCCTCAACCTGAGAGAATCCTTTGGTCACAAATCTAGCCTTATACTACTCTATTCTTACATATGCCACATGCTTAACCTTGAAGATCCATCTCAAACTCACAACTAATTTATCTGTCGGTCTTAGGACCACTTCCCAAACATTGTTCTTCACAATGAATTCATATTATTCCACCATTTCATCAACCCAAACGGGTTGCTCAACTGCTTCCTCAAAATAGGATGGACCAGTCTCTACAAGCACATTCATTAAATCCCTATATCCAATGTACCTCTTAGGTTACCTTGTTTTCCTGTGCAAATTTGAAGGAGTTCCCACATTATTCCTTGCATCCTGCACCAATCTATCATCTTCCCTAGTTCTTTTGCAACCTTCTATGGATGGTTCTGCTTGAGTGGATGTCTCCACTCTGCCTCCTCTTTGTTCCTTCATTTGTGGCTGCTACACAAATTCCTGAGGCTCCTTCTTTGGAGCTAGAAGCTCCTCTTTTGGTGGTATTTGAAGGTCCCTCTCAAGAGAGAATCTCATTTCTTTCTCTCCATCAAAATTTATATCCCTTCACACAAATTTCATTCTGAGGGAAGGTAAGTACACCCAGTAATTGTGTGGAGTTTTAGTGTAACCCAAAAAAACACCCAACTCTATTGTTGGTTCAAGTTTCTTCCTCGAATATTTGGAGACATGGAAGTAAAGGCTCCAAAAATTCTAAAGTTAGACACATCCAACTTTCTCACCAAGAAAGGATCCTCCGGTGCATTCATACCAAGAATTTGATGAGGACTTTGGTTCTATAAGTATATTTTTGTGTTACATACTTTTGTCCATAAATGCAATGGCATTCCTTGGCCATGTAGCATAGCTCTCACAGATCCCACAATACTCTGGTTATTCCTCTCAGCTACCCCATTCTACTATGGGTTGTGGGGTGTTATGAGTTCTCTTTGAATTTCTTCTTTGGGACAAAATTACATGAAGCCATTCAAAACTTACCTTCCTCCATTGTTGCTCATGAGAGCCTTCACCTTATTGACGGTCTCTTTCTTAAACAGTTCCTTGAATTCTACAAATTTTAAGAATGTATCATCCTTCCTCCACATGAAGAATATCTAGAATGTTCTTGAGAAATCGTCAATAAAAATAACATATTACTTTTGTCTCACAATGGAGGTTTCCTATAAGGGTCCACAAACATCAAGGTGGAATCTCTCCAAGACTGCCTGTGCTTTGCTATCTTGATCATGGAATGTGGATTTCACATACTTCCCCAAGGTACAAACCCTACATACATCCTTCTACTCACGTGATCCTTTAAGGAGGAAAGTGGTTATTTGATACATAAATTTTAAGGTGTCGTGATGCATATGGCCCAATCTCTTGTGTCAAATTTCACCAACATCGCGACTCTACTCTTTCTCTTCCTTACCGCTTAATTCAACACAATCTTCCGCATCAAGTTTATATAGGTTCTTCACATGAACTCCAATATTCTTCACCTGCCCAATAACTATGTGTCTTAGAAAATATTTCCCTTTACTAATTTAATATCACATCATAGCCACGATCTTCCAAAACTGCTACAAAGATGAGATTCTTCTTAAGGTCTGGTACATACATGAGATATTTTAGGTGAAGAGGGGACCTTGACTCTCTCTTAAGGGCTATTGTACCAATCTGGTAGAACCATACCTTCTATTTTCCCCAAGCTCAATATGCATCTGGAGATCTTTCTCCTCTAGGGCATTGAAAAAACTATCTACACCTTGTCATGTGGAACAAGGCACCTGAGTCCAAGTGCCACACACTCCCCATCATAATTCTAGTCATGCATGAGATAAGGGTGAAATCTAGCTTGAACTGTGAAGCCAATGCTTCACCTACTTCTCCTCCTGAGTTCTTCTTGCTAGAATTTTTGTGTGGACACTTTATAGCATAGTGCTCGAATTCACAACACTTGAAGCATTTTTATTTTGGAAAGGTATTTATTCTTGCCCCCTTGGCTGGATTCTAGTTTTCTTTGATATTTCCCCCTTTTTCCCTTCTTTCCCTTTCCAACCAATGCAAAATTTTCTTCATCCTCTCCCTTGGATGAACTTCCATATCTAGTATTTCACCTAATTTATTCTTTACCAAATTAGACCATAAGCATTCCCAATTTGGTAATTTCTCCATCTCGTTCACCAAGTACCTGGCAGCTATACCAAATTTTAGGAAGGCCTAGAAGAGCCAGGATCACCAGGTCATCTTATGCAACATTCACACCAAACCCTCCAATCCCATCCTAAACTTGTGTAAATCTGGCGAGATACTTCAAAATAGTATCGTTCTTTTGCATCTTAATGTTTTGAAATTTGTCTCTGAGGGCCAGTTTTCTATGGTCACTGTTATTCTCGAACCTTAATGACTCTATTCCATGATTAGTAGCAATGTTTAGTGTTTCCATCAATGCCAAATGGGGATATTGTTAGAAAGTGTTGTCATTGATGTGAAAGGTGTTGTTATTGGATGGAAAATATCATTGATGTCACAAGTGGTTTTAGGAATATTTTCAATTAGTTTTGTCACTGATGATAAAGGTGGTTAAGGAGTCTAATATTTCAAGCTATTTCAAGTATAGAATATCTACTTCTTTTATCTTGCAAAGTGCTCAGATTGCTAGTTCTCAGAAAGACCTTTCCAAAAATATATTGAAGTTTGAAAAAGACCTTCAAGATTAAAAAAAAAATGGTCAGTCAAAGTTTATATGTCAAATAATCAAATAACACATGGTTATGGGCCTTGAGGTTCCTTAGAAAAGTTATGTTTTGTTAAATAATTATTTTTTAAATAACCACACACCCCTACAACCCAATCAACATAAAAATAATGCATAGGTGGCAGGATTTGGCGTATGGGACCATGATTCACAAGCTTAGGAGAGATTGCTTTAGTCCCACCGGGGGACATATAACCCCAACACTTTCTTTCCCTTGAGGTTTTGAGAGTGGAATAATTTTGGAGGTATTGGGGTCTCGAGGTATTGAGGAGAAGACAAATTTCACATTTCATACTGTAATAACTATTTCAATGTGAAATATGTGTATTAGCCATAAAATATTTATAAGGTGAAAACAACTAAAAACGAAATTCTGAGACCCTTTCCTTTATACTAGTGACATGGACAAGTGATAGTGTGGACCAATGATAAGAGGCCAGGTGGGATAATATCATTGGTATAGCCAAATGACATCGACAACTCAAAGGTATAGGATTACATGAACATGACATCAAAAAACAAAGGTTTTGGATGAATTCAACATGTTATCAACAACTCAAAGATATATGATGATGTTAGTATGATGTAACCTAGGATGACATGGCAGTATGGATCATGGAGACATGTCACGCAGATTTGGCACTTTCAGGTGGCTAAGTGGGAAAAAATAAAGTGACACTTAGCACCACTCAGAGATGGACAAGTGATGATAGCAAAAGGCGGCATACAAGTGACAGATAATGGGAGCATAGATGGAATACATTTGATAGACAATTGGCATGCAGGTGTGATGGGGTGTGACATTGCCCCGATGATTTCAGGAGGAGAACTATGAGGGAGCCCCAAGGAATATATGTCTTCGGGAACATAAAATTTTCCAACAACTAACGATAAAAAAAGCATATGCTGAGAAACGTAGACTATGATTTCACCCCAGAGATCTATGTACCTATTGATTTTTTATGAAACACCAAAAGAAATACCCGAGGTATTTATGTCCTAGGGAGACAAGACTGGGAGATGAAAAAGTTTCAATTAATAAACATATATTAGCATTGAATAGTGCACCCAAGAGCCCATTTATCATTGATTTGCATGGTGTTTTCATAATATTACCAAGAGATGCACATGGCCAATAAACACAAAGTTGTTGTGTTTAGCGTTGTGGGCCTCTATAGCTCATTGTAAAGAACTTAGGCCATTTAAACAAGATATCTAGGAGTTTAAAAGGCCATAGAGGCTTGAGACATGTGTTTGAGCCATGGGGCCTACACTCGATGTATAGACTTGATTCAAAGGAGTTACGGGCTTATGGCTTAGCCTATGGGCTAATGTTTAAAAAACATGAATGAGTTGGTAGTTGTTTTGGCATATAATTCCATGTTTGGTGGAGTCTTCAAAAAGTTCTAGTTCACTAAAGTTCGAACAAGGATCATGAATGAGTTGGTATCTATTTTGTCACAGTGTGCCATATTTGGAATTTTTGCTAAATTTGGAAGTTTGCTAAATTTGGAACCATAGTTAAAATTCCTACTAAAACTTGAAATTTTCGATAATTGTTAAAAGTGCAGTATAACTTAGCTTTTTAGATCAAGACAACAGAATGAATATTTAATATTATTTGAACACATCAAAATGACTTAGAAAAAGTTGAAAACAAGTGAAAAACAAGTTAAATTGAAGAATACTTGAGCTAAAGTTAACTAAAAAGCTAAATCCAAAACTATCAACTCAATAATATTTATAAGAAAAATTGAAGCATCAAGAAGGTTGTTCTTGGTGTATCGATAAGATATCAAAGATTAGATATCAGATAAGGAAATTTATGAAGGTATTGAAGGTGGTTCATGGTGCTTTTATGAACAGAGCTTGAGCAAAATTAAAGTGTGTAGTATGAAAATGTGTATAATCAAGGGGTGAATCAGAGATGCATTAAGGTGTGAATGCATTAGAATTGGTGTTTAAGAAGTGTGTAAGACTGTAAAGAATGTATTTGTGATATTTGTGTTTGAATATATGTAAGCAAAAAGGTGGTTTCTAAGTGAGTAGAATAAAATAATTTATCTATGCAAAGAAAGACATTGAGATACGTGATTGTTGTTTATTAGAAAGGGGAAGAATTATGTTTGTATAAAGAAAGAATTTTTTATATGAGTTTGACAATAGTACAAAATATGGATCAACATGATCAACAAGTTGAAGCTTGCATTCCAAAGGTTGATGCTCCTTTTAGAGGTAGCTAGAAAATTGGGGAGCAATAGCTTCCTTTTAGTGGTAGTTGATAAATTAGGGAGAGGTGGATTCATTTAACTTGTAGCTGTTAAAAACAATGAGTGGGAGCTTCCTTTTAGTGGTAGCTGATAAATCAGGGGTTTATGCTCCTTCCAGTGGTAACTAATAAATTAGGGAGTGGTATCTTCCTTTAGGTGGTAGCCTGAGATATCTACAAGTAGAAGCTTGTTGTAGATTGATTTAATAAAAGTAGTAGCTTATAAATTGCATTATAAATTTGGTGGTTGTTCCAGTTATATTACTGTGTCATGATTTATGAATTGGTGTGATTGTGCTTATTGGATCAATAAGTGTTTACTTTGAACAAGAAGTTTAAATTGGTAACAGTTGTATAATTTGGTCACAATACTAATTCAACAACCCTCTCAGTATTGTCCTAGTTTCTAACACTTATATGAGCAAGTCAATACCTACTTATGGATAACAATGTTCAATTGTAAGAAACTACATTTATATGTAGACATGTCGTTATAGATGCATTTATGATCCAAAATATGTACTATAACACTCTGTAGATACTTCCCTTATAACACATTTTGCTACAATGTGTTTGTGTGTGTTTGCATGCACACATGCTTTATAAGGGAAAAGTTTATCCCACCTAAGAATTTTATCCTTAAGTTGATCAAAGTTGGATAACCTAAATAGTTACACAATTCAGAATCACTAAGTCTTCTAGGAAGTTGATTTCTAAAGACTTGTGATGACTTGAATTTTTTTACATGTGTGATGTATCCAGTTCCTATAGACATGTATCCACTACTCATCAAATTTCAAGCTTACCTTTATTTTAAGCTTTCTCTATGGTGGAATTGACAAAATTTTATTGCATACTCAAGAACTAAATGTAATACATTAGTGATTCCAAGTTTTGACCTATCATGATCTGATTTCATGGCCCATATTAAACCATATGCATATTTATAACTTTTAATGATAAAAATAAGATTCATTTTTCACTATTTTTGGAACATGAATTTTTGTCTTATTAACATGGACGATCTACTAATCATTGAGATAATACACTACTAGGGACTAGAGTATGATAGTTTATGTATTTTATCTTTATTGTAGAAATCAATCCTTTTACCACGAGGGATGATAAAACTAATATGCTTTAGATAAAATGGTTGGAAAACTTAGCTTCAAGCATGAAGATCTTTAGAGCTAATGTATTTGGAGTGTTGGACATGTGACTGATTGCGATTTCATGCAAATTTGTAGTAAGATATAGTAAAATTGTCTAAATTATAGGAGACATTATTGATATTATTTGTAGTAGGAGCTTAGAATAATAATATGATTTAATGGAACTTATATTGAGGTCGGTCAACATTGTAATGACACCACTGCCAAATACTTATGGTTCATAATATTTATGAAAACCTATATTAAAAAACATTTATTAGACTAGAGATTTTATTTTCAACTAGTGGGATCCTAGAAAAGTGTCACACAAACCTTCATCTAGATTAGTTTTCTTGACAAGGGGATCCCTAGGAAGGGTTAGTCAATTGTTACTCAAGCATGATACTCTCATTAATATGGAGCTTTAGTAAGGTTCAGTTGATAAATCATCAAGTATAATATTCATATCATAGGGAATAGACTTGGAAGGGTTGGTCAACCCTTCCTAAAGTATATTATTATAATCAAGGGGGATCATATGGAAGGGTAAATCAACTGTTCCTAAACCATATTTATCACATGGATGGGGATATTGAAGAAGGGTTGGCCAACCCTTCATTGAGCATAACAATGTTTTTGAGGGGAATGACGGGGAAGGGTTAATTAAACTTTCCTTCAACATAAGATTATGTTCATAAGGGACCATATGGAATATTTAGTCAACCCTTGATCAAAATCAATATTCACATTGATGGGGATACTTGGGAATGGTCAACCAACCCTTGATAAAGCATAGTATTTGCATCAAGCAGGATTCAATAGAAGGGTCAACTGACCCTTACATGAACATAGTATCCTTGGTTACGGGGAGCATGGGGAAGGGTCAACCAACCCTTCCTAAAATATAATATTCTCATATAGGGTTATGCTACGAAGGGTCGATAAACCATTTCTCAAGGTTATTATTTTCATCAAGTAGGATAATGAGGAGAATAAGGAAATCTCATCTAACCTTCTCTCAAGTATATTGTTCTTTTCAAGGTGGGTCCAAATGAAGGGTCAACCAACTCTTCCTTAAGCTTAGTGTTCATGTTGATGTGGAGATTGAGAAATTATCATTTGACCCTTTCCTATGCATATTATTCACAAATAGATGGGATCATATGGAAGGGTTAGTAGGGGTAAGGGTTAGGTAATCATTCCAAAAGCATAGTGTTTTAGTTTATGGGGAGTATAACGAAGGGTAAATTGACCCTTCCATAAGAGTATCATTCTCATCCTTGGGAGCCTAGGTAAGAGTTGGGTAAACCTTACTCAAGCTTAATATTTACCTAAAGGGGGAAACCAAGGAAGAGTTATTTGACTCTTCCTTAATCATAGTATCCACATCTAGGGGAAGCATAGAGAAGTGTTTTCTAACCTCCCATAATAATGACAATTTTATCAAAGGGGAGTGTAGTATATCTTTCCTAAACCCCAAGTTGTGTAAATGTAGTTAAATGATTCATACCTTTCTAGACATGTTTGATGTAAATATCCTATTAAATTGTAAATTGTTGAAGCTGAAGAGAAGGGCCAACCTATGTGGATCCCATTGTATGCAAGGATAGCTTGCTTGCAGAATCTTGTAAGGGGGATTGGTAAATTCCTATATTTATAAAATGAATGATTCTAACCCCTGATGTTACAATTGATACCAACTACCAAGCAATTGTGAGAGAGATGGGGAGGGTGTTATCAAACTATCCCAAGTATGGGTTATGTACCATACAAAAAATCCCCAATTGACTTTGTAGCCCAAGGAGTAATCTGAGTTCTATAGGAAATGAAATGAAAGGAAGGAAAGGAAAGGAAACACACACCAAGAAATAATAAAATAAATAAAATAGCAAAATATTGTCAAACACAAACTAGTTAGAATGGTGGTATCTATCTCTGAGCAGAGAGAGATGGAAGCTACTCGTATTTGCCAAACCTATTACAAGAGGAAAAAATAATGGATTTATAACATAAATAAGGAATCAAAAAGTTAAAAAACCATAAACCTAGAAGATGAAACACCAAAAACTATGGGAATAGAGGTGTTTAGTTTGTACATTAACTCGTTGGGGTGTAATTTTTGCATAAAATATCCATGTGGGGCACACAATAGCTCATTAGAAATGTGTATCCAAGGAATACAACATTTTACTTGGGCTAGGGAATTCCATGGCAAACCTTAGCCCCCAAATTTCCAAAAATCATTTTTTAGGGCCTTAGATGTTTTGACCCAAAAATTATATAAAAAATGCGAAGAAGATAAAGAACCATTAACATGGTGGAGGTGGTGGTGGCCACCAATATCCACCTAGATCAAGTAGGGACCCCATTGGTGAGGGGAGTCTCATATGAGGATCTAACATTGGTGAGGATACTTTAGCTATTAGAGATAGAGACACAAGAGAGAGTTGAGAGCCATAGACTACTAATCAAGGGAGATTATGTGAATATTAACCTAGAACCACTTCCACACAAGTGACTTATAAAACTTATGTTTGAAATCAGACTATAGAGGATTCAAGGGAGTATAACAATATCATGGGTGAAAGCGGACCTATGAGGGAATCAATTCTTGAATCTATGATGGTTGAAGAAATCAGTGAGGAAGCCATCATATAGAGCTAAATATACCAAGAGTAACTCAACTATTTGGTTATTTTGTGCATGTGAAGCACTGAAGATAAGGAGAATCACCAAGGGACTGTAGGAAGCAATGAATGGATTTAATTTTATGTTTTGTAGGACGTAAATGACTGTATAATGGTTGTGTGATTAGCCCATACTTAGTGTTCAAGAGATAGAATTCCTATTTCATACCAGTGAAGGATAATGGAATTAATACTAAATAACTTGAGTTGAAACCTTGTATAGATTTCCAAAATGAAGCAACCTTTAGACATCAGATTTAGCTATGGAGTATCTTCTATAAGAGAATTATAATGTATTTATGCCTACAGTTGGGTGTAGAGTGGTTTTCCCTTCTTTAGTTTCTAACAAGTTTAATTGAATCAGATAAGTGAAATCTATCTTGTTATCAATGAAATTCAATTACTTATTGAAATGTCATGTTTATTGATATATTGGATTTATATTTAAATGTAATGATAAACTTAAAGCTATTTGTATCATTATGGAATATGTATGATTAGTGATTTGAGTAACTAACATAGATTGCTTGACCGTTGGTTAGTGTTTCTTTTATGAATATGTTAATTTATGTAAGGGCAACCTTCTCAATGATTATGTGTGATCATGATGTGTTATGAATATATGAACTAAGATGTTAATTTAGGTTATAACGATTACATTTGTTAGTAATAGTTTATGATCTAAAATGGTGAAGGGAGAATTTCATGTCATTATGAGTTTAATGATCCTTGTGTCTTCAGAGATAAGCTAACATGCAAGCCTCCCTGTTGTGTAAGTAATGGAGAAGAGGATGCTTGAATTTTCCTAGTTAAAAGGTAGTGGATTTATTTGTTTTGGAATTTTTTGAAGAGCTCTAAAGTTTCAAAATAATTTGGGAAATATTCTTGACCAGAAAAGTCCACTTTGGTCCTCTAGACGTAGTTTAGAACTTGTATAATTTGGGAAAAAAATTAGGGATTTACTCGAAATTTGGAGTTTGGGAAGTCTTAGCCTGAACCCTTGGTAACATGGAACAATGAGAGCCATGATCAAAAGTCAATTGCAAGGATACCTACCAAAAAACTAGGTCACCCAAGGTTTTTAACACTCTATGATGTTGTATATGTCCTAGTGTAAATGATGACACCTAATGGATAGATCTCCATTACTTAACATCACCAGAAAGTCAACACATTGGAATATTGGGTAGTCAAATTATTAGAAGAATGAACCTTTGAGAAAAACTTGCTATGGCACAACTCCAATTAATGGACCAATATTTGATGATAATGTCCCTATTCTAGGTGTATTAACTAATGGTACCAAAGTACCGATAGTCCTAAATAATGATTTCAGATGACACCATAAATGATGGCATGGTCATGCTAAGTGGAGGATAGTTGTCATCTAGATTTGGTTTTTTTGGCATGTCAACTAGGAAAATATGAGTGACACATGTCGCACATCAATAATACTACATGGAAGAACATTTTTGCACCTACCATGTTTCATAAGGTTATTGGGTGTTAGAGAAATGAGGTGGCATGCAGAGTTGTCTACCAACCTATCGACATATCATGAATTTATAAAGACTAGTAGTTACAAAAAAAATACTAATATCTTGGTACTTTGTATTGGGATATCACCACATTTACTGGTAGAGGCTTATGGAAATAAACATATTTGCGTATCAAAATGCCTATATATCGAGATATCAAAACGCTGGAACACTAGAAAAATGCACTATTATAAAAATCTTGATATGGCAGGCCTCTAGTATGACAAATAACCAATGCACATGGACCCATGTGGGAATGAAATGTGGCCAAGAACCACCAGATGTCAACCATGTGGCTTGTATGGATATTGATGTAGTCCTTAATGGGTATAACTCCGAATGGGCATAAATTTGTGCCCAAAGCTTAGAATGAGATGAAATTTATTGTTGGAAAGATAGCATCCAATAGAATATTATGGTGATATTAGAAATGTGATTGGAATTGATAAAACAAAGATAAAATAGGATAACACCATATACATAATAAAACCTGAAGTTTAGTTCTAGTTACATCCCATAGCCCTAATATGACATTAATGAGTTGGATGTGCTACATAATGGTATCAAACTAAAGGTTCAACACTTGGGTTGGATGGGCCCTAGAGATATAAAATTATCATAAATGATGTTAGAGTTTAGATACAGAGAAGTATCATGTAGAAAAGTTAGTGTTCAAACACTAGGCCTTGATAGTGAAAAGTATACCATAGGAATAAATTTGGAGCTCCACTCCAAAGAGAAAAGGTTCAACATTTGGACTGAATGGGATTGCAGTAAAGGGTTAATTTAAATCCTTTTTGTGATGACATTATTGAATTTAAACCTTGATAATTTATTTAACCTATGTATGTATGTGCTATATAGAAATTTTAGGACAACCTAATCTAGTGCTAGTGTATCCAAAGTAACTTAGTGTGTTTAACATTTTTTTTTTATGATAATTTTAAGCTAACAACTATGTTCATTATTCAAGCACATAAGGAGATACATTTCCATCAAAAGAAAATGAATGTTGAGTATAATGATCCAACACAACTTGGACATAATTTGTCATAGAAGAAGAATCAAATGACAGGGGGAAAGTAGAGACACATCCTTAATGGATGGATACCCTTAGAATCATGAGGTCTAAACTTAGGAGTTGTAAGGTTGATAATGAGAAAATTGTAAAAGCCTAAGAGTAGCAAGAAGAGGTAAATGTTATAATGTTATAAATTCTATCAGACAACAACATGAATTAGTTTCTAGAAATTTGGATACATCTAGTTCCAAACATGTTCATAGTCCATCTAAAATCCAAAAATATGGACCAGTGAACAAAAAGGTAGAAGGGGGTAGATCAAGAAAGAGGCACAAGAGCACAAGAGAGGGCACATTCAATGAGTATACTTTAGCTCACACCCATGAGGGTGGAACTGATAGTTCTTATGAATTTTACAACATGGAAATTAAATTGGGATACCAAGAAAATAAATAAGAGGGTTGTGATGTTTGTATTACCTAAAGAATCCAAGAAATAAAAGCATCTACCTTCATTAGAGAGTTTAAGAAGAATGAAGAAACCAACGCATTGATTTTGGGTCTAAAGAAATATTTTAGAGTGCATAATTACTTTGAAAATATGAAAGAATAGGTAGACATATTTAATTTGAAGGGAAAGGTCGATAAATGGTGGAAATTTCTCAAGAATTTCCAAGGAATTCAATAAATGAATATTAACTGGAGTAAATTTGAGAATTATTTCAAGGAGAAATACCTATCTAATAGGTATTATGATAGAAATATCAAGGAATTTCATGAACATAAGCTAGGACAACTCACTATGAAATAATATGTCGATAAGTTCATAAAATTGTTGAGATATGTACCCTATATCAAAGATGAGAAGATAAAATACAAGGTTTCATTAATGGAATACCACAGTCCTATCAATATTGAATAGAATTTGGTGAACCTAGGACATTGAAGGACATCATCTAAAAGGCTAAATAATATTATGACCATTCAAAGCATGAGGGTGAACTCTCAACATAATGTAAGAAGGAGGAAAATTCAAACTTTAAGAAGAGGGTATTGAGATCCTCATGCTACAGGAATGATGGGGAAAGTGTCAAGTTTATCCTACAAAATATGAGTTAATTCCAACAAAATTTTCCTTCCCAAAGTGGGAACAACCCAATTCGACCAACAAAGGTAGAGGCCAAAGAACTAAGTGAAAATACACTGAAGTGATGGGGTGCAGGGAAGAGAACCTATTGATATATCTTCTGTTGGGTGCAGGATCCCCCAAGGGCAATTTTGGGGCTTAGAGCCCATATTTTGGCTCAATTTTGTAATTCCAATGTAAAGACTTCGCATTTTGTGGGCGCAGAGCGCGTAGTTGTTAAAGAGTCATATGGTTGTCTACCCTTATTTTGATAATGTAATGTCAACTGTAGAATATCTTCCCATGGTCCGCGGACCATGGGATTGTATAAATAGAGCGAAGATCTAAGAAGTTAAAAATAAAACAATGTCTAAGGAATAAAGATGTATGAAAGATAGTTCTGAAGTGTAAGTCTAAGTTTTGGGTCGTAGCGTAGATAGGGGCTCTGCAGCTGAGTGCACAGAGGCCTAGAAGTCTGCAACTGAGTGCACAAACCCCTGCAGCTAAGTGCACAGGGCGAGTCAAGTCTGTAATCATTTGGAAGTATTAATAAACAAAAGTCTCTATCATTTATACGTCTTTATTTCATGTTTATGCATGTGTTATATTGGGTATGAATTTCACTTCTAATGCTTATATGATGCGTGAATGTGTATAACTGTATTGGGTAAATGAACGCAAGTAAGAATATCTATTTACACAAAGATAATTAAGATCGGTCAATAAGATAAATAAGATACTTAGTCTAATTTGGGAAATAGTGCAGTTTGTTGCCTTAGCAGTGCAAAAGGACTTCAGCCATTGGTTAGGGCTGCGCAGAAGCCGATTGTAATAGGTCGTGAAGGTACTAAAGGTTAGAAAACTGCGCGAAGGTAGGTATAGTTGGAATAAACCAACATCACATCCATCTCAAGGGCATGGAAACTTGGTTCTAGCATGCCCCCATAGTGCTTCAGCTAAGACTTCAGTCCGCGCTCCACGGGTTGATGCAAAAAGGGCCAGTAGTGTAGGGATTTGTTTGGCTACCTAATGTTGAACCTGGGTTAGGCCCCCATAAGCCAACAAATGGTTCCATTGCCAGGACCGGAATCTGCATATAGATGTGTGATGTCATATCATTGGAATCCAACTAAGAAAAAATCGAAGGTTGGTTGGACAGAAGGATTCACAAATTCACGGCACAACAAAATAGAAACCCAGGACTTTCAAAAGAAGAGTGGCTAGACAACTATGTGTATATGGAGATCCACGAAATCTTTTTTGCATCCTTCCCTACTGATTGATACAAGTGGATCGCGAAGCTAGAAAATAGCCAAGGAAGGTGGAAACTTGATGTCCAATTGTGTGGACCCCAAAGCTGATGCGAAGGTTCGAAGCATCGAAGGATAAGATCATGCGTGCCGTCAATCATTAGCTCGATTGGATTATAGGAAAATTCGTTACTGAGTTCGCAGTTGACACCTTAGTTAGCTACAACAAGGCAGAAAACCGCTTTCTCGGAGGACTGTGAGGTAAGTACGTAAAATCTTTGAATACTTGGATTAAAATGTTGTTGTGCGAGAAGCGGGTTATGCAATTACCTTGATGTTTGGGGCTATGCGAAGCGGGAAGGTTTGCAGGAACAAAGGAAATAAGGGTCCAGAAAATAGCCCCTTGATTTCACCTCCACGAGGGTACAAGGAATAGCTCACGAAGTTCTCTCCGTGAAGTGATATTCATCTGATAAGACAAAGAATCCCGCGAATACCACCCCCGCCCACACCACCATAGGCTTCAACGCCATCACCTCCATATTTTCCCGTACCAATTGCACCACCACCACGATTCAGTATGGCAAACATAGTGAAGTTTCCTGTGTTCAAAGGTTATGGAAATGAGGATCCAGATGAATTCTAGTTCATCGTAAGGGTTGTATGGGAAGCGCAAGGTGTTATAGATGACCATATAAAGAAAGTGACGCTGGTTAGCGCCCTGCAGGATCACGTGCTAACCTGGTATATTAAGTACTCCAACAATAACGCAAATGTGAGAGTCGCGGATATCCAAACAATGCTACATAGAGAATTTAGTAGGCCTAAATCCAAAACGTGGTCGATTGTGGGATTCAAAGAGATCACAATGCTACCAGGAAAACTCCTTGGGAGCTGGATGAGAGGCTGAAATGTACAATCTGCAAGCCAATATGAATATGACAGATGGACCATTGCGAGTGGTTTGTAGTGTCACTACTACCACATTTAAGGAGTGCATTATCGCAACAGAAGGTAACAACTCAAGCAGAGGCCTTGGAGATTTCTATGAGGCTACATGAGACCCTGATGCAAGATCCTAACCAAGGAGTTCAGCATATCCATGCGCAGCTAGAGAATCTATGCCTTGAGATGCAGAGCCTGAAACATGATAGGACGGTTCGACCAGAGGTGCACGAAGAAATGTGGTGCGTCAAATGCAAGAGTCAGGGTCATGAAAAATACCACTACCTGGTCTTTACAAATTACCTTGCAGGAAGAGAACCTATGCCTCTAAGGTCGAAAGTTCAAGTAGGACCTAGTGCAGCGCTTGCTTTGTGGTGCGTTATCTATCAAATAGCTAGAAAACATGCCACAGATAACTGCCACATGTTACAGAAGTATACACAAAATTCGCAACAGTTGTTATGCAACTTTTGTAGGTTAGTCGGACATGACGAGCGTACTTGCAGAAGTTATGAATTGATGATGGATATAACTCCCACCTACAGGGTTCAAGCTAAAACATGGCCCCTTGACCAGAATGTAGGAATGGTGTGGACAGGATTTCATGGGCGCGAACAAGGCTGAGGTGAAGGAGGACTTGGCAGAGGTCACAAAAAGTTGATTTGCTACAATTGCGGATGGCCAGGACACTATGCCCATGATTGCACTAATCCAACACGCCCGTCATGCAACTATTGCACATTGTTTGATCACAAGATGGAATATTGCCCTACACTGATAGCTACGATACGTGACAAAGGGGCACTACCACCTCCCCCAACTTAGAACCTGGAGATGATGAGGTCTGAGCTGCACAAGGAAGATCCAAACATAAACATAGTTCTCCAAAGTGGAATCGCGACAGGAGATGACAAAGGAAAGTAGCCAAAAGACACTACTTCGGTTCGCAAAGCCCTGATGAAAGAAGCTAAGTTTGATTTGGAGAGCGCTCGGGAAACCTTCATGGAAGCTAAGAAGAGCTTCGTTGAGGCCTCCAGTTCAGGAAGAAAACATAAACCGAAGTCGGAGATGGACCCTTCAATGCTTACAAATTTCCTGAAAACTTGTATGAAGTTACCGCATGATAGTAAGGCTATGAAAGGGTTACAGGAACTCATCAACAGATGCGCTGGGACTGTGACAGGAGAACCACATGTAGTCTGGAAGATTGGAAAACATAAAACAAGGATAGGACGTGAAATGAGACTAACCGTGTAGATCGGAGAATATGAAATGGATCAAGTCATTTTGGATTTGGGATCAGATGTGAATGTTCTACAAAAATAGACATGGCAGCGAATGGGGAGATCTGCACTGAAATGATCTCCAATTCAGCTAAGGATGGTGAACCAGTAGAAAATAATACCCATGGGGTGATTGTAGGGAATAACCACGCATATTGAAGAAGTGAGCGCGTTGGCAGATTTTGAAGTCACAGAGATTGTTGACGACAGCAATCCCTACCTTATGCTCTTGGGAATTGACTGGGCTATTGATATGAACAGGGTAATCAATCTGAAGAAGTGAAAACTGATCTTTGAAAAGAAATCACTACGCGTAATAATACCCTTGGATCCTGCTGAAGGATTGCACTATATGGAGCCGATCCGCGACTATGAGAGTGATGATGATCTTGACTATATCTATAAGATAATAGGATGTGACCAAGATTGGGTGAATCCCACCGTGGATGGGTGGATTACATGGCAGCACAAGAGTTCCTGCACTTCATATTCTAACGAGGAAATAGAACGATGGTAGAATCGGTTACATGAGGTTACTACGTTGAATTGCAATATGATGACCAGGTCGTTGCACTGCGTGTCGACAGAAATAAAAGATATGCCTACATATGATGGAATGAATGAGGTGGATACCTTCTTGGATTTATTTGAAAGTGAGGTGCCAGAAAAGCAACTCTTCAAGGCCTTGGACTAGGTACTGCGCGCTACGCCCGCAAGATGATGGCGTATGCTCAAAGGAAGCTTTGACGATTGGCACAAATGTAGGAGAATGATGCGAGTACGATTTGGGAAGCCTAAAATGGGACTAGTAGATGAGAATGATGGACAGGGTGATCCATGTGTGCACCTGGCCAAGTGGATGCAGGCCGATGGAGAAGAGCCCCAACCTTCATGGGTCCAAATGTACTCCGCGCTAAAATACCTGGTCAATAAGCATGTGTTGGGGGGGCGAATTTGCAGATGGCTCTTAATGTCAAGAGGACATTATGGAAGAAGAGAAACTGTGCAGAAGATTCTACACGCAGGGTTGTGGTGGCCAACCCTTCATCAGGATTCAAAAACATATTGCAAAGCGTGTGACATATGTCAAATAACATGCAGGCCATCATGAAGGGATGAGATGCCTTTGAATCCACAAATGATGTTGCAACCTTTCGAAAAATGGGCAATAGATTTTGTAGGACCCATTAAACCTTAAGGAAAGACATGCACAAGGTATATACAGAGTATCTGACTCATTGGGCAGAAGCGCAACTAGTGAAGGATTGCACAGGTGCGACTACCATGAAGTTTCTATTTGAACATGCACTGACGTGATTTGGATGTCTCAAAATCTTGATGAGCGATCGCGGTACACACTTCTTGAATGAGACAATCAGTGTGCTAATGAAGGAATTTTAGGTGTATCACCAAAAGAGCACACCTTATCACCCACAGGCTAACAGGACAATGGAGGCATTCAACAAGGTACAGGAAAATGCGCTGACCAAGCTATGGAATGTGCATCAAAGTGATTAGGACCTGCGTGTACCTACAGTGTCATGGGCTTATCAGACGACATGCAAGAAACTAATGGGACAGATAGCTTTTAGGCTTGTCTATGGAGTGGAAGTTGTAATGCCTATGGATACATCATGCCTAGTCTGCGCATAATAGCACTCACATGTATGACGAATTGCGGAGACCTGGAGGAGAGGCTCATGTAGGTGGATGAGCTCAAAGTAGAATGATTTTTGGCTAGATTTCACCAGCAGATCAAAAAGTAGCGCAAAAAGGCATGGCACGACCGACAGATCAAGCTGTGCACACTCAAGGTAAATGATCTGGTTTTGTTGTATGATAGTAAGTTTGATAAATTCCCCAAAAAGTTTAGAATGCACTGGTTAGGGCCATATATTATTAAGGAGATTACCAATGGTGGTGCTGTACAGCTGGTTAAGTTAAATGGAGATCCTTTCCTAGGAAAAGTGAATGGCAGTCATTTGAAGCCATACACAGGTGGCCCGGCCATCTAACTAGCCGACCGAAGCACAGTCTTAGCACGCTAGGCAGCTAAAAGGAGGCACGGGACTATAAACTACTCTACCAGGGTACTGCGCGATGTCAAGACTGCACTCAATAGCGAAGTGTCATAGGTTCCACGATAGCATGAGGATAGTTGTGCTAGCGCGCAAGTCTATTGGAAATTAACTGTTAAAGTCACTATTCATGATTTGATGGTTGGTTTCACGCCAAATGGAACGGGCGGCAAGCATTTAAGGCGAACTTAATGGGCTAGATTCTCGAAATCTGCCACCAATATAGCATTAATGGACCGAATGTGGGGGGAATAGTCGAATTCAAATTCAAAAGGCACTATAAATTACAAGTGGTTGTCCAATGAAAAACACTTGGCAATTTGAGAATTGAGTTGTTGCGTGCTCAAGTATTCATGAACCGAGATTTATTTGAGACTTTGAAAGAAAATTTGTTGTTTGAGCAGCTACCAAAGACATTGAAAGAACTATGGAAGAGCACTATGTTAGCACCCAAAGAAGCCAGGGACACAGGAGTAGTGATAGCCGAGGAAGCCGCACAAGAAATTGCAGAAGTAGAAGCCCTAAAGAGCGTCGAAATAATCGATAAGGTACCAAAATCACCGCGCATACTGAGACCTAAGAAGCATATGCAGGCCATGATACTAGTGCACATAATTCCCTAAAATCCACTGAGGACCAAGCTCACATTGCACGAAAAGAGGAAGGCCATTAACCTGGAAGCCGATGAGGAGGAAGAGTTTGAAGAAATCATGGTGGAGGAGGAGGATGTCGAGGTGGAAGTCGAAACCCAGGGTGTGGACCTTATCACACGGTTACCTGAATATTTCCTCCACAAAAGGATAAAGCAATGGTTCCAAAGGATATAGATGAGGGCAAGAGCTCTCTACAAACCCCGTTTCTCCCTGACGACATTATGTTTGAGGGACGACACTTGGGGTGGGTTCCTGTGTTGAAATTTGAATATTGGGACCTCGCAGACCACGAGAAGTTACTGCATTTAGCGACTACAAAGCTAATGTGCTAGAAGATGCATGCACCGATTGGAATGATTGAATTGGAGTCGCGCAAATGGCTCAGAGGTGTCGAAAAAGTAGGGCCACTAAACCTGCTCTAGGTGCCACATTACCATAGCGCCCCAGTGACTGTTTTCATCCTCAAGCAGCTTCTTTGCTTGGTGCATGATGGGTGCTTGTGGCTGGAGGAGCCAATCCCCATCACAGACCATCTGATTCACCAGATTACATGAATCCCTTGCTTAGGGCAGGATCGAGCAAACATTTTAGAAGGAAAAGGTGGCGATTTGGCCCTTGCAGAGGCAATGAAAAGGAAATTTAAGTTGGAGAAGAAGAAGTGAGGGTATGCCATCTCCAGCATCAACAACCCTGTAGTGAAGGTCACAACACAGCTATTGGCAAGGAAGGTGATGTGAAAGTCCCGCATGGATGAAGTGCCTGCGCCAGTGGTTGAACTAGTGGCACAATGCGCAGAAGGGGTCCAATTCAACTAGGAAAACTATCTATGCAGTGAGTGTGGAGTATTCAAGAAGGTATGTTTTCATTGACCATTTTGTCATCTTTTCTTTAGAACTCGTAACATTTTTGCATCATGAACTAGGTAGATAATGGGAAATCATGACAAATCTATAAAGCTTTATATGTAACCTGAAAACGCTAATAATTGCCATTTCTTATGCAGGAAAAGGGAGAAACTAAAGATTGTCGCTCCAAAGAAAAAGACAGGGCCAAGCTAACCGTTGTCCCTTTGGCAGGGAACCATATGCAAACAAGACGATCTAAATTAAAACATCTCAGCCAAGGAAAGGAAAAGGAGATATCGACTCAACGCAAGAAAATGACCGGATAACTGAGGATTAATCGCTTGGTGAATCCCTCAGGATCCTTTGATCCTGAGGGATCGCTGCTTAACTATTTTTTCATCCTTGATATCTTCGCTTCAGCTGTTATAAGTAGGGGCAGCATTGCTAGCTCGGGGGGGGACTGTTAATTTTTCATGTAACTTTGCTCTGTATTTGAAACTTTGATCATCGACTCTTGTTGAGAAGTGATCCACTGTAACTCTGTCTTGATGCTTTAATATAAATCTAGTTGTTGTTCTATCAATGATTCTGGAATAACTTCAAGTGGTGTATCCCTGGAGGCTAAGGGCCTGGCCCTGGTGGAACACTTGCTCCTGTATCATTATCTTTAGTTCGTGCGTGGTTTGTATTATCAGCTTTAATTGGTAATATGGTGTGTTTCGTTATCTTATATCACAGCTCTGTTATATTTTTATATATCGTTCTCTGCAACAGGAAAGTCGTATTGTGCATTCTGATCTTACAACACATTATTGTTCTTTTACAATCATTAATATAACATCACTGTTCTTTAAAGAATGCTATTGTTGTTCAATTGCAAAGTAACCGAGCTGTAACCTTCCTAAGTCGGTATTATTGTATTCGTCTATGGTTTATACTTCATACAATTGTTGTTCAATTGACATTGCCATTCCATTTTTGAATTTCGATTGTTATCCTTTCTAATCGGGATCAATACTTGCGGTATCAAACTCAGATTACTTAACATCTTTGTGTGCTATGTGTATTATTTCTTCGGTACTGTATATTCACAATCGGCTCTAAGCGTTGTTCTATGTTTCATTGGTAATTGGTTGCCGTTCCATTTCTATTTACTGTCCAATTTACCCTTTGAGTAAAGATTGACATTTGATTTCTGTAGGACTATACTTGTTTCTGTAGATTAAGGTGTTGTTGTTCATCAAACTTAGTTGTTGTAATATTTTCTAGTTGTTGTTCCATTTCTTAATTGTTGTTCCATTTCCTGTTATTTGCGTTACTGTTGCTTTGGTGTGCAAAATGATCTGAAACTGTAGTGGGCATTGGCATTTGCTGTCTAGTCCCCAGATTGATGATCTGTTCCTTGATTACTTTTAGTTACATCAGTTTCCAAAGGGATGATTTATTGTTACTGGACCCTTGACTGATAAATTGCTTAGTTTTCTGAGTGCATGATTTAAGCTTCAAAGTATTTCACTATAAGTAGATTTCCTTCTAAGCATCCATTTACTCTTGTATTTTCTTGAGCACTATACTACTAGCATTACTTTGACAAATGACAACCTCAAACTAAGTACACTCTTTGAGATAACAAATCGTTCCTGGATTGACAAGGTAATGTGAGGTAATTAGAGGTGAAAAAGACCCTTTTTACTGCTCAACATTTTGGCGCCATTGCCAAGGAAGAGTGTAGCCATTTGTTTCTTTTTCGGAGTAGTGTAAGAACCTGTTAGGAAAGAACTGTGTTTTAAAAACAAAAGGTAAGAACTTGCGTAAAGAGTATGTAATAGCCCTGCTCCCTTGCCTGCTTTCCTGCATATTTGTTACTATTTTGTTTGGGTAGAACCTAGCAGTTGAATTGTGTGCATGACTAAGCAAAAAAAGCCAGAAAAGAATCCCAAACCTCTACCCAAGCCTGATAAAGCTAAGGGGCCGGTGACCCTTGGCCGATCGACTTTTATAGACGAAATCCTTAAGAAAGCAGAATCCCAGCCTTAAGTAGGACCTAGAAAAGTTACTTGTAGATAGCCTACTGGTTCCCTTCAGGCCACAGGATCACCATCTGTATCCTTTACTGAGGTGCATAGTCAAACCGAAGAGCAAGATTTTCAAGAAATTGAAAATTCTAGCCCAAAATCACTACAAGAAGGGAACCTTAGCGATCTCTATGAAGGAAGGGGGGAAACAGGAGAAGCGGAAGAACCAAAATCTCCTCTTAGGGTAATTCAGCCATTAAGCAGCCCAGATAAGGGAAGTGCTGCAAAAGTCATTTATAATGAAATTCGAGAACTTGAATCCCCTCAGACATTAGGCACTCTCATCATCCCAGACAAAGGAAGTATTGTCAAGGCCATCCCCATTAGAGCCATTCCCCCTCGACAACCTAGGAATACCCTCCTAGATGTCCCAGAAGGTTATTGGCACATATTTGACCAAATGGCCTAGAATCAGCCTAACACCCAAACCTCTACACTGCAATACCCCATTGTGGATACTGCAGCCAATGCACCTATGAAAGCAATTCCCCTCCAGCATATCCCTACATTCCATGGCCTTACATCAGAAGATCTGGATGCATTCCTGTTTGAATTCGACATGTTGTGTAGAGGATATGACTATACCACCGATCCCCAGAAACTGAAATTATTTCCTTCTACATTAAAAGGAGCTGCTTTAAGATGGTTTATGGGATTAGGTGGTGGTGTTATAAATAATTGGGATCAAATGAAAGAGTCTTTTCTAAAAAGATATCAGGACTATTGCAGGTCTTGAGAGTTAAAAGATGAAATATTTTAGATGATAGCTAAACCAAATGAAACATTAAAAGAGTATGTTGAACGATTCCAGTATAATCTTCAAAGATCTCCTTATGCATCATTACCCTTACCTAATAATGTATTAAAAACAACATTAATTAGGGTAATGAAGGAACAATGGATTGAGACATTAAACATTATGGGGAAAGGAGATATTTATCAAGAAAATTTTGCTGACATTATTGATTTATGTATCAGGAGTTCGAGAGGCAGCACAAGACTTAAACCAGCAGAGCATGATCGATTTGCAAGAGATAATAGAATTTCGGTAGAAGGAGTAACTCATGCAGAAATTGGAAATTTATTAGAAAATTTTAAAACTGACATATTGGGGACACTGACAACACAACGTGATATTATGCAGGCTAAACAAAAGCAAGCAGAAGCAGAACAGAATTTGGCAATCTTCTGTCCCAGATGCAGAAAGAAACATAGCCATAAGGAATGTCCATTAGACGCAGTTCAAGTTTGCACGATTTGCACAAAATACCACTCTATGGAGAGTTGCCCTTCACTTCCTGGATTGAAATCAGTATACAAGGAAGCAGAAGAAGAGCCAGAACCAATGTATCTACTTAATCAGCGTCGTCAATGGCAGCAGCGACAAATAGGTATGTTTTCAGACCCAGCTTTTTCTTTCCAACCTCAGCAATACCATGCTCAACAATATAACTCATTGTGGAAAAATCAACCTCCCTTCCCAAATTGGTCACAGCAATCATTCCCTTCATCATCTCCATGGCCGAGTCAAGCAAGCCAATCCAATTGGCCAAATTTTCCCTATACCCCACCATATTGGCAAAACAATGTTTTTCCACCACAATGGACTCCTCCTACTTCACAGAGTCAAACCTGGCAGAAAAACTGGCAAAGACCAATGAATCAGCCAGTAGGAACCATCCCAATCCCTCAACCTACACTACCAGCCTTACAACAAAACCCCCAGTCTAACTTAAGGCCGCAACTCCCAGCCCAACCCAATCCCAATCCAAATAATAGACCGGTCCATTCCATTCAAATAATTGAAACACCAGAGATAGGAATCGATCTAAGGGAGTGTAATGACCTTCAATTAAGATCTGGGCATATCATTGAAACAGAGGGAGATAAAATAGCTCAAGTTGAAAATCAGTTGCCTGTAGAACAACCATCACACAAAGAGGACATGACCAGACAACAAATTCATGATCCAGCAACCACATCCTCTCCTCCATTCCCAGAATGTTTAATCATACCTCGACCTATACAATATCTTGATTTTGACATTCTGGGAGAATTACGAAACCTATACATAAAAATTCCGCTCCTCCAAGCCATTCAAGACATCCCAATATATGCAAAGACTATCAAAGAACTATGTATAAAGAAACCAAGGAGGAAAATAACAAATAACCCAAAAGTCCAAGTAGTTGGCACTTTATCTGACTTATTGTCAGGAAAGGAAACACCCGTTAAATACGAAGACCCAGGAAATCCAATAGTAACAATACAAATCTATGGTAAAATCTTCTCAAATGCCTTAGTTGATCTAGGAGCTATAATCAACATCTTAACAACCGCTATGTGCCAAAAACTGGGCATTACATTAGTAGAACCGAACTCCACTTTATTAGAACTGGCTAATCGATCTGTAGTTAGGCCAGAGGGCACACTATAGGATGTCATGGTATCTGTTGATTCCTGGGAGTATCTGGCCGATTTTCTGATAATAAATCCCAAAAACCGACTTGATGGACATCCATGATCTTAGGCAAACCTTGGCTCGCAACTTCCGATGCTTATATTGGTTGTCGACAAGGTAATATGACCATTTCTAGGGGGACAAATATTAAGAATCTATCCTTATACCCCCCAGCGTAGCCAAGTGTCACGATAATAAAAACTAACAAGCACCCTATATCATATCTCACCGAAAATATTAGATCTCCATTAACCATACAAGAGGGCCTCGATTTCAAAGACCAAATAGAAGACGATGCCATTAATAATTTCATTAGCCTAGCTGAACCTAGATCCCACGTACAATGTCACATGATAGAAGCGGCATTTGATAATGAATTAGAAGAGGATATTCTTAAAGATACGCATGATCAACCAATACCTACTACCTCTGTCTCGAATAGAAAAATTGTGGAAATTGAGCCAGGAAAGGCTTTAAACATTAATGCCAACCTGACTTTAGAACAAGAAAAGAAACTCATCCAGTTATTGAGGAAACATAAAGAGGAATTTGCATGGGACTACCCTGATATGAAAGGAATTGATCACCGGTTATGTACACACCACATTTACATAGAAAAGGATGCGAGATCTATTCGCCAACCACAAAGGAGACTTAATCTTCATCTAGAAGACATTGTAAAAGTTGAACTTCAAAAACTTTTAGATGTTAACTTCATCTACCCTATCTCTGATAATAAATGGGTCTCTCCACTTGTTGTGGTACCAAAGAAGAATGGAAAGTGGAGGATTTGTGTAGACTATAGAGAATTAAATAAAGCAACACAAAAAGACCACTTTCCCCTTCCATTTATTTATCAAGTATTAGACACTTTAGCAGGAAAGAAATTATTTTCTTTCTTGGATGGCTTCAGTGGATACAATCAAATTCATATTGCCCCTGAAGATCAAGACAAAACTACTTTTACTTGTCCTTTGGGAACATTTGCCTACAGAGTTTTACCTTTTGGCTTATGCAATGCTCCTGCCACATTTCAAAGAGCTATCCTCAACATTTTTTCAGACCTAATAAATGAGGGGCTAGAAGTCTACATGGATGATTTTACACGATACGGAGATGATTTTGATCCAGCATTGGACACACTGGAAAAAGTTTTGCAGCGCTACATTACCACCAGGCTTTGCTTAAGCCATGAAAAATGCTATATGATGATGACTGAAGGACTTATTCTAGGCCATTATATCTCGGCAGCTAGCATACAAGTAGACCCAGCCAAATTTCAAATAATTTTGCTAAGTCCCACCCCTACCACTCAAACAGAGGTATGCAGTTTTCTTGGATTTTCTGGTTATTATAGAAGGCTTATAGAACATTATTCACATATTGTTGCACCTCTATATGCACTAACAGGTAATGTTGATTTTCTTTGGACAGAAAAATGTGACCATGCCTTTCAGGATCTGAAGAAGCTGGTATCCACAGCTCCAGTCCTTCGAGGACCAAATTGGAACCTGCCATTCCAGATTTCATCAGATGCCTCAGATACAGCTATTGGAGCAGTACTTGGGCAGGAACAAGATAAAAAACCATATGCAATTTATTATATTAGCAAGAATTTATCCCCTGCTGAAAAAGAATTTCTAGCTGTAATACATGCTATCAATAAGTTCAAGCATTACATTACTGGATATCCTGTTATTTTATATATAGATCACTCTGCCATAAAATAACTAGCAAATAAACTAATCACAAATGGTAGAATAACTAGATGGTTGATTTTATTGCAGGAATTTGATATTACAATCAAGAACAGACCCTGAAAAAAAAATCTTGTAGCTGACTTTCTCTCGTGAATGCCAAAACCAGACGATGCAGCAGCAGTTGAAGATCAATTCCCAGATGAGCATTTGTTTGTTGTCACTGTTAAAACACCCTGGTATACTGATGTTGGGAATTACTTAGTAGTAGGTAAATTACCAAAACATTTAACCCCCAATGAAAGAAAACAGATTGTCCAGAGAAGTGTTTGATTTTCCTGGATTGGGGGCTACCTGTTCCATACAAGAGCAGATATGCACATTAGGAGATGTGTCTAGGAGGATGAAATTTTTGATATTTTGAAAGCTTGTCATGACTGACCATGTGGCAGACACTTTGCTGACAAGAGAACTGGACATAAGGTACTGCAAACAGGGTATTATTGGCCTACGATCTTCAAAGACACAAAGAAGTTCATTCAAGCTTGTGATAGCTGTCAAAGAGCAGGACGCCCTGGTCAGGCCGATGAAATGCCCCTGAAACCACAACTGGTTATTAAACCATTCGAGCGAAGGGCACTTGATTTTGTTGGTCCAATCAACCCATCCTCGAATCAGAAAACATATATTCTGGTGGCAACAGAATATGTCACCAAATGGATTGAATCATAAGCATTACCAATAGCTACAAAGGATTCTGTCATAGAATACCTGTTTCATATATTTGTGTGATATGGGCTTCTAAGAGACATAATTACAGATGGTGGACCATAGTTTGCTAGTAATAAGATTGCTGCAACACTTAAAAACTATCATATCCAGCATAAAATTACTACTCCATATCACCCACAAGCAAACGGTCAAGTAGAAAGCAGCAACAAAATAATAGAAGAAATCCTGACAAAAACCATTGTGTCACATAGACACGATTGGGCTGCAAGACTACCAGAAGCCTTGTGGGCCTACAGAACAACGTGGAGAAGCCCTACTAGCTATTCGCCATACAAATTGGTGTTTGGGAGGCAACCCATTTTCCCCATAGAATTCGAAATTCAAACATTGCAAACAACACAAGAAGTCGGCCTAGATCTAAACGAGGCACAGATTAATATATTACAACAGATCAATGAGTTAGATGAAATTAGGCTCTCTGCCCTTCAACATACTACACTAATCCAACAGCAGCGAGCTAAATGGCATGACACTCTCATTAAAAACAAAGTCTTCCGTGAAGTAGACTGGGCACTCTTATACGATTCCAAGATTCAGGATTTTGGCGGGAAACTTCAGACTCGCTGGCTGGGGCCATATGAAATCCAAAAGGTACATGATAATGGCAGCTTAACTTTAGTCACTATTGATAGATCTGGACATACCTTTAAAGTAAATGGCCACTGAGTTCGATTATACCACAAACCACTTACTCGGGAATCCTTTTGTCAGCAACTATGCGAGGACTCCGATATGCAAATTCTACAAGAGGAAGAGCAATCTTCCTCACCTGTGATTCATTAACTGATTCACATTTTTTATACTTTGTACATAATTTCTTTGTTCTGTATATATTTCTGTATTTGCATTTTTTTCTGTTGTTCCTTTTTCCAAAGAGACAGCATTTTTGTTCGTTGTTCCTTTTTCAAAACAACAACACTTTTTGTTTCAGCCATCCCTTTTTCATTTCATTTTTTTGTTCCATTTCCAAAGGAACGGCGTTTGAGTGTTCTGTTGTTCCTTTTCTAAAGGAACAACACTTTTGATTCACTTGTGACTTTTGTCGTTCATTTTTCAAACGAACGGTATTTGGGTTTTCTGTTGTTCCTTTTCCAAAGGAACGACACTTTTTTATTTTTGTTGTTCCTTTTCCAAAGGAACGACACTTTTTGATTTTTGTTGTTCCTTTTCCAAAGGAACAACACTTTTTGATTTTTGTTGTTCCTTTTCCAAAGGAATGAAACTTTTTTATTTTTTTATGTTCCTTTTCCAAAGGAACGGCATTTGCGTTTTTGCTATTCCTTTTCCAAAGGAATGGCACTTTTTAGCACTTGCGTTTCTGCTGTTCCTTTTTCAAAAGAATGGCACTTTTGGTTTTCTGTTGTTCCTTTTCTAAAGGAATGGCATGTTCGGTTTTTGCTGTTCCTTTTTCAAAGGAACGACATTTTTGGTTTTTGTTGTTCCTTTTTCAAAGGAACAACACTTGTATACCTTTGGCCTACCTTTTTCAAATGACAATGTCGGGTGGATAAATCGTTCTTGCAGACAAGACTGATCTCCCTAGTATCTATGGATATCTAGCAACAAGCAAGACAAACAAATTCTATCTTTCTCTAAATATTGCGATTTATAAATAAAAGCCAATAGATGTTTTAGACCCTACCTCAAGTCCAATGCCAGTTTGTGGAAGCCACACTCCGTTCGTCCAAATGAGCTCCCTTTTAAAGAACTTGCAAACACAAATAGGCACACATCAAATAATGCCTGCATAGCCAATATAATAAACCATATTTATCATGATGATCAAGGAATTCATGAAATAAACCATAGAAGACAATTTATTGAGAAAAATGAATCTGATTGCATTAACTTTAAACAAAGAAGAACTTTACAACCTTGGTGACTTGATGCTGTACAAGCTCCTCCCAGGGTCCAGTAAGAATATCCTCTACTTTGACAAGTTTCACTCTCTTCCCAAAGAGATTAAAAGGTATATAATCTCTCCTCTCAAGCTCAATTAGGAAGTCTAAATTCCAACAGCATTTACCCTCAAAAATATTCAGCTTTTAACCTCTCTAGCAACCAGCCCAATGCCTCATTTTATAGTGCAGAGGAAGGAAGTTACTAGGTCCACCTTCAAAGGGATAGAGGCCTCCTTCAAAGGGATAAGCTCCTCTCATCAAGCGGTTAGCTCCTTTAGTTATGGGATGCATGAACCACCTAGGAGCAAACTTGCCACCTCAAGATTCCTTCTAGAGGCGTCCAGGATTAATCCAAAGTGAGTTTTTAATAATAAACTTGCGCCTTTTTTACTTTTACAGGGATCCGCACCCATTCCTTTAGAGACACAGTGGACAGGTCCACAGGGAACATCAACAAGGGGTGCGGGACCGCAGGTAATGCTAAGAGAAAGTGTGGAACCAGAGATTTAGAGATTTTCAAGGACTTTCTCTCATTTTTAAGGCTTGACATGAAGAGCTGAGGTTTAAGACTTGTAAAGGAGGACAGTATGAGTGGTGATAGACTCACACTGACTGCAGAAAGTCATGGTGACAATATTTTGTGTAACAGACAACATTCTTGTGTTCCTTCTACTTATGCCTAAAGATACCGGTTATTCCTCTTGTTTCAGGTCTTTTGGAGCACAGCTATACACTATGTAATGGATACAAAGCTAGAGCATACTGAAATCAGAGAATTATATAAACTTGCTATTTTTACAAGAAATTGTTGTGAATTGATAATGAGGAATGAAGGAAGGACACAATTATTCATTACTTTTGCTGTCACTACCCTACTAATACTGACATGCTTGGTCATCTTTATCATGCTAGTTCTTTTTAAATTCCCATAATATTCTTTGATAATTATTAAGGAATAAGAACAAAGGGTTTATATTTTTCTATTGAGATGTTAAGACTTCTTCCACCATTTCTACTCTTAAGGAGGGCCAAACCACCCTTTGTGTATAAATGGGAAAGCATGTTATAAAAATAAAAAATAAAAATAAAAAAGACGAATGTTTTGAATTGTCAAATGCAAGATAGGGGGTCTCATCAAGAGCCAGCCTACCATGATCATAAGGAAGAAAGTGAAGTGGCATTCCCACTATGGCCACCACACCAGGGATATGGTCCAAGTGGCACATCAGAAAAAATAAAGAGTCCTTGGAACAAGAGGTCTCATCATGAGCCGACCTATCAACCTTTCACTCCTTCCTAGTGAATGGCATTGTGATTTAACTGGTTACCAAGCTAGCATAATGACCTCCATTTTGACATTGCATAGAGCTTCCTACGCATACACAAAGGATCATGGTTCCATGGGTGAAACAAACAACTCTGCCAAGGTTATGGACACCTGTCGGCAGCAAAGCTCTGTTAATGGTACTGAAGTCACATTTCTTATACGCCAATAGTCATCATCAATTCCCTTCTCGGTCTTATACCTTTGTAATCTGTCAAATAGGATTATGCATGTCCCTTCCCTAAACCATTAAATGCATGAAAATCCATTATAACCAATCATGACAGAAAAAGTAGACAATGACCGCATTACACTTGTTGTGCATGTCAGCTATCCTATCCTCCCAACCTCGCATCATGTAACCGCATTTTCTTATTTATTAATTGATCCAATTATGCACCTCGATTTCAGTAACCTACTACTTTTGTAAACATGGCATCGTTGCATACGTTGTTCCTTTATGACCCTATACAAGAATAGACTGGCCCACCGCTCCTTCATTTGACGACTGAGGATGACCTATCACATTGCGGGGGGGGGGGGCTGACTTCATAATTTGCTGACATACGTGTCAGGCTATCACTCATCAAATTCTTACTCGGGAATAGCAAGGCTTAATGGTATCTCATTTTTCAATTTGCATGCCTTGTTGTTCCTAAGATATTTCCGTCTGCAACAACTAGGAAGATTTGAACAAGCCTTGCGATTTTGTTTTTTTCCTCTGAGTTTCTAACATTTCGAACAGCTTGTTGTTCCATTGCCGTTTCTGTGTTTTTACAGTGAGCTAAAGCATGGGAGTAAGGTCAATTCGAAGAGAACCACATGTATTGATAGTTTCTGACATTGCACGGGAAATCCTGGCAAGGGCAGGATGGTTAGTCTATCTTAATCACATACAGGAATCCAACGAGGCCGTGGCAATAGAATTCTTGCAGAATTTACAAGAAAATCACTCCACAGTAAGGGGAAAACATATAGCAGTCACCGATGACGTAATTGCAGAGGTCTCAGGACTGCCAGCCATTAGACCTGTATGAACCCTAAAGAAGGAGAGATTGCAAAAGATCATGGAGATCTTCCAAGATGAAGGCCAGAACCTGACAGTTAGAGGAAAGGGAGTCTTACTAGCAGCATTAGGAGAGCCGTGGGTAGAATTGGCAAGGATCATCCAGAGCTACATCACCTATGAAGGCAGGAAAGATGTGGTAAGACCATGACACCTTAAACTCTTAGTTGTATTAAAAGAGAAATTCTTTGTGAACCTACCTGCATTTTTAAATTCATTACTGCATGATGTTGCCCAAAGCATGAAAAAGTCACAATACGTGGAATCGGTAGTGAGTCACCATCGACTGATACAGTTGATAGTTAGCCACGGTTTGGCTCAACAACAAAGAAGTTTAATTAATTTCATGTTATTTTCATATATTTACCCATTTATGTGAAAATAATTAATTTTATTTTTACCCACTTTTTCTATCTCTACGAGAGTAATTAAATAAATCATTATTTATTTATTTTTCCTTAACCATTTCACTTTTCTTCCATGAAATATTTATCAAATTGTTATTTAATAATTGTTTCTAACTTATTTTCACCATATCACCTAGAAGTATTTAATAAATCCTTTTCATTTATTAATTATTTCACCCAATTTTCTTAGTTAACTCAATTAATCATTATTTTTTGAGTTAGTTAACTAAATAAAGATTATTTACCATTTCTCTAATCTTTTCCTCTCACAAAAATAATAAAATACTCATAACGGTTAGATCTTGATCTTGTCAACCAAATATTTTATTATTTGACTGGATCTAGTCTAATCTAGAATTTTATTATAAATATAGAGGTTTTTCCTTCACCATTTACACATGATCACTATCATTGTCATCATTTTTCTCTTACAGTGTTCAAGATCTCCATTTGAGTTCTCCCATTTTCTCATTTACCATTCCATTTCCCACTTGCACAAAGAAGAGAGAGGAGCATTATTTTGCAAGAAGAGGATGAAAGAACCAATCCCACAGAGGAGGAAACTATTGACCCATGTCAACACTTTCTAACTCCTAGGTGTTGTTTTAATAAATTAAAGCCTTTCCATTGAGTTATTTTCATGTTTCTTATGTGTTTTCCAGTTTATGTTTTATTGCAAGGTTTTCGAATATTTTTGTGTGTAGATGTGAAGACGTACATTTAACATTGCAATATAAAGTGCTCATTCATTTTTATGTTATTAGGCCACTTTTGTCATCAGTGGTTAAAAGTATATTTTTGGCACAATTGCCCAAAAATTTAACACTAACTAATGACAACTCCATTGTGTTAAAAAACTTAAGATCCCTAGTGACTTCACTACTTTTTGTTACTATTGTTTCTCTTTCCCATATTTTCTTTTATTTTGTGGTGTTTTGTGGAAAAGAATACAATTCCAGCTTTCTATTTTTTTTCCAGGTTTCGGGTACCAACCATGCAGGAGATGATGGGATTTGTGCAACTCTTAGTACTAGAAGTATGAATCCTAAATTCCTATATTCACACTTGTACATGACTCGCTTTTAGAAATATCACACATGTACATGCTTTGCTAAATTAAAATGAATGTATACCATGTTGCAAATCGGTATGTGGGTTTCTGTCTAGAACAACACATGTGTAGGCACTTTTCTATCATCATGAGCATATACACCAGGTACACACTCATATTTTTAGTAGCTTTTTCTCTATTTCAGTTTTGTATTCCTATTAGGGGGTTTGGGTACTTTCCATTTTAGTCAGCATTAGGCCTTGATCTCTTTGGATCTCTCACTTTTAGGAGGAAGGAAAATTTCCCTTCAAGGGTTTGAAATACAACTCCACCAAATAAAATGGGATTTTTTAATTAGAAGTCTAGTGTTAAGGACTAAATATTGAAATCACCACAACAAGTCAAGCCTTTAGGTTCAAAATATTTTTAGAGTTTGAAACAACCATTGTTCTCCCTTTAGCGTTTTGTTTCTTTTTTTTCCAAAAATATTTTGATTACTCTTCACCATAGGTTTTGTTTTCTCCTTTGTTACATTTTGGAATCCAAATTTTTCGGTTATTTTCTACACAAAGTAGGCATATTGACTTTATATTTGAGCCTCCATTGTTGCTAGTCCATTTTTCTTCACACATTTTCCTTCTTTTTGCCAGTTTTATGTTGTTTTTAACCTCCTTGGGTGGGAAGTAGAGTTTTTTTCAAGTATGTCTAATTTCTATTTAATTTTAGTTAAGTTTTTGGTTCAATACTTTATTTTTCAATAGCATTTTATACAAACTAGTATCATCATACACATTTTCACACACTTCATACCTAACGTGAATGTGAGCTTGGTTCAAGCTACCAGGCTAAGACAATAAAATTAACCACTTAATCTAACAAACATATATTTAAACCCACTTGGGCACCAAGCAAAATAATCTTATAGTTAGGTTAGGGTTGGTGGGGTGTTGGGTGTGGGATCCCCCAAGGATAGTTTTAGGGCTAAAAGCCCATATTTTGGTCAAATTTTGTAATCCAAGTGTAAAGACTCTGCATTTTGTGGTTGCAGAGCGCATAGGTGTCAAAGAGTCATAGGGTTGTCTGCCCTTATTTTGGAAATGTAATGTCGGTTGTAAGAGATCTACCCATGTTCCGTGAACCATGGGATTGTATAAAAAGAGCTAAGCTCTAAGTAGTTAGAGACATTGCAATGTAAGAAATTCATAGCTTTAAAGAAAGAAGTCTAAGTTTGGGTCATAGCATAGGTAGATGCTCTACAACTAAGTGCGCAGAGGCCTAGGGTAGAAGTCCGCAACTGAGTGCATGGACCCCTGTAGCTAAGTGAGAAGGGCGGGTCAAGTCTATAATCATCCAGAATTATCAATAAAGAGAAGTATCCTACAATTTCTGCATCTTTATTTCCTGTTGATGCATCTTGTTATGTTGTGTATGAATTTCACTTGTAAGGCTTATATGATGCGCGAATGTATGTAAATGTGTTGATTAAGTGAACAAAAGTAAGATCATCTGTTTCCACGAAGCTAACTAAGATCAGTTAATAAGATAAGTAAGACACTTAGCCTAGTTTGGGAGATATCACAATTCGTTGCCCCAGTAGCGCGAACGTCCCTGAGCCGCAGGTTAGGGCTGCGCGAAAGCCAATTGTACCCTTTCGCGAAAGTACTGAAGGGTGGAACAGAGGGCTAAGAAACCCATGCGAAGGCAGGTATATCCGGAATAAACCGACATCACAACAATCTCAAGGGTGCGGAAACTTGGTTCCAGCATCCCCCCATATTACTTCTGGTGAGACTTTAGTCCGTGCTCCACAGGCTGATGTTGAAAGGGCCAATAGTGTAAGGAATTGTTTGGCTAACTAATGTTGAACCTAGGTCAAGCCCGCTCAAGCCAACAAATGGTTCCATTGCCAGGATCGTAATTTGTATAAGAGATGTGTGATGTCGTATCACTGGAATCCAACTAAGAAGGAGATTGGAGATTTCCTAGATAGAAAAATCCATGAATTCACAGCATAGAATAATAGAAACCCGCAACTGAAAAAGGAGCAGTGGCTGGACTAGTACCTGTATACAAAGATCCACGAGATCTTTTTCTTCTCTTTCCCTATTGAGCTATACGAGTGGATCACGAAGCTAGCAGATAGCCAAGGAAGGTGGAAACTTGATGGTCCTATTGTATGGACCCCAGAGCTAGTGCAAAGGTTGGAAGTAGTGGAGGATAAGATCGCTCGCGCTGTCGATCATTGGCTCGATCACGTCATAGGAGGATTTGATACTAAATTCATGGTCGACACAGTCAACTATAGTGAGGTGGAGTGACGCTTTTTCAAATGACTGCGAGGTAAGTACATAAAATATTTGAATACTTGGATGAAAATGCTATTGTGCGAAAAATGGGTTATGCAGCTACCTTGATGTTTGGGACTACGCGAAGCAAAAAAATTTACAGAAACCGAGGAAATAAAGGTCTAGAGTATAGCCCCTTGATTTCGCCTCTGCGAAGGGACGAAGAAGGAATAACGAAGGTTTCTCTGCAAAGAATTATTCAATTAATAAGACAAGGATTCCTGCGAATACCACCACCACCCACACCACCTCCAACTTCACCTGTACCACCTCCACCTCCACCGCAGTTCAGTATGGAAAATACAATGAAGTTTTCTTTGTTCAAAGGCTTGGGAAATGAGGACCAAGACAAATTCTAGTTCGTTATGAGGGCTGTATGGGAAGCTCAAGGTGTTACAGATGATCACATAAAGAAGGTGACACTGGTTAGTGCTCTGCAAGATTGCGCACTAACCTAGTATATTAAGTACTCTAACGATAACCTGAATGTTGGAGTAGCAGACATCTAGACAACACTAAATAGGGAATTTAGCAGGCCTAAATCTGAGGCGTAGTCGATTATGGGATTAAAATGTTGGAATTATGATGTATGTGTTGTACTTGATGGCATCCCACTTGTAGCAGAACAACTCTCTTGTATATGGTAACTAGATGAATCTACATAAGAGATATCAGATGTGACAGAATGCATGATAGGAATATGTACAAGTGTGAAATGCAGGGTAGCTTCAAGGAATCAGTTCAGAAAGCAACTCACTCAGATGACATATCACAGTACTACAAGTTATTAGCACAGAGCTATAGATCAGACTACACAGAATGAAGAAAGAGAGGTATACGCAGGTTCACCATTGACCAAGCCGCATATACACGCAGGTTCACTGTATACAAGTTGTGTATATGTACACACACACTTTCCCAAAAGGAAAAGTGTGTATACCTTGGAAAACTAAATGTTTTGTTCGAAGTATTTGGTCCATGGTATTTTGATCCATGGTGTTGGTCCAAGGTATCGGATCTGAGGTATTGACCCAAGGTATTGGTCCTAAGTGGTTATGGTCCATGGTATTGAGAAAGGCCTACAAATTATAAAAGGAGGAGAAGATCATTAGGCCAAGGTGTGCAAGTATTAAATATCTGATATAGTGTGAGATCTAATATGCAGGTTATTGTCTTATGGTGTTGTGCTTGATCTGAACCAAGGAAGAACCTTAGCGCTTGCTGAAGGATAAGATCTAATGATGTATTAGGATCTTAAGGCTTGAAGTGAATTATCTTTATGTGGTTTGATCATGTATCTGAATAACTGGCGCATGTTGTAGTCTGTAAATATGATGATCTGGGTATGATTGAAGTCTGGAACTATTGTTATGTTTAAATCATCTTTTACAAATATGTACGCAAGTTCACTTCAGAAAAATAGCGTATACACGCTGGTTCTACATATCAAAATAGCGTATACATCATAAATTTGATTTGCAGATCTATACGCTGGTTTTCTTTGAGGAAAGCACATATGCATGCAGGTTCGACACATGGAAGTAGTGTATACCTTATAAAATATGCTTTAGTTGCTTCTATTTGTTGTTGTAGTGTTCTAGGTTATTGCTTGGGTTCTGGTTACTTTATTCTGGTGACAACATTCTAAATGATTAGAGTGGTTGATTGATTCGGTTGTGGTTGGTTTGAAAGGAGATTGGTTGATGCAGATATATTTGATGATTGAATGATGTTATTGATGGATCTAGTCTGAAAATTTATGAAACATGGTCCCTGGAAGAAAAGAGAAGGTTGTAGCCTTTTTTAGGCCGACACCTACATACTACTAAACATATTAGCTAGTACAAGAGCTAGGGGGTTGTAGCTCCCTTCCAGTAGAAGATGGAGAACAAGAGAAGGATGTAGCCTTTTATAGCTAGAAGCCTGCGTACTAGTATAAGACTACACCAATACAAAAATTGTAAACATAAATCTCTTATTATTAAAAAGAAGACAGAGATGATTGCATCAGGTGGTTTTCACCCACATTGGGTTCCCACCTTATATCTTAGTTTTCATGTGTGTTTCTTGTGTGTATCTGTTTTGTTTTTACTACACCTAGTTACTGTTTATATGGTTCTGATGCACTAATTAAAGATCATTATATGATGAATTAATTGAATCATAATCTTGTTGGATATACACTAGTTTCTCTAAACACAGTTGTGTGTACACGCAAGTTCCCTTAACTGGAGTAGCGTATATGAATCTGATTATGGAAATGAAAAAGTTATTGATTTGATAATATTGATTCACCCCCCCTCTCAGTATTATTTCCAACATCAAAGAGTTCGCGATGTGACCAAATGAGATACCTTGGGAACTAGATTAGAGGTTGAAATGTAAAATCCGTGAAGCCAACATAAATTTGACAAATGGACAGCATCACGAGTGGTTTGTGGCTTCACTACTACCACACTTAAGAAGTGCGTTGTCGCAGTAGAAGATAACAACTCAGGCAGAGGCCTTGGATATTGCCATGAGACTACATGAGACTCCAATGCAAGATCCTAATCTAGGAGTTTAGTAGATCCATGCTCAACTAAAGAATTTGTGCCTTGAGATGCAAGGTATGAAGCAGGACAAGATGATTTGACTAGAGGTACGCGAGGAAGTACAGTGCTTGAAATGCAAGAGTCAGGGTCATGACAAAGACCATTGCCTGGTCTTTGCGAATTACCTTGCAGGGGAGGACCGATGCCTTTAAGGTCGGAAACTCAAGCAAGACCTAGTGCAGGGCCTGCATTATGGTGTGCTATCTGTCAGGTAGTCGGAAAACATGCCACATATAACTGTCACTTGCTACAAAAGTATGTACAAGCACCACAACAATTGTTCTGCAACTTTTGTAGGTCAATAGGACATGATGAGTGTACTTTCAGGAGTTATGAATTGATGATGGATAAAACTCCTGCCTACAGGGTTCGGGCAGAAATGCGGCCCCTTGACCAGAATGTAGGGATGGCATGGACAGGATTTCAAGGGTGGGACGAGGTCTAGGTAGAGGAGAACCTAGTAGAAGTCATGGATAGTTAATTTTCTACAATTGCGGAGGACCAAGACACTATGCCTACAATTGCACTAATCCAACGTGTCTGTCGTGCAAGTATTGCACGTTGTTTGATCATGAAACAAAAGATTGTCCTATGCTAATAGCTAGGATATGAGACAAAGGGGCGCTACCACCTCCACCAACTCAAAACTTGCAGATGATGAGGTTTGAGCCGTGCGAGAGGATCCAAACGTAAATATGGTGCTCAGGAGTGGGATCGCGACAAGGGATGACAAGGGGAACAACCAGAAGACAGTACACGGGTTCGCAAAGCCCCGATGAAAGAGGCTAAGTTCAATTTGGAGTGTGCTCTTAAAGCCTTCATGGAAGCTAAGAAGAGCTTTTTTGAGGTCTCCACCTCAGGAAGCAAGGATGATCCTGAGCCGGAGACGGACCCCTATATGCTCACAACTTTCTTGGAAACCTATATGAAGTTACTTCGCGACAGTAAGGTTGTGAAAGGGCTACAAGAACTCATCAATTGATGCATTGGAACCGTGCCAGGTGAGCCGTGCATAGTATGAAATATTGGCAAGAATAAAACAAGGATGGGATGGGAGATGAGATTGACCACACAAATAGGAGAGTATGAAATGGATCAGGTCATTTTGGACCTGGGGTATATGTGAATGTCCTCCCAAGGAAAAATTGGGAGAGATTGGGGAGACATGCACTGCAATGGTCTCTGAATTAGCTAAGGATGGCGAATCAACATAAAATCATCCCCATGGGGCGGCTGCAGGGGGTGACCGTGGACATTGAGGGAGTGAGCGCGCTGGCAGATTTTGAAGTAATAGAGATAGTGGATGATAGCAATCCCTACCCTGCACTCCTAGGAATTGATTAGGCTACTGATATGAATGGGGTAATCAATTTGAAGAAGCAAAAGATGATCTTTGATAAAATATCACTACGCGTAATAATACCCCTAGATCCTGTTGAAGGATCGTGCTATACGGAACCAGTCTGCGATTATGAGAGTGATGATGATCTGGAATACATCTATAAGATAACAACACAAGACCCAGACTAGGTGAATCCCACCATGGATGGACGGATTATATGGGATCATGAGAGTTCCTGCACTTCAGATTCCGACGAAGAAATAGAACGCTGGGAGAATTGGTTACATGAAATAACTACGCTGAATTGCAACATGATGACCCGGTCGTTGTGCTGTGTGTCGTCAAAGGCAAGAAATATACTATTTATGATGGTCTAAATGAGGTAGATATCTTTTAGGATGCATTTTAAAGGGAGATACCAGAAAAGCAATGCTTCCAAGCCTTGGACTGGGAACTGCGCACTACGCCCGTAAGATGGTGGGGTATGCACAAAGGAAGCTTTGATGATTGGCGTGAATGTAGGAGGATGATGAGAACATGATTTTGGAATCCTAAGATGTGACTCACAGACAAGTATGATGGGTAGAATGATCCACGTGTGCATCTGGCCAAATGGACGCAGGCTTATGGAGAAAAGCCCCAACCTAAGTGGGTACACCTGTTCTGTAATACCCTAGATGTTATCCCAATGAATTGGTATATAGAAAGAGAGCTCCATCATGGGACAAGTGATTAGGATATTCTACATGAAGGATTCATGACAAAATTCGGTTTTGAGGACGGGTTTGACAGTATTGATGAGGCACTACAAGAGGTGAAATCAGCCATATTTAAGATACTACAAGATCCTTTAGACCTAATTCAGCTTGAATGGGCTACTCAGTTGAGTCACGTGCTTGAATGTTATAATGTAACTACTAAAGATGAGGATAAGGATCTACGAAAAATTAACATTCCAAAAACAGAAGGCCACCGCGAGGTTCAAGGACCGCAGATTGAGAACCCTGTTATAATCGCGCTAATGAAAACAAAACAAGTGAACATTGGTACTGAGGCAAAGCCCAAATTCATGAAGATTGGAGACTACTAGGACGATGCTATAGTGGATAAGGTCATTGAATTGCTTTGTGTACCAAGACTTATTCCCTACCAAGTTTATGGATCTGAAAGGAATAATCGGAGATCTAGGAGTAATGAAGATTATGTTAAAACCCGACGTGGAGCCAGTTAAGTAGAGGCCTTACCACCTCAATCCGAAATACAAGGAGAAGGTCCGCTTAGAACTAGACAAGATGCTAGCGGCAGGCATCATTGAGTGATGAGCCTCATCATTACCAATGTAATTGATGGATTTAAATGTAATAATGATGTTTTTACTATTACCTAAGGTAAATACATTAGTAACTCCTTTTGTGATGTAATGAATCAGTTTCCAAAAATTGAGGGATGAGTCACACTAACCACCCTACACTCTAGCTATCAATTTAGTTTTTGGTGGAATTGCTCCTCCTCTCATAGATTCGACCCTTGAGCTTGGGAGGAGTTTGTTTTGAGGTCTATATCTTCCCTTTATTCACTCTTTTCAAGGGTTGGACTCTATTAGATATTGTATTAGTGTTTTAGACTTTGGAATGAAATATAATGGATGAGTTGCAGCTATTTTGGTGGGATTCCTGTGGCATGGGATTTTAACATTGTTTCTTCTTCAGTTACATATGTATGAATGTTTTGTACCCTTCATGATTCATTTCACTCTTAATATGTTTGATTTTCAAGGTGTGATAAGCATAATTCATCTTGTATGCTTTGTTTTTGGAAAATCATCATAGATTGTTTCATTTCTTCAGTTTAAAAATAATTCATGATCTTCATGCTCTTTTTACCACCTCTCTAGTCTAAACCATCTCATCACTATACTACCAAGTGTTAAAGTAACTTTCCTACCTTGCCCCATCAGATGTCTGCAATTCTGATTCTCTTTTGCCCTGACCTCGTTCACTCTCTGACTGAATTCACTCATCTAGTGGCTACCCCAACCAAATCAAATCAAACAAACCCTGAGCTACTATATCTAGCCTAAAACCCTAATCTATCCAACCCTCCTCGTTGTGATCCTTTGGAGAGAGTCCTCTCTAGCTTGGTAGGGCTAGCTACCAAGTAAAAAGATTGGTCTGTGGTTACCTCAGCTGGACTCTTCCTTAGCCTTGGAGATCCATAGGAGTGATAACATACTGGCATCGTTCATTTTCCCTGGGTGTACGACTAGTTCTCATTCGAGTTTTGTCCTCTAGATGATGGGACTATGCTTCATAAAGCCTGATTCTGCAATTGTAGTGTCAAGATTGTAGAGCTAGCCTCGAGGAGACAAACAAGGAAAAATTTTGCATCTCGATCCATCTGATTCAGTCAAAGACAAACAAAGCTTGTTTAAAAAGAAAAGAAGGTTACAAGTCATAAGCTCGATCAGAATTCATTTCATTGGTAAGATTTCGATCTTTACCAAGTTAAGATTTCTCTATTGAAACCTTTCCTTTGAAAATATCTTTGTTCAACTCAAAGTCTTAGGTCTTTTTCCTCATATAGTCTGTGACCCTGTTAAGATACTAGCTCTGAAAAGATATACTAGATCAAACCCTGACCCAAATCCTTCTTCTCTAGTTGATGAACCTGAAATATTGTTGAGAAAGCCTAAAGTCCCTTTCCCCAAGACTAAAAACACAAAATTGGAAAGGACCACTTCCTTGCCAAATCATATACTTAGTATTGAGGATATTCCGTTTGACATTCAATTCGAGTTGTCCCTATTCTGTTCGAAATCTGAGTCTTGTCTTACTGAAGAAGTTGTTGATCCCATAAAGTTTGACTCATACCTTCCTGCTTCAAAGTCTTTGTTTAATCAACCTTTTGCTGCTTCTCAGTCTTCAAAACTTGAACACGAGGTTTGGTCTAATTTCAAGAAACTTCAAAGCCTAGCTGATCAATTACAAATCATTGCTGAAAAGGCCTATATCTAGTTGTTATATAGAATTTATACCTACAGATAAGTACATCCTCCCTAAGTGGGTAGTTACACTTAGAACAATAGAAGGAAAGTGGTTTAACCTTTTCCTACAATAAATAGATGAGATGAAGGAACCTACTTGTGATCTTTCACTTCCTTTGATCTCCTTTGAATTGCTCTCGTCGCTCCCGCTCGAATTGAATTCGCTCAATTGGTACCTGTCAATAGAAACAGAAGACAACAACGATCAAAGCATATGATCTATCTACTATAAACAAATGGAATCGACAACATTTGAACATATATGCATCATAGATATAAACAAGAATATGGGAAAAGGAACAAACAACTTTATTGATTGATAGAAGGAGGAGTTACACCCAATGTGGTTCGATCCTGTGTCACTCATCTAGCTTAGTCCAAACCCTCATCACACTGATAGAACATCAATCCAGCAGCATAACATTACTTGACAATGATTTCAAGTCTCAAACCAACTGTATTTCTCTACACTCTTCAAATTCTAACCCCTGATCACTATGATGAGTGGTCAATTTATAAGGAAATGCAAGTGGTTTTGTCATAAATTGGGCATTGAATGGTTTTCCAAAATTGGAGTTAGTTTCCATGGAGAAAGGAATGAGAGGATGGAAGGCTAATTGATCCATAGCCTATCCAAAGCCGAGCTCATAGGATGAGATAAGAGCTGGGAATCCTTCTAGAATGCTCTAGAATCAAGGAATATTCCTAGAATCCTATGCGAATTTCGCTCATTCTCACCCAGCACAGGTCAAAGTGGGTCTAAGTGCACTGCATTGCAGGTCTGATTGGGCCTACCTACTCTACAGTGTAGTTACCCCTGACCAAGGCTGCACTAGTGTCCTAAGGAGGCATTTGAGTAGGGTTTCAAGTTAGGAAACTTTCATGGATGAAGGCATTCAAGTTTGATGACTTATCTAGGGCATGTAGCAACTAAATTAGGGTTTTATGAGCCCTAATTAGACTGATCTGATTGTTGGGAGTGATGTGCCCAAATAGACTTGTAACAGCTACCCCCTAAAGCATGAAGTCAAAAATGATAATGTCGAGTGATATGCTTTATGATGTGATGAGGAGGATTTGAAGCGGATGGTGACCTGCATCAATTACAATCCATAATATCATGATATCTTTGAATTTTTAATGAATTGTTGAGGGAAGGTATACCAATGCTCAACATATAAAGTTTTCATTACATGTACATAAATCAAATAATCGTCTACAGATATAGACCCATGATAGGATGACCATCTATGTAAAGCCATCGTACAGATGATTTAGTACTCTCCTGAAATCGTAGCCCAAATGGATGAAACTAGATCTGGGGTCTTCTATCTCATCCAATCGTTCACTCAAGTATGAGTCTAACCATGTGAAAATGTGATCTGATGTCAAACATGGGAAGATACCATCTGATTACCAGCCAATGATGTAAGCTGTTAACAAATATGAGAGAAATAAATGATACTAATAATGATTCTCAAGGTACTACAATACATTTTGCATGGTGTGAATAGATTTTTTGATGTCGAACACCATAGAGAGTCTTTCGGTCGAAGGCCTATGATGTCAACCTATCCCTGGAAGCAAGAAACTTGCCATTGATGTATGCAAGCTTCAAGGTACTAGAAGGGTGTTTTTATTTCAACTTCCTGGATAATGTGCTGATGTCGACAAGAAGTGACTCATCGCAAGAGGGCCTTGATGTATCCCCCATCAACGACATGAAATGAGTGTAATGATTTTGAATACAGAATGTGACTGACAACATAATGTTTAGGAATGGTGGTCATGATAATGAATGTTTATGAGTATTGCAAAGGATGAAGTTTACTAAGTGACTTCTCTTAAACATGTCAGCGACACTGAATGAATTGGCAGCATTGACCCAAAACCAAAGTGATGGATGGTGTGATAGACCATAGGTAAGATAACCATCAAGCAGATAACCCAACCCAAATAGTCACAGAGATGAAGTGAAAGTGTCATGTTAAAGAGCGACTTGCTACCATAAAGTGATTTATCCCTTTTCCCATTTTCCCCAGTCATTGCTGACCAGTACCTCTTTATTTTTTAACAAGCTTGAGGAGAATAACATATGCTTGTAGTATAATTCCACCCTTCAGGTGAATCCATCAATATGTGATGTTTTATTGAGCCTAGTGAAGGTGAAGCTCAATCTTGTCATGATGGAAATGTTTGTCGCTATTTGATGTTTTAACGAGTTTAACGACAATGAGAACTCAGTCCTTTTCATGTTTAGAGAGTTTGAAAAGGGACAAAAAGAAAACTCCACAAGTTATTTTTTATAAATTTGTCTCTCAAGTCCGAAAAAATGTAAAATAATACAAGAGAGAACTTATTTACCACGTTCGATCAACGTATTCCTTTTTTGTAAGTAATCTATCTCAATTCGGAAAAGGGTTAAAATTATACTGAGTAGATGTCGTTTCTAATCCATTTACGAACCGAAAAGGACAAGCACTCAACAATATTTTCATATTTCGAGAGTCTGAAAAGAGCTTAAAGAGGACTCTAGGGGGGTTCCTTTTTTGATGTTTAACAGAGCTTGAAAAAGAGATAAAAGTATGCTCTGTGGTCAAAAATACAATTTACAATCATGCACGTCAAATTCACAATGTTAGTTGTAAACCTGCTCAAAGAACCACCAAATGGATTAAACATACTCGTTTCATTGGTAAAAATAGGTAAAAACTACATTTTGTTCATTTAATGAACATGAAATAACCATAAAACAAGAATTTACCAAGTCATTTTTACCATTTGACATTTACCATTCAATTTTTGTGCTATGAACTAGTTTTTACCTCGAACTTCAACAGCTGATTGCAGGAGATTCTGTGGATCATTCTTCGTGCCATTAGGACCACGTAGGTGATCTACCTCTTCTCTTTCATTTAAGGTCATTCTTTTTCAGTTTTAGGAAAAAAATTAGGGTTTTTGGGTCCTTAGGGAAAATATACCTCTCCCTAGGATCAGCGCATCCCAATGCATCGAAAACTATGTTGTAGTGAAGTCAAGCAGAAGGGTACCTGCTCTGCAGTGCATTGTCTCAAGACTAGGGCTATGCTGCGCACAGTTTAGAAATTTGTTTCATCGGTTTTACCCAAAATTTCTTCAGTTTTTTGCATGAAATGGATCCTAACTAACTCTATGGTGTGATTTCAGACTTTCATTGGATCAGAATGGCTATTACTTGGTGTGAAAGAGAACATGAAGAATGGGATATGGTTGCCCTAAATGATCTTGGTACTACTGAGGCCCTCAGAGATTGTGGGTCACTCAAATATTTCAGATTATCTAGGATGAGGAAACAGTTATAACTATTACAGTTCTTGGTTCATTCATGGGATCCATCGGAACAGGCTTTTCACATAGGGGACAAAGTGCTCCCTATACTGATCGATGATATTTTCTTTCTTACAGGATTGTTGAGACGTGGTTCCCCCATTTCTCTTTCAAGTTCTTCCCGTGGGGGTGAATCAGTGAGGGACTACATTCGACAATTCTATCAGCCAGGTACATAGCCTAGCAAAGATGGGAAGATAAAAATCAGGGATTTTCGTGATTTTCCCTTGCAAACAATCCTCTTTACTATCGCAAAGTTGGTGGGTTTTGAGTGATAAAAGGTGTCTTTTTAACCCCTATTTATCCTACGTTAATTATCAATCCAGGTACAGTTTTTTATCTCAAGAGTGTACTCAGTCTGAGGTGGTCACTTGATTAAAGAGTAATGTCTTCTAGTTTGCAGTACAGTGCTAAATACAAGAGTAAATGGATGCTAGTAATAGAATCTACTTGTAATTAAAAGAAATGCTCTGAAACTTAAATCATTCATTCAGTAAACTATAGCAATTTATCAGTCAAGGATGCAGTAGTGATAACTCTTTCCTCTATCAACTGATATAAATGAAATCAACCATAAACAAGATCTCCAATCTGAGAACTTAGACAGTGATAGTCAATGTTCTTTACAGTTATTGATCTTTCAATCCACTCTAGAGCAAATAATTGGAAATGCTTACTAAAACACACTTGTTGCACTATCAATTAAAAGGTGAAAGAAAATCTTTGCAAAAAAGAAACAGGGACTAAGTCTATTGGAAACCTGGACAGTAAAGCTTAATCTAATAGAAATGAATTGAACAACAAATCTTTACTCTAAATGAATTGAACAACAATCTAAAATATAACAGAACAATAAAGCTAATTAAGTGGAAACACACAGCAACTGTAAACTAAATTGAATCAGTAATCTTAGCGTAGCATAATGGACATTAACCACAAGTATAAAGGAACGGCAATTGCAGTTATAATTGAACAGTAGTTAAATGAACAACAATCGCAATTGTAAGTGAACCGTAGTTAAATGAACAGCAATCGCAACTGTAAATGAACAACAGAATCCGAATTAGACAGTGCAATATTGTTTCAAAATGAACAGCATGACATTTTAAGTTGTGAATAATAATCTTGCTATCCAATTACGATTTCGATATAACAGAGCAATTCAGTGAAATGTTCAGAAACAAAAGATTACCGAATAAAGCGAGTTAAGGAAATGCAAAGGAAATCAAACCACACACGACTGTAATTGTAAAATAGTGATACAAGAAGCAAGTGGATCCACTAGGGCTGGGACCTTAGCCACCAGTGAAGCACCGTTGAGTTTACTCCAGGATCAGATAATGGAACAACAACCAAGTTATATATTAATCATATACGGCAAGGTTTACAGCTATTGCTCTTCAAAGAGAGTCGATGATAAAAGTTGAGATTACAACAGTAAGTTCTACAAATTGATAATAATATCCCCCCCTGAGCTGCAAGTGTTGTCTCTTTTTATAATGGCTAGGCGGAAGTATCAAGAGTACAGATAAGTATTGAAGCAGTGATCCCTCAGGATCAAAGGATCCTGAGGGATTTGCTATATCTTTGATCTCCAGTTTATCGTTTTGTCTTCTTGCGCTGATGCTATGTTTTCTCTTCCTTTTCCTAGACCATGCGCTCTGATCTTGATCTCCTTGTCTGGATACGGCTTCCTGTCAAAGGGACAACAGTTGTTTCTGCTTTGTCTTTTCCTCCTGAATAGTGATTTTCTATTTCCTTCACTTTCTATATAGAAAAAGACAATAATTAGTTATTTTGTATCAATCACAAATCTCCTTAATTCTATCATAATTCTTTAACATATTACCATCTTAGAATGTAAAGGAGTTATGATTCAAAGGAAAAGATAAAGAAATAAATGGTAAATACATACCTTTTCCATCGCTCAACACACCCCCCTGCTTACCCTTTTTCATGCCCTCATGAAAACCATGTAATTTACATGCAAGGTAGTTAGGGAATAGGCTGGAGAGGGATTTTCATGAAGTGGTTTAAAACCATGATGTGTAGCTAAAACTTCAAAAATGCGCCCTGTTTTCCCTTCAGGCAATTCATATAGGGCCTTATACCCTACTGCAGGATACCAGATAATTGGACTTCGAAACCTACAACCTAGCCAATATGGGCCTTCTCTCAAGATGAGGTTACTATAGGTAACCAGGTGACCAACAGCTAACTTAAAATTTTTGTAATTGAATGGCTCTCTGTCCTGAACATTTTGATTGGAAGTCTTCCATCAGAGTTTAGCTGCTACTATGGCAAGGTCTTTGATGGATAGGAAGTATTCTACCCCTTGCTGGACAACTGCTCTATGAATGGATCCCAATGTCTGGATCACGCCCTTCTTTCTCATTAAGCTCATATGCTTATCCCACATTTGTAATGGGTTTTTCGGTTCACCCCTTACCCAAAGGTCTAACCCATTTTCTTGTCTCTGAAAGGTGTTATAGGCCTTGAGCCACTTTAACTGGTTAACAGCAAACGAAATGAATGCTTGAAACTGGACATCACCCACAAAGGGACTTGGATTCATCTCCATTTCCTCCTCCAATATAAAGTTATGCAAATAAAACTCATAGAGTAATCGCTGAACTTTTACTCCATAGTGTTTACAGCAGTTAATGAAATCGTCAACAATTTTTAATTCTCTAGGCTTCCCTGCCTTAACAGCCTTAATTTTTAACTGCAAATATCTTTCTAATAAAAACAAAGCATAATTTTTGGCAAGGGACCTACATGCTAGAACATATGTATATAGAGAATAGAGAGTATTCATTTGACTCGTGACTATTTCTAGTCTATTGGTTACCTTTTTAACTTTTTCCTCTACCCTTTGACATCTATTGAAGGCCTCGCTCTCCAATGCATTGATGTTATTTACTTGTTGTTGTAACTTTTGATATTTCTCCTGAGGAACAATTTCTTCTGTGAGCTTTTCTATAGTCCGCTGAGCCTGTGCCAGATCCTCCTGGAGTTTTACTACTCTAGGGTCATTGTCCGTCAAAACACTTTTAGGTTGAATATCTATCCAGATCTTCTTATTGTGACATCTGGTTTCCTAAATCGGTGTTTCTTTGTCATGAACTATCTGGTCGATCGTGACGCTAGAGGATAATGCCTCTGTCTGGACGTCCTTATTACAAACTAGTGTGTCTTTTGTTTGGGCCTCTGCGTTTGTAACATCCGCATGCTGTTCCTTGCAGTCCCTAATGGATATGGGCTTGGTTTGAGTCCCCCTGACCTTTATTTTATGGGGTTTCATCTGGGTGGCTACATCCTTTGTTCTTGGGGTTCTTTTTGAGATTTTCCCCATTTTTAGGACCCTTATCTGTTGTCTAAGTTGTTTTACTATATTTAGTAGCCTTTGATGTTCCTTTCACAGCCTCTTGATTTCATTTGTCTTCTTCTTCTTTTTCTTGAGAGGAACAACTGATTCTTTGAGTGGACTTGGCTGTTCAGCTAGGTTTTGTTCTTCAGGGACTGTGCCCCCGCCCTGGCTTGTTTCCATATTTTCTACTTGGAATACTTCTTCAGTGTTCTCGTCCTCCTGATTAGATTTCTCAGGGGAGGTAGCCCTGGTTTGATCTGCTATTTCCCAGGTGGCTTCTGCTTCTACTTCTTCCTCATCATTCATTTCTTTGGATGCACTCTTACTATGAGCAGAGTGTTCTTATGATTTCCCTTCCTCAATATTGAGGTTGAGCGGGCTCTGAGGTTGAATGTACTCACCCATATTGGCCAAAATTTGGGCCAATTCATCTTCCTACAGTGGATTTCGTAGTGGACTTGCACTGGAGGTTGCGAGAGATTCTGCTTCTTCCCTTTCTCCCTCATTCGAGTGCTCAGTTTCTTCCTCCAATTCTTCTTCCAATTCTTCTTCCATGTTTTCCCCTCCTTTGAGTTGTGGGGGTTGCTCATCCTCTAAGCCATATATCTCTAAGGGTTGGCTACTGTTATCTTGGAGACTTCCCAACATTCCCCTACTTCTCCCCAATCTGGGGGACTGTCTGCGTTTCTGCGGTCTAATTGATGTGCTGGTGGTTCTTTTTCTTTTTGGGGCTAGTAAGGCCAATCCCCCATATATTGAGAATACCAATTCTTCCCAAATAATCTACTGCTGAGAAAGACTATAACTGACTATTAGCCAAATTAAGCCATGATGACTTACTACCATCTCTGTATGACGAGATTTCCTTATGCTCTGAGCAGCATCATGCAATAAAAAATTTAAGTATGCAAGCAAATTTACAGCACATTTTCGTCTTAATAATGCTAATAATTTGAGATGGTGTGGTCTTACCACATCCTTTCTCCCGTCGCATGTGATGTAGCTTTGTACTATTCTGGCTAATTTTGCCCAAGGTTCTCCCAAGGTTGCAAGCAGGACTCCTTTTCCTTTGATGGTAAGGTTCTGCCCTTCGTCCCGAAAGATAGCTATAGCCTTCTGAAGTCTCACATTTTTCTAGATCCATATTGGTTCAACAGCTGGTAGTCTCGATACTTCAGCAATTACTCCATCTGTTACTGTTATTTGCCTCCCCCTCACCATGGGACGATCTTCCTACAAATTTTGCATAAATTCGATGGCCACCGTTTCATGAGACTGTTGTAGTCGGTTAAGGTAAGCAATCCATCCTGCTCTCACTATAATTTCGCGTGCAACGTCAAAGATTATTAACACATGTGGTTCACTATGTATTGATCTGCCTCCCATTTTGTTCAAGATTAGCACACTGTTAATTTTTACAGAGCAAAAACATAGAAATGACAATGGAACAGCAAGTTGTGCATATTGGGAAATATCAATACCGTTAAACTTGCTATTTCCAAGTTCTGATGGAGTCGTAGTACCTCCAAATAGGGAGTTGACACGTATGCCAGTGTATTCTAGAGGTCACCCACGCCCTCATGAAATATTATAGGTCGTCATCGACTAGAAAATGAAGGAGCAGCATGCGAGACTACAATCGTACAGTAAAAGGAAAGGAATGGAATATATATCCATGACATGATTACAAAAAGCAGCGAATTACTGAAATTGAGGCTTATGATGAAAATCGCGAATAGATATGGAAATGCTATGAAATGATGCGAAAATAAGGGAGAGGACAGCTGATGTAAGTAAAAATGCTTATGCGGTCATTATCCACTTTAACCATTATGATTGATTTTTAAATGATATTTCATGTGTAAGAGGTTCGAAAGGGTTATATAACATAATCTCATTTGAAATCAAGATAAAGATATAAGAAAAGGGTTTATAATGACTATTGATGTATGAAAAGTATGACTTCAATACCATCAGCAGAGCTTTGTTGCCCATGGGTGTTCATAACCTTGACAAAGTTGCTTTCTTCACCCTTGGAACCATAATCTTTTATGTATGCCTAGGAAAGTGTTGTGTGATGTCAAAATGGAGGCCATTGTGCTGGCTTGGTAACCAGAGGAATCACAATGTCATTCACCAGGAAGGAGTGAAAAGTGGGTAGGTTGGCTCGTGATGAGACCTCCTGTTCCAAGGACCTTTTTTTTTCTCTAATATGCCTCTTGGATCATATCCCTGGTGTGGTGGCCATAGTGGAAATGCCACCTCACTGCTTCCTTATGATCATGGTAGGCTAGCTCTTGATGAGAACCCCTATCCTTCATATGGCAAATCATGTTAGTAATCATATAGATATATATTTTTCTCTTTTTTTTCTTTTCTTTTCTTTTCTTTTATATAGCACTTTTTTATTTATATACAGAGGATGGCTCAACACTCCTTAAGAGTAGGGATGGTGGAAGAAGTCTGAACATCTCAATAGAGGAAATATGCCCTTATTCTTATTCAATAATAATGATCAAAGAGAATTATGAAGATTAAGGAAGAACCAACATTATAAAAATAATCAATCAAATTAGTTTTAGTGAAAATAAAGATAGCAAAGTGATATAAATAGTTGTGTCCTTTCCTCTTTTTTCTTATCGATACAAAACAATTTCTCTAAAGATGACGATTTTTCTTTGGTTTGTTGATTTCAATATCCTCTAGTTTTTGTGTTCTTGCATAAATTTATACTTTTGCCTTAAAGGGATCTTGAACAGTGAACCATCATTCACAGAAATCCTCTGAATGATGTTCTTTAAGAAACACGCACACACACAAAAAATGCGCTCAAAAAGTGTTGTTCCTTAGATGGAACAACTGTTGTTCCTTAATAGGGATAGAAAAAAGAACATGTGCATGCAAAAACCGTGGTTCCTTTAAGAGGAATAGCAAAGAAAAGAAAAGGATACACTCGAAACTATTGTTCCTTAAGAGGAACAACAAATAAAGCAAACATGAAATAAAATACTGATCCTTCAGCAAAACAGCCTAAGATCATCCGAAATCGAAACTGTTGTTCCTTCAGAAGGAACGGCAGAAAGTAAAAATGCGAAGGAGGGATGTTCCTTTAAAAGGAACAACAAAACAATCTGGCGGAAGTGTTGTCCCTTTAAGAGGAACAACAAAAACAACTTGGTGGAAGTGTTGTTCCTTTGAGAGGAACAGCAAAAACAATCAGGCAGAAGTGTTGTTCCTTTAAGAGGAACATCAAAAATAATCTGGCGGAAGTGTTGTTCCTTTAATAGGAACATCAAAAACAATTGGGCAGAAGTGTTGTTCCTTTAAGAGGAGTAGAAAAAAAAATCACACAGAAGTGTTGTTCCTTTAAAAAGGAACAACGGTTGTTCCTTTAAAAGGAACAACAAAAATAAGCATGCAGAAGTGTTGCTCCTTTGAAAGGAACAACAAAAAACCAAACACGCATAAATGTTGTTCCTTTGAAAGGAACAACAATGAAAGGAACAAAAAAAACAAACACGCAGAATTGTTGTTCCTTTGAAAGGAATAGCAGCTGTTCCTTTAAAAGGAACAGCAAAAACAAAAGTGTGGAAATGTTGTTCCTTCGGAGGAACAGCAAAAATTGTAAAGTACACAGAAGTACTGTTCTTTAAAGAGGAACAACTATTGTTCCTTTGGAAAGGAACGACAGTTGTTCCTTTCAAAGGAACAACGAACAAATGTAAGCGCTCAAAATTGTTGTTCCTTAAGAGGAATGGTTGTTGTTCCTTAGAAGGAACAACAGCTATTCCTTAAGAGGAACAGCATGAAAAATATAGGCATGCAAGATTTATGTTCCTTAAGAGGAACAGCAGTAACAATCTGTACACAAAAAAAACAGTTTATACAGGCAAAATTCAAAGAAAAAGAGTTATATACAAAATTCAAAAACAAAAGAGTTATTCAGTGAACTTCTGCTGAGGAGGGGTTATCTTCCTCAGCAAGAATCTGCATAGTGGAATCTTCTCGTAATTGTTGGTAAAAGGATTCCCGAGTGAGCGGTTTATGGTAAAGTTGCACTCGATGACCGTTTGCTTTGAACGAATGTCCAGATCCATCAATGGTAGTCAATGTAATGGTGCCATTGTCATGCACTTTCTGTATCTCATAAGGTCGAAGCCATCATGTTTGGATTTTTCCTTGGAAATCCCGAAACCTGGAATTGTATAGGAGTGCCCAATCTCCTTCGTGGAAGATTTTCTTTTTGATCAGGGCGTTGTGCCCTTTTTCTCTCTGCTATTGAATTAATGCAGTATGTTGAAGGGTCGAGAGTCTAATTTCATCTAGCTCATTGATTTTTTGTAGTCTGTTAGTCTGGGCCTCATTTAAATTCAGACCGATCTCCTATTTTGTTCTTAATGTTTGTATTTCGAACTCTATTGGAAATATGGGTTCTTTTCCAAATACTAACTGATATGGTGGATAGCCGGCAGTGTTTCTCCACGTTGTTCAGTATGCCCATAAGGCTTCGGGCAATCTTGAAGCCTAGTCACGTATGTGTGATGCAACTGTTTTTGTAAGTATTGCCTCTATCACCTTATTCATGCTCTCTACTTGGCCATTTTCTTGTGGGTGATACAGAGTGGTAATTTTGTGCTAAATGTGATAATTTTTTAATGTTGCACCGATTTTATTACCTACAAATTGAGTTCCTCCATCCATGATTATGTCCCTTGGGAGGCCATATTGCACAAATATTTGGAACAGGAAATGAATCACAGAGTCCTATGGAGCTCTTGGAAGTGCCTTTGCTTCAACCCATTTGGTAACATACTCTGTTGCCACTAGAATATATGATTTCTGATTTGATGATGGGTTGATTGGACCAAAAAAATCGAGCGCCCAACGCTCAAATGGTTTGATTAATAACTGTGGTTTTAAAGGCATTTCATCAGACTGTCCAAGGCATCCTGCTCTTTGGCAACTGTCACAGGCTTGAACAAATTTCTTAGCGTCTTTAAAGATTGTGGGCCAGTAATAACTTGTCTGCAAAACCTTGTGACCAGTCTTGCGATCTGCGAAATGTCCGCCACACAGTCCATCATGACAAGCTTTCAAAATGTCAAATATTTCGTCTTCGCAGACACATCTTCTAATGTGCATATCTGCCCTATGAAATAGGTAGCCCCCAATCCAAGAAAATCGGGTACTACATTACACAATCTGTTTTTGTTCATTGGGGGTTAGATACTTTGGTAATTTGCCTACTGCTAAATAATTTGCAACATCAGCATACCAGGGTGTCTTGACAGCAACAGCAAACAAATGTTCATCTGGGAATTGATCTTTGTCTGCTACTGCATCCACTGGCTTCGGCATTCGTGAGAGAAAATTAGCTACAGGATTCTCTTTCCCAGGTCAATATTTTATTGTGATGTCAAATTACTACCCAAGGACTGCTCCAATAGCTGTGTCTGAAGCATCTGATGAAATTTGAAATGGCAGATCCCAATTTGGGCCTTTGAGCACTGGGTTGTTGACACAAACTTTTTCAGATCCTCAAAAGCACGGTCGCATTTATATGTCCAAATAAAATCAGCATTCCCTGTCAGTCCGTATAGAGGTGCAGCTATTTGAGAAAAATGCTCTATGAATCTCCTGTAATAACCAGAAAATCCATAAAACTGTGTACCCTTGTCTGTGTGGAAGGAGTAGGTATTAAAAAAATTATTTGAATTTTGGCTGGATCTACCTGTATTCTAGCTGCTGAGATATAATGACCTAGGATGACCCCTTCGGTCATCATCATATGGCACTTTTCATGGCTCAAGCAGAGTATGGTGGTAATACATCGTTGCAGCACATTTTCCAATGTGTCTAGTGTTGGCTCAAAATCATCTCCATATGGTGTGAAATCATCCATATATACTTCGAGCCCTTCATTTATTAAATCTGAAAAGATGCTGAGGATGGCCCTATGAAATGTGGCAAGCACATTGCATAGGCCAAAGGGTAGGACTCTGTAAGCAAATGTTCCCCAAGGACAGGTAAAAGTAGTTTTATCCTGGTCTTCAAGGGCAATCTGAATCTAATTGTATCCACTAAAGCCATCCAAGAAAGAAAAGAATCCTGCTAATGTGTCAAACACCTTATCAATGAATGGAAGGGGAAAGTGGTCTTTTTGGGTTGCTTTGTTTAATTCTCTATAGTATACACAAATCCTCCACTTTCTATTCTTCTTTGGCACCACTACTAGTGGAGAGACCCACTTGCTGTCAGATATGGGGTAAATAAAGTTTACATCCAAAAGTTCTTGAAATTCAGCTTTCACAATATCCTTAAGATGAGGGTTGAGTCTCCATTGGGGTTGGAAAATGGGTCTAGCATCCTTTTCTGTATAAATGTGGTGTGTACACAGCTGGGGATCAATTCCTTTCATGTCTGGATAGTCCCATGCAAAAGCTTCCTTGTATTTTCTCAGTAGTTGGACCAGCTTTTCTTCTTGTTCAGGAGTCAGGTTTTTGTTAATGTTCAAGGTTTTTCCTGGCTCAATCTCTATAGTTTTCTTGTTTGAAATAGAGGTAGTAGGTATTGATTGATCATGGGTGTCTTTGAGGGGATATTCTGTTAATGATGTCATCCTCTGTTTGGTCTTTAAAATCAAAGGCATCTTCTATGGTTAATGCTGATCTAATGTTTTGAGTCAAGTATGATACAGGTTTTTCTTTGTTTTGATGATTTTTAAACATGGCTGGGCTGGAGGGTATAAGGCTAAATTCTTGATATTACTCCCTCTTACTATGGTCATGCTACCTTGTCGGCAGCCAGTGTAAGCATCAACGATTGCTAGCCAAGGTCTACCTAAGATTAAAGGATGTCCATCGAGTCGGTTTTTGGGGTTGATTATCAAAAAGTTGGCAGGCTATTCCCAGGAAACTACAGATACCATTACATCATGTAGTGTACCTTCTAGCCTAACTACCGATCAGTCAGCTAGTTCCAATATGGTGGTGGTTGGTTCCACTGATGTAATGCCATGTTTTTGACAAGTGGTGGTTGTTAAAATATTAATTACAACCCCTAAATCAACTAGGGCATTTGAAAAGGTTTGTCCATTTATTTGCACCGTAACTATAGGATTCCCTGGGTCCTCATATTTTATGGGTGCCTCTCTTCCTGATAGTAAGTCAGATAGGGTGCCGACTACTTGGACAGTTGGGTTAGTTGTTATTCTCCTCTTTGGCTTCTTTATACACAATTCCTTGATGGTTTTTGCGTAGATTGGGATATCTTGGATTGCCTAGAGGAGTGGGATCTTTATACACAAATTTCTTAATTCCCCTAGAAGATCAAAGTCAGGATGTTCTATAGGGCGTGATATGATTAATCGTTCTAGGAATGGGGGAGATGACGTGGTTGCTTGGTCGTGAGTTTGTTGTCTGACCACATTCCCTTCTTGTAGTGGTCGTTCTACAGGTAATAGATTTTCAACTTGAGCATTTTTATCTCTCTCAGCTTCTATTATGTACCCAGACCTTAATGGAAGGTCGTTGCACTCCCTTGCGTCAGTTTCTAGTTTTGGTGTTTTGATTATTTGAACATATTGAACTGGTCTATTATTAGGGTTCGAGTTGGGTTGGGCTGGGAGTTGCGGTCTTAAGTTGGACTGGGGACTTTGTTGTAGTGTATATGGTGCTGGCAGTTTGGGTTGAGGGAGAGGGATGGTTCCAACTGGTTGGTTCATCGGTCTTTGCTAGTTTGACTGCAAGGCTTGACTCTGTGAAGTGGAAGGGGACCATTGTGTTGGATATGCATTATTTTGCCAACATGGTGGAGAGTAGGGAAAGTTTGGCCAATTAGTTTGGCTTGTTTGATTTGGCCATGGTGATGAAGGAAATGGTTGTTGTGACTAGCTTGGAAAGGGTGGCTGATTTTGCCACATTGTATTATATTGTTGAGCATGATATTGCGAAGGTTGGAAAGAAGAAGATGGATCAGAGGGCATACCTAGTTGTCGTGGCTGCCATTAACGGCGCTGATTGAGTAGGTACACTGGTTCTAATTCTTCTTCCGCTTCTTTGTACACTACTTTCAGACCCAGGACTGAGGGGCAGTTCTCTGTGGAGTGGTCTTTTGTGCAAATAGCGCAGACGTGAACTGCATCCAGTGGGCACTTTTTATGGATGTGCTTCTTTCTACATCTAGGGTAGAATATTGCTAAATTTTTCTCTACTTCTGCTTGCTTTTGTTTCACTTGCATAATGTCGAGTTGTGTTGTCAGAGTCCCTAAAATATCGGTTTTAAAGTCTTCCAGTAGATTCCTAATTTCTGCGCGGGTTACACCTCCACCGGAGATCTTGTTGTCCCTTGTTATTATGTCACGTTCTACTGGTTTTAGCCTTGTACTGCCTCTCGAACTCCTGATACATAAATCAATAATGTCAGCAAAACTTTCCTGATATATGTCACATTTTCCCATAATGTTTAATGTTTCAACCCATTGTTCCTTCATCCCTTTAATTAATGTAGTTTTTAACACATTGTCAGGTAAGGGTAAAGATGCATAAGGAGATCTCTAAAGATTGTATTGGAAGCATTCTACATATTCCTCCAATGTTTCATTAGGTCTGGCTATCATTTGAAATATTTCATCCTTTAATTCTCTAGACCTTCAATAATCCTGATATTTATTTAGAAAAGTACCTTTCGTTTGATCCCAGTCACTTATAACACTTCCATCTAACCCCATAAACCATCGTAAAGCTGCTCCTTTTAATGTGGAGGGAAATAATTTTAGCTTTTAGGGATCGATGGTATAGTCATACCCCCAACATAATACATTGAATTCAAATAGAAATGCATCTGGATCTTCTGATGTTAGGCCATGGAATGTAGGAATATGCTGGAGAGGAATGGCCTTCATAGGTGCATTAACTGCAGTATCTACAATGGGATATTGCAATGTGGAGGTTTGAGGTGTTTACTGGTTCTGGGCCATTTGATCAAATATGTGCCAATATCCTTCTGGGATTTCTAGGGAGTTATTCCTAGGCTGACTAGAAGGAGTAGGAATGGCCTTAACAACACTTCCTTGGTCTAGGATGATGAGATTTTTTAGCTCTTATGTTCTTCAGCTTGTTCTAGATGATTTTGACAGCACTTCCCTTATCTGGGCTGCTTAGTGGCTGAACTATTCCAGGAGGAGATCTTGGTTCTTCTGTTTCCCCTGTTTCTCCTCCTCCTTCATAGAGATTACTAAGGTTCCCTTCTTGTAACGATTTTGGGCTAGAATTCTCAATTTCTTGAAAATCTTGCTCCTTTGTCTAGCTATGCACCTTAGCAAAGGCTACAGATGGTGGTTCTGTGGCCCGAAGGGAGTTAGTAGGTTGTCTAGACACAAATTTTCTAGGACCTACTGATGGCTGAGATTCTTCTTTTTAATTATATCGTCTATAAAGGTCAATCAACCAAGGGTTACCGGTCCCTTTGCTTTATTAGGTTTGGGTAGTGGTTTTGGATTCTTTTCAGGTTTTTTCTGTTTAGTCATGAACACAAAGAAAATACTTATTTCCACCCAAAATAATCAACAAATCTATAGGAAATCGAGCAGGGGAGCAGGGCTATTACATGCTCCATAGGTAGGTTCTTACCTTCCGTTTTTAAAAACCCATATCTCTCCTAGCAGGCACTTATCAAATGCACACTACTCTTCTTAAAAACAAATGGCTACACTCTCCCCGACAACGATGCCAAAATTTTGAGTGATAAAAGGTGTCTTTTTAACCCCTATTTATCCTACATTAATTATCAATCCAGGTACAATTTTTTATCTCAAGAGTGTACTCAGTCTAAGGCGGTCACTTCATTAAAGAGTAATGTCTTCTAGTTTGCAGTACAGTGCTAAATGCAAGAGTAAATGGATGCTAGTAATAGAATCTACTTGTAATTAAAAGAAATGCTCTGAAACTTAAATCATTCATTCAGTAAACTACAACAATTTATTAGTCAAGGATGTAGTAGTGATAAATCTTTCCTCTATCAACTGATATAAATGAAATCAACCATAAACAGGATCTCCAATCTGAGAACTTAGACAGTGATAGTCAATGTTCTTTACAGTTATTGATCTTTCAATCCACTATAGAGCAAATAATTGGAAATGCTTACTAAAACACACTTTCTGCACTATCAATTAAAAGGCGAAAGTAAATCTTTGCAGAAAAGAAACAGAGACTAAGTCTATTGGAAACCTGGATAGTAAAGATTAATCTAACAAAAATGAATTGAACAGCAAAGCTTTACTCTAAATGAATTGAACAGCAATCTAAAATATAACGAAACAATAAAGCTAATTAAGTGGAAACACATAGTGACTGTAAACTAAATTGAATCAGTAATCTTAGCCTAGCATAATGGACATTAACCACAGGTATAAAGGAACGACAATTGCAGTTATAATTGAATGGTAGTTAAATGAATAGCAATCGCAATTGTAAGTGAACCGTAGTTAAATGAACAACAATCGCAACTGTAAATGAACAACAGAATCTGAATTAGATAGTGCTATATTGTTTTAGAATGAACAGCACGACATTTTAAGTTGTGAATAATAATCTCGCTATCCAATTATGATTTCGATATAACAGATCAATTCAGTGAAATGTTTAGAAACAAAAGATTACCGAATAAAGCGAGTTAAGGAAATGCAAAGGAAATCAAGCGACACACGACTGTAATTGTAAAATAGTGATACAAGAAGCAAGTGAATCCACTAGAGTCGGGCCCTTAGCCACCAGTGAAGCACCACTGAGTTTACTCCAAGATCAGATAATGGAATAGCAACTAAGTTATATATTAATCATATACGGCAAGGTTTACAGCTATCTCTCTTCAAAGAGAGTCGATGTAAAATTTGATATTACAACAGTAAGTTCTACAAATTGATAATAATATCCCCCCCCAGGATGCAAGCACTGTCCCTTTTTATAATGGCCAGGCGGAAGTATCAAGAGTACAGATAAGTCTTGAAGCAACAATCCCTCAAGATCAAAGGGTCCTGAGGGATTCGTTATATCTTTGATCTCCAGTTTATCGTTTTGTCTTCTTGCATTGATGCCATGTTTTCTCTTTCTTTTCCTGGACCGTGCGCTCTGATCTTGATCTCCTTGTCTGGATACAGTTTCCTGTTGAAGGGACAACAGTTGTTTCTGCTTTGTCTTTTCCTCCCGAATAGTGATTTTCTATTTCCTTCACTTTCTGTATAGAAAAAGACAATAATTAGTTATTTTGTATCAATCACAAATCTCCTTATTTCTATCATAATTCTTTAACATATTACCATCTTAGAATGTAAAGGAGTTATGATTCAAAGGAAAAGATAAAGAAATAAATTGTAAATACATACCCTTTCCATTGCTCAATAGCGGGTAGTGCAACACTTCATCTGGTGAATAGATCATACATGCAATATGCGCTCGAGTGTCTTGAGCCAACTATATTCAACTGGTGTGAGGCAGTTCTCTCTTCAATGAAAGAGCAGCTAACCAAAGTAAAGAGCGGTAAGACGAAATTTTTTGGTTATGGTTCAATCTTGATCACTTTTACTTTGGAGAGAATTCCATTGATGCAACGTCATCATGTGTCATTGATTTTAACCGGTCCTAGAGATCCACGGATGCAGAGATGGGTTGATTTGATGGCTATACATGTTGGTCAGTCATCAATCTCCTTTCCTACTACATTCTTTAGTTAGCTCCATTGACAACACATTGTCATCGAAGAGCATCCATATGCAGGGATGGATTTTTGTGGAGATCCAGATTTTAGATTACCAGTGGGTACTGAATGGGGTACTATAGGTAAAATTTTTTGACTATGTGTTTTTGATTTTTTGAGTTTTTACATTTTTTGTGTTTTTGATGTTTCCAAGACTAAACTAAAAATGTTCTCGTGCATACAGATGTTGGCACCGTTCGACCAATGGGTCATCAATAGGAGGTGGTGAGCACTAGTATCGCAGCAATAATTTTGCAACTCATGGGGCTTCCTACTTTACTTTTATCAACCCGATAGTTCGTAACAAACTTGGAAGCGATGGTTTTGTATGCACAAATACTAGCTCTTACTGTAGGCTGTCACTTGGTCAGCTAGCACAAAATCACTAGGAGTTCAAGCCAACTTCTATGAGTTTCTAGAAGAAGCCTTTAACTGTGATGGAAGAAAGCTAACTCTACAGAATCTATTCTATTTGCAGAAAGAGAAAGAAGACTCGAATGTAAATGCAAACCCTAGCAAACCCTAATTTACCCACGAACCCTACTTTTGCAGGAAAAGGCATGAAAACTAATGAAATGAGTACCATTGACTATTGAAAAGGTAAATTGCATTTATTCAAGCTACTTCTGAAAAGAAAAGAGAAGAAAACATCTTTTTGTGTTTTTGAGTGTTTTTATTGGAAATTATTATGCTTGTTATTTATCTAGTTGTGATTGTGCAGAGGTTTGGTGGCGAAGGAAGGTGGAGTTGGTTTTTGTAGAGGTGGAGGAAGGTGTGGAGAGGTTCTAAGAAGCCCCTAGTACCCTTCTAAATACTTCCATTGTAATCGGATTTCGAAAAACCGCTTATAGGGGATTCTACAGGAGGCTGCAGGGGATCTACAGGAAAATCTACAGGAGGAGGCCGAGAGCTATTTTTGGAGTTTTGAAGATGGAGAAATGATGGGGAAGGGTAACTGAAGGCTAGATGAAGGTGTTGAGGTGTCTATAGCTTGTCAAGGAAGATCAGGAAAGAACATGAGGGTTGGATTTGTTCAAATAGCAAGAGGGAAGCTTATGGAGAAAAACGAAAAAATTAGGGCAGATTGGCGAAATGTTGCGAATGACTTGGGAAATCTGAGAGAAGTGAGCTGGTGCTAGCTGCTTTATGGATGTATGGTGAGATGAGGTGTCCTGCAAGAGATCTACACATCTACTTACAAAAACTGATCAAAGAAAGGACTAACTATACCATGAAAACAAAACTTTTTCTAGCTTGACCTAATTTCTGACCTACAAACAGAAAATGTTGAACAGTAACCTTTGAACAGAAAATCATGCATAGAGATCTATAGTAAAAGAATATGAAATGATCTAGGCAACTGAATGATCTAGGCAACTGAATCTTAATCAATATCAATCTTTCTTAATCAAGTCATCACACTAGAAGTTGCATGGAAGAGCAAAACTGTGTTTTTGGTGGCAGTAGTAGTGCCTTGACCTTAAATCATAGTCCCACAAAGGGAGAAAGGAGATCATGGCCTGCTTTTGGCCCTTTTGAATCTTATTCTATCACTGCAGTAACCTACTTGAGCAACTGAAACAAAAATATCTATGCAAACCATCAAAAGCAACCTAATCTAACAAAGTAAAATGAATCTATGTAACAGAAATTTACTCATGAACTGAAGCAAAAACATATAAGTACAAAGTAAGAGGTGTTGGGCAGCTTGGGTTGGGCCACAACCCAAGAGCTTCAGCTCTTTGAAAGAGATCAGTGCTGGCTCAAAAATTGTTTCATCTTCGTTATCAAAAATAGCAGTCACATTACATAAACTGTTCTAAAAAAGGAACTCGAAAATGAGCTGAACAAATGCTGCACATAAGTGCGAAAATTCTACTAATGACTGGCTAAAATCCAACTAAGGCTCTAAGCCCCTTTATTTATACAAATGGAGTCCTTCAATAGACCTCCTACAATCAAGGAACTCGGCTTCCTAGAACTGGAGATAAACAGCAGTCCTTATTTACTTGCTCGGCTGTCCCTTGGATGCATCAATGTGGACCTTTGTGCTCCAAGTTGCTGATGGAGGATTCGAGGAAAGGGGTCATAAATGAAGGAGACACCCCCCTACAAATCCTCTTCCTTATTTTCCTCGAGTTTTGGCTGCCATTTGGTCATAAATCCCTTGACTTTGTCCTAAATTAACCAAAAAAATTGCATAAAGCACACATTAGACTACATGGCCAAATGACTAACCCAATTCACTCTATTAGCATAAATATATTCAAAAACATGCAATAAAATAATGAGAATGATGGATTAAGTAGAAATAAGAGGCAAAATGAGCCCATATAATTATCCATTTCTGGGGCTCATCATCCCCCCCCTATTGAATGGGTTGCTAATCCTCTTAGCAACTAGTCTAACTCTTCATCCTTGATGGCTCTGACAAATTCCCTGACATCCCATGCCTCTGATGTGATATCTTCTTCTTTATCATGGAAACCATCCTTCCTATCCACTTCTTCCCATTGTTTCTATTCTTCCTCCTCTTTTACTCCTTCCAACAATCCTAGCAGAAGTGGAGGACTGAATTTAAGGCCAATCCAATTGGCCTTCAAACTTTGCATTGAGTGCTTATATAGGGGCACCCTCCTCATGGCTTCCCTCATCTTGTTTGGGGAGTGATACTCCCTTATCTGTAGACTGTGTGGTAATGTATTCCACCTTCTCATGCAGGCATGAATGCAGGCATCTCCAAACAATCTCTCCATGTCCTCGAAGTGAGCAATATCCTGGGCCTGTTTATCAACATAGTCTTGGACAAATTGAGGATTGGCTATAAGGTGTTGGTGGGCATAGATGAGAGCCATAGGTTCTGCTGGTTCTACTCTAATCATCAGGGGTTCATTCAGTTCCTTTGCCATCATTTTTTGGATTTCCACTACCCTTTTCTCTTCATGGTTCGTCCAAGATGCCATGGCCATCAGCTGCAAGTCTCCCAATGTAGCATTTGGATCCATAAGTTCATGTTAGTAAGTGCCATGTTGTGCAGGTAAAATTCTGCTAGCTTTTCCTTATCCTCAGCTGAACTGTGATCACATAGATGCATGAATTGGCCATAATCCTGAAAAGCTGTTGTGCCCCTCTTGGCCAGTGTCTTGATCTGAAATTGGAGCCATTGATCCTTGAGGTACACTGCATATGATTTGGCTAGCTTCCTGCACTATAATGCCTCCATAGCCCAGTTGGCCATGCAGGCTAACTAGGCTTCCTTTTACTGTAGCTGCCTTCTCAAAGCCAACACCTCATTTTGTACCTAGGAGTCTCTTTCTTGTTGTTGTCTTATTACTGTTCCATTGTCTACCTGGGGTTCCTCTTCTTGTTGCTGTCTTTTTAAGATTGATAGCTCATTTCCTCCTTGAGGTTCCCTTTCTTGCAGCTACTTCTTCAACATTTCATTTTCTGCTTCTAATTGAGCTCTTTTGATGCTTTCTGTATGCCTAACCATACTCAATTCTTTTCCCATCTCCCTCAATTTGTTTTCCATGTGCCCAATTTCTTCCACCCCTTTTGATTTTGCAATCTGCATCCATGCATGGGTCCTGACTCTTTCCTTTTCCAACTCAAATAAAAGAGGGACTGCAAACTTTTGTGGGATGATTTTTCCCCTTTCCAAGAGGTTGTAGTAGGAGCCTAAGTTAGGCTAAGGTCCAAGCTCTGGTATCTCTTTTGCCTTGTCTTCCTCCTTGGTCTGTTCTTCTTCCTTCTTTTCAAGTTTTTCAGTTTCTTGGAGCTTTTCCAATGTCTCCTGTAGAGAGGTCTGCGCCTCCTATAAGACTGTTTTAGATTCCATTAGCTTGATCCTTTCTTTCCAAGTAGAGGTCTTAGGACTTCCTCTTTCGTAAGTGATGGGGCTTTTGGAGGGAGATTCCTCCTTTGTTGCAGTGGGGACATCCTCAATGATGATGGGCTCCTTTGAAGCCTGCTGAGGCTTCCCCATCTTGATTCTGGTGCTTTTTTGAGCCTTGAAGTACATAGATGGTTGTCTCTTCCTTTTCCCTTTGGGCTTGGCTAGTGTACTAAGTGCAGCAAGAACAATTGTTGCTTCTCTTGCTAGTCTCTCAGGAGATACTTCTTCTTACTGTGTTTCTTCTTCTTCTTCTATTGTTTTTCCTATTTCTACTAATTTTGTGTCTGATATCTCTGACTCTATTTTCTCCTCTGCTTGTTTAGTTTCTGCATTTCCTATGGCAGCCTCTTTCTAAGTTGTCTTAGGCTTCTTCTTTTTAGTTCTTGTCCTTTTCTTTTTCTCAATTGTGGTTTTCCCTTTTTCTGTTATTGACTATGTCTTCTTCTCTGCTTTAGGCTTATCTTTGGTGGTGTCATGTTTCTCCTCTCCTCTCTATTTTTCTTCTATTTCTATGTGGGGTTCCTCTTCTTCCAATTGAATGTTCTGTTCTTCTTCATGGATTTCTTTCTCAGCTTCCTCTTTTTGTTCCTCCTCTTCACTTCCAAATGGACTAAGGTCATTATTGAGAGTTTTTATATCATCTTCTTTAGTCATGTTCCTAAAAATCTCCCAAGCTATGGGGATTGTGTAAGTGTGGAGGGCATCCTCCACTAGCAATTTAATTATCCCATGGTGGGCCAATTGGTCTGGAACCCTTGCCTTCAGTTTTGTGCTAGACTCTATTAGGAATTGGAGGAGAAAATATGGAAGACTGAGTTTTCTGGATGTAGGAAGGTCCATGCAATATCTTAGTTCATGTAACAGTCTGAAATGATACCCATAGACTATGTTGTATCTTCCTTCACAGGAGATATACTTCATGATCTGATAGCTGACCTCACCCCATGGATAAGGTATACTTGTCCTCCTGATGCCATTCTTATCCTCCACGGGATATTCATCAGGCTGGAAAAAGGTCTTCTTAGCAACTTGTCCTAGTGGTTTTTCTTCTTTGCTCCAAGGGAGCCCAAGTGGGAGACTTGTAATCCTGTTGATAAACTCCGGTGTAAGTTCTATGGTTAGACCCCTGAAACTGACTGTGGCATGGGTTTTCGAATGAGGTTTTAAAGACAATAAAAATTCCTCGGTGACTTCCTCATCATAACCATGAAACTTCTTAAATAAAGGCATCCAATTTTCCCTGGTGAAGAGGGATACCACTTCTTGACGCTCCTTCCTCATAAAATCCCCTGTCATGATGTTCAGAGACTGCTAGAAATTCTCAGGTGAGGAGGAAAGCAGAAAATTTCAAACCTGAAAATAGAGAAATAGCTGAGGGTTTTTTCTGGAACCAAAGAGAGAGTTTTTCGTTTTCTTCCTTTTTAACAAAACAAATTTCAACTTTCCTTCCCTTCAAACTCTGTTCTCAAACTTAATTTACTTCTCAGGTTGTTTAAGGGAAACAATATCTTGAAAAAATAGAGAGTATACAAGACAGTGTTTTTTTCCTTTCACAAAATAAGCAGACTACCCAATGCAAATTCACGTTGTTTTACAGGCTTAATTTTCTATGGTTGCATCATTTCTTTACACAGGAGAATACCACGGAGGTGAAAGAGACAATTTTTCAGCGCAGAGAGCAAATGGAGAAACTGTATATTTTTTAAACACATGCAGACTCTGTTCTCACTTTTCCTTTCTTTTCAACTCAATACTTCGCTTCAAATCCCACCACCTTTTGTATATATATCGAAATGCAGATTGGGTTTTACTGAACCTATCTTTTCAAGCTCAAATTTGCCACAAAATCCTGAATTTTCCTCTGCGAGACTGCGCACTGGCCCTCCTGTAGGACTGTGTTTCCACTCCTGTAGAACCCGATAAGCAGACAGGTTTTGAAACTGACAAAGAGTGACTATTTCAAGGTTCTAGAGGTGGTAGGTAGGTTGCTACAGCCGAGAACTCCTTGATGCAAATGAAAACAAAGGTGGTGAAGGCGGTCGACTGCAATGTACTTAAGCTTACGGGCATGTTCTGTGGTGACGAGGTGAGGTGGCAGGAAGGGTACGTTATCCACATCCGAACCATTGGTCCCTACTTCAGTGCCATTATGAATATTCATGCCGCCTACACATAATCACTTCCATCATTCCCATTATACGTCGCCACCACTACCTATTTTGAGTTTTCTTTCCCGAGTTGACTGAACACACATGCCGATGGCACTCACTGAGCGTTGTTTGAACTGGATGAGGCGTTGTTCGAACTAGACGACGGGTGTTGTTTGAACTGGAGGAGGGTGGCCAGTTGGCTGGCCACCAATCTTGTTTAATCATAACCATCTCACTTGTCCATGCAATTTCTAAATTATACTCAGGCAACAGAGGAATGGGTTTAGTCACTTACCTGTTAGTCACTACCATGTTGTTGCATGCTCAGACCTTGGCATTATGTTCATGGATTAATGCTGCTGGCACCTATGGCTTCTGAATTGGTGGCTTGGCTACATCATGCTAGTGATCTTTAATCAGGACTAGTTCCTTGTGCGTTTTATATACCTGTGGTTGCATTGACCCTGCCTCTGGAGCTCGATTTTTAAGGGGATCAGCTGTTACAGGAATCTTGTAGGATTTCCTGTAACTACTTCTCCCTCTAAAACTTTTGGCTAAGTGTTATAGACATTTTTGTGCCTTACAGCTCTAAGCATGAAATGTCCATAAACCAAGGGATCCAAAGTCCCTAAAAGTGTTGTTCCTACTCCTAAAGGAACAAGGTCAACAAATTACAGCTTCTCCCAGAAGTTCTCCACCAAAAACTACTCAAAATTGGTCAAAACTGGATCAGCGCACCTAAATGCACTACCAGGGTGTGCTTCAGTGCACCTTGTACACACAGGAAATGCGTTTCAGTGCACCTAAATACACTGTGAGGGTGCGCTGATCAGAAAAAGACAAGTGGCGGAGACAGTTTGCGAGGTGGATGATCATGGAATCTTCCAGAAACTTCTCATGGGACACTTGCCTATCAAAATCGCCCAAGGATGAGTAAGAGATCAATGAAATCTCCAAGTGGCATCAAGAACTATCAGAGAGAAGACACTAATCAAAAACTCAGAGCTGACTCACACCTTTGAAAATATCTATATATAGATCTCTCATCCCAGAGATCCAGAGGTGGGAGGCTGGAATTTTGTTATTGCAAAGAATTGCTGTTGGTTTGAGATTGGAATCATTGGGTGCTTAATGCTTTGAAGGAAGGTGAAGATAGGAATTTCATTTGCTGGGAAGGAGATGCTGGATTGGAGCCCTCTTGGTTGTATCTCCTCCTGAACCTTGTTATTCATCAATAAAGCTATCTTGGTTTCTCCTATATACTGATGTATCTTTGATGTATGCTTGCATTAGTATGTTTAGTTTATTTCTAATCCTGAACTAGTTATGAATATGAATCTATTTCTTTGTGTAGTGTTCTCTTCTTGTGATCTTGCAGGAACCTGTTGAAGCTGGGCGAGCGAGAAGGCAAGTAGCTGGGAACCCTCAAAGAGAAGAGAAACCGGATCGAGGGACAAACGGAAGACACCGGTTAGTCCATCTATCTCTCTTCATTCTTAATTCATAAAGGAAGAATACTAGAATAGCTGTTTCTGTTTGTTGCTAAGGCACTGTCACACCTTAGGTGGATAGGATCGTCCTGCATAGGCATTTTTCGCCACAACAAATTGGCGATTCCGCTGGGGAGATCCGTTTAGTCATTTTATTTGTGTTTCTATCATTGTTTGTTTCATAGACTCAACAGCAACAATCGAACTGCATCTGCTATTCTCAGATGCAAAGTAGACAGCTGCTGCTATGATCCAATCACTGGATTTGTCTATGATCTGAACAATGGACTCACAAATGATTTGATGATCCTTTGTGATAGATCTTAGCCCTTCCTCAAAGCATCCCTTTGATTGTACCTTGCTTGTTGCTTTTATTTGGCCTGAAACCGTAGATTAATCAGCAAACTGTGACCCAGAACCCAGTGAGAAACTCTCGTTTCTCCTTCAGCGTAGACCCTGTGAAGAGGTTCTGCATTTCAACGCAGGTCCCGTGAAGGCTACCTGCGCTGAATGTCAAAACCTCTGTGTTGAGGGTGCGTTGATCCAGTTAAGCCTTGTTCAGCTGGGGTTCTCTGCTCTGTTTTGCCTTGTTTTGATCTCTGATTTTTGCAGCCTGTAACCAGCATAGGTACTTGTCTGATAACTCCTTTTCTCTACTTAAATTCCGCATCCTTTTGTACAAAAAGACTGTGAGTGTTTTTATGTGTTTTTGGCATCATTTACAGTTTTCCTTTGCAAGAGTGAAATAGTCATCCTGTAGCCCTTGATTCAGATCTGTTGATTGTGATCTTAGGAGAGAGTTCATTGGTTGTTTACAGTTGATTATACATTTACTTTTGCTTTTGGTTTGAGTTTGTCTCTTTTAAGTGTCGAAACAAGTATTCATTTCGAAAGTCATAAAGTGTTGTATTCTCTTCTACCCTTTCTGATTTCGAAAAAGTAAACTTGTTTGTATTTTTCATTTAAAAGCAAATTCAAGGTTGTACAAAAAGCTTTCTTTTTAGGTATCAATATTAAGAGAGCGGAAAACAAACACCTGCATTGTGCATTTGCATCTTGATAGTTTGCATGCTTGATTTAGGAAAAGTGCATTTAGAGTGTGCTGATTGCTCTTTGAGAAAAGATGGTGTCTTTCTTTTCCCTTTGTAGCTAGGATTTTCATTGTTGAAAAGATATAAAAGCTTGCTTATCATCTTTAGACTGCATTTAGGAATTGTATCATACATCTCGTGGTGATCCAAAAAGGCAAACTTCTAATAAAGATCAACCTAAAATAAATTGAATGAACTTAACAACGCTTTGTAACTTAACGCACAACATAGAGGTCTAGGCTAGAGACGTGTTCCGGCGTCGTAAAGCCTGGTGACTGTCGATCTCGCTGATGGTGGGTGGTTCCTCCTGAGGGACGATAGCGCCAGTACGGATTGTGCTCCCACGTACCGTCGAGTATATATTGGGAGACCCCTATAGGCATAAAACCTTTGTCCTTAGGAAGCCGTGTCGACCGCCCTACTGATCGCAATGCACTGAACACAGCATTCAGGAAGATTGACCGCCCGTACCTTAAAAAGTATTCTGCGGTTTTGCGAAAAGTTTGGCACACCCTCTACCTAGAACTCCAGAGCAGTTCCTTTTGGCCTTTTTCAGACTCTATAACGGAAAAAGTCCATCCGAGCATTTGTCACTTCGGGCTCGTTAAAACATCGAAGGAGACTAGAGTCATCTTTAGCTTTTTCTCGACTCTTTAAAATTGAAAAAGCAAGTTGTGTCCAAGCGTCGTTAAAATTTATTTTAAACGGAATAATCATCACCATTCCCTCGTTGATCTTCGAAGTTAGTCTCTTTTCATCGTAAGTTCTTGTAGAATCGCTAGAAAATCTTTTGGATAGACTAAATATGTCTGAACAATCGTCGACATCCAGGACTGTGTCATCCGACGCAGCAGCGGCAGAGCCTCCTGCTGCTACTCCAACGATGTTCGCTGGTATACCATCTGTCCCGGCAAATTGTCAACAACAAGCTGGAGTCCAATCAGAGACTGTCTCGACGACATGGTTAGTTCCTATTTCTTCATCCGGATTATCATCTAGTATTTCTTATGTTGAAACTCAACAAATTGATCCAATGTGTCTTCAAAGGCCAATCTACCCTTTAAGTACTGGATTGCCACCATATGGAGGGCAGTATGCCTTTTCATTGTTCCCTCCTAGAGAACAACCATATGGGAGTTTACAACAAAGTTCAAGTCAAACTGGAATTACATCCAGCGGTTGGGTACCAATACTACCTCAGCAACCAAGGGTTGTATATTCAATGCAACCAGTCCACCCTATGTCGAATATTCCCACTATACCTGCTATGGTCACTGCGTCGCAAGTACAAGCGCTACCTGTTGTATGTCAACCCCAACAGCCTCAGGTTGCGATACAACAGCCTCTTGTCTCAACGACTCAATCACAACCTCAGGTTAGTGCCTCCTTATCTGGAGCAACTCAGGATCAAACAAGTGTTGTGGCTCCTCATCTTGGTCAATCATCCAGTATTGGTCAACAGCAAATGGTTCAACAACCAGAGCTGGTTCAAACTCAACAACCCCCATTCCAGCAATCATATCAAGGACCTGAGCAACAAGTCTTTGTAAGTAATGGGCAATCACATTTCCAAAGTGGTTATCAACAACCATATTATAATGGTTATGCCCATCAACCTTGTCAAAGTTGCCAGCATCAAATACATTATGCTGGTATGCAAAGACCCACTGCTCAGGCGATTCCGTCTTATCCTGGGTATGCTTCGCCTAACCTGAATCAACAGTTTCCCTTTGTAGCAACTCTGGAATTACCAGATCTAAACCAGCTGACGAATGATCCAATTGCTTATGCCCCTTGGTGGCCAGCGATTCCGCATAAACTTCCATCAGATATTCCTAAATTTAATGGAAATCCAGGTGAAGATCCGTCGAATCATGTGATGACATTTCATCTGTGGTGTTCATCAAACACCCTAAACGATGATTCGATTAGGCTTCACCTTTTTTAGAGGACGTTAACTGGTCCAGCGGCAAAATGGTATATTGAATTGCCTAGAGCTTCGTTCGGCAATTTCAGTACCTTAGCCATGACTTTCTTAACCCATTTTCAATTGCCGATAAGGTATGAAACGGGAACGGAAATCTTAACCAACTTCAAACAGACAACGGCCACTCACATATCTGATCATATACATGAGTGGCGACGTCGTCGTAGGATGGTAAAAATGTACGTTCCCGATCAGCTATTAGCTGAATGGTTTATCAAGTCGTTACTTCCTGCTATAACGGAAGATGTGGCAAAGGGGGGAGTCGTAACGGAAGAGCAAGTTATCGCTCGTGCGCAATATTTGGACTTGGTCTATACTCAGTCTAGCACGCTCTACGACAAAATACCTGACGCCCCTAGACCGAAATTCTCAATTCCTCCTCCTCCTAAATCGAACAATGACTCTCACGCCGGCGATGGCGTGATTGGCAAAACAAACACGAAATCAACAAAGGCTACATCTAAAAAGGCCTGTAAGATTTCTACTCAAAATGCAAATGAGGAACTTCTTGCCTCAGAAGTAAATGCCGTGTCGACCGACAAGGGCAAACAACTGAAGCAACCAGGGGGCAAGAAGAAAAAGAAAGGGAGAAAAAGGAAACCCCCTGCGGGGTGTCATATATGCGATGAGGATCATTGGACGAGAGATTGTCCACATATAGCTGAAGTTAAGAAACTCTTTAAGAGTTCAAAAACCACAGCAGTATTAACTGATCCGTTTCCGAGCCCGGGAACCAAACTGGTTGCTAATCAAAATGCTTCCCGATCCCAAGTGCTTATGTTGTCTATCTCAAAGAAGCAAAATGATGCTTTGACAAGGAATAAAGATTACGGGAATCCACAGGTGTCGAATAACAAGGCTAATGAACAACCTAGTAGTTCGAAAACAACTTTGACCAAAGTTGTGCCACCCATCATTCCTGAACAAATGATAAAGTCGCCAAAGGGAGTAGTACACAAGTCGACATTTAATCCTCGTGCAAAAATAGCACAGAATTATAATATAATAGAGGACCTGGCCCAATCGCCGTCCGCCATGTCGATGCTTGAGGTACCGCAAAATTGCCTCTCCCAAGAACAAGCTTTATTATCAGCAATAGGTGGGATTGACCCAATGGATTCCAATCTTGTGGCCTTTAATCATAAAGGATATGACCCTCAGTTACCAACTCAACTAGCTTTCCTTATTCAAGTGAAAGCCCTCAACAAAACTGTTCATCGAACAATTATTGATGAGGGGGCATCTACATGCATTATGTCAATGAGTTGCTGGAAAACTTTAGGATCTCCAACCTTGTCGCAATCTTCGACGACATTAAAAGCATTTGATGGACGAACATATACCCCATATGGTATTCTAAATAACTTGAAAGTTGAACTAGGAGGGAAAACAGTAGAAATAGATGTTGAAGTCATAGATGGGAATCTTGATTACAACATCCTACTAGGAAGACCATGGATATATGCCATGGCAGCTGTTGTGTCGACCTATTTCAGAAAGATTGCATTTCCCTTTCAAGGAAATATTACAATCGTCGATCAACAAAACTTCCTCCCCAATGGTTCTCAAGTTACGGGAAGCATTCCAATGATCCATGGAAGTAATCATTCGCTCCAAAATATCGGAGTAGGTCTCCTAAAAGACCCTGCCTTAATGGGTACTTTGCCCTACCGCCTCCGAGTAATCTGGTGGAAGTGGCCGCAGTGGAATATGAAACCTTCTATATCTAATGGATTTGGACTCCGAGGACAGTTCTTATCTCGTGTCAACCTCGTTAAAAAATGAAACAAGGAGTCATGAGGATAGTTCTTTTACTATGTCAACCTCATTAAAAAATGAAACAACTCCCCTATCCAAATCTCAAAGGTAAACCTTCATTCCAACCACCGAGTTGAATGCAATGAAGCTTGGGGGGCATGCACCTCGATTTGCGTTATTATGCTGGGGGCATGCAAACTTATCACGAGCAGTGTTACTGTAGGGTTCAAGCTCGTTAAAAAATAAACCCGCTATGAGCAGTGTTACCGCAGGGTTCAAGCTCGTTAAAAAATAAACCTGCATCGAGCAGTTTTAGCACATAGTTCATGCTTGTTAAAAAATAAACATAAGACCGAGCAAATGTTTCCACCCACGTTTAAGCTCGTTAAAAAATGAACTATTCCGGTAAATAACCACCGTGAATGTAGCGACATCAGCCAGTAAAGCCTTGGTCGTGTTTGCCCATCACCTCCACTTTTCCATTGGCCGATCATTCACCTCCATATGATTGTTTACCCATTTTGAGGAACAGCTAGGAAGAGTGATTTCACTAGCCATCCTTGTGACACTGTCGTGATTTGGAAATTCCAATCCTTCCCTGGAATCAGCTGCTACCCCTTTTTATCACTCGTTCCTCAAAAGATGAGTCTTCTTTAAGCTCTTTTCATTTGACTCGTAAAACATGAAAAGATTGCCGAGTTTTGGCCTTCCAGCTTGTTAAAGTGACCGGAAGAGCTATCCCTCCTCTAGATTTTAATCTTTTTGGACCTGAGGGATTATTGCACAAAAAGATCGAGCGCTTGTTTTATTCGGCTCGTTAAAACTATCGAAAATTCATCCCTTCTGTATTGTTTTATACTTTTTCGGACTTAAGGGATTAGATGACGAAAAAGGACTTTCGGAGTTGACTTTACGTACCTTTTTAGACTATCTAAAAATGAAAAGGACCGAGTTATCCTTGTCGTTAGACTCGTTAAATGCATTAAATAGTGACAAACTTGTCTTTAGACGAGAACGAGTTTCCCTATCGCTAGGCTCGTTAAAACATAACGATGGGCTTGCCCGAAGGGCAAGTTATAGAACAAGCATATGTTATCCTCCTCAAGCTTGACAAAAATAAAGAGGTACTGGTCAGCAATGACTGGGGAAAAATTGGGAGAAACTCAAGAAAACTTTGATGGTAGCAAGTCGCTCTTGAACATGACACTTTTCCTCCGTACAACAATCGGGTTGGGTTGTTTCATTCACTGGTCACATCACCATGGTCTCGCCATACCATCCATACTTGGGGTAATGCTACCAATCCATCGCATCAGTGTCGCCATATGTTCAAGAGAAGTCGTTCAGAGAAGTCACCTGTGTCCCATCCACTACCATACATTATACTCTTTCATGACCGCCACCCTGAATCATATGTCATCAGATCGTTTTCACCTCCACCAAAATCATTAGCTCTGTTCCGTGTCATCAATGTGGGATTCATTAAGGCCCTCCTTTGACGGATCGCTTCTTGTCGACATCACCTCATTATCCAAGAAGTTGATCTAGGAACACCCCCTTCAGTACTTTGAAGCTTGCATGCCTCAATGGCAAGTTTCTCACTTCCAGCGACAGGTATACATCAATGACCTTCGACCGAAAGATTTTGCGTGGTGTTCGACGCCAAGTCCTTTATTCACACCACGTGAATTGTACTGCAGTACCTTGAGGGTCATTATCATTATCGGTGATTCCTCTCGCGCTTGTTAACAGTTTACATCATTGACTGGTAATCAAGCGATGTCTTTCCATGTTTGACTTCAAAACATTTCTCACATGGATCGACTTGTACTTAGAGTGAAGATCGGACGAGATTGAAGACCCCAGATCTAGTTTCATCCATCCGGGCTGCGATATATATTCAGGAAAAATAAAGACATTGACATGTACAGCACTGCAGAACAGATAATCATCCTACCAAAAGGATGATGATTTCATCAGAATCATCAGTCTACCATCAGACGATTGTCTGTCCTATGTACATAAAAATGAATTTATAAAGCTGAGCATGGGAATGCCTGCCTCAGCTAGATCATGAAAACGGTATGAAAAATAATGTATTGTATTGTATCTTATTATAGGTCTCCTCCCAGCATTGAATGAACTTCGGATCCTCCTAATAAAGCATTTCACCCGATAAACGGCCTCATACTTTAGGGGGAAACTGTTATAGACATTTTTGTGCCTTACAGCTCTAAGCATGAAATGTCCATAAACCAAGGGATCCAAAGTCCCTAAAAGTGTTGTTCCTACTCCTAAAGGAACAAGGTCAACAAATTACAGCTTCTCCCAGAAGTTCTCCACCAGAAACTACTCAAAATTGGTCAAAACTGGATCAGCGCACCTAAATGCACTACCAGGGTGCGCTGCAGTGCACCTTGTACACACGGGAAATGCGTTTCAGTGCACCTAAATACACTGTGAGGGTGCGCTGATCAGAAAAAGACAAGTGGCGGAGACAGTTTGCGAGGTGGATGATCATGGAATCTTCCAGAAACTTCTCATGGGACACTTGCCTATCAAAATGGCCCAAGGATGAGTAAGAGATCAATGAAATCTCCAAGTGGCATCAAGAACTATCAGAGAGAAGACACTAATCAAAAACCCAGAGCTGACTCACACCTTTGAAAATATCTATATATAGATCTCTCATCCCAGAGATCCAGAGGTGGGAGGCTGGAATTTTGTTATTACAAAGAATTGTTGTTGGTTTGAGATTGGAATCATTGGGTGCTTAATGCTTTGAAGGAAGGTGAAGATAGGAATTTCATTTGTTGGGAAGGAGATGCTGGATTGGAGCCCTCTTGGTTGTATCTCCTCCTGAACCTTGTTATTCATCAATAAAGCTATCTTGGTTTCTCCTATATACTGATGTATCTTTGATGTATGATTGCATTAGTATGTTTAGTTTATTTCTAATCCTGAACTAGTTATGAATATGAATCTATGTCTTTGTGTAGTGTTCTCTTCTTGTGATCTTGCAGGAACCTGTTGAAGCTGGGCAAGCGAGAAGGTAAGTAGTTGGGAACCCTCAAAGAGAAGAGAAACTGGATCGAGGGACAAACGGAAGACACCGGTTAGTCCATCTATCTCTCTTCATTCTTAATTCATAAAGGAAGAATACTAGAATAGCTGTTTCTGTTTGTTGCTAAGGCACTGTCACACCTTAGGTGGATAGGATCATCCTGCATAGGCATTTTTCAATACAACACTAAGGCTTGAGCAGGGCCTAGAGAGATAGTTGCGGAAGGTTCTGAAGGAAAAGGAAAAATGACTGGTATGCATGAGGTAAGAGATAAGTTAAGAGTGCTGCTATTTTATTCTTCATTTTTTTTTTGAAAAACAAAAGAAACAAGATTCTGTATTTTCTATGCAAGGAGGAAAGAAGCAACTGGAAATGCAGGGGTGCAGGTATGGAATGGATATTTAGGAGGATGAATGGTGGCAGGGGGTCCATAGGTCTTCTGGACAAGTTTCCGACCCTCTGATCCTTTTCTGGACTTGATTTCGAGCTCTCTCTGATTTCTACAGGAGCCTCCTGTAGAATGCACAGAGCTTCCTGTAGGATGCATAATTTCCAGAACAAGTGAGACCAGGGACTGGGAAAAGACAATGGTGATGGAGAAATGATCTATCAGAGGTGTATTCAGCTCTTCCATGTCCCTTTTTCTTCTATGGCCCTCCTGCAACCTGCAAAGTATTCAAAAGGAGTTAATCTTTTTGTTCTTGTTTTTTCTTTTTTCTCTGTTTTCCTTTTTCTTTTTCTTTTTCTTTTTCTTTTTCTTTTTCTTTTTCTTTTTCTTTTTTTTGAGACAGCTGGGGCACCTCCAGGAGGTTTTCACCCTGGGATCTTTTATTCTCCTCTTTTTTCTTTACTGTTTTTTTTTTTTGATTAGGGTCTGGGTGGAGTGGAATTAGAAACTTGCTCTACTACCAATACTGTTTTACTCAGATTCTCAATGAATTCTTGCTTGGAGAGGGGCTTCCTATAGATTTTCAACCTGTGCCTATTGACAAGCATGGGGATGGCTTCTTCATCGATGGTCCAGATCATAACTGAACCATTGTCATTGCACCTTTCTACTATGTACGGTCCCAGCCATCTTGTCCTCATTTTTCCCTTGAAATCTTTATATCTTGAATCATACAGCAGTGCCCAATCTCCTTCCTGGAATTTCTCCTCTTTGAGGTGTCTATCATGCCATATTTTTCTTTGAAGCTGGACTACCTCTAAGTGGAGAAGCGCCTGCAATATCTGTTCATCCAATCCATTTAGCTGAAGTAACCTTTCCTTTTGTGCACGGCTGAGATCTAGGTCTAGCTGAGCTACCATCCTTAGTGTGTTATATTCAAATTCTATTGATAGCAAAACCTTCTTTCCATAGACTAACTCATAAGGTGTGAATCCTGTAGTGGTCTTCTAAGTGGTGTTATAGGCCCAGGTGGCCTCAACCAATCGATCTACCCAATCTTTTCTGCTACTGCTCACTATCTTGGTCAAAATCCCTTCCAAAGCTCTATTAGTGACTTCCACCTATCCATTTGCTTGCGGATGATAAGGGGTGGAAGTTCTATGCTTAATTTGTGATGTGTGAACATGTCTTCAATCAGATTGGAGGTAAACTGACTCCCTTCATCTATGACTAATTCTCTTGGATATCCAAACTTGTAGAATATATTCTCTCTCAAAAACTCAACTACTTTTTCTTCTGTTGCTACCTTGATCGCTGTCACGCGGAAAGAGTCGTTAGTGCGGACACAACCGACCTTCCTAGAAAGCCTAAGACTCTCTAATGACAAACAAGACAAATAAGAGCAATCCTTCCCTAAATATGCTTTTACAATATGAGAAATCAAGTGTTTAGATCCTACCTGTAATCCAACGCTGTTGTAGTAGTCCAGCTTCGTTGATCCGGATGAGCTCCTCCTTCCCTTCGAAACCTGCATTCACCAACAATCAAACGATTAAATAGCACCTGAATATCACATAAAATAAAACATATTTAACATATAGACCAAGAAGTACATGAAACAACTCATTAATAACAAATTGTTGAGAAGAATGGACTAATTTGTATTAAAAGGTAACAAAAGGAACCATTACAACCTGAGCCTTGGTGTTGTGCAAGCTCCTCCCAGGGTCCACAAGAGTTCTCCCTTACTCTGATCAGCTCACCCACCTCCCAATGGAAACAAGTAAAGATGGTAATCTCTCCTCACAAGCTTCTACAAGGAAGTCCTAATTCCAGCAGCATCTACCCTTAGGAATGTTCAGCTTTCAACCTCTCCTCCCTTTGGCCCAATGCCTGTATTTATAGTGCTCTAGAGGAAGTTATTCAGGTCCACCATCAATGGGATAAGCCCCTCTTTGGATGGGATAGCTCCCCTATTGATGGGATAAGTTCCTCTTTGGTAGGGATACATGAACCATCTGGAGGCGCTTCATACACGTCAAACATGCTTCTAGAAGACTCTAGAAATGACCACAAGTAACTTTTTTGGAGTGAAACTTGCGCCTTTTGACCTTTACAGGAGTACGCACCCACCCCTTTACATACAGAGCGTACAAGTACGCAGGTATTGTGAACTTGGGTCGTGTACCCGCAGGTAAGGCTAAGAGAAACTGCGTACCAGAGATAATTTGATTTTAAATGACTTTTCTCTCTTTCTTGAAGTTTGACATGGAGAGCAGAGGCATGAGACTTGCCAAGGAGGATAGTATGACAGTGGATGGAGCCATACTAACTGCAAATAGTCATGGTGACATTTTTTAGTGTAACAGATTGCCCCCTAAAGTGCGAAGCCTGTAGTAGATTAGGGTTTTTACGATCTAGGAAGGGTGAAGTACTTTATCATTTCAAGGAGTATCTTGTGGAGGACCTGGTCAGAACCTGCAAATATTCAACACAAAATACATATGTAAGATGATATCATCGCTGAGGTAGGCATTCCCATACTCAGATTGAAAACTTTAACTAATGATCTAACTACTGCTCTGATACAAGAATGATTTTGCAGTACATCACAATCATAGACTTTTGTAGACACAGTATGGACGCAGCCATCTGTTTATGATTAGTCTACTGTATAATGAATACAAAACTCCTCGCAGCCTGGATGGTGGAAACTAGATCCAGGGTCTTCATTTCTACCTCCCGAATTGGTACGATTCTATCCATGCGAATAAATGAGTTGATGTCGAGCATGGTAGAAACCACTTGATTACCAGTCAATGATGTAAACCATTAACAAGTGTGAGAGAGACCACCAGTGATGTCAATGGTTCTCAAAGTACCCAGTACAATCCATGAAATGTGAATGAATGAGTTGATGTCGAACACATCACGGAATCCTTCGATCGAAAGTCAATGATGTAAACTGTCGTCAAAGGCGAGAAACCTGCCATTGATGCATGCAGACTTCAAGGTACTGACGATTTCTAAGTCATCTTTCTAGATAATGTGTTGATGTCGATAGAAAGCGACTCGTTGCAGGCAAGCCCACAACACGAAATCATTGTTCAAGTTGAAGAAATGTTGCTGTAAGGACTGACTCAGGGATGGTCAAATGGATGACAAGTATTTTGCATATGAATGGTTTATTTGCAGAGACCTCTTGAACACATAACGACACGACAGATGGTTTGGTGACGATTGACCCAAAGTTAATACCCGGAAACGGTTGAAGACTTTCAAAGTGGTTTGATCAACTTTTAAGGCAAAGGATTTCCCAACCCAGGTGAATGAAAAGTGTCGTGTTCAAGAGCGGTGATAAGGTTCTTCTGTAACAAAGGATGACAAATTGGTTCATTCTTCTCTCTTTTCCCCCACCATTTCTGGCAAGTACCTCTTTATTTTTTACAAGCTTGAGGAGGATAACATATGCTTGATTATAAGCTCATCCTTCGGATGAGTCCAACTTAGTTTAGATTCGGACCCTAAGAAGGAGTGGTCCGTTCCTGTTTGTAATCGAACAGGTCCTTTACTGTGAAATTTTAACGAGTCCAGTATAGGAGAAACTCGACGTTTTTCATTTTTAGAGAGTCTGAAAAAAAAACTAAAGAAGACTCCAAGGTGAAATTTTTCGTAAATTTGTGTCTCCCAAGCCCGAAAAAAGTATAAAATAATACCTGAGAGAACCGCTTGATCTTGCGACCAAGGAGTACTTTCATGATTAGTGTCTCTGGCCTGAAAAGTAAAAAGCGATCAAGGACACGTCGTTTTATTTCCGTATCGAGTTTGAAACGACAAAAACCCGGCAATCTTTTCCTGTTTTTACGGTCAGAAAAGAGCTATAAGGGGACCATCTTTTAGTTCTATTTTAACGAGTGTAAAAGAAACGCTCAGAAATCTTTTCATGTTTTAGGAGTCAGAAAAGAGCTTAAAAGATGACTCTGATGTTTTGGTTTGTGAAAAATGATGATTTTACTCTAAAGTCCTTTTGTCCTGCACAAAAACGACACATTACTCATACCTGTTTAACATGGGTAAAAATACATTGAAAAATGTCCCTTCATGGTGAAAAATAAACAAACTTAGCATTCATTCATCCAAAAAACCTATAAAAAGACTTTTTACCATGTCATTTTTACCATTTTACTGTTGAGGTTGAGAAAAGGGCTTTTGACAAGAAAACTTCCCGTGGAATTTGCGGAGAATCTGACCGTCAGAATCGAGCACCGTCTATTTCAGGTATTTCACAACATCCTCCTCTTCAATTTCATCCGTTTAGAATTTCATTTCAAGTTTTAGTTTGATTTTTTGGAGGGTTTAGGGTTTTAAAATGCGTTTCTCGGGGGACGCAGGTGCCCCATGGGCGACCTGCGTACCCCGACTTTTTCGTATATGGGAAAAAGGTCGGGGTACGCAGCCCGCCTTCAGACCAGTTGCGTACCACCGCTCTGTCTTCTGAACGCGGGGTGCGTACCCCGTGAAACGCGGATTTTGAAACCCCAAACCCCAATTTTAACCAATCAAAATTTGTTTAATGAAATCTAATCATTGTTTTTTGGTGTGTAAGTCATTCACCATGCTAGATTGGCGTGAAAGAGAACACGGAGACGTTGATTTGGCCGCAATAGGTCATCAACCTTCTATTGATGCGTTAAAGGCATGAGGTCTCTACAAGTACTGGGCTATACCTGGCATGAGGGCCCAGGTGCCATTGTTAGAGTGGCTGGTTGAAAGGTGGAATATTCAGGATCAATGTTTTTACATCGGAGAAAACCAGCTCGAGATAGAGTCCTCCGACATATACTTTCTCACTGGCTTGCCTAACAGGGGTGAGCAACTCTCTCTATTCGGGACTAGGCCGGGTGGCCAATCCCTTGCTAGTCTCCGGCTAGAGTGGTGAAACAATCAAAACCAGGAGAAGGGGATAGAAATCAAATACATATCCCGGCCTGAACTCATGGTAATTGCCTTTACAGTTACCAGACTTTGCGGCGTTTCCGCTTTGCACATAGCCACTGGTTCCCAAATGCGGATGGCTGTAGATTGCTTCCAAGGCACCATTTTCAACTGGTGCGATGCTGTGTTGGCCAATATGAAGGGCCAACTAACCAGGGCAAAGAGAGGACAACTGAAGACCTTTGGATATGGGCCTTTAGTTGTGAGCTTTGCCCTAGAGAGAGTTCCAATGTTGATCCCACAGCATCTTACAGTTCCAGTTGGGGCTCCTCGGGAGCCTAAGTTGACGAGATGGGTTGCGGTAATGGCCCGGCATCCTGACGAGGGAGCAGCAGTTGTTCGATTTCCTAATGGTTACTTTCACTGGCTGGAGGGCCAGGTTTTTGCGATTCAGGATTTTCCGTATGCCGGAATGGATTTTCGCAATGATCCGGACATGGTTCTTCCACAGGGAGAACAATGGGACGACAGAGGTATTTCATTTTTCACAAGTTTTTAAATTATGTATTTTTTTTGTTTTTTATATATCGCCTCAAAACTGACAGCACAAATTTTCAAAATGCAGATGTAGGTCCACGGCGTTCGGCCAACCTCCGGGCTTTTGAGAGGAGAGTACCAGCTGTACCAGCACCAGCCCCACAGGATGTGGCCGCAGAGACCTTAGTCGAGCTAGAACAGGATCTAGAGCGTCTGACGGCGGATATACCAGAGACCACTATAGATGACATTCCTATCCGACTTCAGCGCTACGTGGTCGCAGTCCCAGGACCTTTCAGGAGGTTCCTGTGTAGGGTAGCGCGGGCAGTGGTCTCGTATAGAGAGCACCACCAGTGATTGGCTAGTCACTTTTGTAGACACATATGACATTTTTGATTTTTTGTACTTATCATTTTTGCCGATCATAAGGTGTTTTTCAACCTATGATCGAAGACGATGTATATTTTTTGACACACTCCTATCTATATATATCATTATTACCGGCTTATTTTGTTAAACATGTGTGATGAAATGTTTATAAATTTACATTTATGATTGTTACAAATGTCTATTTAACATTCGAGACGCCATTGCATCTGCTAATGTATTTAAAGACCTTGGAATATGCTGATATTCAATGTAATCAAATTCACGTTCCAAGAGACGCACCCTCAAAAACAATCTTAATAACACTGGATTTCTAATGGCATAGACTCTATTAAGCTGTAATACAACGAGTTCAGAATCTAACCTCACTATCAAACTCCGAATCCCAATTGAAATAGATTCAGATAATAATTCAATCACTGCACTGTATTCTGCAATGTTGTTTGTTGTTTGACCGAGGCTCACCCCATGCATAGAAACTAACTCGTCAGAGGGCGAATAGATAACCCAAGCTGCGGAAGAGATATTCCGTGTACTACGACAAGCACCATCAGCAAATCCAATGTACGTTTGGAGAGGCGTCGATATCTGCAATATCAAGAGTAAAACCAAGATAAGCCAGAATAACGACAAAAACACACTCTTTAAACTAAGCACACAGCCTAAACTAAGCAAACATACCAACTAGAAAGAAAATTAACCTAACTAGAACTAACTAAATCTCCATACCCACCATTTAAGCATAATACCTCTTTAGGTAAAATCCATTTCTGGGCTTACCCAAAGAGTCCCCATCAAAATCTACCAGCTCATAGGCCCCTTTCGCCAGCTTTCGCTTGACAATGTAGGGTCCATGCCACATGGGAACGAATTTTCCAGCACCTAATTTATCGTTAGCTTGATCATATAATAGCACTAGGTCTCCTTCCGAAAAATTACGAGGGGTCACGTTACGGTCATACTGAGCTTTCATCCTTTTTGCATGAGTCTCGATTGCCAAAGCAGCATCACGTCGAGTCTCATCTAATTTAGCTAAGTATAACAGACGCTTCTCCTCTTCAGAAGTAGCTGGGAGTAATTCGATAGCCATTTGAAGTGATGGGATTTCGCATTCAATGGGCAACACTGCTTCCAAACCATAAACTAGCTGGAAAGGAGTGAACCCTGTTGATGTTTTTACTGAGGTTCGATACGCCCAAAGCGCTGAAAATAACATGTTGTGCCAATTCGATCGATGAATACCAATGATTCGTCGGATCATGATAACTAGAACTTTGTTGATAGATTCAACCAAACCGTTTGCTTGAGGATAATAAGGAGTAGAACTATCATGACGTAAACCAAGCTGGCTTGTAAGTTCTGTCATCATAATGTTTCGAAAATGGCACCCATGGTCAGTGATTATCGCTTGTGGGACACCAAACCTAGCAATAATATGATTGAATACAAAAATCGTTGCTGTTTTGCCGCTTGCCTCGAATGTAGGCATCGCCTCGGCCCACTTAGTAAAATAATCAACCGCAAGGATGATATACTCATGCCCCCCGGCTGAGTGAGGGTTACAAGTAATAAAATCGATACCCCATTTAGCAAAAGGACCAACGGCAATTATAGGGTGGAGAGGAGCAGGTGGTGCGCGCATCTTGCGATCAAATACTTGACAGTTGTGGCATTTTTGGACCGCAATGATACAATCTTTAAACATGGACGACCAGAAATAGCCAGCACGCAACACCTTCTGAGCTGTGGCATACCCAGACATATGACCGCCACATGCTCCAGAATGACAGTCATTCAAAACCCTTTCTGCCTCTTCATGGGTTAAGCAATGACGAAAAACCAAGTCCGCCCCATGACGATAAAGAGTATCTCCAATAATTCTGTATTGTTGGGACTGGAATCGAATTTTCCGGCGTTCCGACTTTGAAGCTTCGGGCCGAAAGGATTGGGTTTGGAGATAGACGATTATATCCCCATACCAAGGATCTAAAGTGCTGATAAGAAACAGAGATTCGTCCGCAATGGGTTCCTCTGCCACAGTCTCCGTGTCAGCACGCGGGAAGTCACACATCAATTCCGCAAAAACTAAGGATTTCTTAGACTTGGACTTCTCGAACTCCAAATCGAACTCCTGCAGGATAACAATCCATTTGGAGTACTTGCCCCCTAGCAATTGTTTTGTCAAAATGTAGATCATAGGGTTGCAATCCGAAATCACTGTAGTTTTACGGAGGAGAATGTAATGACGAAAACGCTGGACAGCCTGAACAGCTGCCAGGGCCAATTTCTCCACATGCGAATATTTTAGCTCAGTGGGATTTAACGTCCTACTAAGATAATATAGCACATGTTCCGTTCCGAATTCATCTTCCTGAACTAAGACCATTCCAATGGTGGAGTGGGAGGCGGCGAGATACAAAAAGTAGTCCTGGTTGTAGTTGGGAGGATGCAGCAACGGTGCATGGGTCAACGCGTGCTTAAGCGCATCAAAAGATTTCTGAGCTATCTCATCCCAAGAAAATTGAGCGTTTTGTTTCAACAACCGGGTGAAACCCTTTGTAACCTCGGCATAGTTAGGAATGAATCGACGTAAAAAGTTTGCTTTCCCCTGCAAACTTTGGAGTTGGCGCAAACTCGAAGGAGGAGGCAATTTGATGATGGCTTCGACGTTCGAGGGTTCGACGCGGATACCGGCTTTTGAAACGACAAATCCTATCAATCGTCCCACTTCTATGCAGAAAACACATTTGTGTGGGTTCAACCGAATTCGATAATGCCGACACCTCATAAAAATAGCGCGTAAGTGGACAAGGTGATCAGCTCGATGTAAAGAATGAGCAGGCAAATCATCGAGATACGGTTGCACAATGTGTTTGATGTCGTGAAACGCATAAGACATTGCCCGTTGGAAAGTGGCTCCGGCATTCTTAAGTCCAAAAGGTAATTTGCAATAAGCAAATGTCCCCCAAGGACAAATGAAAGCCGTTTTTGGTTGATCGGCAGGTAGAATATTGATCTGGTTGTAACCAGAAAAACCGTCCATAAAGGAAAATATTTCACTACCGGCACAATCATCAATTATTTGATCGATATAGGGTGTGGGATAGTTGTCTTTTGGACAAGCACGATTAATATCCCTATATTCGATACATATTCTTATTGTTCCGTGTTTCTTGTTAACCGGAACAATATTCGATACCCAATCCGTTAACGGGATCGAATAAAGGAAACCTGCTTTCAATAGCTTCTCGACTTCTGCTTTAATCGCAGCCGCTTTCCTAGGGTGTATATGATGCAGACGTTGCCGAACGGGTTTAGCGTCCGGGTAGGTCTTGATTTCATGAACAACAATGGAGGGATCAATTCCTGGCATTTCCTCATAGGACCAGGCAAACACGTCGCGGAATTCTTGAAATAGGACCTTGTATGTTTGAATTTCTTTATCTGTACACGAGGCGCCTATATGAATGTTTTCAATAACTCCGGTTTTGACTGAAATGTCGATGGCAATAGTTTGGGAAATGTTTCCCAAATTCAACTCTGAATCAGGATGTTTCATGGGATTCTGAGCGTCCTTGACATATTCAGCTGTAAAAATTGATGAAAAATCATTTCCAAAGTCATCAGCCTCAGGTAAAAACGAAGATCTATGATGAAGATCTTCCCATGGTAGATCGTCTACACTTAGGATTTCGCGAAGTTGTTCGTCAGATGACACAACTTCGGGAAACGTTATCCGTTCTGAGGTTGATGTGAAAAGTGATTCCTCACGGACCACATTCATTTGGTCGAATTGGGTTGAACTGGAGTCAGAAAAAGACTGCACGGCCTCATAAGCAATTTCATATGGACTCAAAGGCATTGCATTACCGAAGGAGTCTATTTCAGATTCAGATGGGACAATCCAAGGATCATCGTAAATAATAGTGTCTGAAGTAATCATATGAATGGATGCGAATGAAGGGTCTGCATTGATCGAAGGAAAGGGAAAAGTTCCCAGTAAACCGGAATCTTTAACCAATCCTACACCAACATCCCTGTAAGGGATAGTCGTTTTACCGACATGCTGGATACTCTCTGAAGAGGCTGGGTCGGATGAAAAGTAAGCCAGCTGGTCTATCGTCACGATCTTACCATTATGTGGAAACTTTATAACTCTGAAGACCGATGACACGACTGCTGTCATAGCGTAAGACCAACTGCTACCCAAAAGAAGGTTGTAGTCTAGAGGGGCATCAACCACCTCCACATCCAGACTAACGGTTTTTCCTTCAACCCCTATAGGGAAATCCTGTAGAATGCCAAACGGATGGAACCCACGGCCATCAAAGGCCTTAAGAATCGTCGGGGATTGGTTCAGTGAAGGAGAACCAAGCGATCTCCAACACTGAATCGACATAATACACGTAGAAGCTCCTTCATCAATTACAGTCCGATGAATAGGCCTATTTTTGACTATCACTGGAATCTGGAAAGCCATTTGATGAGGGAGACGCAGTGTACTATTTTCTAGATCAAAGATTATCAGGTTCGGGTCCTGAATATCAACAGCTCCTATAGCCGACAAGAGTAATTTTCGTTGTGCTGGGCATGATTGCAGCACTTCCAAAGCCGACATTGCTGAGGGTGAAACAGCTAAATCCTCAACAATGTTATAATTCTGAGCTGCTCTCGCATGTGGATTGAAAGCAGACTTTCAAAGTATACCCTTGGCGGGTGGTTTGATTACCAAGTCTGGGTTAGGTTTCTTGATCTGTAGTGGATCGGAACCGGGAGCTGAGGTTGATGGATTAGAATGAGAAGATTCTGCTTCTTTACCATCAACAGGATTCTTACTACCATAATCTTGCGATCGAGTCGCAATCCGTACATGAGACATCATCAATATGGGTTCTTCACTGGCACTCGAGGAAGAACCTATCATTTTACTCTCTTGCTTCGGAAATGGATCTTTCAAAACAGCAGGAGTTGGGGAACCCTTAACGATTTTCACAACCTCTGCCCGATGAGGGCAATCTCTTGTGAAATGATCTTCTTCACAAATTAAACAAGGATAGCGAGGTTTGCGCTTTTCGTCGTTAGATTCCGACTTCTCTTTTTTCTCCTTTGGAGCCTTGTCCGCTTTATCCTTCTTCTTGCCTTTCTTCTTACCACCATTTTTTGATTTAGCCGTAGATGACTCTACAGCATGAATATCGGCAGTAATTTCAGGAGAAGATTCTCCTGTCGGGGAGTCCGGTAAGGTTATTATGGGAGAAGAATTCTTTGAGGATTTCTTCTTACTTTTAGTATTCACCGTACCAATCATACCATCGGCAGCGTGAGACCCCGAAGGAGCAGCAGCGATTTGATTCAACTTAGGAAGATCTTGGATCTTCTCGTGCAACGTACCCGACTGAGTGTAAACTAAGTCAAGGTACTGGGCTTGAGCAATGACTTGCTCCTCAGTAACTACTCCGCCTTAGCTACATCTTCAGTAATCTTCGGTAATAATGATTTTACAAACCATTCAGCTAAGATTTGGTCCGGGATAAAAACTTTCACTAAACGTCTTCGACGTCTCCATTCATGAATATGATCGGAAATATAGGTGGAGGTCGACTGTTTTAATGAAGTTAATAGCTCCGTGCCGTTATCGTATCTGACCGGCAACTGAAAATGAGTTAGGAACGAGGTAGCTACCTGGCTAAAATTGTAAAAAGAGGCCCGTGGTAGCTCAATGTACCACTTGGCCGCGAGACCAATGAGCGTACACTGGAAAAGACGTAAGCGGATCGAATCATCTGAGATAGAATTGGAAGCACACCAGAGGTGGTAAGTCATCACGTGATTGGACGGATCCTCTCCAGACTTACCTTCGAACTTGGGTATATCACTGGGAAACTTATTTGGCATTGGCGGCCAGAACGGAAGATATTGAATTGGATCGTTCGTTAGGCGCGTCAAGTCTGGTAAATCCAAAGTTGCGATAAACGGTAACTGCCGGTTAGGATCTCTAAAACTCTGGGTCACAAGACCAGTCCCAGGAGGAGGATATCCAGGATAACTAGGAACAGGAATCGCATTAGGGATATTATATCCTCCTGGAAAACCAGGATTAACCGGACCGTACTGGGGTTGTTGAGGTTGTTGATAAGTGTACCCAGGATACGGTTGATACTGGTAAACCGGTTGTTGGACAGCAGGACCGAATTGGTACTGTCCCTGGTACTGTTGGTAAGTAAATTGAGGTTGACTTGTTACAACAGTACTTAAACCAGGCTGCCCCACAGGCATCTGGACCATAGTTTGAATCGTAGATCCGGACAACGGTAAAGATGTCTGAGGAGTGGTTGCAGAGACAGTAGAAACCGGAGCTGTCGATACTCTAGAAGTAAGTGCGGTAGATGTTGCGGTAGTTGCAGCAGCCATTTGAGATGGAGTACTAGGTGAAATTGGCGGCTGAGGAACTACCGAAGTTACAGAAGTTTGAACATTTGACTGGACAGGTTGCGGTTGCTGGGGTGAACCAGAAACTACGGGTTGTCCAGTTTGAGGTACCAACTGTATACTTGGCTGCAACACCTGTTGACCCTGTGATGGATCCCACACTATCATTCCGGGGTATTGACCCGTAACAGGTTGAGGATACTGAGATCCATAACCGGATTGAGGATAGGATTGATAATTGAAAGGTACAGTTCCCATACCTTGAACATATGACTGACCTTGAGGTGGTTGATAACCTTGACCCGAGTATTGACCTTGAGGTTGATAACCTTGGGGTAAATACTGATACTGGGGTTGACCTTGACCTTGAGGTTGATACCCTTGAGGTTGATGCCCTTGGGGTTGATACCCTTGAGGTAAATATTGATACTGAGGTTGACCCTGGGGTACATATTGAGGCTGGGGTTGACCTTGAGGCATGTATTGTACCATGGGTACATACTGACCTTGAAGCTGCCCCCCAGACACAATTTGTGTACCTTGAGGTTGCCCCCCAGGCGGTAATTGAGGCTGCCCCCCAGGCGGTAATTGACCACCTTGAGGTTGAGAAACGGGAACTGAACCTGACATCATGTAAATGTCCCCTACACCCAACGGTTTATTACCATTGTTTCCAGCTAATAACCCATGATCAATGAGTTGAGGAGATGCCCCCGCAAAGGTACCAGAAAGTGACTGATACCCGGTGGGAACAGAAGGACCGCCGTGTAAGAAAGATTCAGGAGATTGAGTGAACACGGACGACTGACCAGACATATTTACAGGAGTATAAATACCTCCAGGTGGAAAAGGAGTATGAGGTGGAGAAAAACCTACCCCTGAGTTGTCTAAATAATTGGTTAATGAAAGGTACCAAGTAGTACTTCTAGGAGGACTGTAAAAGATAGATTCACGCTCCCTTAGATCAATAGTAGGTTGATCTTCAAGGGTAGACACGCCTAATTCTTCCTTTGGAGCAAGTTCTTCAATAGCTATCAAACCAGTAGGAAGATTTTCGGTGATGACTCTTTCTACCCTAGGTGAATCTGGTACACTAGAAGTTGGAGTAACAGGTTCAGATATTTCAGGTTCTTCGCCTATATCACTAGTAGATGAAAAACTACCAGCAAGCTCAGAAACTTCAACTGCTTCAGGATTATAACCTGTTTCTAGACTTTGGTAATCTTGATGGACTACCAACGAAGACTCTCCTTCTTCTGGCGAACCTACTCTACTGCCGCTAGGAGGAGTTACAAGGACCTTTAAACCTTCGTAATGACTTGGGACCTCTTGAGGAGATTCACCCCGAAGTCTACGGGATTTTCTCAACAATTCGGCCACAGAAACAACCTCAAGAGACTTGCCCCGAAGTCTACGGGACTGTCTCGGTAATTCTGCCACAGTTAAAAACTTTTAACTACTGCACATGCAAACAAAGTAAAATCTCAAAGCAAACCACCTAAAGTCTCTAAAGAACCAAACAAATTTGAATCATACGCCTAAACAATCTAGGGTGTCAAACCAAGCACAAGCAGTAGCCTTCCAGACCGAAAACGCTAGTTGGAGATGAAACCCAACATCGCCGGATTCAGTACAGAAGTGGCGGATGGAATAGTTACCCCGGCAACCTGCTTAATGAATAGACCGGCACAAGTTCCTCCACTTTAACCGTCTCGAGTGAAGTGAACCCCCCGGAAAATCCAAGTGAGTCTAGCCGACGTCTGCTCCAGGTACAGTGGGATCTTCCCTCCACCGTCACCTCGGTAGAATCCTAAAGATAATGGTCACTAAGGTTACCAACCGCAACAAATGCACCTGGGGGAACAGTCTACACTCCGACGGCACACAAGGGCAGAGTATCAAGCTCAATCCCCTTGCCGATTCCTTGACAATAATCCAAGGTTTACCGACAAGTGACCCCTGGCTCCTCGACAATGGTTAATTCGAGGTTTACCGTTTGTAATACGTGCGTGTCTGGCGTCGTTCCCAACGAGGGAGGATTGATCCCCTCACTGGTTCGGACACGAGCTCGTGCTTCTCCTTTAAGAGGAGCTTTCCCAGAGTACAAATGAGACAATTGGATTTATTCTATCACAAGATAAGCTACTTGTTTGGTTTTTTTGTCTTGGAGAGTTAATTACTCTCCTACTCCAAGACACTAGCCTGATCTAAGTTGGTGTTTCAGAGCCCTAGTAAATAAAAGTTACTAAGTTGATTTTACTTTAAGCGTTAATTTTATGGTTTTTCTTAAAGACAAAAGGTGATGGAGATGAAACTGGTGGTGTGTAGACTCGACTCGCAACCACTACAAAGATGCACCTAAGATGATTTACACTACTTTTCCTTTTCAATGAATCTCCTAACTAAGAGAGTTGGAAAATGCAAATTTTATAGAAAACAACTTTCTTAGTAAAGACAATCAAAGAAACAATTCTCTTTATCTTTTCAAAACACACAACTCATGACCACTAATTACTCTACGAAATTTCCTTTTTCTCCCAAAAGTCTACAAATGCTACCAAAGCAAACTTTTTCCAAAAGAATTTTTGTGTTTTTTCTATGTTAATAAAGCATGTAAAACTATTTTATCAAATCGAATTTAACAAATCTAATACAATCAAATCAAATTCATTCAAAAGCAAATTAAAAGGAGATTTACCTAAAAGTCGCCATTTTGTCACGCGGAAAGAGTCGTTAGTGCGGACACAACCGACCTTCCTAGAAAGCCTAAGACTCTCTAATGACAAACAAGACAAATAAGAGCAATCCTTCCCTAAATATGCTTTTACAATATGAGAAATCAAGTGTTTAGATCCTACCTGTAATCCAACGCTGTTGTAGTAGTCCAGCTTCGTTGATCCGGATGAGCTCCTCCTTCCCTTCGAAACCTGCATTCACCAACAATCAAACGATTAAATAGCACCTGAATATCACATAAAATAAAACATATTTAACATATAGACCAAGGAGTACATGAAACAACTCATTAATAACAAATTGTTGAGAAGAATGGACTAATTTGTATTAAAAGGTAACAAAAGGAACCATTACAACCTGAGCCTTGGTGTTGTGCAAGCTCCTCCCAGGGTCCACAAGAGTTCTCCCTTACTCTGATCAGCTCACCCACCTCCCAATGGAAACAAGTAAAGATGGTAATCTCTCCTCACAAGCTTCTACAAGGAAGTCCTAATTCCAGCAGCATCTACCCTTAGGAATGTTCAGCTTTCAACCTCTCCTCCCTTTGGCCCAATGCCTGTATTTATAGTGCTCTAGAGGAAGTTATTCAGGTCCACCATCAATGGGATAAGCCCCTCTTTGGATGGGATAGCTCCCCTATTGATGGGATAAGTTCCTCTTTGGTAGGGATACATGAACCATCTGGAGGCGCTTCATACATGTCAAACATGCTTCTAGAAGACTCTAGAAATGACCACAAGTAACTTTTTTGGAGTGAAACTTGTGCCTTTTGACCTTTACAGGAGTACGCACCCACCCCTTTACATACAGAGCGTACAAGTACGCAGGTATTGTGAACTTGGGTCGCGTACCCGCAGGTAAGGCTAAGAGAAACTGCGTACTAGAGATAATTTGATTTTAAATGACTTTTCTCTCTTTCTTGAAGTTTGACATGGAGAGCAGAGGCATGAGACTTGCCAAGGAGGATAGTATGACAGTGGATGGAGCCATACTAACTGCAAATAGTCATGGTGACATTTTTTAGTGTAACAATCGCCTTTGTTTCTACCCATTTTGTCAGATAATAAGTGCACACGATGATGTAAGATTTCTGCTTTGAAGGAGGGTTCAAAGGACCCACAAAGTCCATGCCCCACTTCTCAAATAGCTTGAACGTCACTTTAGGTTGCAGGGGCATCTCATCCCTTGGAGTAGGTTTCCCCATCCTTTGACATCGGTCACATTGGCTGATATATCTCCTTACATCTTGATAAAGAGTGTGCCAATAGTAACCTACTTGTAGAATTTTGAAGGCAGTCCTCTTCGTTGCAAAATGGCCCCCACAGGGCCCATCATGATAGGTTAGGAGAATGTCAAAAACTTCCTCCTCCCTAACACATATTTTCAAAATCTAATATGGGCCAAGTTTTAAGAGATTGCCCCCAATCCAGGTGAAACGAGCACTTTTCCTCACAATCTTGCTTTATCTTTTGAGGACAGGTGTGGCGGGAACTGTGCTAGAACCGAGTAATTTGCTATATCAGCAAACCATGGAGAGAGTACTGAAATAGCAAATAGGTGTTCATCTGGAATTTGATCATCCATCATTCCTTCTTCACCTGCAGACAGATCTATTCTAGACAAAAAATCAGCAAAAACATTTTCCTTACCCGGCTTATCAACAATGGTTAAATCAAACTGCTGCAATAAAAGCAACCATCTAATAATATGAGCATTTACATCTGGTTTGTTCATTAAATACCTAATTGCAGCATGATCAGTGTGTACGAATGTTTGATATCCGGTGATTTATTGTCTGAACTTATTTAGGGAATGGACTATAGTTAGGAGCTCCTTTTCGGTTATAGTGTAGTTTAATTCTGCCTTTGACAAGTTTTTACTTACAAAATATATGGCATAAGGCAGCTTCTCATCAACTTTCCCTAAGGCTACTCCTATTGCTTTGTTCGAGGCATTTGTATGAATGTGGAAAGGTAGGGCCCAGTTTGGACCTCTCAAAATTGGGGCAGTAACTAGTTTACTTTTCAAGGTGTCCAAAGCCTCTTAACAGTTGTCAATCCAAATGAACTTAGCATCTTTTCCCAAAAGACCAAACAATGGAGAGGCTAGCTTATTGAAATCCTTAATGAATCTTCTATAATACCCTGCTAAACCTAGGAAACTTCGAACATCTCTTACCTTTTGAGGAGGTGGGACCCTTTGGATGATGGCAATTTTGTTGGGGTCCACCTGTAATCCTTGCTGAGAGATTGCATGACCTAGCATGGTCCCTTCAGTCATCAGGAATTCACATTTTTCAGGACTAAGGGACAGGTTCATTTCAATACACTTGTCCAAAACTTTTCCCAGGTTAGACAAAGCTTCCTGGAAGTTAGAACCATAAGGGGTAAAGTCATCCATATAGATTTCCACTGCATCATGAACCAGTTCAACAAATATACTCAATACTGCTCTCTGGAAAGTGGCGGGAGCATTGTACAATCCAAAAGGAAGGACCCGGTATGAAAACATACCTAGAGGACAAGTGAAAGTGGTCTTATCTTGGTCTTTCGGGCTGATTTGGATCTGGTTGTACCCACTAAACCCATCTAGGAAGGAGAAGAACTTCTTCCCTGCCAGGCCATCTAACGCTTGATCTATGAAAGGCAAAGGAAAATGGTCCTTCTTGGTGGCCTTGTTTAGTTCCCGATAATCGACATAGATTCTCCACTTCCCATTTTTCTTTGGCACAAGAACCAATCGATAGACCCATTCGCTGTCAGAGATAGGGTAGGTGAATCCTGCATCCAGTAACTTTTGTAGTTCTTCTTTGACTATGTCCTTAAGGGCTAGATTCATCCTCCCTTGAGGCTGCTTGACTGGTTTGCAATCTTCCTTAATGTAAATGTGATGAGTAGAGACTGAAGTGTGCACTCCCTTCATCTCCTTATAGCTCTAAGCAAAAGCATCCAAATGGTTTCTTAATAAGCTACACAATTCTTTCTCCTAAGAGGTGGATAGGGATGAGTTGATCTTCAACGTTCTTTCTGGGCTGAATTTCGCATTCTTAACTCAGAGAGAGGTCGGATCAGCCACATAGAGATCAACTAAAGGATTGGCTTGGGTTTGTTCCACAAGCACTTCTAATGGCAACACACTGTGGGGTGGATTCCGAATCAAGTTTTCAATAAGATCATCCTTGGTTTGTGGGGCCCCCGCATGGTAGCTTCTACTGCACACAGTGGTGGGGAATAGACTTCATCCTCATCTTCCTCCTCCAACCAGAGAGGTAAATCATGTTCTAACAAAGGTTGGGTAGGAGAATATATGACTAATTGTTTGGACATATGCCCATTCTTGATTGTCATGTTCCCAACTCGATAACTGATGTAGGCATCTGTAGTAGCCAACCAGGGTTGTTACACAAAAATACCGTCACCATGATTATTTGTAGTCAGTATGGGTCTATCATCACTTGTACTGTCCTCCTAAGCAAGTCTCAGACCTCAGCTCTTCAAGTCAAGCTTTGAAAATGAGAGAAAGACATTAAAAATCAATAAAACTCTAGTTCTGCACTTTCTCTCACTGTTACCTGCGGTCCCGCACCTTCTGTTTACAAAAAATACGGACCTACCTGCTCTGTCCCTAAAGGTGTGGGTGCGGACCCCTGTAAAAGTCAAAAAGGCACAAGTTTATTCTAAAAAAACTCACTTTGGGTTAATTCTAGATGATTCTAGAAGGAATTTTGACGTGGATTGGTCGCTCTTAGGTGGTTCATGCATCCCAAAAGAGAAGGAGCTAATCCCTTGATGAGAGGAGCTATTCCTTTGAAGGAGGGCTTTATCCCTTTGAAGGAGGACCTAGTAACTTCCCTCCATTGCACTATAAATTCAGGCATTGGGCTGGTTGCTAGGGAGGTTAGAAGCTGAACATTTTTTAGGGTAAATGTTGGTGAAATTAAGACTTCCTAGTTGAGCTTAAGAGGAGAGATCACATACCTTTTTGGCTTCATTAGGAAGAGAGTGAAACTTGTCAAAGTAGAGGAGACTTCTTGCTGGACCCTGGGAGGAGCTTGTACAGCGTCAAGGCACGGGTTGTAAAGTTCTTCTTGATTTGAATTAATACAATCAAACTCATTTTTCTCAACAAATTGTCTCATGTCATTTGTTTCATGAATTCCTTGAATTTCATGTTAAATATGTTTTATGATATTGGTTTTTCAGGTGCTATTTAATTTGTTTGCTTGTTTGTGTTTGCAGATTCGCGACAAGGGATCTCAATTGGATCGAAAGAGCGAAGGCTTCCACAAACTTGCGTTGGACCTAAGGTAGGCCTAAAACACTTGTTTGCCTTTGTTTATAAAAGCATATTTAGAGAAAGATAGTGTGTGATTGGTTTGCTTGTCATTAGGTCTTCTTTAGATTCTAGGAAGGTCTATCTTGTCCACAAGATCGACTTATTCCGTGTGACAAAATGGCGACTCCGCTGGGGACTTGATTTTTTCCTTGTTTTTACTTTGACCTGAGAAACTGTGTTTTTGTTTCTGTTTTTGGCTTGTTGTGTGTAAAATTGGGTAGAGTTTGTAGATCCAGGGTTATTTTTAATTTTTCATAGCTTTGGGAGAGGACCGTACCCTAGCCTTTTGACACAGTGCGTACTTATCCGCACTTTTACTTTTAGCACAGAGCGGTACCGCACCTGTGTTAATTGTGGGCCTGCGGACCCTGTCAAAATTTTGAAAAACCTAAGATTTCCTCTGTTACTCAGCTTAGTTTTTGTTTAGAAGTTATTATCCACTGCCCATACCTGCATATAACCTGTCAGAAGCTTTCCTTAGGTTGATTTCATTGGTGTTAGGGTTTTAGGTGAAATTCCTAGGAGTTTTGCTTGTTGGGTTTGTTTTTCGTTTTGGTCTTGTAGTAGCTCTGAGCTTAGAAGCTGTAGGGACCTCAGATCACATTGGTTTCTGCCAACCTTCTTATGAGTCTGACCATTAATGAAATCTTCCCTTATTGAGGAATTCGCTTTGTGTTTTCTCTTTACAAAACTTCAAAAAGGTTGTATTTAAAAGTTTGGATTTTCATTTTTAAAAAGAAAACAAAATTGGTTGTTTTTGACTGATTTGTGATTCTGCATAAATTGGTCCTTAGCTTACATCTAGCTAAGTAAAACATCCTTAAAAAAGACATATTGTAGGCTTTGACTTCAAATAGGTTTTTTATAGTTTATAGATCTCAAAGTTAGTTGTTTGCATAGTTTTGAGTGTTTTATTAAAAATAAAAAAAAAAATATTTTGGAAAAAAGTTTGTTTTTGTAGTGGTTGAGTGCTTTGAAAAGAAAAGGGAATTTTTTGTGAAATAACTAGTTGTCTCTTTTTGAGTGCATCGGAAAGGACGAAAGCTCTTCTTTTAATTTGTGTGTTAAGAAAGATTTGCGTTTACAAAGTATTTTGCATTCTCAAACTCTTTCCTAGCTAGAAGTTCATCGAAGAGAAAAGATTGTTTAAATCATCTTAGGTGCATTTTTAGTGATTTTGAGTCGAGTCTTCATACCACGAGTTTCATCTCCGCACCTTTTGACTTAAACAAAGACCAATAAAAATAACGCTTAAAGTAAAATTCATCTAGTAACATTTTTATTTCTAGGGCTCTGATACACCAACTTAGCTTAGGCTAGTGTCTTGGAGTAGGAGAGTAATTAACTCTCCAAGACAGTAAAAACAAACAAGTAGTTGTATCTCGTGGTAAGGAAGAAATCCAATTGTTGCATTTATGCTCTAGGAAAGCTCCTCTTAAAGGAGAAGCACGAGATCGTGTCCAAACCAGTGTGGGAATCAATCCTTCCTCATTGGGAACGACGCTAGATATTCACGTATTAAAAATGGTAAACCTCGGATTAACCATTGTCGAGGAGCCTGGGGTCACTTGTTGGTAAACTTTGGATTATGTCAAGGAGCCTTCAAGGGGATTAAGCTTGCTACTCTACCCTTGCGTGCGTATCGGATCGTAGACTGTTCCCCTAGGTATATTTGTTTCAGTTGGTAACCTTAGTGGCCGTCTTTGTTTAAAGATTGTATTACTGCGGTCTGAAAATGCCATAACTACCAAATTTTTGATCGAAAGATGCGCGCTCCACCTGCTCCTCTCCACCCTATAATTTTCATTGGTCCTTTTGCCAAATGGGGTATTGATTTTATTACATGTAACCCTCACTCGGCCGGGGGCATGCGTATATCATCCTTGCGGTAGATTATTTTACCAAGTGGGCCGAGGCGATGCCTACATTTGAGGCAGACGGCAAGACAGCTGCAATTTTCGTGTTCAATCATATAATTGCTAGGTTTGGTGTCCCACAAGCGATAATCACTAATCATGGGCGTCATTTTCGAAACATTATGATGACCGAACTTACAGGCCAGCTTGGTTTGCGTCACGATAGTTCAACCCCTTATTATCCACAAGCTAATGGTCTGATTGAATCCATCAACAATGTCTTAGTCATCATTATCCGACGAATCATTGGGATTCATCAATTGAATTGGCATAACATGTTATTTTTAGCGCTTTGGGCGTACCGAACTTCAGTAAAAACATCAACAGGGTTCACTCCTTTCCAACTAGTCTATGGTCTGGAAGTTGTGTTACCCATTGAATGCAAAATCCCGTCACTGCAAATGGCCATCGAGTTACATCCAGCCACTTCTGAATAGGAAAAGCATTTGTTATACTTAACTCAATTAGATGAGAATCGACGTGATGCTGCATTGGCGATCGAGACTCACGCAAAACGTATGAAAGCTCAGTATGATCGAAATGTGACCCCTCGAAATTTTTCGGAAGGAGATCTAGTCTTAGTTTACAATCAAGCTAATGATAAATTGGGCGCTGGAAAATTCGTTCCTATGTGGCATGGTCCCTATGTTGTCAAGCGAAAGCTAGCAAAAGGGGCCTATGAATTGGTAGACTTTGACGGAGACTCTTTAGGTAAACCCAGAAATGGTCTTTACCTGAAGAGGTATTATGCTTAAAGAATGGGTATGGAGATTTTTAGTTAGGATAGCTTTTCTTTCTAGCTGGTGTGTTTTAGTTTAAATAGTGTGCTTAGCTTAAGAGAGTGTTTTTTCGTCATTATTCCTGCTTATCTTGGTTTTACTCTTGATATTGCAGATGTCGATGCCTCTCTAAACATACATTGGTTTCGCTGATGGTGCTTGTCGTAATACACGGAACATTTCTTCCGCAGCTTGGGTTATCTATTTGCCCTCTGACGAGTTAGTATCTATGCATGGGGTAAGCCTCGGTCAAACAACGAACAACATTGCCGAATATAGTGCAGTGATTGAGTTATTATCTGAATCTATTTCATTTGGGATTCGGATTTTGATAGTGAGGTTAGATTCTGAACTCGTTGTATTACAGCTTAATAGAGTGTATGCCATTAGAAATCCAGTGTTATTAAGATTATTTTTGAGAGTGCGTCTCTTGGAACGTGAGTTTGATTATATTGAATATCAGCATATTCCAAGATCTTTAAATACATTAGCAGATGCAATTGCTTCTCGAATGTTAAGTAGACATTTGCAATAATCATACATGTAAATTTAAAACCATTCCATAACATGATTTACAAGATAAGCCGGTAATAGTGATATATATATATATATATATATATATATATATATATATATATATATATATATATATATATATATATATACAGGAGTGTGTCAAAAAATACATTGTCCTCGATCATAGGTTGAAAAACACCTTATGATCGGCAAAAATGATAAGTACAAAAAACAAAATGTCATATGTTCCCACAATAGGCGATCATCCTATCACTGGTGATAATCCCGATAAGAAACCACTGCATGGGCCACCTTGCAAAGGAACCTCCTAAAAGGTCCTGGGACCCCAATCACATAGCGCTGAAGTCGACAAGGAATGTCATCTATAGTGGTCTCCAGAATATCTCCTGTCAAGCGCTCGAGATGACCCTCCAACTCGGCCAAAACCTCTATTGATTCGTCCTATGGGGCTGGCGCGGCTGCAACTGGTTGTTTCCTCTCGTAAGGCCAGAGAGCGGCTGGTCGCTGTGGACCCACATCTGCATTTGAAACTTTTGCTATCAGTTTTGGGACGATGGAAAAACAATAAAAAAAATTAAAATAGGAAAAATGTTGAAAATGATTTTACCTGAGTCATCCCACTGCTCTCTTGGTGGAAGAGCCATGTCTGGGTCACCACGAAAATCTACCCCAGCGTAAGGGAAGTCCTGAATAGAAAAAGCCTGGTTTTCCAACCATTGGAAATACTCAAGTTTGAATCGAACAACCTCTGTCCCCTCGTCTGGATGACGGGCCATAATTTCGACTCATCGCATCAGTTTGGGCTCTTGAGGAAGCCCAGATCCAACAGTAAGGTGCTGTGGGATCAACATGGGAACCCTCTCCAGACCAAAGCTCACAACCAAAGCCCCATAACAAAAGGTCTTTAGTTTTCCGTTCTTGGCTCTGGTCAGTTGGCCTTTCACATTGGCCAACACAGCATCGCACCAGTTGAAGATGGTGCCTCGAAAGCAGTCAACTGCCATACGCATCTGGGATCCAGTGGCAATATGTAATGCGGCACTCCCGCAAAGTCTGGTGATAGTAAACGTGATCACCATGAGTTCAGGAAGGGATATGGTTTTTATGTCTATCCCTTTGTCTCTAGCCTGGCTGTTGCAGAACTCTAGCCAGAGGCTATCGACAGACTGGCCACCTGGCCTAGCCCCGAATAGAGTCAAGTCTTCGCCTCTATTAGGCAAACCAGTCAAGAAATATATATCTGCCGGCTCGATTTCGAGATGGTGGCCACCAATGAAGAAACACTGGTCCTGTATGCTCCATCTGTCAACTAGCCACTGTAAGAAATCCACCTGGGCCCTCATGCCAGGTATGGCCCAGAATTTGTACAAGCCGCATTCCTTCAAAACATCAAGAGAAGGTTGATGATTCCATGCGGCAGCATCCACGTCCTCGTGTTCTCGTTCACGCCAATCTAGCATGATGTACTCTCTGCATAAAGTAAAAAGATAAATTAGAATGTTAGAAATTATTTTGTTTGGGCCAATTTTGAGAAATTTTGGGTTAAAAAACCTTGCGGCGGGGACCGCACCCTCCGGGTTAGACACAGTGCATGGGTCCGCACCTTGCCTACGTGGAAGGTGCGGACCCCTGACTTTTTTCCCATTGAGAAAAAGTCGGTGTCCGCGGGCTAGTAGTGGTAAACCTGCGGGCCCCTGCGCGCGGGTTTTAAGCCTAAAAACCCTCCAAAAAATGAAATGAAAGCCTAAAACAAGAAATGAAACAGTTAAAAATGAAGAGTAGGATGATGTGGATTACCTGAAGAAGACGACGTTCGATTCCGACGGTTTGATTTTCCGCAATCTTCACGGGAAGTTTTCTGAGAAAAAGCACTATTTTCTCACCCAAAACTCAAACGGTAAAAAACGAAGGCCCTTTTTATAAGTTTTTTGAGTAAATAAATTGAAAATTTGTTTATGTTTCACTTTGGAAAGGTGTTTTTGCAACATTTTTATTCATTTTAAACAGGTATGGGTAATGTCTGCGTTTTTGTTCAGGATAACGGATTATTCAGGCGAAATATATTATTTTCGATGAAAAAATATTTAGAGTCACCTTTAAGCTCTTTTCTGACTCCTGAAACATGAAAAGGTTGCCAAGTTTTTCTTTTAAACTCGTTAAAACGGAACTAAAAGACGGTCCACTTACAGCGCTTTTCTGACCATAAAAACGAAAAGTACTCCTTGGTCGTAAAGATCAAGCGGTTCTCTCAAGTATTATTTTATACTTTTTCGGGCTTGGGAGACGCAAATTTATGAAAAAGGTCAACCCTCGAGTCTTCTTAAGTTTTTTCAGACTCTCTAAAATTGAAAAACGCCGAGTTTCTCCTATACTAGACTTGTTAAAATTTCACAGTAAAGGACCTGTTCAATTACAAACAGGAACGAACCACTCCTTCTTAGGGTTCGAATTTAAACTAAGTTGGACTCATCCAAAGGATGAGCTTATAATCAAGCAAATGTTATCCTCCTCAAGCTTGTTAAAAATAAAGAGGTACTTGCCAGAAATGGTGGGGGAAAAAAGAGAAAAATGAGCCTGTTTGTCATACTTTGTAACCACTCTTGAACACGACACTTTTATTCACCTGGGTTGGGAAATCCTTTGCCTCACAGTTGATCAAACCACATTGAAAGTCTTCAGCCGGTTTCTGGGTATTAACTTTGGTTCAATTGTCACCAAGCCATCTATCATGTCATTATGTGTTCAAGAGGTCACTGCCAATAAGCCATTCATCTGCCAAATATCTGTCATCCATCTTGACCATCCCTAAGTCAATCCTTGCAACTAAATTTCTTCAACTTGATCTATGATTTCGTGTTGTGGGCTTGCCTGCGACGGATCGCTTTCTATCGACTTCAGCTCATTATCTAGAAAGATGATCTAGAAATCGTCAGTACCTTGGGATCTGCATGCCTCAATGGCAAGTTTCTCGCCTTTGACGACAGGTTGCATCAATGACCTTCGATCAAAGGATTCCGTGACATGTTAGACATCAACACATTTATTCACATCTCATGGATTGTACTGGGTACTTTGAGAGCCATTGACATCACTGGTGGTTTCTCTCACACTTGTTAATAGTTTACATCATTGATTGGTAATCAAGTGGTTTCTACCATGTTCGACTTCAACACATTTATTCGCATGGATAGAATCGTACTGTTTTGAGAAGTAGAAATGAAGACCCTGGATCTAGTTTCCACAATCCAGGCTGCGAGGAATTTTGTATTCATTATATAATGGACTATTCATAAAAAGATGGTTGCGTCCATACTGTGTCCACATGAGACTATACTTGTGATGTATTACAAGATCATTACTGTATCAGAGCAGTAGTTAGTTTTCTAAGTCACTTTTGATCTGAGTATGGGAATGCCTACCTCAGCGATGATATGATCTCATATATATATCTTGCATTGAATGTTTTTACAGGTTCCAACCGGGTTCTCCACAAGATGATCCTCGAAATGATAAAGTACTTCACTCTTCCTAAATGATAAATGAAATCCTCATCTACTACAGACTTCGCACTTTAGGGGGAAATTTGTTACACAAAAATATCGTCACCATGATTATTTGCAATCCGTATGGCTCTATCATCACTTGTACTATCCTCCTGCAAGTCTCAGACCTTAGCTCTTCAAGTCAAGCTTTGAAAATGAAAGAAAGACATTAAAAATCAATAAAACTCTGGTTCCGCACTTTCTCTCACTGTTACCTGTAGTCCCGCACCTTCTGTTTACAAAAACTGCGGACCTGCCCGCTCTGTCCCTAAAGGTGTGGGTGCAGACCCCTGTGAAAGTCAAAAAGGCGCAAGTTTATTCTAAAAAAACTCACTTTGGGTTAATTCTAGATGATTCTAGAAGGAATTTTGATGTGGATTGGTCGCTCTTAGGTGGTTCATGCATTCCAAAAGAGAAGGAGCTAATCCCTTGATGAGAGGAGCTATCCCTTTGAAGGAGGGCTTTATCCCTTTGAAGGAGGACCTAGTAACTTCCCTCCATTGCACTATAAATTCAGGCATTGGGCTGGTTGTTAGGGAGGCTAGAAGCTGAACATTTTTTAGGGTAAATGTTGGTGAAATTAAGACTTCCTAGTTGAGCTTAAGAGGAGAGATCACATACCTTTTTGGCTTCATTGGAAAGAGAGTGAAACTTGTCAAAGTAGAGGAGACTTCTTGCTGGACCCTGGGAGGAGCTTGTACAGCGTCAAGGCACAGGTTGTAAAGTTCTTCTTGATTTGGATTAATACAATCAAACTCATTTTTCTCAACAAATTGTCTCATGTCATTTGTTTCATGAATTCCTTGACTTTCATGAAAAATATGTTTTATGATATTGGATTTTCAGGTGCTATTTAATTTGTTTGCTTGTTTGTGTTTGCAGATTCGCGACAAGGGAGCTCATTTGGATCGAAAGAGCGAAGGCTTCCACAAACTTGCGTTGGACCTAAGGTAGGCCTAAAACACTTGTTTGCCTTTGTTTATAAAAGCATATTTAGAGAAAGATAGTGTGTAATTGGTTTGCTTGTTATTATGTCTTCTTTAGATTCTAGGAAGGTCTATCTTGTCCGCAAGATCGACTTATTCCGTGTGACAAGGGTCTTCCCAGGATGAGAGGATACCCAGTGAGCTTTTCCTTTGGTTGGAGAACTAGGAAATCAGCAAGGTACTCCCAAGAATTGATGGAGACCATTACATCTTCCACAATCCCCTCAGGGGTCACGATGGAGCAGTCTGCTAACCGTAGTATTGTTGTGGTCTTTCTTAGGGAGCCCTGAAGGTTGAGCTTGCACATAGTGTCCTTGGTCATCACATTAATGGCAACCCCTAGATCAATCAGGGTATGGGGGATTATGGTGCCATTGATTTGGACATCGACTACAAGGCTTCCAGGGTCTAGATATTTCGGATAGATTACCTACCCCAACATCATGTCGGACAGTTGTCCTATGACATTGATAGTTGGAGCATCTCTCCTGCGCTTGCCTGGGTGCTTGAAGCACTTCTCCTTGATCATCTTGTTATATATAGGCACATCCTTTATGGCTTGGAGAAGTGGTATCTTTACACATAGCTGTTTCAATTCTCCCAGAAGTTCAATTTCTTCTGGGGTAGGCTATGTTGTTCCAATTAATCTCTCAGGAAAGGGTGGAATGGCTTTTGGTTCACTTTCCTCTTTTTCTTCCTCATCCTCCTTCGGGGGAGGTTGGTTATCTGGGAGAACCTTCCCAAACCATAGGTTAATCTCTTGAATCTCCACAGCATAGGTCAGGCATGATGTTTCTCCATTATATACCTGCTGGGCCTATCCATTATTCAGGTTCAGGTTTGGTTGAGAAGGTATTTGGGGTTGCCTTGGTGGAGCAAGAGGCAATGGTTGTGGTTGAGCAGGTGGTGGATGCAAAAGAGCGAGAGGAGAGTTGTACTGGAGCCTCCACCCCTAATGAGGTGCATTCCACTAAGGCTATGGCTGAGCATAAGAGTGAAATGAATGACCAGCTGGTTGAGCATGGTATTGAGATGGACATGACCAAGGAGGGGGTGTGGACTAGGAAGGATGAGCAGGGGGGCCCCAAGAAGCCATGGAAGTGGCTTGATTGGGGTTGTAATATGTCTGGGATGTCCCTTGCATTCCTTGATGGTAAGGTCTGGGCCCATGTGGCCTCCTTTGGTTCATGAAATAGAGTGGTTCAGTGGCTCCTTCGTCCCCCTGGTATGCAGCTTTAAGTCCGGGCAAGGAAGGGCACTGATTCATAGAATGGTCTTCTTCATAGACTAAACACACTTCTATAGAGTTCAATGGAAATTTGTTCCTAGGATGCCTTCTAGTGCACCTAGGTCAAAAAATGGCCAAAGCCCTCTCGGCTTCTTCTTGTTTTCTTTTGATATCCAAGGTATCCATTTGCATGGTAATAGTCTGCCTCATCTTGCTCTTGCAATCTTCCAGCAGATTTTCAAATTCACCTCTAAGGGATGAATTGGATGAGGATGTACTGGCTAAGGGTTGACTTCCCCTACCTCTCTTTCTGGCTGCCCTAGAATGGTTTCTAAACATAGTCTTTATGTCATCATAAGGTAGTTGGTAGATGCCCCCCCCAGCCAGCAAATGGAGGGTATCTAGAAGGTCTTTCGGGACTCCTCTAAGAAGGACCAAACTCAGAGATTCGGGGTCAAGTGTGCACTTGGACCTTTTATAACTGAGCTGAAACCTCTCTTCATAGTCTTCCAAGGATTCATCGCTTCCCATGGTCATTCGGAAGATCTATTCCTTGGTATCCTTTGACCTACAGTAGTCCTGGTATTTGTTATTAAAGGCTTACTGCATCTGAGCCCAAGTTGTGATGTTGTTGCCAGGTAACCCCATGAACCAGTGCAATGTTGCATCCTTGAGGGTAGAAGGAAACAGTTTCAACTTCTGCTCGTCTTCTGCATAATCATAGGTCTGACAGATAATAGCAAATTGAAATAGGAAGGTATCAAGATATTTGGTAGTCAACACATGGAAGTGAGGTAAGGCTGAAGGACTTATGTTTTTCATTTTAGTGTCCCCATTGGTCTCTCAGATGGGAAAGGTACCCTCTACTCTTTCCCCCTTTCCTCTAACGTTTCTGTTTTCAGCCATGGTCTCTGGAGGAATGGTTTCTTGCTCTTCTTCTACTATAGGATCTTCGTATATCTCTGGAGGTTTACCTATAGGTTCTTCTAGATCACTACCACTGAAGAAGAGAGAAGGGTGACTTAGTGATGTGGTGGGGGTGTTGGGTAGGAATTTCCTGAATTATCTCTGTTCCTATGAGGCATGAAAGGAAATCTCCTTTTGGGTGATTTTTGTTTTTTTTTTTTTTTTTTCTTGTACTTGCAAAACTGAAATGGATTGAACAACAAATTGCAACTAACTGAAATGAACTTGCTGAAATGAAATTGCAGAATTGAAATGAAAGAAAGGAAATGACTAATCTACTTTTGCTGAAATGGAAATTGCAGAATTGAAATAAAAGCAGGAAATGCCTAATCTATGTTTTCTAAAATGGAAATTGCATAATTGAAATGAAAGCAGGAAATGACTAATCTACATTGCTCGAATGGAAATTTTAGAATTGAAATGAAAGTAGGAAATTCCTAATCTACATTTGCTGAATTGAAATTGCAGAATTGAAATGAAACAACTACTCTACTTTTGCTGAAATAAACTACTTAGCAGAATGTTGTAGTAGAAAATAGAAGGAAAGCAGTAATCACAAAATAATCTGGCGCTTCCCAAGAAACGGTGCCAAAAAGTGGTGAGCACCAGTATTGCAGCAATAATGTTGCAACTCCTGGGGCTTCCTACTTTACTTTTATCAACCCAGTAGTTCATAACAAACTTGGAAGCGACGATGTTGTATGCAAAAGTACTAGCTCTTACTACAGGCTGTCACTTGGTCAGATGGCGCAAGATCACTAGGAGCTCAAGCCTTTCCAGAAGAATATTTTAACTATGATGGAATAAAGCTAACTCTACAGAGGCTATTCTATTTGCAAAAAGAGAAAGAAGACTAGAATGTAAAAGCAAACCCTAATTTACCCATTAACCCTACTTTTGCAGGAAAATGGATGAAAACTGATGAAATGAGTTCTATTGACTATTGAAAAGGTAAATTGCATTTATTCAAGCTACTTCTAAAAAGAAAAAAGAAGAAAACATCTTTTTTTTCTTTTGAGTGTTTTTATGTGAAATTATTATGCTTGTGATTTATCTAGTTGTGATTGTGCAGAGGTTTAGTGGCAAAGGAAGGTGGAGTTGGTTTTTTAAGAGGTGGAGGAAGGTGTGGAGAGGTCCTAAGAAGCCCCTAGTACCCTTCTAAAGACTTCCATTGCAATCAGATTCCGAAAAATGCTTATAAGGGATTCTACAAGAGGCTGCAGGAGATCTACAAGAGGATCTACAAGAGGAGGCCGAGAGCTATTTTTGGAGTTTTGAAGGTGGATAAATGATGGGAAAGGGTAACTGAAGGATAGGTGAAGGTGTTGAGGTGTCTGGAGCTTTTCAAGGAAGATCAGGAAAGAAAATGAGGGTTGGATTTGTTCAAATAGCAAGAGGGAAGCTTATGGAGAAAAACACAGAAATTAGGGCAGATTGGGGAAATGTTGCGAATGACTTGGGAAATCTAATAGAGGTGAGCTGGTACTAGCTGATTTATGGATGTATGGTGAGTTGAGGTGTCCTGCAAGATATCTGCACATCTACTTACAAAAACTAATCAAAGAAAGGACTAACTATACCATGAAAATAGAACATTTTCTAGCTTGACCTAATTTCTGACCTACAAACAGAAAATGTTGAACAATAACCTTTGAATAGAAAAGCATGCAGAGAGATCTATTGTAAAATAATATAAAATGATCTAGGCAACTGAATCTTAATCTATATCAATCTTTCCGAATCAAGTCATCACACTAGAAGTTGCATGGAAGAGCAAAACTGTGTTTTTGGTGGCAGCAGTAGTGCCTTGACCTCAAATCATAGTCCCAGAAAGGGAGAAAGGAGATTAGGGTCTGCTTTTGGCCAGTGTGGAACAAAACAGTCTTTATAAGCTTCGGTTAGCAATTGCATCATCAACCAATGCAGCCATTCAGGTTCGATTCAATGATGCAAATATATATAAACCACATTTTGATACCATGCAATTTGGGAAAGATAATGCCATTGCTCGTCATGGCAATCATGGTTTGTACCATCTGTTTAACATTGATGTTTCTGGAAACCGGATCTGTCAATTTATTTGTCTTGTACTCATCCAAATAGCCCGGGCTGAAAACAATGGATTACATCCTTTGCTTGATGGGTTTCAGATACCTCCTCATCACACTTATGCAGATAGCATATCTCTAGCAAACTTGCTCTGTTTTGGCTTATATGACGCTGTGTTGAGTCAGTGGGATGGTAAAATCATGGTGGTCATCTGTAGTTACGTTTTTTTTTAATTCTTCAATGGTGGACAAGGGCGTGTATAGGTCTGGATTCCCCAATATTATTAACTTCTCATTTCTGGAGCCAAAATTCTTCAGCGCTCAATAATATTATCTGACAGGGGATGGATAAGAAGAGTAAAATTGCTCTAAGTAGTCAAGCTGTGTATCAATGGGTTTCCGAGATTATAAGTTGGAGTCAAAAATTCTTTACTTACATAATATTGAGCCATGTCCGGTTATATGGATCATGACCAGCTGGAGAAGCGCAGTCCTATTCAGGCTTAAACTCATTGTGGCTAGTGCTTATGCGCACCATTATAATTATGCTCGGATGCGCAAGGTTTATGACAAGTAAAAAGCTATATTGTTGGCGGACATGACAAACATAAATGGACTTGTTGCAGCTGGTGTAGTTCCATGACTATGAGGAAAGGATTAACACAGCTGTGTTCCTTGGTCTTCAAGGTGGTTTTCACAATCATACCATAACTGGCTCAGCTGATTGCTTTTAAATAAGTAACTCCCTCAGAGTATAAGGCATATCAAGGGCAGGTTCTCAGAAATTGTGCTCATTTTTGCTAAGTGTTTAAGTGAAAGAGGTTATGGACTTGTTTATAAGATTCATTCCAGAGGCAACGGCCTATTTCACTGGCTTGGCAATACCACAAGTTCATCATGCAATTCAAAGTGGTTGATAAAGTAAGAGGGATGGAGTGACCTCTTGATGTGTTACAAGTTTCATTGGATGCCACTGTTGGAAACTAATGCAGTCATAAGCACAGTGTTAGCAGAAACCAGTGAAGAAGACTGTGTTTTCTAAATCACACAGCAGTTTCGTAGCGCGCTACGAAACTGCTGTAGGTGATGATTTAAAGCGCAGGGCAGCTAGTGTGATACTGTGAGCAGCTAGTTTGACACGGTGAGCGGGAGTTGAGGAAGAGGAACAACTGTCTATCAAATACCACCTACAGCACATCAGAAACCTGGCATCATTCCATACTTGGGGTTATTAAAAGATTTGGGAGCAGGCTGCTATATTTTAGGAGAATGTTGGGAGACAGAAACCGATAAATAGGAGCACACCTTCTGGTCATTAAATGAGTCATCAGCGCTTTCAAGCATCCCAAGTCAGCATTCATCGCATCTGTAAGCTCAACCATCTCAACTTAACTAAAGGAGGACAGCTGTCACAGCATTCAAGAAAGCATCAAGCCTGCGAGGAGAAAAGAATTAGTGTTTTAGTTCGATTAGGACTTTATGTAATTACAGCCCAGCATGTTTGTAATTAATGCATTAGTTAGTAGCATGTAGGAGTAGTTAATAGGGCTTTCGAGCTCCCTCTAGAAAGGGAGGAATGTATTCATATAAATAGAGGAAATTAGGATGTATAAGGGGTTGGATACTATATACAAAAACAGAGTTTTTTGGGCCTATGTAAAGACTGTTACAGTAATGATAAAACAGGTCGTTTCTTCTCAAGATTCTCAATGGATTATGTTGTTCAAGTGTAATAGTGTTTTAGTTTCTTAATGTTCTTTTTTGCAGCCTTGTTATAGCACAATCACTCAGAATTCATATTGTATGCTCTGACTTCCTGTGTGCTTGACTAGCTGTGGGTTTTGGTGAAGCCTGTTTGAACATCACTCAGAATTCATTTTTAATGCTCTGACTTCCTGTATGTTTAGCAGGCTTTGGTTTAGGTAAAATAGGTTTGAACATCTGATGCAAAGAGCCTTGACTTCCATGAGATGACTGTGATTTTGTTTATTAAATGTGAGAGACTCCATAGCCCAATGAAGACCAATTTGATGTGTGTCCAACCAGCTTTATTTTCATAAGTGTGTAAAGAGTTAGCCCTCTGTTGTTGTGATTAATTCTCTATCAAAAGCCTGTGAGAGAGCCCTCTCTGATTAGGAAGGCTAATTCCTAGTCTAAAGTATGGTCTGAAACAGTTACATGAAATCTGGCTTGGTTGCAGTCCCTAGAACGGGTTTTGTGATAACACCTGGATTGATTTTTTGTTGTCCAAACCCAGCATAGGATTGTTGATCAAGACCTAGGTAAACTTGTTGTTGACCAAACCTAGCATAGGCTTGTTGACCAAGCCCAGGATAAGTTTGGTACTATTAGAATTGTTGTTGTTGATATTGTGGCTGCCACGGTTGTTGATGTAACGGTTGTTGTCCACCAATGTAAGTTTGACCAAGTTGTGAATACATTAGACCAGTATAAGTCTGAGTCATCCCAGTTAATGGTAAACTGGCCTGAGGTTGTGGATTCTAGACACAAACGGGAGTCTGTGGACCTGAAACTTGAGGGTTAGAGGTTGAAGAACCATCTTGCAAAGGTTGTGATTCAATCAACTGAGCTTGTGACTATGGTAAAGTCATAATGACAAGCGTAGTAGGTATGGATGAAACATATTGCATTGGTTATGATGGATACACAAGCCTTGGTTGAATGGGCATTGTTGGCTGCCATTGACAAACAATCATTCGAGAATAAGTTGGACCTAAAGATGACAGTATATTACCATATGATTTCCCCAGGACAATGGAGGATAAGCATATTGGGTATATTACTCTCCATATGGAGGTAATCCAGTGTAAATTGGATACATTGGACAATAACCAAATGGACCAGCTTGATATTGACTTGATGGATCAAACTGTTGAGTATCTGTATGTGAAGAACTAGTTAAAATTCCTGTGGACAACATGGGTGAAGACCATGGACTAGAAGCAACACTAGAGTGAGTTCCAGATAATGATTGGTAACCCAATGGGATGGACAAAACACCATACAGATGTGACTCAAGTTTTGTGGTAAACATCGAAGAAGTAGCGACAGTAGATGTTGTTGCAATTGTAACAGATGATACATTCTGGGATGTTGTTTCTGCCATAGTCAAATGACCCAATAAATTTCCTAATGAATCTACGGGAGTTTGAAAGTAAACAAGATTAAAAGGAGTAGTTAACTGAGGATAAGAAGGATAAAGATAAAGCCGTGGTCCAAAACGAGTTGGAGTTCAGGGTGAAGTTTCTTCTTCAGATTCCTCTTCAATAGCAATCAAACCGGGTGGAAGGATTTCACCGTCAAGTCCGTAATAAATTTCTGGCATTTGACTCTATAGTAAAGGAGAATTCTCAATAGTTATAGATGTCTGAGGATAAACCAATCGATCTTCTTTCGGTATGGGAACAACTTCTGCTTGTTCAACTTCGAGATCCAAGTGTTCTAGTAAAAGAACAACGAGTTCAGCATGAATTTCTTGAACAACTTCTGGTTCAAAAGTAACTTCTAGTTGAACTGTGATAGGTTTGGGATCAACTTCCAGTTGAACAGTTTCAAGTTCAGAAGTAATTTCTTGTTGAACAACTTTGGGTTGAGGATCAACCTCTTGTTGGACAACTTCAGTTACAGTTTCACTAAGTTCAATTTTAGTGTCCTCATGTAATTGTAAAGGTTCCACTTTGGTAGTAGATGAACTGGTAACTGTAGGAATAATTGAGATCACAGCACTTACCAGTATAGGTGACTCTGGTAAATCAGATGAAGATACAGAAGTTTGTGATGTATTGGACTTAGTTAAACAAGACCGTTTTTTTCGACTAGGTGTAGCTTCAGGCGGTAAAGGGGATTTACTCGTTGTCCTCCGCGAATAATGGGGTAAAGGTTGATTTTCCTCCACGATTGTTGATTGATTTTATTACAAAAAGAAATAAACAAAAAGAGGTTAATCTAGGCAAAAGGATTACCAAGTAACTGTGAACTGCAATATACTGCCTCAGTAAACCAAGGACTTAACATATGTGCAGGAAATCTCCCCGAATGTTTTTTTCGGTGTATCACAGTATACAAGGCAGCCGACTTGGTTACCTACGGATGGATAGCACACTAATGTAGTCCTCCCATATATACCTGAAAGTACATGGAGGCCCAATATGTGTTAGCACTGTCTAATGCGAAACTGCATAGTGAGAGCAATCCTTTATAATTTTTGTACTATAACACTGCCCTATATACCCGAAAGTACGTGGACGAGATACGATATACTTACATACATGGGATGAGGTATCACACTCGAAATGTATCATAGACCATTAACGACATCTGCTATTCTTAACAATGCCATAACACATCTCTAGCCTAGACCTCTAAATGTTATGCAATAAGTTACAATGCTCCATTAGGTTAATTGAGATAAATTTTAGTTTATCTTGTTTAAAAGTTTTCCTTTCAGGTTCACCGCATGATGTTTCTAAAACTCCTAGAATGCAACTAAGATGGGAAACATTCTTTTCATTTTATTTGAACAATGAAAACCGTAATTAAAAGGGATAGAGAAATCAGAATCTTTAAACAAAGATCATAGAGCACATCTAATGCAACTTTCCCTATACTGTTCCTACAAGCACACACAAACTTGTAAATGCATTATGCATGTTTTTATTTTCATTCCTTTAATGTTTAGATGAGCATAAGGAAACTAAATGCACAAATGATCAATCAATGATTTTCACAAGAAATGAAGACTTTACGACAGTTTCTTTTTCAAAGAAATGAAGACTTTATGACAATTCTTTTTCAAAAAAGACTAATCTATGTAAGCTAACTTTGAAAATGAATTGATAATGATAAATAAATCTCTTAAGAAACACTAAACAATCAAGGCCAAATTAGGGCTAGGAGAAGAAGTGCAAATTGATTTCAGAGACATAGAAAACATTGATTTTTCAGCAAACAACATCAGAAGCAAATTTTGAAAAAACCAAGCAAAATATGGGTTTTTTAGCTTGACAAGGATTAGCACAACCCTTAGTGGGAGACAGTGCACTACAGAGCACTGTCTCTAAGCTAAGGTTGCTCTGTAGCACACTGTGTCAAGACAAACACTGCGTTGGTGCCAAAGAGCCCAATCAAAAGACATTAAGCAAACTTTTTGACCAAAAAACACTTCAAGATGACTGAAAAGATATCAATGAAGTAAAGTAAAACCTACTAGGATATAATATATTAAGGATAAACTACCTAGAATGACAGTTGTTCCCTAGTATGGTTGCCAATTTGTTATACGGAATTTATACCTACATATAAGCACTTCTTCCCTAAGTGGGTAGTTACACTTAGAACAACAGAAGGAAAGTGGTTCAACCTTTTCCTACAATAGATAGATGAGATGAAGGAACCTAATTGTGATCTTTTGCTTCCTTTGATCTCCTTCGAATTTCTCACGTCACTCCTGCTCGAACTGAATTCACTCAATTGGTACCTGTTAATAGAAATAGAAGATGACAATGATCAAAGCATATGATCTATCTACTATAAACAAATGGAATCGACAACATTTGAACATATATGCATCATAGATATAAACAAGAATATGGGAAAAGGAACAAACAACTTTATTGATTGATAGAAGGAGGAGTTACACCCAATGTGGTTCAATCCTGTGTCACTCATCCAGCTTAGTCCAAACCCTCATCACACCAATAGCACATCAATCCAACAGCATAACATTACTTGACAATGATTTCAAGTCTCAAACCAATAGTATTTCTCTACAATCTTCAAATTCCAACCCCTAATCACTATGATGAGTGGTCAATTTATAGGGAAATGCAAGTGGTTTTGTCATAAATTGGGCATTGAATGGTTTTCCAAAATTGGAGTTAGTTTCCATGGAGAAAGGGATGAGAGGATAGAGGGCTAATTGATCCATATCCTATCCAAAGTCGAGCTCATAGGATGAGATAAGAGCTAGGCATCCTTCTAGAATGCTCTAGAATCAAGGAATATTCTGAGAATCCTATGCCAATTTCACTCATACTCACCCAACACAGGTCAAAGTGGGTCTAAGTGCACTGCAGTGCATGTCTAAATGGGCCTACCTTCTCTGTAGTGCAGTTACCCCTAACCAAGGTTGCACTGGTGTCCCAAGGAGGCATTTCAGCAAGGTTTCAAGCTAGGAAACTTTCATGGACGAAAGCATTCAATTTGATGACTTATCTAGGCCATGTAGCAACTGAATTAGGGTTTTATGACCCTAATTGTACTGATCTGATTATTGGGAGTGATGTGCCCAAATAGACCTATAACACCAGTATCAGCTTGAAATTTTATCTTCTACCATATCCCCAACCACACCTCCGAAAACATCCATATTGCCACCTTCGTCTTCATCCCAACCAACACAACCTATTGCAGTCCCCATTCACCATTCCCCATCAGTCATGGTGATATTTGCACCTTTAGTATTACGTGGTCAGTTGGCATATTTACCTCAGAGTTATGGTCAGATACTTCCTCTCTTTGATGGCAACTCGGGAATAACTGCACAGCAACATATTGATAAGATGGTTGATTTCATTGACTTAGAGGAGGTTGATGAAGATGATGCCAAAATGAGACTAATGGCCCAAAGTTTTTCTGGAGATGTGAAAAAATGGTTTCTTGGTTTGGAAGCACACCCTATTGATACTCCTCAAAGGTTAAATGAGTTGTTCTTAGTTAGGTGGCAAGAAAAGAAAAATCCATTGCAGATCTTGGCAGAATACAACACATTGAAAAGGAATCCTAATGAGACGGTTCAGGAGTTCACTATAAGGTTTAATCAAATCTACAATTGCATTCCAAATAACATGAATCCTCCACCTGATTTGGAACTTCAACATTACCTGGATGCTTTTGATCCGAAGATGGCTTATCAACTAAGGGAAAGAGATCCTCCAACTTTGGAAGAAATGAAGAAGAATTCAGTAAGTGTGGAAGTGAACTTGATGATTTAAAAGTCTCAGTTGAAACATCAAAAACCAGAAAAAAGAGTAACCATCAAAGAATAACCTTCTTCTTCCACCAATCTCTAACTAGATGCATTGATCAGAACCATGGAGAGAATGGTCGACTGGATGATAAATTCATATAGACCTCAAGAGCCATAAGTGAGAAATCTGAACTTCAAAAACTAGCAGCAACCTCAGTACAGGATAAAAAAAAAAGAGAGAGAGAAAAAAGCTTCTAAAGCATCAACATCTCAGCAGCCAATTCGGACACCCTTACAGCAGAATTATGCTCAAGGGGAAATTGATGATGAAACATACCTGATTGTCGAGGAAAATCACTTCTTTAGGGAAGATTACCATCCCATTTTCTTGACTGAAAATGAGAAGTATGTCGAGGATATGGAGGATCCTAAGGATGAAGACTATATACTAGCAAATGACAATGCATTGGAAGCTCAATCTGATGATTATCAAACAGGATACTTGAATGCACTCAGCTCCTAGCAGAATCAATATTCCCTGAGAAATAGAGATGTCCCAATCACTCTGATTCAGAAAAGAACATCACAGTAGAAGGATACTCAACCAAAAATAAATCCTCAAGGAAATCAAAGCAAAGGTAAAGAGCTAGCAGCAGCTAACCAAAGCAAAGTAAACAAAGAATCTACAAGAAATCCAAACAAAGACCCTAACAATCAGAATAAGGATCAAACACCAAGAGATCTACCTGAGAAAAGAGACACCATCCAAAAAGAGGTAGACAAATCCAGCTCATTCAATTTAGAAACTGAAATTTTAAAATTGAAAGTGTCAATCCCTCTTACTGAACTCGTCAAAAATAGCCATTACATGTCTGATATAGTTAAAATGTTAAAAGTTGATCCTATGTTTGATATGGTTAATATTGAAGATGACCAACCTAAATTAATTTTTGGTCCAACCGTAGATGGTCAATCAGGAGATAGTGATGTTCCTCCATTTTACCTGATTTTAAGAATCCATTAGTTCATGCTTCATAACTCCATGCTTGACTCCGGAGCCTCCCATAATCTAATTCCCAAGGCCATCATGGAAAGGTTGGGTCTAGATATAACTCTAGAGTATCATGACTTGTACTCTTTTGATTCTAGTAAGGTCCATTGTCTTGGTCTAATCAAGGATTTAGTAGTATCCCTGGACCAAATCCCAGTAAAGAATTTTTTAATGGATGTGGTGGTAGCTGACATACCACCACGGTTTGGGATGTTATTGTTAAGGTCCTCAGGAGCGAAACTAAGAGGCACACTACACTTAGATTTCTCCTATGCCACCATCCCAGTTTTCGGGCAATTGAGGAAGTTGTACTGAGAAACCAAAATGAAATTCATGATAACTAGCAAGGAGAAGCCCAATAATCATCCTATAAATGATGTACATAAATATTTGGAGTCATTTATTTTATATAATGATAGTAGACAAAATGATGTAGATAGTCAACTTGTGGAAAATAAAGATGCACCAGAGATTTTCAATTGTATAAAGACATTTTCAGATCAGGAAAAAGAAAAGTTGCCAAGTTCAACAGAACAACCATTGGACAAGGCATAGAAAGGCTTAAAATAGAAACTAGAGAAGGTAATGGAAAATTCAGAACAATCTGAAGAGAAAGTTCAGAAAATTGACCCAAAACAGAACCAAGGTGTATATCCCTTGGAAGAGGAACATGACCTTTGGACCATGGACTTTGATGGTGCTCTTGGGAAAGATGGAGCAGGTATTGGCATTTGGATTCGAAGTCCACACCATCAGCAAGTTAAGCTTCCTCGGAATGTTAGATTATGCTTAGACAAGTTAGCTTTTGATTGCACTAACAATGAGGCTGAGTATGAAGTGTTGATCACAGGTTTAAAGATCTTGAAAAGGTTAGGTGCACAAAAACTTTTAGTGTACGGTGATTTACAACTTGTGATCAAGCAAGTCAAAGGAGAATATCAAGCTCATCATCCACGAATGAAACAATACAAAAATTTGGTTATCGATATTCTGAAGATATTTCCTGAATATACACTTTCAGTTGTACCAAGGAGTCAGAATCTTATGGCAGATTTATTAGCTATAGCTGCAAGCAATTTCAAAAACCCCATTTTTTCAAACAAGAAATTTTAGATTCATGTGAAGCATCGACCCTCTATTCCTGACAACTTGAGATATTGGCAAGTATTCTGGGATGACAAGCAGGTGAATAACTTTCTTCAGAGTGAAGAAGAGTTTGAAAACTGTTATATGGATGAAGTTTATGACAAGGATGATCAAGTCATTGAGGCAACCCAAGTTGATATATTACAACTGAAGGACAATATATATTCTGAAAGGTCTTGTACCTCTGGAAGACTTGTTTGATCAAGATGATGTAGCGAGGAAGCATACATTAGTGCCTACTGATAAATATGTTGAAGACATGAACATTGGAATAGCGGGCAAACCAAAAATGATCAAGTTGTCCAAAACATTGTCTCTCAAGGTAAAAGAGAAATACATTCATCTATTGTCTGAATTTTCTGATGTTTTCGCTTGGGATTATGCAGATTTAAAGGAGTATGAAAATAAAATAATTCAACATACCATCCTAATTAAGTACAATCAAAAGCCCTCAGAAAAAAGCTAAGAAGGATTAACCCGAGGTTGCTGCTTATTTATGGGAAAATTAGTATTTCTAAGAAATGCTAACCCTCTAGGCTTGGCAGCTAACGTAGAAACAACAGTTAAAGCAATTCACTATTTTTCCTATGAATGACAGATAAGAGAAAGATTATAAAGAGCCAACCTGTAACTTCTGCTTGATTTCTCACTTGATCTCTCTCTCCCTTGGCTGATCTCGTTACTCCTCCCCATACTTAACACACTTGGAGAGTACCTGCGTGATGAGCCCCAGAAATGGGTAATAATATGAGCTCATTTAGCCTCATAATTCAACTTAATCCACCATTCTCATTATTTTATTGCATGTTTTTAATTATATTTATGCTAATAGATTGAATTGGGTTAGTCATTATGCCAAAAAGTCTAATGTGTGCTTTATGTAGATTTTGGTCAATTTTGAGACAAAATCAAAGGTTTTAATGAGCATTTGACAGCCAAATTCATGGAAGAACAAGGGAGAGGATTTGTAGGAAGGTGTCCCCTTCATTTATGAGCCCTTACCTCGAATTCTCCACCAGAAGCTCAGAGTTCAATGGCCACCACATCGATGATCACAAGGGCAGCCGAGCAGGGCTAGTAAAGTTGCTGTTAACTGCAAGTTTTGGCAGCCGAGTTCCTAAAGTTTAGGAGGACTGTTGGGGTCCTCAATTTGTATAAATAAGAAGGCTTAGGGCCTCATTTTAGTTAGTCAGATAGTCAGGAGATTGTCAGATGTTAGTTAGATATTAGTTAGTAGGTTAGCTCTGCATTTCAGCACATTTTCGAGCTTTTTCTTGTAGACAGTTTTTGGGATGTAACTATTATTTTTTTATCAATAAAGATGAATCCAGCTTTGCACCAGCTCTAATCTTTCTTAGGAGGTTGTAGCTCTTGGGGTTGGGCCCAACCCAAGTTCTAGTACCTCCTTTTTGTACTTTTATGTGTCTTTGATGCATTCATAGAATAATTTCTGCTATTTAGGTTAAAATCTTGTTGTGTTACTTAGGTTGTTTTAGATGATTAAGATAGATTTTCATGCTTCAGGTTGATTTGAAAGTTTGTAACAGAAAAGATCTGCAAAAATTCCATCAAGAAATCCTTGATCTCATCTCTCCCTCCCTGGGACCATGAGCTGAGACCAAGGCATACTTGCTGCCACAAAAATATTGATTTTGCCTTTCAATGCAATTGCTAGTGTTAGATTTTTAGTTATGAAAGTTGATACCAGTTGTACTTGCATGTTTCGAATCTGTTATTGCTTAGTTTCCATAGTTATCTTGCATGATTTTCTGCCAATAAACTTCTATTCATCATATTTCTGGTTTGTAGGTCAAAGTAGGTCAAAATAGCTAGATCTTTGGTTTTTCTAGTCTTTCTTCGATCAGTTTTGAGAAATAGTGTGCAGAGCATCTGTAATACCTCCCTATCTATCCTTCCTCCATCATACCACCTGCTCCAACCCCTAAGTCCAGATTCCTTCCCTTCAGTCACCACCCTTTTCCAACTAGACCTAATTTCCATATCTTTGTGCAACCTTGCTCCTTCCATCCTTGAATGAATCCAACCACCTTAATCACTTCTTAGCTTCATCTACTAGGTCTTAAACCTCTTCACATCCTCATCCATCCTCCATTTCCACTTTCCCACCGTTTTTCCACCATTAACCCTCCAAAATCCTCTCTCGGCTCTTCCTGTAGAACATCCTGTAGAACCCCTGCAGACTTCCTGTAGAAGTTCACGTGAGCAGTTTTTCAAGATTTGATCACCGTGAAACTCTTTGGAAGGGTGCTAGGGACCCCTTAGGCCCTCTTCTCATGTTTCCAACCTCCTGCAAGTGCCCACTCCATTTCCTTTCGCCAATCAACCTATACACAATAAAAAACAATTAAAGCACATGCATAATAATTCTGCCAACTTACTCAAAAATACAAAAAGATGTTTTTTTCATATTTTACTTTAGAAGTAGCTTAGTCACATGCATTTTACCTTTCCAAGAGTCAATGGCATCCATTTCCACCGCTTTCATCTCTTTTCTTTCACCAGTAGGGTTAGTCGGTAAAACTAGGGTTTTCTAGGGTTTGCATTTCCTTTCAACTTTCAGCTTCTTTCTGCAAGTAGATTAGCCTCTTTTAAGTTAGTTTTCATCCATCACAGTTAAAAGCTTCTTCTAAGAACTCATAGAAGTTGGCTTAAGCTCCTAGAGAACTTGTGTCAGCTGATCAAGTGACAGCCTGCAGTAAGAGCTAGTACTTGTGCATATAGCACCGTCGCTTGCAAGTTTGTTATGAACTACCAGGTTGATAAAAGTAAAGAAGGGAGCCCTAGGAGTTGCAGCATTATTGCTGCAATTTGAAGCCCACCATCTTTTTGGCACCGTTTCTGAGGAAGCGTCAGAGTACTTTGTGATTACTGTTTTCTTCTATTTTTTTCTGCAACATTCTGCTAAGTAGTTTATTTCATTTCAATTCCGCAATTTCATTCCAGCAAGCGTAGATTAGCTATTTCCTGCTTTCATTTCAATTCCGTAATTTCATTTCAGCAAGCGTAGATTAGCATTTCCTGCTTTCATTTCATTTCAGTAAGCATAGATCAGATATTTCCCACTTTCATATATTAGCATTTCAATTCTGCAATTTCAATTCTGCAAGTGTAGATTAGCATTTCAATTCTACAATTCCAATTTTGTAAGCGTAGATTAGCATTTCATTTCTGCAATTTCAATTCTACAAGCGTAGCTTAGCATTTCATTCCTGCAATTTCATTTTAGCAACATAGATTATTCCTTTCCTACTTTCATTTCAATTCTACATTTTCATTTCAGCAAGATAGATTTTAGTTAGTTGCAGTTCAATCTATTTTAGTTTTTGTAGGTACAAGCAGAAAAAAGAAACAAAAATCAACCAAAAGGATTTCCTTTCATGCCTTGTAGGAGTAGAGATAACTCAGAAAAATGTTTGCACAACACCCCCACTGCTTCACACAGCCAACCTTCTCTCTTCTTCGATGGTTGTGATTGCGAAGAACCCTTAGGTGGATAGCAATAAATATTTGAAGAACCTCTAGGGGAGAAGAAGAAGAAGAAAACATTCCTCTGGAGCAAATGGCTGAAAACAGAAATGTTGGGAGTAGTACCTTTTCTTCCAACTCATCCATTGAGGGTGAAATTGGAGACATGTGGGAAGATTGCAAAAGCGAGGTGAGGTAGATGCTTGCCATGCATATCAAAATATATCGAGAGGAAGCAGAGAGGGCTTTGGCCGTCTTCTGTCCCAGGTGCACTAGAAAGCATCCTAGGAACGACTGTCCATTGCACTCCATAGAAGTATGTTTTGTCTGTGAAAGAGGCCATCCTACAAATCAGTGCCCTTCCTTGCCTGGACTTAAAGCTGCATATCAAAGGGCAAAAGGCACCACTGAACCACTCTATTTCATGAACCAAAGGAGGCCACATGGACCCAGAACTTACCAGGAGGAAATGCAAGGGACATCTCGAACCTATTACAACCCCTACCAAGCCACTTCCATGCCTTCTTGGGGTCCCCCTACTCATCCTTCCTGGTCCTCACCCCCTCCTTGGTCATATCCATCTCAATACCATGCACCTCCAGTTGCTCATTCGTTTCACCCCGATGCTCAGCCACAACCTCAGTGGAATGCACCTCATCAGGGGTGGAGGCCCCAGTACAACACTCCTCCCATTCCTTTTCCTCCACCACCTGCTCAACTGCAACCATCGCCTTCTGCTCCACCAAGGCAGCCCCAAATGCCTGCTCAATCGAACCCAAACCCAAATAACAAGCAGGCTCAACAAGTATATAGTGGGAAACCACCTGCCCAACCACAACCCCATCCACATCCATCTCAAATATACACCCCCACTCAACTACCCATACCACCATTTCCAAACCCACACATTGGAGTAGCTCAACCCAATTGCAAAGCTGAGGTACAACACTTCCAAAAAATTCCTCTTGAGCTCAATGATCTTCACCATAGCTCAGGAAGAGTATTGCAAAAAAGAGATTATATTGACAGCATTGAAGGACCACATCCAGCAAAAGAAGATTCAAAAGAGGAGATCAAAGAACCATGGGCTGCACTTGATAAAGAGAAGACAATAGAATTAGAGATCAAGAGAGCTCCCTCATGGTTACCATCAAATCCTCCATGTATTCAAGAGAAAAATCAGCAAAAAGAGGAAGATGAGAAGGTCATGGTAGAAGGTGACATGAAGAATGATCCAGATCAGCAAAAGGACCAAGGATATCAGAGCTATATTGAGATATGGTTCCAGACGGTCACTAAGTTGCAGCAGTACTCTCTTCCTCAACTATGCTTGATCCCTTCAAAGTCAAATCATTTGGTCTCTGAAATCTGGATACCTGTCAAAGCATGCATTTCAAGTCTCCACATCATTTTGTCTATCATCTCGATGTGCACATGGCTCCATTGGAAGTATTCTTATACTTGAAAATGATTTTGTTTTTCAAGTAGGGTAGGGTAGGAAAAAAGAAAAAATGAAAATAAGAGGAAAATAAAAATCTAAGGTGAAAACCTCCTCGGAGGCGCCTCAGATTGGCTCATTGATTGAAAACCTCCATGAGGCGGTCAATGGGTTGGAAAGAAGAGAAAAGAAAAAGAGAATAAGATCCCTGGGTGAAAACCTCCCTTGGAGGTGCCCAGGGCAGGAAATTAGGGTGAAAACCTCCATGAGGCGCCCTAGTTGTTTTCAAAAAGATAGAAAAAGAAAGAAGAAAAGAGAAAAAGAAAAATAAACCTAATTTCTATTGAATAATTTCAGGTTGCAGGAGCGATATTGGAGCTTAGGAGGATCACACAAAACAAAGATAGAGGTTAGCACTAGGCTGCAAGCATCCCTCACAATCCATTCCTCCATGACCACTACCCTTTCCCAAGATTTGGTCTCATTCGGACTGAGATTTCACCTTCTATAGGAAGTTTTGTGTCTTCTACAGGAAGTTCTGTGTCTTCTACAGGAAGATCCTATAGAGCCTGCAAACAAGCCAAAATTGATCTCCGAAGAGGACTCGAAGGTTGGGAATCTATCCATGAGGCCTATAAACATCCCTGCTTCCATCCATCGCCATATGTCACCTTTTTCCATCTCCGTACACCTCCATTGCACTCATTTTTTTTATGTTCCTACACAGTCACACACAGAAATCCTATTTTCTTCATATTGCTAGCAAAAAATCCTTAATGTCCAATCAACCAGCAGTTTTTCACTCACCATACATGTTACCCTCCATCTAGATTCGTCATCAGTCGAAACCCAAGTCTGTATTATAGCCCAAGCTCATTTTTCTTACTGTCCAAAAAACTGCAAAATGCTTTGATACAAAAATACATAGAGAAGAAATTTGGTTTTTCCCTAACTTGAAAACCGTGCATTCATTTAAAAAAATGTTTCATGGGGAGTTGTATAGGGATGATGGCAACATGCCCAAGCAATTTCAGCCAATTCCAGTGCATGGTTTCCAAGAAATAAGCCTCCATCACCTTCAGCCATTTTTTCATTTTCTTCATATCCGTGGATCCATTTAAAAGCCTATTTCATGGGGAGATGCATATGGGTGATAGTAACCTGCCCAAGCAATTTCAGCTAATTCCAGTGCACGGTTTTCGAGAAATCAACCTCCATCACCTTCAGCCATTTCTATTTTTCTCGAAATCCATGCATCCATTGACCACAATTTTGCTATGGGAGGTGCATAATGATGATAGAAACATGCTCAGAAAGTTTCAGGTCAATCAGGTCTATCATTTGGGAGCTATGGACGAAACAAGTCGTTGTCCTGCAAAAATCTAGCATCAGCAGCTTGAGGGTGCAAATCTGAACGTTGAAACAAACTCTTGCAGCTTAGATCCAGCCAGCAGATACTTGCACAAGAAAAATAGCCATGTATCAACAACCAGACCAACATGCATCCATAGAAACAAAGGCATGCAGCAGAAGGAAAGGCCACATCACCTCACAGCAAACGCATTCGACTTCTAGGTACGTGACTAAACCCATTCCTCTGTTGCATGAATGTAATTTAAGAACTGCATGGACAGTGAGATGGTTGTGATTAAACAAGATCGGTGGCTAGCTAACTGGCAACCCTCATCCAGTTCATACAACACCTCGTCTAGTTCAAACAGTGCTCAGTGGGTGCAAGCGGCACATGTGCTCAGCCATCTCGGGAAGAAAACTGAAAACAAGTAGTGGTGGCTATTTAAACTCCAACGTAATTGATGGGAGTGATTACAGACAAGCAGCATACAATTTCATAATAGCACTGCAGTCTGCATGGGGCCAACGTACATCCGGCCACCTCATCTCCTCACCACAAATCACGCCAGCAGTTAAAAGACAGCTCAGTTAACACATTCACCACTCTTTGTTCACGGTGCTTTCACAACGTTCCCAACTGGAGTACACATCCACCACTTCCAGAGCAGCTAACCAGTGGTCCTCTACAAGATTTCTGCCTAATTTTCGAGATTTCTACCTATTTTTTTTTTAAATCTCTCACCTATCGGGCTCTACAAGAGCCGGGTGACTTTTACAGGAAGGCTTCTACAGGAAAGGAAAAGAACAGCCCTGCAGAAAGAAAACTTGGGACTTTCAGCAAATTTCAAGCTCAAAACGAGGTAGGATCGGGAAAACTTCTCTGTGCATGATTTGTTGGTGCAAATGGTGAATTGAACATGGAATTAAATTGAAAAATGAGAGTAAAAAGTCTACCTGTGCATTGAGAAAAAATTGAAAGTCTGCCTGCATATTTCACTGAGTTTACCCAGTTTTTTTCTCTGCATCTAAAATCTCCTCATCATTTTTAATTTTCCTGTAAAGAAGATACATGTAGCAACAAAGGCCAACCTGTGTGTGTGAAAAAAACCTGAATTTACATATCTATCAATGTGCTGAGAATAAAACCTGTGTCCTTATGCTCTATTCTGTAAAAAAAAAAAAAAAATTATGTTCTTTCATAAACAGACAGACCAAATTTTGGGTGACAACAGTTTTCAAACAAGGGAATTATTGCCATTTGATATTGTAAGGAGCACACGAGAAATTCCATCTTTGATCTAAAAAAAAAAAAACGAATTCAGCTATCCTCTGTCTCAGTGATTGACTGTTTTTTTTCCACCTGAGCAATTTCTTTTCTGGTTAAGACACAACAAGAAGCACTCAACACCATGCCAGGAGGATTCAGGAGGAGCAAACTGAAGAAATTGAGAAGAACATTGATGAGGGAGCACAAGACATTCAAGTAGAGGGCAAAACAGAGGAAGAACAGAAGGAAAAAGAGGAATTTGACAAGACTGCTGAGCGGAAGACAGAAAAGGAGAAAACAGAAAAAGCAGAGAAGGGAAAAAGGACAAAGATTGGCAAGGAAAAGGCCAAGAAAGCCCAAGAGAAGGCTGCCACAGCCAAGGAAATCACCCAGCAAGAGAAAGAATAGACACACCCTGAGATATCAGTGACACAAGCAGAAACAATGGGCATAGAGATTTCTACAGGAAGTGAAGAAAAATAACAGCAGAAATAGAAACCCCCTGAAAGGTTGGCAAGGGAAGCAGTAGTTGTGCTTGCTGCGTTAAGCACACCTACAAAACGGAAAGAAAAAAGAAAAAGGCAAACCTCCATGTATTTCAAGGCTAGGGAAAGCACAAGAATTCAAACAAGCAGAATAGGAGGAACAGTGGAAGGACATGGACAAGAAGGCATAATTTTATGGCACACATGAGTAGACCACATCAGAAGCTTGGGGTGATAAGGAGGCCACCAGGGCCATCAAAGATGAAGAGATAGATTAGTTGCTCAGAGGATGAGCAACACTTTCAATAGGGGGTGATGATGAGCCCCAGAAATGGGTAATTATATGGGCTCATTTAGCCTCCTAATTTGACTTAATCCACCATTCTCATTAGTTTATTGCATGTTTTTTTATTATATTTATGCTAATAGAGTGAATTGGGTTAGTCCTTATGCCAAAAAGTCTAATCTGTGCTTTATGAAGATTTTTGGTCAATTTTGGGACAAAATCAAAGGTTTTAATGAGCACTTGGCAGCCAAATTCGTGGAAGAACAAGGGAGAGGATTTGTAGGAAGGTGTCCCTTCATTTATGAGCCCTTACCTCGAATTCTCCACCAGCAGCTCAAAGTTCAAGGGCCACCACATCAATGATCACAAGGGCAGCCGAGCAGGCTAGTAAAGTTGTTGTTAACTGCAAGTTTTGGCAGCGGAGTTTCTAAAGTTTAGGAGGACTATTGGGGTCCTCAATTTGTATAAATAAGAAGGCTTAGGGCCTTAGTTTAGTTAGTCATTTAGTCAAGAGTTTGTCAGATGTTAGTTAGATTTTAGTCAGTAGGTTAGCTCTGCATTTTAGCACATTTTCGAGCTTTTTCTTGTAGACAGTTTTTGGGATGTAACTATTATTTTTTATCAATAAAGATGAATCCAGCTTTGCACCAGCTCTAATCTTTCTTAGGAGGCTGTAGCTCTTGGGGTTGGGCCCAACCCAAGTGCCAGTACCTCCTTTGTGTACTTTTATGTGTCTTTGATGCATTCATAGAATAATTTCTGATATTTAGGTTAAAATCTTATTTTGTTACTTAGGTTGTTTTAGATGATTAAGATAGCTTTTCATACTTCAGGTTGATTTGAAAGTTTGGTAACAGAAAATATCTGCAAAAAGGCCATCAATCAATCCTTGATCTCATCTCTCCCTCCTTGGTACCATGAGCTGAGACCAAGGCATACTTGCTGCCACAAAAACACTGATTTTGCCTTTCAATGCAATTGCTAGTGTTAGATTTTTAGTTAGGAAAGTTGATACCAGTTGTACTTTCATGTTTAGAATCTCTTCTTTCTTAGTTTCCATAGTTATCTTGCATGATTTTCTACCAATAAACTTAGGTTCATCATATTTCTGGTTTGTAGGTCAAAGTTTTTCTAGTCTTTCTTCGATCAGTTTTGAGAAATACTGTACAAAACATCTGTAATACCTCCCTGTCTATCCTTCCTCCATCATACCACCTGCTCCAACCCCTAATTCCAGATTCCTTCCCTTCAGTCGCCACCCTTTTCCAACTTGACCTAATTTCCATATCTTTGTGCAACCTTGCTCCTTCCATCCTTGAATGAATCCAACCACCTTAATCACTTCTTAGCTTCATCTACCAGGTCTTAGACCCCTTCACATCCTCATCCATCCTCCATTTCCACTTTCCCACCATTTTTCCACCATTAACCCTCCAAAATCCTCTCTCGACTCTTCCTGTAGAACCCCTGCAAACTTCCTATAGAAGTTCACGTGAGTAGTTTTTCGAGATCTGATCCCTGTGAAACTCTCTAGAAGGGTGCTAGGGACCCATTAGGCCCTCTTCTCACCTTTTCAACCTCCTGCAAGCGTCCACTCCATTTCCTTTCGCCAGTCAACCTCTGCACAGTAAAAAACAGTTAAAGCACATGCATAATAATTCTGCCAACTTACTCAAAAATACAAAAAGATGCTTTTTTCATATTTTACTTTAGAAGTAGCTTAGTCACATGAATTTTACCTTTCCAAGAGTAAATGGCATCCTTTTCCACCGCTTTCATCTCTTTTCTTGCACCAGTAGGGTTAGTCGGTAAAACTAGGGTTTGCTAGGGTTTGCATTTCCTTTCAGCTTTTAGCTTCTTTCTGCAAGTAGATTAGCCTCTTTTGAGTTAGTTTTCGTCCATCACAGTTAAAAGCTTCTTCTAAGAACTCATAGAATTTGGCTTAATCTCCTAGCTAATTTGTGCTAGCTGATCAAGTTTGTTACGGACTATCGGGTTGATAAAAGTAAAGAAGGGAGCCCTAGGAGTTGCAGCATTATTGCTGCAATACTGAAGCCCACCACTGAGCAATTACAAAAATAGACCCATCAAAGCATAATGATCCATAATTCATAAACATCACAAAATCGAAAGTATGGTAAACATATAATTGCATTTAAAGATTACACAATCATAGGGGAAAAATCTTGAAAAGCTTTATTAATAGAAAGGAGGATTACAACCCATAAGTTCGATCCAGTGCCATCCTCCCAAATTCAAACCTTCTTCACCTCATGAGCAACAAGAAATTCCAACATTACAATAATACTTTGCCTCAATACAAAAACCATCAGCACTTCCTTATCACTCAGAAATATTCAGCCTTCACATCTCTTGGATGAGGGATCCATTTATAGATGAGTGAAGGAGGTTCAGTAATCATGATGATGATGAATTCCTTTCTATTTTTAGGAATTGGTTCCATGAAAGAGGGGAATAGGTGGATGTTTCCTAGTTCCTTTAGTCATCCTTGGGCGAACTCAGAGGGGCAAGTGGCACTGCAGAAGCTTCTAGAGGTTTCCATGAGTAACCGATTCCTCAAAATGTCCTGGAATTTTTTCTAAGTTTTACCATCGCACCTTAGAGAAGGCCTAACTGCGATGCATAGCACTTTGACAGTGTTGCACCTGCTATGCATAGCACCCTAACACAGGGATTTTTTCAAGGATTCCTTTGAGGCACTTTTTGGATGAATTTTGTGATGAATCTTTCAAGGAATAAAGCATTCAGAGGACTTAGTTTCTTTAGGGCATAAAACAACTATATTAGGGGTTGATAGACCCTAATAACATCAACATATGAGTTGGGGATGATGTGCCAAAATAAGCCTGTAACAGTTGCCCCTTAAAGCATGAGGTCGTAAATATCCATGTCGGGTGAAATGCTTTATCATGAGGATCGGAAGTTTTGAACTGGAAGGTGACCTGCATAAATTACAATACAATACATCATGATAATATGATTTTCTCATGAACTAGCTGAGGGAGGCATTCCCATGCTCAGTGTTATCGACAAAACTAGTGTCTATGCAAAGCTGCTAGTCCCACTAAGGCTGGTAGCTACCTTAGAAACAAACAAACTAAAACTACTTTCATTTTCCTTTATGAGAAATAGATAAGAGGGGAATAAGGAGACCAACCTCTGTCTTGCACTTGGTTCCTTGCTCGATTCCTCTCCCTTCTGATAGATCTTTGCTACTCGCTTCCTTGTCTACCCAGCTTCACAGAGCACCTGTAGAATCAAAGCAGCATAACACTATCCAAGAACATAGATCTACTATCATAAACAATATAGGACCAGATATATATTGACCACACAAATGCACATAACATCAATCATACAAGAATGTGGAGGAAAACTTGAATAGCTTTATTGATAATCAAGAAAGAGCAAAGAGGATTACAACCAATTGTTGTGACCCAGCATCATCCTATTAGCAAGAAAGCCCTTCTTCACCTCATGAAAAGCTTAGATCACCCAACACTATGATATTGCACCAAGAAACCAGCAGCACTTCCTTACAAGATACAAAATTCCAGCCCCTGGATCTCTGGGATGAGGGATCCATATATAGATGTTTGCAAGGGGGATGAGTCAGCTTTTGAGAGTTGATTAGTGTCCTCTCTCTGATAGTTCTTGATTCCACTTGGAGATTGATGATCTCTTACTCATCCCTGGGCGAATGCAGAGAGGCAAGTGTCATAGGAGAAGTTTCTAGAAGATTCTATGATCCTCCACCTTGCAGATTGACCCTGCCATTTGTCCACTCTCGCCCATCACACCCCATAGAAGGGCTTTTCAAGATGCATCACACCTACTGTGTGTACTTAGGTGGGATTCAGCACACTTTGACCATGGAGTAGGTGAGATGGTCCAGTTTTGACCAGTTCTGAGCAGTTTTTCATGGAGAACTTCTGGGAGAAGATGTAATCTGTTGACCTTGTTTTTTTAGAGGTTGGAACAACACTTTTAGGGACTTAAGAGCACTTGGTTTATGGACATTTATGATTGGGGTTGCAGTGCCCAAAAATGTCTATAACAGTTGCCCCCTAAAGCATGAGGTCATTAATCTGTTGATGTCGGGTGAAATGCTTTACCATGAGGATCTGAAGTTCTTTCAAGCTGGAAGGTGACCTGTAATAAGATACAATACAATACATTATCTTCATAATATTTTCATGATCTAGCTGAGGCGAGAATTCCCATGCTCAACTTTATAAATTCATGTTCATGTACATAAGACAGACAATCATCCGAGTGTAGACTGATGATTCTGGTAGAGCCATCATCCCTTAGGTTGGATGATTATCTGTGCAGTAATGATGTACATTTGATGTCTTTATTTTCCTGAATATATATCGCAACCTGGATGGATGAAACTAGATCCGGGGTCTTCAATCTCGTTCGATCTTCACTCAAAGTACAAGTCGATCCATGTGAGAGATGTTTTGGAGTCGAACATGGAAAGACACGCCTGATTACCAGCAAATGATGTAAGTTGTTAACAGGCGTGAGAGGAATCACCGATAATGATGATGACCCTCAAGGTACTGCAGTATAATTCACGTGGTGTGAATAAGGTACTTGGCGTCGAACACCACGAAAAATCTTTCGGTTGAAGGCCATTGATGTAAACCTGTCGTCGGAAGTGAGAAACTTGCCATTGAGGCATGCAAGCTTCAAAGTACTGAAAGGGTTGTTCCTAGATCGACTTCTTGGATAATGAGCTGATGTCGCCAAGAAGCGATCCATCATAGGAGGGCCTTATTGAATCCCACATCAATGACATGGAACGGAGAAAATTATTTTAATGGAGGTGAAAACGATCTGGTGATATAAGGTTCAGGGTGGCGGTCATGAAAGAATGGAGCGTGAATGTATTGCAGTGGGTGAGACACAGGTGAATTCTCTGAGCGACTTCTCTTGAACATATCGGCGACACTGACATGATGGATTGGTAGCATTAACCCCAAATATGGATGGTGTGATGGAACCATGGTGATGTGACCAGTGAATGGAACAACCCAACTCGACTCGGATGTGGAGCGAAAGTGTCATGTTCAAGAGCGACTTGCTACCGATAAAGTTTCTTCAAGTTTTCTTCCCAATTTTTCCCCAATCATTGCTGACCAGTACCTCTTTATTTTTTTCAAGCTTGAGGAGGATAACATATGCTTGTTCTATAATTTTCCCTTCGAGTAAACCCATCGCTATGTTTTAACGAGCCTAGCAATAGTGAAACTCGTTCTTGTCTGTATGGACAAGTTTGTCGCTATTCAGTTTTAAAGAGTTTAACGACAAGGATAACTCGGTCCTTTTCAATTTTAGAGAGTCTGAAAAAGGGACGTAACGAAAACTCCAATAATCCTTTTTCGTCATATAATCCCTTGAGTCCGAAAAAGTATAAAACAATACAAAAGGGATGAATTTTCGGTACTTTTAACGAGCCGAACAAAACAAGCGCTCGATCTTTTTGTGTAATAATCCGTCAAGTCCAAAAAGATTAAAATCTAAAGGAGGGATAGCACTTCCGGTCCCTTTAACAAGCTGGAGAGGCCAATGGCTTGGCAATCTTTTCATATTTTATGAGTCAGTTGAAAAGAGCTTAAAGGAGATTTGTTTTTTGAGGAACGAGTGATAAATACGGGTAGTAGCTGATTCCAGGTAAGGTTTGAAATTTTCCAATCACGGGAGTGTCACAAGGATGGCTAACAGGATCACTCTTCGTAGCTGTTCCTCAAAAGGGTAAACAATCAAATGGAGGTGAATGATCAGCCAAAACAAAGTGGAGTTGATGATGAGGACACGACCAAGGCTTCAAATGCTGATGGTAATACATTCACAATGGTTATTTACTGGAGAATGGTTCATTTTTTAATGAGCTTAAACTCTGGGGGAACATTTTCTCATTGCTTATGTTTATTTTTTAACGAGCTTGAATTCCGCGTTAAAACTACTCGAAAATCCAGTCGTATAATAAGGATGTCTCATATAAAAATGGAATTTTTTCAAAGCTTTGCCCCGCATCCTTTCTTTATGCAAGTTAGGAAACGACCAAAGGGTTAGAGGACCTATAAATTAAAAAAAATAAATGGTCGTTCTTCGCTTGCACGCCAAAAGGTTTGCATGCCCCCAGGTATAGCGAAGTAGAGTTTCCAGGTTACCCCTCAATTTGCAGACAAAACACTTGTTTCATCGGGAGAGGCCTACCTTTTCCAGGTTACCCCTCAATTTGCAGACAAAACAATTGTTCTATCGGGAAATGCCTACCTTAACAGAAGTATCTTATTCCGGCCTAATCCCATTTTCCAAAATGGACGGGTGTGTCAACCAGTCATATATCCTCTGCGGAAAACTACCCTATACCCAAGGTTCTCCTGTCGAAATAGGCTAGGGTGCATGCCCCCTGGGTTTCAGTCATATCCTTCGAATCACTTACGCTCATCAGGAGGACGGACTGGGGATTGATGAGACATTCCTTGCGTGAAAAGACCATTCAGGGTTGGTATATGACTATTTGCTATGTGTGAACCGGGGAATGAAAGCTGGTCTACGAGCTTGACCACTCTTCCTTCATACGGAAAACACATTACTCTAAAGAGTGAGGAGACAATGGCTCCCATGCAATAAATATAGTCTCGTCCAAGGAGTAGATCATAATCCAGGGGTCCTTGGACTACCATTACGTTCATGTGAACGGTTTTCCTTCTCAATATTATCGGCACATTGGGAAGGATCCCTAACGGTCGACTGGTTCCTTTGTCAAAGCCTGTTAGATTTCTCATCTCAGGCAAAAGTGATGGTGAACCAAGCGCTTTCCAAGCAGTTGAAGAAAGGATACTCACAGAAGCCCCTTCATCTATGATGGTACCGGCCATGACCATTCTATATATTTGAGCAATGATTCGAAATGGTACACTAGTCGGTAAGAGGGGTTTGCCTAGTAGATTCTAATCGAAGGAAACAACTAGGTTGCTTGGAGGTGGGACCGAATAGACGGCCGGATACGACTCTGACGAACTTCCTTCCTGCGGTAAAGGAACGGATAGACTGCCCCCATGTTCATCGGAGTCTGTGCTTATGAAAAGAATTTGGACGGTGTCATCCTTGTTCTCTTCGGTGATTGTATCATCTGAATATGGATCCTCTGAAGGCAAGACCGGGACAACTGCCACCTCGACCTTTTGACTTTCGTCCAGTGTGGATTCAGATGGTTTATCTTCAATGATAGAAGCTTCGGCCGACAGCAAGGGTGTGTCAGCCGGATTTTCAACTAGTGACGGACTTGGCAAGAGTTTCTTATATCCAGGAGGAAGTCGTAACGGTGAAACCAGACAGTCATCCAAATCTCTTTTAGCCTCATCTAAGAAGGGACAACGGTGGATGGCGTGATTGCCTTCACACAATTTACAAGGAAATTTACATCTTCCTTTTTGTTCAGGGCTTCACTTTCACTAGTTGACGGTGTACTTTCAACATGACCATCAGAGGTTGATGACATCGGATTGTGCAAACGAGGAGACCAGTCCCTTAAGATCCGAGGGATGCAAGGACAATCTCGATGATAGTGGTCTCCTTTGAAAATGACACATGGAGATTTAGGCCTGGATGGTGCAGTGTGTGGATTTTCGCTAAACGATGCCCGGTTGCCCCTTTTTGTCTTTGGCTCCTTCTTCTTCTTCTCTTTCTTCTTCTTCTCCTTCTTCTTCTTGGTTACTTGATTTTTGGCTTTACCAGCTTCATCAAGCGAAGAGGAAGGAGGAGAGGAAGAATTGGACGAAGTAGAGGGTTGGCGGGTAACTTTGGTATCGTTTAGTTGCTGACTCGATTGTTCAGGAATCATGGGGTTCTGAACGACAAAAGTTGAGAAGAGCCATACGGGCAAGCCAATTTTCAATCCTGGAAGTGACAATGTGGCCATATGGAGTGCACCAACATCTCCCCAAGAGGAGAAGGGACTAGGATTTCCCCCATGGGGAACTCCTTGATTGGTGGGTTCCATTTTCTCAACTTAAGACCAACGTAGGAAAGGTGATATTTATTCCGATTAAAATAAATTTTAGATGCTTTGACACAACTTGTTTTTTCAATTTTTAAGAGTCGAGAAAAAACAAAAGATGACTCTAGTCGCCTTCGATTTTTAATGAGCCTAAAGTGACAAGTGCTCATATGGACCTTTTCCTTTAAGGCGTCTGAAAAGGAACGAAAGAGACTTCTCTGGAAATCTAGACATAGGGATTACCAAACCAATCCAAAACTGGAGAATACTTTTTACGATACGGTAGTCAATCTTCCTGAATGCTGTGTTCAGTGCATTGCGATCGATAGGGCGGCAGACATGGCTTCCTATGGATAAAGGATAAAGCCTATTGTGGTTTCCCAATATATACTCGACGGTACGTGGGAGCACAAGTTCGTACTGGCACTTATCATCTCAAGGTGGAGGAATCACCCAACCAACAATGAAAGCAATAGTTACCAGCCTTTACGATGCCGGAATACGTCTCTAGCCTAGACTTCTAGATGTTGTGCATTAGGTTCCAAAGCGTTTTTAGATTCATTAAATTTATTTTACAGTTGATCTTGCTTAAGAAATTTTCCTTTCAGGTTCACCGCGTGATGTAGATGTACAATTCCTAAAATGCAATCTAAGATGATAAACAGTCTTTTAATCTTCTTTTTGCAATGGAAATCCTAGCTACTAAGGAAAGAGAGATGGCGTTCTTTCAACATAGAGCAGAGAGAACACACTATATGCACTGTCCTAAATCAAACCAACAAATAGTCTAAATGCAAATGCACGTGCATGTATTTGTTTTCAGCCTTCTTAATGTGTGAATGATAAAAAGAAAGCTAAGCGCAAATCTGAATTATTTTTCAAAGTGACCTTACTAACAAGTTACTTTTTAAGACAAAATGAGGACAATGACGACACTTAGCGATTTGGAAATGAAAACTTGCTTTCGACACTTGAAAAACTACTAATTCAAATCAAATACAAGAGTAACAGTGTAATCGACTATCAAGAACAATCAAATTCCCTTCTATGACTGAAAACGACACTTGCGACACTTTCAAATCAAGAAACGACAGTACGATTACGCTACTTCTTTGTAAAAGAGAACTGAAAATGGCTCAAAATACATAAAAACATTTACAGTCCTTTGCACAATGGAGGCGGAATAATGGCAAGGAAGGGGGTTTCAACAGAGGTGTACTGACTACAGGCAGCAAAACTCTTGAATAGAGCTGAAAAGAGTGAACACAGAAACCAAATCTAGGAGCAGGAAAGGCCTTGTCTGATCAGCGCACCTGTAACACAATGAACTAGAGATGCAGTGCACCTACTACACTCGGGAAGTGTAATGCATCTAGAATTTACAGAAGAGACAGTGTGCTGGACTAGAGACGAGACTTTAACTGGGTTCCGGGTCACAGTTTGCAGCTCAGTTCAGGGATTTAGGTCGAGCAAGTGGTAATCAGTAAATCAATCACAGGGGTAGATCTAAAGAGGTTACTAGAGCCACCACAAGGGTAATTAGAGAGCTCGTAAATCAATTGCTCAGTTCATAAACAAAACCCGGAGATAGACTGAAGCAGCATTGATCTACTTTGCACTTGCATAGCAAATGCAGTTCGAAGGCTAGCTGGCTTAACTTCAGGATCCGTCTGTAAGTTTATAAAGTAAACAAATGCAAATAAACAAACAATCTATTCTCTCCCCAGCGGAGTCGCCATTTTGTTATCGGGAAAACTAGTGCCTATGCAGAGCTGCTAGTCCCACTAAGGCTGGTAGCTACCTTAGAAACAAACAAACTAAAACTACTTTCATTTTCCTTTATGAGAAATAGATAAGAGGGGAATAAGGATACCAACCTCTGTCTTGCGCTTGGTTCCTTGCTCGATTCCTCTCCCTTTTGATAGATCTTTGCTACTCGCTTCCTTGTCTACCCAGCTTCACAGAGCACCTGTAGAATCAAAGCAGCATAACACTATCCAAGAACATAGATCTACTATCATAAACAATATAGGACCAGATATATATTGACCACACAAATTCACATAACATCAATCATACAAGAATGTGGAGGAAACCTTGAATAGCTTTATTGAAAATCAAGAAAGAGCAAAGAGGATTACAACCAATTTTTCTAACCCAGCATCATCCTCTCAGCAAGAAAGCCCTTCTTCGCCTCATGAAAAGATTAGATCACCCAACACTATGATATTGCACCAAGAAACCAACAGAACTTCCTTACAAGATACAAGATTCCAGCCCCTGGATCTCTGGGATGAGGGATCCATATATAGATGTTTGCAAGGGGGGTGAGTCAGCTTTTGAGAGTTGATTAGTGTCCTCTCTCTGATAGTTCTTGATTCCACTTGGAGATTGATGATCTCTTACTCATCCCTGGGCGAATGCAGAGAGGCAAGTGTCACAGGAGAAGTTTCTAGAAGATTCTATGATCCTCCACCTTGTAGATTGACCCTGCCATTTGTCCACTCTCACCCATCACACCCCATAGAAGGGCTTTTCAAGATGCATCACACTTACTGTGTGTACTTAGGTGGGATGCAGTGCACTTTGACCATGGAGCAGGTGAGATGGTCCAGTTTTGACCAGTTCTGAGCAGTTTTTCATGGAGAACTTCTGGGAGAAGATGTAATCTGTTGACCTTGTTTTTTTAGAGGTTGGAACAACACTTTTAGGGACTTAAGAGCCCTTGGTTTATGGACATTTATGATTGGGGTTGCAGTGCCCAAAAATTTCTATAACACTCAGCTTATAAACTTTCATTACATGTACATAGATCAGATAGTCGTCTACAGATATAGACTTCTGATTCTACAGATATAGATTTGCAATCTACGATTAGGATGACCATCTATGTAAATACTTTGTACATTTGATGCCTTTGTACTCCTAAATATATCACAGCTCAGATGGATGAAACTAGATCCAGGGTCTTCAAACTCATTCAATCTTTACTCAATGTACAAGTCTAACCATGTGAAAAGATGTTCTGAGGTCGAGCATGGAGAGATATTTCCAGATTACCAGCCAATGATGTGAGTTGTTAACAGGTGCGAGAGGGATCACCGATAATGATGATGATCCTCAAGGTACTACAATACATTTCGCGTGGTGTGAATAGATGATTCGATGTTGAACACCCTGCAAAATCTTTCAATTGAAGGCCATTGATGTCAACCTATCACCGGAAGAGAGAAACATGCCATTGATGTATGCAAGCTTCAAAGCACTGAAAGGGTATTTCTAAGTCAACTTCTTGGATGATGAGCTGATGTTGACAAGAAGCGACTCGTCGTAGGAGGGCCTTGATATATCCCACATCTATGACATGAAACGAAGTAAATGACTTTTGGAGATGAAAATGAAACTGACGACACAAGGTTCAGGAATAGCGGTCATGAAAATGAAGGTTTGTAGTATTGCAATGGATGAGACTTTAACTGGATGAATTCTCTTGAACATATTGGTGACATTGAGATGAATTGGTAGCGTTGACCCAAAACAAAAGTGATGGATGGTGTGATAGACCAATGGTATGATAACCATCAAACGGAATGTCCCAACCCAGCTTAATCATAGAGATGAAGTGAAAGTGTCATGTTCAAGAGTGACTCGCTACCATAAGTTTTCAAGATTTTTCCCATTTTCCCCAGTCATTGTTGACCAGTACCTCTTTATTTTTTATCAAGCTTGAGGAGGATAACATATGCTTGTTCTATAATTCGCCCTTCGGGCAAACCCATCGCTATTTGATGTTTTAACGAGTCTAGCGATGATGAAACTCGGTCTTGTCTAGATGGACAAGTTTGTCGCTATTATTTTAACAAGTTTAACGACAAGGATAACTCAGTCCTTTTCATGTTTAGAGAGTTTGAAAAGAGACGAAAAGAAAACTCCATAAGCTCTTTTTCGTAAAATAATCCCTCAGGTCCGAAAAAGGATAAAATAATACAAGAGAGATGTCGTTTCCAATACTTTAATGAGCTAGAAAAGGCAAGCGCTCGACTATCTTTTCTTATTTAAAGAGTCTGAAAAGAGTTTAAAGAGGACTCTATGGTTTTCTTTTCATTTTTATATCAAAGCTCGAAAAGAGAACGAAAAGTTTTCTTGGTGGTCAAAGATGTTCAACTTGCCATTAGCACATCGGATTCTATTTTCAGTCATTCATCCTACTCAAAACTTTACCAATGATGATTAAAAATACATGTTCATCGATGAAAAATGAATAAAACTAACATCTACTTGAAAAAAGTAAACATAAAAACAAGTTTTGACCATTCATTTTCACCATTTCATTTGTAACAATGGATTTTGGAGCTCTAAAGCGGTTTCTCCCCCAAACTTCACTAGCTGATTGCGAGAGATTCTGTGGATCATTTCCTGCACCGTCAGGACCAGGTAGGAGCTATCCTCATGCTCTTCAATTCTATTCCATTCTTTTTCAGTTTTGGGCAACATTTCTTAGTTTTCTAGGCCTCTAGGGTTTAACTTTGCATTTTTAAACCATCGCACCTTGTCCCTATCGAAAACTGCGATGCATTTCAGGCTCCTAACAGGCAACCTGCTATGCATAGCACTATCTTCAAAGAGAAAGTGCGATGGGCACAGAAAACTAAGTTTGAACAGTTGTTTTTCATCAAATTTTTAACTAATTTTTGCCCAAGTTGGATCCTAACTTTCCTAATGATTGTGTTTCAGGTTTTCATTGGATCAAAATGGTTGTTACATGGCGAGAACGAGAACATGAGGAACAAGACATGATTGCCTTAAATGACTAGGGCACAGTAAATGCCTTAAAGAACTGTGGGTTACTAAAATTCTTTCGCTTGTCCAGCATGAGGCAACAGATGGAGTTGCTACAGTATCTTGTTCATGCTTGGGATCCTATTGACCAGGTGTTTCATATCAGGGGTAAAGCTATCCCTTTTACCATCGAGGATGTTTATTTTCTAACGGGTTTATCGAGGTGAGGTGCCCCTCTTTCACTATCAAGACTCACCAGGGGAGGTGAATCAGTGAGAGATTATATTCAACAGTTCTGTTAGGAAGGATCTCAACCCTGTAGAGATGGAAAGATTCATATCCAAGATGTTATTGATCAACCTTTGAGAACTATCCTCTTTACCCTTGCTAGATTGGCTGGAAGTGCAGCTTTACATTTAGCAAACAAATCTTATATGCAGTATGCCTTGGAATGCCTGGAACTGAAGGTATTCAACTGGTGTGAGGAAATTCTTCCACTTATGAAAGATCAACTGACCAAAGTGAAGGCTGGAAAGACCAAAAATTTTGGTTATGGGTCTATTTTTATTTCCTTTGCTTTGGAAAGAATCTCGCTCATGCATCCATAGAACATTTCTTTGGGAGTGCCTGGACTTAGAGAACCACGGATGTAGTGATGGGTACACCTTATGGCTAGGTATGATGGCCAATCACTGATCTCATTTTCCTTTGCCTTCTTCGAGTGGTTCGACCATCAGGAGATGGCCTTTGCAGAATATCCATATGCTGGGATGGATTTCCGTGGTGATCCAGATTTAGCATTACCAGTTGGGGTGCAGTGGAGCGCTATTGGTAAATTGATTTGACCACACTTTTGAGTTTTCACTTTTTTTATGTTTTTGTGTTTTTGATTGTTACCAAGACTAAATAAACTCATATGTGTATGCAAATATTGGACCAATTCGACCTGCGGCATGCCCACGGGAAGCAAATGCCCTAATGGAGGGAGTTGTTGGGAGGGCAATCCTTAGAGATTTGGACATAGCAGAGACCTTGGCTTAGTTGCAAGATCATGTAGAGGGCTTAACCCTCGGTATTCCGGATGTCTGAATTAATGAGTTACCCATGAGGCTGCAGCACCATACCACTGGTGTGCCGAGTCGTTGGACGAGGAACCTTTGCATGATAGCATAGGCGGTGACTTGTTATCATCAGCATAACTAGTCTAGGATGTTTTCTGCATTCATTTTTGAGTTCCTGGGTCAGATGACCAATTTTGTCTTGGACACAAAATATTTGTAAAAACTTATAAACAGCTATCTATTTGACTTTCGGAGTTTTATTATGGTTAAGTGATGAAATCCTATGCAAATGATGATGTGATTTAAAAAATTCTTTCTTTACATATGTTGCAAATGTTTATTTAACACATAGTTTGCTAGAGAGTTAATCAATGTGTTTAAACTTATGGAAATATGTTGATATTGAATGAATTCAAAATGTCTTTCCAAAATTATAACTCTTAGGAACATGTGATGAATGGTTGGGTTTGGGACGGAATAAACACCAATAAGTTGTAGAATGACAAGTTGTGAATCTAGCCTAACAATGATTCGGCATATGCCATGTGAAATGGCATCAAAGAGGAGTTCAATAAACACGCTATACTCAACGATATTGTTTTTCGATCGACCAATACATATCCCCCTGAAACTACTAACTCGCCACTTGGAGCGAAAATGGCCCATGCTGCAGAAGATAAGTTCTGCGTACTATGACTAGCTCCGTTAGCATATCCAACAAATGGTTCCGAAAAGTTCAACATTTGCAACAAATGTGAAGTGGATTAGCTAACCAAATTGAGACTCTAAAAGAAAACTAACACACAAAATGCAATGAAAGCATATGTACATTGAGTTTTACTACACTTAATCAAGCATAGTAACGTTTAAGATACAACCCATTCCAAGGCTGCCGCAATGGAATCCCATCATAATAGACTAACTCGTAGGCTCCTTTTTTCAACACATGTTTAACAATATAAGGGCCCATCCATAATGGTTCAAACTTCCCTTCTCCTAATTTGTCAAAATCCCGATCATAAAGCAAGACCAGGTCACCTTCTAAGAAGACACGAAGCTTAACATCTTTGTCATATTGTGCCTTGATGTGTTTCTTATGTGCTTCATTAGCCAATGCGGCGTCATGACGGGTTTCATCCAAATGGATTAATTCCAAGAAATGAGATTCTTCTTCAGAAGTATCGGGTAGCAGGTCAATTGCGAGCTTGAAGGATGAGATTTCACATTGAATTGGTAAGACTGCTTCCAAACCATACACCAACTGAAAAGGCATAAATCCGGTCGCATTTCTCACCGAGGTCTGATATGCCCACAAAGCCAAGTACAGGATTAAATTCCAATTCCATTTATGGACTCCAATCATTCTTTGCAACATGCACTTAAGGATTTTGTTGATTGCCTCAACTTGTCCATTAGCTTGCAGATAATATGGAGTAGAACTATCATGAGACAGTCCTAATTTGGTAGTTAATTCGATCATCATGTGATTGTGAAAATGTGACCCATGATCTGTAACTATAGCTTGTGGCACACCGAACCTGGAAACCACATGATTGAAAAAAAAAGAGCAGTCGTTTCGCCACTATTGTTCAATGTAGGCATTGCCTCGGACCATTTGGTAAAATAGTCAACAACGACTATAATATACCCATGCTCCCCGGTCGAGGTGGGGTTACATGTCATAAAATTAATGCCCCATTTTGCGAATGGGCCAAAAGCAATGACTGGATGTAGTGGTGCAGGTGGTAATCTGGTTTTACAATCAAAAATCTAACAAGCATGGCACTTTCTGATAGCAAGTATGCAATCTTTAAATATAGATGGCTAGAAATAACTAGCTCGTAGGATTTTTTATGCAGTTGCGTAACCAGATAAATTCCCCCCACAAGCACCTGAATGGCATTCATTCAAAGCTTTTTCGACCTCCTCATGAGTAAGGCACCTACGTAAGATCATATTGACACCACAATGATAAAGTGTATCACCAACGATCAGATAATATTTGGCTTGGTATCGTTCAGAGCGAGAGGTGTTAGGCCTAAAAGCTTGGGTCTGGAGATAGACCAGTATATCCCAATACCATGGATCACTTGACGAAATTAGAAATAGAGACTCATCCAAGATTGATGTTTCTGATGTTAAATCATTGGAGGACGAGGGAAGGTCGCAAAGTAGCTCCGCAGAGATGAGATATTTCTTTGATTTGGATTTGATGAACTCTAAATCAAACTCCTGCAAGATAACTATTCATTTAGAATATTTTCCCCCCAGCAATTGATGTGACAAAATGTATGTCATAGGGTTGCAATCTTATATAATGGTATTTTTGCGAAGGAGAATATAATGTCGAAATATCTGCACAGCTTGAACAACTGCTAAGGCTAACTTTTCAATGTATGAATATTTACTTTCTGTATCATTAAGATTGTGACTCAAATAATATATAGGATGTTCAATTCCATTTTCCTAGTGCACGAAAACCATACCAATGGTTGTATCTGCAGCGGCAAGATACAGGTAAAAGCATTTTTGATAGCTAGGGGCATACATTAATGATGTTTTAATCAGGGAATATTTGAGAGCATCAAAAGAAGCTTGTGCATCTTGGTCCTAATGGAAGGGTACCCCTTTCTTCAATAGACGTGTATAACCTTTAGCTAATTTGGTGTAATTTGGAATGAACCTCCTCAGAAAGTTTGCCTTCCCTTGAAGTTTTTGAATTTGTAACAAATTTGAAGGTGGAGGCATGTCAAGAATTGCCTGAACCTTTATGGGATCGAGTAGAATTCCATATTTCGAAACTACAAAACTGAGCAGATGACCAGAGCCAACACAAAACACACACTTTTGTGGATTGAGTCTTATTTTGTAGTGTCGACAACGTAAAAATATTGCTCTCAAATGTTGTGGGTGATCAATCCGTTTCCGCGAATGAGCAGGCAGATCATTAAGATATGGTTGAACAATGTGTTTGATTTCATGGAAGGCATAATTCATCACCCTATGAAATGTGGCCCCTGTGTTCTTCAAACCGAAGGGTAATTTTCGATATGCAAATGTGCCCCACGAACATATAAATGTAGTTTTTGATTGGTCTTGTGGGCAGATATTGATTTGATTATAGCCAGAAAATCCATCCATGAATGAAAAGATTTCGCATCTGTCACATTCGTCAATAATCTAGTCAATAAAAGGTGTAGGATAGTTGTCCTTCAGACATGCTTGGTTTACATCCCTATAATCGACGCACACTCGAATTGTTCCTTGTTTTTTCATCACTGAAACAATATTTGATACCCAATCAGTAAGAGGTATAGGGAAAATGAAGCCAGCACGCAAACGTTTTTCAACCTCTGCTTTAATGGCAGTGACTTTCTTAGGATGAACAAGTCGAAACTGTTGTCGTACTGGTTTGACATCAGGATACATTTTAATCTTGTGTTCAACAATGCTTGAGTCAATGTGTGGCATTTCCTCATAAGACCATTCAAAGACATCTCGAAATTTGCGGAAAAGAGCACAATAATTATCTAGTTCTAATGGAGAACAGGATTTGCTAACATGAATATTTTCTACAATCTTGGGCTTAGTCAAAATGTTTATAGAAATTGTTTCTCCTATGTTAGACAAATTACGCTTGGAATCTACAGTATTTATAGAATTCAACAAGAAATCAACGATTGATGGGTGATTGAGTTCATTTGAATAATTTTCATTGTCATCTCGAAGGTGGGAACGATGATGATAATCTTCCCACGGTGTCTCTCCTATCATCATTGATTGGACGATTCCTTCATCCGTAGAATGTATATGTGAAAAAGGATCTAAAGAGGTGCCATATTCTAAAGACCTATCTACCCATACAACTGTTGAGTGCAAATCAGGGTTTGTCGCACAAGCCCAATAGACTGATTGCTATAATGATTCGGTAGGGCTTGGCGGCATCGCCTCGTGATAATCATCACTTTCAAAGTAGTTGGAATTCTTCTTAAAATCAGATGATGTAGAAGAAATCATGCTGCAGGTTTCCACGCACACCACTTCTGCGAAACCAGATGGGGACGGAAGGGTAAACGTACCCATCATGGAAGGATCTTTTAGGAGACCTACTCCAACATTTTGAAGTGATTGTGAATTTCAATGTATCAATGGAATGCTTCCTGTAGCTTGTGAACTATTAGCAAAGAAGGCTAGCTGATTGATGACTGTGATTCCACCTTTGAAGGGAAATGAAATCGTTCGAAAGTATGTGGAAACAACAACAGCCATAGCATATACCCAAGGCCTTCCCAACAAAATTTTGTAATCAAGGAGTCCATCAATGACCTTGACTTCAACATTTACTATTTTTCCCCCTAGTTCAATTTGCAAGTTACTCAAAATCCCATACGAAATGTATGTTCGTCCATCGAAAAATTTTAATGTTGTTGGTGATCGTGACAAGGGTGGTGAACCAAGAGTTTTCCAGCAGCTCATAGACATAATGCAAGTAGATGCCCCCTCATCAATAATAGTTCGGTGAACATTTTTATTGAGAGCTTTTACTTGTATTAGAAAGGCTAGTTGTGCTGGTAACTGTGGTGTATATCCTGTATGGTTAAAGACCACAAGATTAGAATCTGTAGGATCTATTCCACCTATTGCTGATAACAAAGCCTGTTTTTGGGAGGGACAGTTTTGCAACACCTCAAGTGTCGACATAGCGGAAGGTGATTGAGCCAGATCTTCCACTATATTATAGTTTTGAGCTGCTCGAGCACGAGGATTAAATGTCGATTTGTGTACAACTCCCTTTGGTGGCTTTATTGTTAATTCAGGTATAACTAATGGAACAACTTCTAGTGAATTCGTGGTCGAAATACTAGGTTCATTAGTGGTCTAGGTATTCGACGACGATGGATTTCCATAATCTTTATTCCTTGTTGACACCACAACATCATTTTTTGTATTTTCTATAGACAACATAAGTACTTGGGATGTGGAAGCATTATCAATAGCAACCAAATGTGTTTCTAGGTTCGGAAATGGATCTGTCAACACTACTGAGGTATTTGAAGCCTTTAAAAGTTTAGAGACCTCAGATCAATGTGTACAATCTCTTGTAAAATGCTCGTCATTACATATCAGACATGGATAACGAGGTTTCCTAGCCACAGAAGGGAATTCAGATGATTTTTCAGGAGTAGGATTCTCCTGTTTCTTCTTGTTATTCTTTCCCTTTTTCTCACCTCCTGGTTGCTTTGGATTTTCTTACTGTCAAAGTGTTATGCATCGTAGTTAGGCCTTCTTTAACGTCCGATGGTCGAACTTAGACAAAATTCTTGGATAGTTTGAGGAATCAGTTACTCATGGAAACCTCTAGAAGCTTCCCCAGTGTCGCTTTCCCCAGTGGAGTCGCCAATTTATTTATGGGAAAATTAGTATTTCTAAGAAACGCTAACCCTCTAGGCTTGGTAGCTAACCTAGAAACAACAATTAAAACAATTCATTATTTTTCCTATGAAGACAAATAAGAGAAAGATTATAAAGAGCTAACCTATAACTTCTAATTGATTCCTTGCTTGATCTCTCTCTCCTTTGGCCGATCTCGTTACACCTCCCCATACTTAACATGCTTGGAGAGTACCTGTGCAATTACATAAACATATAACCATAAAAGCATAATGATCCATAATTCATAAACATCACATAATCGGAAGTATGATAAACATATAATTGCATTGAAAGATTACACAATCATAAGGGAAAAATCTTGAAAAGCTTTATTAATAGAAAGGAGGATTACAACCCATAAGTCCGATCCAACACCATCCTCCCAGCTTTAACCCTTCTCCACCTCATGAGCAGCAAGAGATTCCCACATTACAACAATACTTTGCCTCAATACTAAAACCATCAGCACTTCCTTGTCACTCAGAAATATTCAGCCTTCAAATCTCTTGGATGAGGGATCCATTGGTAGATGAGTGAAGGAGGTTTAGTCATCATGATGATGATGAATGCCTTTCTATTTTTAGGAATTGGTTCCATGAAAGAGGGGAATAGGTGGATGTTTCCTAGTTCCTTTAGTCATCCTTGGGTGAACTTAGAGGGGCAAGTGGCACTGGAGAAGCTTCTAGAGGTTTCCATGAGTAACTGATTCCTCAAACTATCCTGGAATTTTGTCTAAGTTTGACCATCACACCTTAGAGAAGGCCTAACTACGATGCATAGCACTTTGATAGTGTTGCACTTGCTATGCATAGCACCCTAACATAGGACTTTCTACAATGATTCCTTTGAGGCACTTTTTGGATGAATTTTGTGATAAATCTTTCACGGAATGAAGCATTCAGAGGACTTAGTTTCTTTAGGGCATAAAACAACTATATTAGGGGTTGATAGACCCTAATAACATCGACATATTGTTATAGACATTTTTGTGCCCTACAACCACAAGCATGAAATGTCCATAAACCAAGGGCTCCTAAGTCCCTATAAGTGTTGTTCTAACCCCTAAAGGAACAAGGTCAACAGATTACAGCTTCTCCCAGAAGTTCTCCATGAGAAACTACTCAGAATTGGTCAAAACAGGATCATTGCAGCTGCTCCACCGGCTAAGTGCGTTGCATCTCACCTAAATACACTATGAGGGTGCATTGCATTTCAAAAGTCCCTTCTGTGGGGTGCGATGGGCGAGAAATGATAAATGGCAGTGTCATTCCGCGAGGTGGAGAGGCAATGGAAGCTTCCAGAATCTTCTCCTGTGACACTTGCCTCACTGAATTCGACCAAGGATGAGTAAGAGGCCCTCAGTCTCCAAGTGGAAGCAAGAACTATCAGAGAGAAGACACTAATCAAATCACAAGCTGACTCATCCCCCTTACAGATATCTATATATGGATCCCTCATCCCAGAGATCCAGAGGCTGGAATTTTGCATATTGTAAGGAATTGTTGTTGGTTTCCTGAGACAAACATTAGATTGTTGGGTGATCTAAGCTTTGTTTGAGGTGAAGAGGGGCTTGTTTGCTGGGAGGTTGATGCTGGGTCAGAACAACCGGTTGTAACTCCTCTTGGCTCTTTTCTTGTTTATCAATAAAAGCTATTTGAGTTTTCCTCCATGCTTTTGTGTCATTGATGCTTATTACATTTGTATGTTCAATTTACATCTGACCCTAGATTGTTTATGATTATAGATCCATGTCTTTGTATTGTGCTATGCTTCTGTGATCTTACAGGTACTTTGTGAAGCTGGGCATGCAAGGGAGCAGGTAGCTGAGGACTATCAAAGAAGAGAGGGATCAAATCAGGAGATTGGCGCAAGACAGAGGTTGGTCTTTCTGTTCCTCTCTATCTATAATTCATAAAGGAAAAACAAAAGTAGCTTTTCTTTGTTTGTTTCTAAGGCAGCTGTCACACCTTAGTGGGATAGAGCAGTTCTAAATAGACACTTTTCCCTATAACAAAATGGCGACTCCGCTGGGGAGCTAATTAGTTTGTTTGTTTATCATTCTTTGTTGTTTGTTTCATAAACTTACAAGTAGCATTTGAACTGCATTTGCCATAACAAATGCAAAGTAGACAACTGCTACTTCAATCCATCTACTGGATCTATTTATGATTTAAACAACTGATTCACAAACTATCTGATTGCCCTTGTGATAGCTCTTAGATCCTCCTTAGATCTACCCCTGATTGTTGCATTACTGATTGCTTTTTGCTCGGCCAAAACCCAAGAACTGAACTGCAAACTGTGACCCGGAACCCGAACAGAGTCTCGTTTCTGGCCCAGCGCAGGTACTGTTCAGAGATTCTGAATTTCAGCGCACTTCCCAAGTGGACAACCTACGCTGCATTTCAGATTCTCTGTGTTACAGGTGCGCTGATCAGACTAGCTCTGTGCAGTTGTGGCTTCTGTGGTTCATTCTTTCCAGTTCTATTCTTGAATTTTGCTGCCTGTGATCAGTATATGTCTGTTTGAAACCCCTTTTCCTTACTGTTATTCCGCCTCCTTTGTACAAAAGAACTGTAGATATTTTTGTGTGTTTGTTGAGTCGTTTACAGTTCTCCTTTGCAAAAGTAGCGTAATTGTACTATCGTCCTTTGATTTGAATCTGTCGCAAGTGTCGATTTCGATCGTAGGAAAGAGTTTGATTTCTGTTGATGGTCGATTATCCTATTACTATTGCTTTTGGTCTGAATTTGTAATTTTCTAGTGTCAAGAACAAGTATTCATTTCAAAATCATAAGGTGTTGTAATCGTCTCCATTTTTTGATTTCAAAAAGAAACTTGTTGATATTTGTCGCTTGAAAAGAAGTTCAGATTTGTGCATCAACTTTCTTTTTAGCATTCATATACTAAGAAAGTCGAAAAACAAATACATGCATGTGCATTTGCATATAGACAGTCTGATTGGCTTGATTTAGGAAAGTGCATTTAGAGTGTGCTCTTTTCTCTTTGTGAAAAGATTCTGTCTTTCTTTTCCCTAGTAGCTAGGGTTTTCATTGCACAAAAGAGATAAAAAGTTTGTTTATCATCTTAGATTGCATTTTAGGAATTACATCTACATCTCGTGGTGAACCCGAAAGGCAAACTTCATAAACAAGATCAACTTAAAATAAATTCAATGAATCTAACAACGCTTTGGAACTTAACGCACAACATTTAGAAGTCTAGGCTAGAGACGTATTCCGGCATCGTAAAGCCTGGTAACTGTTGTTCTCACTGATGGTTGGGTGATTCCTCCACTTTGAGACGATAAGTGCCAGTACGGACTTGTGCTCCCACGTACCGTCGAGTATATTTTGGGAGACCCCAATAGGCTTAATCCTTTATCCATAGGAAGCCGTGTCTGCCGCCCTATCGATCGCAATGCACTGAACACGGCATTCGGGAAGATTGACCGTCGTACCGTAAAAAGTATTCTACAGTTTTGCGATTGATTTGGTACTCCCTCTACCTAGATTTCCAGAGCAGTCCCTTTCGTTCCTTTTCAGACTCCTTAACGGAAAAGGTCCATCTGAGCACTTGTCACTTCAGGCTCATTAAAAATCGAAGGCGACTAGAGTCATCTTTTGTTTTTTCTCGACTCTTAAAAACTGAAAAAACAAGTTGTGTCAAAGCGTCTAAAATTTATTTTAAACGGAATAATCATCACCTTTCCCTCGTTGGTCTTCGAAGTTAATCTCCCTTCATCGCAAGTTCTTGTAGAATCGCTAGGAAATCTTTTGGATAGACTAGATATGTCTGAACAACCGTCGATATCTAGGACTGTGTCCTCCGACACAGCAGCAGCAGAACCTCCTGCTGCTACTCCAACAATGTTCGTCGGTATACCATCTGTCCCAGCAAGTTATCAACAACAAGCCGGAGTCCAATCAGGGACTGTTGCGATGACATGGTCAGTTCCTATTTCTTCATCCGGATTATCATCTGGTATTTCTTATGTTGAAACTCAACAAATTGATCCAATGTGTCTTCAAAGGCCAATCTACCCTTTAAGTACTGGATTTCCACCATATGGAGGGCAGTATGCCTTTTCATTGTTCCCTCCCGGAGAAAAACCATATGGGAGTTTACAACAAAGTTCAGGTCAAACTGGAATTACATCCAGCGGTTGGGTACCAATACCGCCTCAACAACCAAGGGTTGTATATTCAATGCAACCAGTCCACCCTGTGTCAAATATTCCCACTATACCTGCTATGGTGACTACATCGCAAGTACAAGCGCTACCTGTTGTATGTCAACCCCAAGTTTCTCAGGTTGGAATACAACAGCCTCTTGTCTCAACGACTCAATCACAACCTCAGGTTAGTGCCTCCTTATCTAGAGCGACTTAGGCTCAAACAAGTACTATGACTCCTCTTCTTGGTCAATCATCCAGTATTGGACAACAACAAATGGTCCAACAACCAGGGCTGGTTCAATCTCAACAACCGCAATTCCAGCAATCATATCAAGGACCTGAGCAACAAGTCTTTGTAAGTAATGGGCAACTGCATTTCCAAAGCGGTTATCAACAACCATATTATAATGGTTATGCCCATCAACCTTGTCAAAGTTGCCAGCATCAAATACATTATGCTGGTATGCAAAGACCCACTGCTCAGGCGATTCCATCTTATCTTGGGTATGCTTCGCCTAACCTGAATCAACAGTTACCCTTTGTAGCAACTCTAGAATTACCAGATCTAAACCGGCTGACGAATGATCCAATTGCTTATGCCCCTTGGTGGCCAGCGATTCCGCATAAACTTCCGTCAGATATTCCTAAATTTAATGGAAATCCAAGTGAAGATCCGTCGAATCATGTGATGACCTTTCATCTGTGGTGTTCATCAAACACCCTAAACGATGATTCGATTAGGCTTCGCCTTTTCCAGAGGACGTTAACTGGTCCGGCAACAAAATGGTATATCGAATTGCCTAGAGCTTCATTCGACAACTTTAGTACCCTAGCCACGACCTTTTTAACCCATTTTCAGTTATCGATAAGGTACGAAACGGGAACGGAACTTCTTACCAACTTCAAACAAACGACGGCCACTCACATATCTGATCATATACATGAGTGGCAACGTCGTCGTAGAATGGTGAAAACGTATGTTCCCGATCAGCTTTTAGCTGAATGGTTTATTAAGTCATTACTACCTTCCATCATGGAAGATGTGGCAAAAGGGGGAGTAGTCACAGAAGAGCAAGTTATCGCTCGTGCGCAATATTTGGACTTGATTTACACTCAGTCCGGCACGCTCTACGATAAAATACCTGATGCCCCTAGACTGGAACTCTCAGTTCCTCCTCCTCCTAAATCAAACAATGAATCTCATGCCAGCGATGGCGTGATTGGCACAACAGACACGAAATCGAAAAAGGCTACATCTAAAAAGGCCTGTAAGATTTCCGGTCAAAATGAAAATGAGGAACTTCTTGCCTCGGAAGTAAATTCCATGTCAACCGACAAGGGCAAACAACTGAAGCAACCAAGGGGCAAGAAGAAAAAGAAAGGGAGAAAAAAGAAGCAGGATAAGTCATCTCCTGAAAAACCTTCTGCAAACCCTTCTGGGCAAAGGAAACCCCCTGCAGGGTGTCATATATGCGATGAGGATCATCGGACGAGAGATTGTCCACATAAAGCTAAAGTTAAGAAACTCTTTAAGGGTTCAAAAACATCAGCAATATTGACTGATCCGTTTCCAAACCCGGGAACCAAACTGGTTGCTAATCAAAATGCTTCCCGATCCCAAGTGCTTATGTTGTCTATCTCAAAGCAGTAAAATGATGTTTTGACAAGGAATAAAGATTACGGGAATCCACAGTTGTCGAATAACAAGGCTAATGAACAACCTAGTAGTTTGACAACAACTTTGACCGAAGTCGTGCCACCCATCATTCCTGAACCAATGATAAAGTCACCAAAGGGAGTAGTACACAAATCGACATTTAATCCTTGTGCAAAAGTAGCACAGAATTATAATATAATAGAGGACCTGGCCCAATCGCCTTCCGCTATGTCGAAACTTGAGGTACCGCAAAATTTCCCCTCCCAAAAGCAAGCTTTATTATCAGCAATAGGTGGGATTGGCCCAATGGATTCTAATCTTGTGGCCTTTGATCATAAAGGATATGACCCTCAGTTACCAGCTCAACTAGCTTTCCTTATTCAAGTGAAAGCCCTCAACAAAACTGTTCATCGAACAATTATTGATGAGGGAGCATCTACATGTATTATGTCGATGAGTTGCTGGAAAAATTTTGGCTCACCACCCTTGTCGAGATCGTCAACGACGTTAAAATCATTTGATGGACGATCATACACTCCATACAGGATTTTAAGTAACTTGCAAGTTGAACTAGGGGGCAAAATAGTAGAAATTGATGTTGAAGTAGTCGACGGAAACCTCGATTACAACATCCTACTGGGAAGGCCCTGGATATATGCCATGGCCACAGTTGTGTCGACCTACTTCAGGAAGATTGCATTTCCCTTTCAAGGAGGAATTACAATAGTCGACCAACAAACATTTCTCCCCAACAGTTCACAAGTTACAGGAAGCATTCCAATGATCCATGGAAGCAATCATTCGCTTCAAAATATTGGGGTAGGCCTCCTAAAAGACCCTGCCTTAATGGGTACTTTTGCCCTACCGCCTCCGAGTAATTTGGCAGAAGTGGCCACAGTGGAAACCTGCAATATGAAATCTTCTATATCTAATGGATTCGGAAGATTCCTAAACATTTTGTCAGCATGGATCATTGCCATTTTAGAAATATTGTAGCAATCAAATTTCTTGGCTTGGGGGGCAAACCCAAATCAACGCTCATCGAGTGTTTGGATAGATAGGTCTAAGGAATATGGCACCTCTTCAATGATGATAGGAGAGACACCATGGGAAGATTACCACCATCACTCCCATCTTCTAGATTACCATGAAGATTATTCCAGCAACCTTAATCATCCATCAGTTTTTGATTTTCTATCAAATACTGTAAATACGGTGGATTTCGAGGATGGTTCTTATCTAGTGTCGACCTCGTTAAAAAATGAAACAAATCCCCTTTCCAAATCTCAAAGGTAAACCTTCATTCCAACCACTGAGTTGAATGAAATGAAGCTTGGGGGGCATGCACCTCGATTTGCGTTATTATGTTGGGGGCATGCAAACTCATCACGAGCAGTGTTAATGCAGGGTTCAAGCTCGTTAAAAAATAAAACCCACCACCAGCAGTGTTACTGCAGGGTTCAAGCTCGTTAAAAAATAAACCCGCATCGAGCAGTTTTAGCACATAGTTCAAGCTCGTTAAAAAATAAACATAAGACATGAGCAAATGTTTCCCCCCACGTTTAAGCTCGTTAAAAAATGAACTATTCCCCGGTAAATAACCATCGTGAATGTAGTACTTCAGCCGTTAAAGCCTTGGTCGTGTTTGCACCGTCACTTCCACTTTTTCATTGGCCGATCATTCACCTCCATTTGATTGTTTACCCATTTTGAGGAACAGCTGCGAAGAGTGATTTCACTAGCCATCCTTGTGACACGGCCGTGATTGGAAAATTCCAAACCTTACCTGGAATCAGCTGCTACCCGTTTTATCACTCGTTCCTCAAAAGACGAGTCTCCTTTAAGCTCTTTTCAATTGACTCGTAAAATATGAAAAGATTGTCGAGCCATTGACCTCTCCAGCTCGTTAAAGGGACAGGAAGTGCTATCCCTCCTCTAGATTTTAATCTTTTTGGACTTGAGGGATTATTACACAAAAAGATCGAGCGCTTGTTTTGTTCGGCTCGTTAAAAGTATCGAAAATTCATCCCTTCTGTATTGTTTTATACTTTTTCGGACTTAAGGGATTAGATGACGAAAAAGTAATTTTGGAGTTACCTTTACGTTCCTTTTCAGACTCTCTAAAATTGAAAAGGACCGAGTTATCTTTGTCGTTAAACTCGTTAAAAAGATTAATAGCGACACACTTGTCAATAGACGAGAACAAGTTTCACTATCGCTAGGCTCATTAAAACATAGTGATGGGTTTGCCCAAAGGGAAAATTATAGAACAAGCATATGTTATCCTCCTCAAGCTTGACAAAAATAAAGAGGTACTGGTCAGCAATGACTGGGGAAAATTGGGAAGAAAACTCAAAGAAACTTTGTTGGTAGCAAGTCGCTCTTGAACATGACACTTCCACTCTGTGTCCGAGTCGGGTTGGGTTGTTTCATTCACCGGTCACATCACCATGGTCACGCCATACCATCCACATTTGGGGTTAATGCTACCGATCTATCACATCAGTGTCACCGATATGTTCAAGAGGAGTCATTCAGAGAATTCACCTGTGTCTCACCCACTACCGTACATTATACTCCATTCTTTCATGACCGCCACCCTGAACCTTATATCACCAGATCGTTTTCACCTCCATTAAAATCATTTGCTCCGTTCCGTGTCATTGATGTGGGATTCATTAAGGCCCTCCTGTGACGGATCACTTCTTGTCGACATCAGCTCATTATCCAAGAAGTTGATCTAGGAACACCCCATTCAGTACTTTGAAGCTTGCATGCCTCAATGGCAAGTTTCTCACTTCCGGCGATAGGTTTACATCAATGGCCTTCGACCGAAAGATTTTGCGTGGTGTTCGACGCCAAGTCCTTTATTCACACCACGTGAATTGTACTGCAGTACCTTGAGGGTCATTATCATTATCGGTGATTCCTCTCACGCTTGTTAACAGTTTACATCATTGACTGGTAATCAAGCGATGTCTTTCCATGTTCGACTTCAGAACATTTCTCACATGGATCGACTTGTACTCCGAGTGAAGATCGAACGAGATTGAAGACCCCGGATCTAGTTTCATCCATCCGGGCTGCAATATATATTCAGGGAAAATAAAGACATCAAATGTACATCATTGTTGCACAGATAATTCTCCAATCAAAGGGATGATGGCTCTATCAGAATCATCAGTCTTCACTCAGACGATTGTCTGTCCTATGTACATGAAAATGAATTTATAAAGCTGAGCATGGGAATGCCCGCCTCAGCTAGATCATGAAAATATTATGAAGATAATTTATTGTATTGTATCTTATTACAGGTCTCCTCCCAGCTTGAAAGAACTTCGGATCCTCATAATAAAGCATTTCACCCGACATCAAAAGATTAACGACCTCATGCTTTAGGGGGCAACTGTTATAGACATTTTTGTGCCCTACAACCCCAAGCATGAAATGTCCATAAACCAAGGGCTCCTAAGTCCCTAAAAGTTTTTTTCTAACCCCTAAAGGAACAAGGTCAACATATTACAGCTTCTCCCAAAAGTTCTCCATGAGAAACTACTCAGAATTGGTCAAAACAGGATCATTGCAGCCGCTCCACTGTCTAAGTGCATTGCATCTCACCTAAATACACTGTGAGGGTGCATTGCATTTCAAAAGTCCCTTCTGTGGGGTGCGATGGGCGAGAAATGACAAATGGCAGTGTCATTCCGCGAGGTGGAGAGGCAATGGAAGCTTCCAGAGTCTTCTCCTGTGACACTTGCCTCACTGAATTCGACCAAGGATGAGTAAGAGGCCCTCAGTCTCCAAGTGGAAGCAAGAACTATCAGAGACAAGACACTAATCAAATCACAAGCTGACTCATCCCCCTTACAGATATCTATATATGGATCCCTCATCCCAGAGATCCAGAGGCTGGAATTTTGCATATTGTAAGGAATTGTTGTTGGTTTCCTGAGACAAACATCAGATTGTTGGGTGATCTAAGCTTTGTTTGAGGTGAAGAGGGGCTTCTTTGCTGGGAGGTTGATGCTGGGTCAGAACAATCGGTTGTAACTCCTCTTGGCTCTTTTCTTGTTTATCAATAAAAGCTATTTGAGTTTTCCTCCATGCTTTTGTGTCATTGATGCTTATTACATTTGTATGGTCAATTTACATTTGACCCTAGATTGTTTATGATTATAGATCCATGTCTTTGTATAGTGTTGTGCTTCTGTGATCTTACAGGTACTTTGTGACGTTGGGTGTGCAAGGGAGCAGGTAGCTGAGGACTATCAAAGAAGAGAGGGATCAAATCAGGAGATTGGTGCAAGACAGAGGTTGGTCTTTCTGTTCCTCTCTATCTATAATTCATAAAGGAAAAACAAAAGCAGCTTTTCTCTATTTGTTTCTAAGGCAGCTGTCACACCTTAGTGGGATAGAGCAGTTCTAAATAGACACTTTTCCCTGTAACACATATGAGTTGGGGTTGATGTGCCCAAATAAGCCTATAACACTGCCCTCCATAGAGAAATAAGTTAACAGACTTCATAAGGCGGGCATCATTGTTCCTATCATATTTTTTGATTGGATATCAAATCTAGTCTTGACAAGAAAGAAGACCAGAGAGATTAGGCTCTGCGTAGACTTCAGAAAATTGAACAAAGTATTTTTGAAAGATAATTATCCACTTCCAAAAAATGGACCATATCCTTCAGAGAGTTATGGGCACTTCCCGGTTGTCACTTTTGGATGGCTACTCCGGTTACATTCAAGTTTTAGTGCATGATGATGATTAGGAAAAGAAATCATTCACCACACCTTGGGGTACATTCAAATATGCAAAAATGTCATTGGGTCTAAAAAATGCAGGGGCCACTTTTCAACCTGCCATCGACATAACCTTTTCAAATGAAAAAGATGTTTTCTTAGTTGTATACTTAGATGATGTAACCATATTTTTGCATTCAAGTGATGAACATTTGCATCATTTAAAAGTCATTTTTCAGAAATGTAGAAAGCTCAGAATCTCTCTCAATTTGAAGAAAAGTTTGTTTGCTATGGAGGAAGGAAAACTTCTCGGCCACATCATTTTGAAAGTCGGCATCCGGATTGACCCTTCATGAGTAGAATCCATTCAGCAAATTGACTTCCCTTGCAACAAGAAAGAAATCCAAGCATTTAATAGTAACATGAATTTCTTACACAGATTTATTCCTAATTTGGCTTAACATCTTAGAGAAATGATGAATATGTTGAAAAATGATAATGAGGTAAAGTGGTAGGAAGAAGCCTACAAGTCCTTTCATGCAGTAAAGCTTTCCTTAACCACTTCCCCTTCTTTAATCAGTCCTGACTACACCGATGATTTTATTATATTTTCATTTTCTTCTTAGCATATCATGGCAGCAGTACTAATGCAAAAAAGGGATAAAACTAAGCTGCCAATAGCATTTTTCAGTCACAACATTGAGGATGCAGCCCTAAAGTACAACATCATTGAGAAACAGGCCTTGGCTTTGGTAAAGGCGATCAAAGATTTCAGGGTTTACATTTTACATTCACATACTCTAGTTTATGTGCCTAATGCAGAGGTAAAAGAAGTTCTTGTGCAAAATGACCCAGAAGGTAGAAGAGGTAGATGGATAGTAACATTATTAGAATATGATCTTGAGTTCAAGCCTACCAAATGGATCAAGGGTCAAGGCTTAGCCAAAATCATGGTCAAGTCAAACCTTCATGCTCTTGACATCAACCTTGTAGCACCATTGTCCAATAATCAAGAAGAAGTGGATCTCATTCAAGTATCTAAAATATTTCTATTATCTCCACGATATTCAAATATTATTTATGTGCTTCAACATCTAAATCCCTCTCCAAGCGTGTCTAAGGCTAAGAGCAGGGAATTGAAGTTGAAGGCTTCCAAATATTGTATCATGGACAACGCACTTTATTGGAAAGATCCTGGAGGTGTGTTGTTTAACTGTTTGACTGAAGATGAGTCTAAAGAGGTAATAAATGACTTCCACAAAGGAGATTGTGGGGGCCACTTGTACTGGAAGACCACGACCAACATAGTACTGAGATCGGGTTACTATTGGCCTACACTTTTTGTAGATTTTTATAAGGCAGTGATGCATTTGTCACGTGTGTCAAGTTTTCCAAGGTGAAAGAAAGCTTCTTCATTTGCCTCTACAACCTATATTAGTTAAAGCACCTTTTCAACAGTGGGGCCTAGATTTCATAGGTGAGATCAATCCATCATCCTCCTCACATCACAAGTGGATATTGACAGCTACAGACTACTTTACTAAGTGGATCGAAGCAATCCCAACCAGGTAAGCAACAGATTTAGTCATCATTCAGCTTTTAGAAACTAATATTTTCTCCCGTTTTGGTTGTCCTAATAATATTATCACAGACAACGTAGCAGAATTTAAGTCCAAAAAGATGACTGAGTTTTGTGACAAATACAACATTAAGTTGGGACATTCTACAACATATTATTTGCAAGGAAATGGTCTGGCAGAGTCCTCCAATAAATCCTTAATCAACATCATCAAGAAACTGTTGGAGGCCAACAAAAGGAATTGGCACAAAAAGCTAATCAATGCATCGTGGGCAGATCAGGTGAGTAGTAATAAATCTCTTGGGCTTTCTCATTTTCAAATTGTGTATGGAGTAGATACTGTTTTTCCTTCATCATTAGTAGTACTGGTCATGAAATTGTTTCAAGAAGCAGGAAGTGAAGGGAATGATATACAATGTTGGATCAATCAAATGATTCACTTAGAGCAGACACGAGATGAGGTATTTCAAAACACCTCTAAGCTTCATGAGAGGATAAAAAGAATCTATGATTGGAAAACAAAGGAAGATGACTTAAAAATTGGAGATGTGGTGCTTTGTTGGGATGCCAAAAACGAAGAAAAGGGTAAGTATGGTAAATTTGAAAACCTATGGAAAGGCCCTTATCAAATTTTAGCTTTTTGAGGAAAAAATGCTTTCTTGTTGGATGAGATGAATGGAGAATCATGCTTAGGAGGACCAGTCAATGGTAGGCTCCTGAAGCATTATCTTTCTGAGTAGTCCTGGTTTCATTGTACATATATTTTAATTTTCTACAAGTGTGAACTAGAAGATCACTGGAGTTCGGAGCCCGAAGTGAAGGCCATGGAGCTTCACTGATTTTCTACCATTTTTAGTATTAAGTCCTTAGTCATGTAAGTCAATTTTGAGTCAGTTTGAGTTATTTGAGTTGTTAGCATTTATTCATGCATTCCAGTTTGAGTTTTTGATTTTATTGGCCCATATGGTTAGGAACTTGGTCTATGGTGTGCTTGACACATCCAAGGAGTTGCCATCCCCAAATAAGGCCGATGTTAGAGTCAGTATTTGCATACTACCATCAGTGATCAAAACTCCTCTTTTATATCATATTAGTGTCCCATGTTGAAATTTTTATCATTTCACCTAGGTCCTCATGAAAAAATTTACTCACTGATGGTAGCCCAAGTTAAAACCCCATCCCCTCTCAAAAATCGATATTTGCTAGCTAACCTTCATGTGTCTTGCTGAGCATACATTGACTATAAAGGCTCATTTCATCATGTTTTGTGTCAATCAAGTCCACCTGGAGTCCAGTCATTCAAGGTCCCATTAGGTCACTAGGTTTCATTTTCCAAGGTCCAATAAAACACCATTTCACTGCATCAGGCTAGCAAAGTATGAGAGTGAACAAAATAATATCCATTTCAGTTAAATAAGGATTTACAAGCATGTAACCATGGTTGCTAAAGTTCCACTTTTGATTTTAAGTAAGAATTTCATTCAAGTTTGTAATTTTATTCGAAAAGCAGATATGTAATCCTATTGTTTATTTATTTATGTAATTTCATGTCATTATATGTAATAAGTGACTTTTCTCAAGCTGTCAACTTAGTTTCAAAATGCCAAAGGACCAAAAGTCAAAGGTCAAAGTATGCCAATGTATATCAAGTGATCAATTTGTACAATAAAAGGTCGAATGCAAAGATATAGTTTCCAAAAGTAAATTGAATGACAAAAGGAAGAAAGTGGGTCCCAAGGCCCAAAACATCATATTCATGAAGTATAAAAGCGACCAAGACATCAAAAGAAAATCCATTTGCACTCCTAAAGATCGAGTTCGCACTCCCTTGGCTCAAAAAGTCGATTTTGTAGGTTTAGAGGAGAAAAATTTCTTGGCACTGCGCTTAGGAAGAAGGCGTTGTGCTTAGAAGCCACGCATTGTGCTTAGAGATTTGGGCACTGCGTCTTTCAACACTGGCATTGTGCTTCTGGGTTAGGCATTGCGCTTTTGCCCGGTGCACTACGCTTTTGCCCAGTAAGCCTCTAAAGCGCCAAAAACACCTCCAACTCCTCTCAAATCTCCACAAGAGTAAGTTTTCCTCCTCTACCAATTAAGTAACCCTCTCTTCCACTCATTTTCTCTTCCAAACAACACTTCCTCTTAGTGTTTGAGTCCTAAGAAAAATTGGTCCCTATGTGTTACACCGTAATTTGTCACTGTCTTCCTACCAGTCTTCCAACTGTGTCATGAGTCCAAATTAATCATGCTCATGCTCTCTAATGTTTCCAAATGACCCACTTTGCCAAAGTTTTTGCTATCATCGTGACTGTTGTCAAAATAAACGCGCTGATGAGCGCTCCAAAACAGACCTAATGCGCTGCCAGCGCGGAAGTACACGTGATTCCCGCGCTGGTCGAATTTCATGAGACAGCGCGTCTGTTATTTATATCTGATCGCGCTGATATGACTTTCTTTGTTATTCAGCAACGATGTCAGCGCTCCAGTGCAGTTATGAACCCGCGCTGATCCAGTTTGGGCGAGTTTGTTCTAACAGCCGGCCTTCCAGATGACTCTAGACCTGGTTGTTGGCCTTGTAAATGTCGCCCTCCCTTCTCTAGCATGTCTGTTTCGTCATTTGAGCCACCTTCCTTGGAGATAAGCTCATCCTCCCACCATTCATGGAGACTCCTTCTCCTATTTAAGCCTCTACCATTGCCATGAGCAGCTAGTTTGGAATTCATAGTGCTTGGAGTGTTGCTGCTAGTGTGTGAGCTTGATAGGTAGCTGGTGTGACAAGTGTGGGATTGCTAGAGAGCTTAAGGAAGGTTGTGAAGTGTTTCTTTCTTGTGTAAACTTGTGTGGGAGAGAGCTTTTGTTTTGGGAGATCTACCTCCAAGGGTGAATGCTTGAGAGACTTGCTAGGTGGACCCTCTTGAGAAGGATTTGACGTCAGAACTATGGTTGTATTCTTCTTTGTTTATTAATAATAGACGACTATCATTATGGTTCCACTCTTATTGTCTTTATGATGATGTTTGAGTTATATCCTTTCTGACTGATATATAGTTACATCTACTGGATTTTATGCTTGTGTTTGTATCGTTCTTTGCATGTGTAGGTGTCCGTGCACGAGGATCGTGAGGATTGTGACCAGCCGGGGCAAAGGGACGGGAGCATCAACTCTTCTACAAGTACTAGCTTTGGAATCCAGGTAGGCCTTCATCATTGGTATTTTATTTGTAATTAGGAACCTGCGTGTTAGCGTTGTTTGATTGTTGCTAGACGTTGTTTGGACTAGTAGGAGTCGCCTCTGTCCGTAGAGGGGATTTACCTCCACAACGATTTGGCGACTCCGCTGGGGATGGTCCTGGCATTTGACTGAATGAGCTGGAAGATCATCCAAATACGGTTGTACAATGTGACGGATGTCATGAAAATCATAGGACATTGCACGTTGGAAGGTAGCACCGGCATTCTTCAAACCGAAAGGGAGCTTCTTGTAAGCAAAAGTGCCCCAAGGATAGATAAAAGCAGTCTTATGCTGATCAGCGGGCGCAATATTGATCTGGTTATACCCAGAAAAACCGTCCATAAACGAATAGATTTCGCTTCCTGCACACTCATCAATGAGCTGATCGATGAAGGGTGTGGGGAAGTTATCCTTAGGACAGGCGCGGTTAATGTCACGGTAATCAACACAGACTCAAATGGTACCCTGCTTTTTGTTCACAGGGACTATATTAGAAACCCAATCCGTAAGTGGAATGGGGTAAATGAAACCAGCCTTGAGAAGCTTTTCAACTTCTGCTTTAATGGCTGCAACCTTTCGGGGGTGCACGGGGCGTAGGCATTGACAAACGGGTTTAGCACCTGGATACGTAGGTATCTCATGCACCACCTATGCTAGGGTCAATGCCGGGCATTTATTCGTAGGACCAAGCGAAGACATCACGAAATTCGCGAAAGAGATCGGTGTAGAGATGAATTTCCTCCGGAGTGCAAGTGACTCCAATGTGAATATGTTCGACAATCCCTAGTTTCACAGAGATGTCGATGGGTTGGGTCTGCGTAATGTTTCCCATATTGCCTTTAGAAGACACTTGATAAACTTGAATAGGTGTTTGAAGGGGTTGAAATGGGATACAAGAAGCAAACCGTTCGAGACAGGCGATCATTTCCTGATGGGTAGGGAGGAACGAGGAACGGTGGTGATGATCAGACCAAGGAGGTTCCTCAAGAGACATAGTCTCTATAATGGCTTCATCGGAAGGAAATATTTCCTTTAATGGATCCGATGTAGTATCATCTCCAAGCCAAGGGGAATGAACGTACGAGTCGAGAACGCTGCTCGGAGGAGCAGGTTCGGGAGGGGGAGCCGATGCAGCAACGATTTCAACGTAGTTGAGCTTGGCGGGACTCAACGGCATCATATCGCCCCTACCGTATTATCGCGGACACCCTGTACCGTCTCGGCATTGACTCCGTCCTCCGCCGATGTCTAACCCTCGAGGAAGCTGAGAGAGTCCTGAATGACTGCCACTCTGGCGCCTGTGGTGGTCACATGTCCAGATATGCCACAACTCAAAAAATCCTTCGCGCTGGTTATTTCTGGCCCTTCATTTTTAAGGATTTCATTCTTGCCGTCTGTTCGTGTCATGCGTGCCAGATATACCAGCAGATGATGCGTGCGCCACCAGCTCCGCTGCACCCTGTTGTCATCGTTGGCCCTTTTGCAAAATGGGGCATTGATTATACGACCTGTAAGCCTCGCTCGGCCGGGGGGCATGGGTTTATTATCGTTGCCGTCGATTACTTTACAAAATGGACCGAGGCGATGCCCACATTAACTGAAGACAGTCACACAGCGGCACAGTTTTTGTTCAACCATGTTATTACGCAGTTTGGAGTTCCGCAGGCCATCGTCACGGATCATGGAAAGCATTTCCGTAATCACATGATGACCGAACTAACAACCCAACTAGGCTTACGGCATGATAGTTCGACCCCGTACTATCCTCAATCCAACAGCCAGGTTGAAGCCGTTAACAAAATTTTGGTTACGATGCTTCAACGTACTGTTGACATGCATAAGTCTAATTGGCATCTGATGTTGTTTCCCGCCTTGTGGGCTTACCGAACCTCTGTGAAGGATGCCACCGGTTTCACTCCATTTCAACTAGTTTACGGACTGGAGGCTACCCTTCCTATAGAATGTGAAATCCCTTCGTTAAAAATAGCCGTCGAGTTGCTTCCCAACACTACTCCGGTAGAGGAACGGCTTCTTTACCTAGAACGGCTCGACGAGACCCATCGCCTAACCTCTCTGGCTGTCGAAGCTCAAAAGAAGAGAGTTAAAACTCACTTCGACCATACCATCCATCCTCATTCCTTTGTTGAGGGAGATCTAGTCCTGCTATACGGCCAAGCAAATGATAAGCTGGGGGCAGGCAAACTCGAGCCCATGTGGCTAGGCCCTTATATTGTAAAGAAAGTTTTGTAGAAGGGGGCATATGAGCTAGTTGACTACAAAGGTAATCCTCTCGATAAGCCCCGCAATGGGCTGTACTTGAAAAAGTACTATGCATGATTCCATGCACTTCGATTTATACATGCGTGTGTTTTAGCAAATGCGTGTGTGTGTGTCTTTTCATGTTTTTGGCTTGGTGTGAAAGCGTGATTGCCCCTTATTGTGTCTTTTGCTTCTTGTGCAGATGTCGGGTGCACCTTATGTTGGTTTCGCTGATGGTGCCTGCAGCAGCACTCGCAATTTGTCCTCTACGGTGTGGGTGATCTATGATCCTCACGATGAGTTGATAGATATTCAAGGTGTGTGTTTAGGCCATACTACAAACAATGTCGCTGAATATAGTGTTGTTATTGAATTATTAGCCGAGGCAATTAATCTCAATATTCATACATTGGTTGTTAACCTGGACTCTCAACTTGTCGTCCATCAGCTCAATGGGCGTTATTCCGTCAGAGACCGTCACATTTTAAGGTTGTATTTACGTGTTAAATTGTTAGAAAGGAATTTTGATTTTATCACATATCAGCATATTCCACGACGATTAAACACATTATCTGATGCATTGGCTAATCATGTATTAGATAGACATTTGTGTAATTTATAATCAAAACATCATACAAGAAAGCACATAAAAGCACAATAATAAAACATAGGAATATGTATATGTATATATATATATATATATATATATATATATATATATATATATATATATATATATATATATATATATATATATATATATATATCGTGTGGCGCACCAAGGCGCTCAAAAATAAGTGTGCATGTCTAGATAAGGCCTGTGTTCTCCGTACATCCGAGACACATGTCTCTCAAAAAACCACCAGTGGGAAACAAAGACCTAGATATCTACTGTGGTGGGTTATCCTCTCTATAATCCGTAGCCGCTTGTGCCACCTGCCTCAAAAGGCGGTGAATCCTAGGTTCTACTCCCACTGTATGGATCTAAGATGCTATGGGGACCTCCTCTATCTCCTGGTAATCTGGAATCCCTGATAGCAAGCCCTCGAGGTTCCGTATCACAGTCTCCATCGTATCAACTCCCGAAAGAGCCAGGGCCAGAGCTCCAATGCCCTGTGCATCCCTCCGCGCCTCTGGGGCTAAGCCAAGGGGTCTCGTCGGTCCTACATCTGCATACCATAGCATTCATCGTTAGGACATGTACGTGAAAAAATCAAAAACATCACAAAAATGAAAAAAATCAAAAAATGAGATCAAGTGGCTTACCACCATCGTCCCACTGCTCTCCAGCAGGCAGCGGCATGTCTGGGTCTCCATGGAATTCTACGCCAGCATATGGCCAGTCCTCCATAAAAATAGTCTGCCTATCCAGCCACTCTCATAAGTATACTCCCCATGCCACTGGTCGACCGCCACCTCCTCGTGGCATGACATGGCCCCATCGTGTGGCCCTCGTCTCTCGAGGGCCTTTGAGTGGGTCCACGACCATATCCTGCAGTTGCAATGCCAGTACCCGCTCCAGCATGAGCGGGACTAAAATCGACCCGTAGCCAAATTGCTTCGACTCACCACGACGGCAGTTGGTCAGCTGTCTTTTCATACTGGTTGTTACTGCCGCTGCCCAGTTGAATATGGTAGGATTCAAGCATTCGAGAGCCAATCGAAGATGGGCCTTCGAGGCCTCGTGATTGGCCAAAGAGCCCGCTGCCCGAGTCACCATGAAGAGTATAGTTCGAAGGATGATGTCCTCCACCGTAGGAATAACTACTTTCCCGCTCCGCGACTTGCGTGCCTGTGGGCACACCTGGGCCATCAACATGTCTAATGTATCACCACCGGGTCACTGTCCCTCTAGAATGGGCATCTCACCTCGACGTGATAACCCGGTCAAAAAATAGATATCTGTATAGTCAAACTCAATATCTCGGCCTCAGATCACAAATTTCCCATCAGTGGGATTCCAGGCTCTGATCAAGAATTCAAGAAGGTCAGGCTGTGCTCGCAAGCGCGGAGTTAGGAAGAATTTGAGCAACCCGCACGCCCGCATTGCATTTCGGCACCCAGCATCGGCAAATGCTGCTATGTCCTCATTATCATGAGCTCGCTCCTGCCAAACGAATGCCATTTTGCCCTGCATGATCAAAAAATTCAGTAGGGCCCTGTCCATAAAGTTTCATACATTCACATTGTCAAAAAACTTGTTGCGCGGCGTCAGCGCGACTATTTTTAAAACAGTCGCGCTGATCATGGTGCCCTTTGATATTTTTTCCGGGTCAGCGCGGAAGTACATCACTCTTCCGCGCTAATCCGAGGGTGGTTAGTGTAAGTCTTCTTCGATCAGCGCGGACCCGATAAGGAAATCTGCGCTGACCGAGAGCGGAATGAGTTTCAAAAAATCCGCCCAAACCATCACTTCCCACCGTTAGAATGCAGCTAAAATACTTCAAAATGGAGCGTAAAGGGAGATAAACCTACCTGGAACAGATTGCAGGATGGTTGATGCGTGTACAAGGTGGAATTTGGCTCGTCAACCTCACAGCTCCAAGTCGTTCTCCAAAGCTCCAAATGGTAACAATGGTAAAAACTTTGTTTACCCCCCTATTTATGGTAAAATTTCATAATTAAATATTATTTTTCATAAATGTGGGATTTTTATGATGCTTTTTACCATGTGCTTGGTTCCAATATAGTTTTACTATGTTTTTATGCATGTGGTCCATATTATTTCGAACAGGTTTATGCGTGCGGTGTTTCTTGTGCAGATTCTCACGCTGGTGGAATTACGACCATTCCATACCCACTTGGTCCCACAACGTCGTCTTTAAGCTCTTTTTTCGACGTGAAATAAGAAAAGATAGCCGAGTCTCCCTCTCGACTCGTTAAAAGAAGCGAGAGGCGGTCGCCTTTAAAGCTCTTTTTCCGACCGTTTAAACTTAAAAAGATTGCCGGGTTTTTGTCGTTTCAAACTCGTTATTGGCTCCAAAATGACGTGCTTCTGACCGCTTTTCTACTTTTTCGGGTCGAAGTCACTACTTACGAAAAGTACTCCTCGATCATACTGGTCGGGCGGTTCTTTCGAGCATCGTTTTATACTTTTTCGAGCTCGGGAGACACAACTTTACGAAAAAGGACCCCCCTAGAGTTCACTTTTCTGCTGTCTTTTCAGACTCTCTAAACAGGAAAAGATGTCGAGTTCTTCCTTTGTCAGACTCGTTAAAACTTAATGACATCGGATTCTATCGTAATGATGCCTTACAAGCATATGCTATCCCCGTCAAGCTTGTCATCAAAAAATAATCGGGGTACTCGCCAGAAATGGTGGGGAAAATGGAACCATAATCATTGTTGTGTCGGCAGTATGTCGCTTTTGAACATGGCACTTGTCTGCATTCGTTTCTGGGTGGGAACCTCTCATCTTGTTTTACACTAGCCTCCGTGGGTTTGGGTTATCCTGTTTGACCTCTCATCTGCTCATTGCCTTGTCACCATGACCCTTGATCATCTGATGTCAAATACTGCCAAGTCTGTTGTCGTGTCGCCGATATGTTCAAGAGAAGTTGACCTCTGCGAGAATACTCAACCTCCCTCTGATACCTCACGCAACATATCTATCCTTCTCTGTCTCGTGTCGATGATGTGGGAAACAGTATGGCCCACCTTCGATCAAGGTCACTTCCTGTCGACTTCAGCTCATTATCCAGGAGGTTGACCTAGAGACTCCCTTCGGGTGCCTTAGAGCCTGCATGCCTCAATGGCAGGTTCTTCGTGTTCGACGCGAGGTTTTCATCATTAGCCTCCGATCAAATGATTCTGCAGGTGTTCGACGCCAGCTCATTGATTCACACGCCGTAGATTGTACCTATAGTACCTTGAGGACCATTGTCATTATTGGTGGTACCTCTCACGTCTGTTAACAGTTTTCATCATTGACTGGTAATCAGACGATGTTCTTGCATGTTCGACTTCAACTCCCATATTCACATGCTTGAACTTGTACTTTGTTCGGGTCGAGTTGGAGCGCAAGACCCTGGATTTTGTCTCTTGAGATCCAGGTTGCGATTTCGTGGATTATTATGCTCATTACATGACCCATTGATGGATGGCTGCACCCATACCTAAGCCTTCATGGATGGCTGCGACCATACCTTTATTATCATCATGGTCTCTTTAGCTGGGTGGCTGCGTCCATACCACAGACCTCCTTCGTATGTATTTTGGATGGCTGCGCCCATGCCTAGACTACATGTAATTGATTATCAGAGATATCAGTTGTACATACATGCAAATTCTTCCTGGTGGTGTTCCAGTTCAGCCAGTTTCGTAAAGCATTTCACCCCTCCCACTCTCTCGGGCTTCATGCTTTAGGGGGCATCTGTTACACCGTAATTTGTCACTGTCTTCCTACCAGTCTTCCTACTGTGTCATGAGTCCAAATTAATCATGCTCATGCTCTCTAATGTTGCCAAATGACCCACTTTGCCAAAGTTTTTGCTATCATCGCGACTGTTGTCAAAATAAATGCGCTGATGAGCGCTCCAAAACAGACCTAATGCACTGCCAGCGCGGAAGTACACGTGATTCTCGCGCTGGTCGAATTTCATGAGACAACGCGTCTGTTATTTATATCTGATTGCGCTGATATGAATTTCTTTGTTATTCAGCAGCGATGTCAGTGCTTCAGTGCAGTTATGAACCCACGCTGATCCAGTTCGAGCGAGTTTGTTCTAACAGCTGGCCTTCTAGATGACTTCAGACCTGGTTGTTGGCCTTGTAAATGTCGCCCTCCCTTCTCTGGCATGTCTGTTTTGTCATTTGAGCCACCTTCCTTGGAGATAAGCTCATCCTCCCACCATTCATGGAGACTCCTTCTCCTATTTAAGCCTCTACCATTGCCATGAGCAGCTAGTTTGGAATTCATAGTGCTTGGAGTGTTGCTGCTAGTGTGTGAGCTTGATAGGTAGCTGGTGTGACAAGTGTGGGATTGCTAGAGAGCTTAAGGAAGGTTGTGAAGTGTTTCTTTCTTGTGTAAACTTGTGTGGGAGAGAGCTTTTGTTTTGGGAGATCTACCTCCAAGGGTGAATGCTTGAGAGACTTGCTAGCTGGACCCTCTTGAGAAGGATTTGACGTCAGAACTATGGTTGTATTCTTCTTTGTTTATTAATAATAGACGACTATCATTATGGTTCCACTCTTATTGTCTTTGTGATGATGTTTGAGTTATATCCTTTCTAACTGATATATAGTTACATCTAATGGATTTTATGCTTGTGTTTGTATTGTTCTTTGCATGTGCAGGTGTCCGTGCACGAGGATCGTGAGGATTGTGACCAGCCGAGGCAAAGGGACGGGAGCATCAACTCTTCTACAAGTACTAGCTTTGGAATCCAGGTAGGCCTTCATCATTGGTCTTTTATTTGTAATTAGGAACCTGCGTGTTAGCGTTGTTTGATTGTTGCTAGACCTTGTTTGGACTAGTAGGGATCGCCTCTGTCCACAGAGGGGATTTACCTCAACAACACTATGCAAGGTACAAAACCCTAAATTCATTCCTATCTTAAAAATTGTTGCCCACTGACCATACAACACCTTCCTACATCATTGTTGAGACCATCCATACCTTTACACTATCTTTCCTTAGTCCCTAAACGCTTTTCCTACAAAACCCTAAGACCTAGGTTTCTAAAAATCCCTAGGCAACCTCTACCATAAACCTGTAAATTAATTTTCATTTCCAACTCCCTTCACATTTTCACCCCCCATCACCTTCCATAGTTCCATAACCCACCTCCTCATCTCCCAAAATTTTTGTAGTCCTATCCCCATTCCCTAGACCTATTCCCACTTCCCATTCTCACCCACCTTATCACTAGGGTCTCTTGAACAAACACTATGGAGGAAGACAGAGATTATATGGAAGAAGAGGACACATAAGAAGAAGAAGACAGGGAACAAAGGAGGCCACACAAAGGAGGCAGAATCTTAAGGGGTGTGCCGACTAGTAGGGAAAATTTTAAGAACCCCCCCCCCCAAATTTACATGTATAATAAATGGGCGAATCTCCATGGTATATAGGAAAAATGGAAGGCGATTTTATCAATAATATGATATGTATATATAATTTTTTGGCGAATCTCTCACTGCATGGCGAATATTTTACTCAATTATAAAATCTTGTATTTATTGAATACACAAATGAAATCATTGCATTTCTTTAAAATATCTTTTGAAATCAAAATTACCAAAATTACATATCGATAACCTAGTGGGTGTAGGATAAAATTCACCCATGCCATTCACAGAAAGCATGAGAAAAAACCTAATACTATATATAAAACCAAGAAAAATTCAAATTCATCACTTCTAGGGACCTCGTAACCACCCTGCCAATACACAAGTATGTTCCTGTTTGCAATTAGAAAAATTACCCAAATTACAATCTGTTTACTCCAGCATATGTTGGAAAGTTATAGAAGGATGACTAGTGCAATCAATCCATTCCTTTTAGCCCTGGATTTGTTTCACTTTAAAACAAAAGTATACAAATATACTTGTCCAATGTCTATGCTTTAACCATTCACCTTAAGATGTTTTTACAATATAATTTCCTAAGTCTATTTAATATCTTCATTATCATAAAAACCAACCTATATCCATCTTAACTCCACATCTACCACTCTTAGGGGGATGAAATCTATTTATCCCTCTGAGCACTTGGTATACCTAGATAAGATGGATCTAACATGATACAATTTCCCCTTTAAATAGTCTATGCTCACATGAATACCATGGTATTACCATGGGTCAATACCATGGGTTATCATAAATCTCGAGCTTAAAAATTACTATTAGTAACTTATAAAAATTAATAAAATTAATAGTTGATTTTTTATTTTATTTTTTATTTTAACCAAGCTAAAATGTTTAACATACATTAAATTACAACATCCATTTTTACTCTTGATCGGATCAAATATTTTTCACTCTATGCTAGTTTGCATATCACGATATTTGATACCTCTCGGGGGTTAGTAGATTCAGAGTAAAGATGGATCTATGCTGGTTTAATTCCCCCATTTAAATAGGCTACATTCCAGGTGAATACCATGGGTCAATACCATGTGCCATTTTTATTTTTATAATATTAATATTAGGGTTGATAATGTTTTTTTGCATGGTATTAATAACAATCTAGTCCCTGGTATTTGTCCCATAGTATTTTGCCCATAGGTTTCACCTAAATATAATGCATTTTTTGAGTGTTCGTAAATATAAGGTGACTTATGGAGTAAATATAATTTTTTTTTTTTTATTTACCATACCTCTGGTTTATTTATATTTTTATTAATTTACCATACCTCTTTTACAAATATGGTATTTGGCCCATAGGATTCACTTAAATAAAACCTCTTTCTTGAGCCTTCATAAATAGAAAGAGGGTTATGGACTAAATATAAAAAGAGGTTTTATTTATTTATGATGCGTCTAGTTTATTTATATTTTTATTCATTTACTATACCTTTTGAGTAAGTATAAAACGAGGTTTTATTTATTTATCATACCTCCACTTTACTTATATTTTTATTTGTTTACACCCTTGCATGTATATAAGGTGACTTATGGAGTAAATATAAAAAATGTTTTATTTATTTACCATACCTCTCATTTATTTATATTTTTATTAATTTACCATACCTCTTTTATAAATATGGTATTTGGGCCTTTGGCCCATATGATTCACTTAAATAAAACCTATTCTTGAAAATGGGCGAATGGAAGGTTGTAACTCCTAATTTCAAGGGCTAAATTTACTTTTTTTACCCTCTCCCTTAAAATACGGTGGGCTATTTGAGGTGATTTGTAAAAATGTACTATGATACAAAATATTCGCCCACTAAAAATTTAAAACCCCTTAATTTCGCCAAAGGGCAAACATTCGCCCCTAAAATTTTCTATGCCCACTTGCATAAATGAACTTATGGCTTCACCAATGGCAGCCTCATGTTTTTAGTATGTGGGTTGCCTTGACTTTTGTAAATTGATTGAAAGAGTTCAACATCACCTAGTTTTGACTAGACTCTTTGCATCACACCTTAAAGACAATCAAGTAACCCTAGCAAGAGTGACCTTCACTTTGTCTACTTCGATAATTGTTGTTGCCACGGGGATTCCAAACATGGGTGAGAAGTGGTTTAAATTAAAGGATTTGGAGCATCAGTATTATGAACCATTTATCAAATCATTGTACAGGAATGAAAGGAGGAAGGTGTTCCCTTTCAGCTACCTTCTTAATAGGTATGCCCCATTTATGAAAATCATCATGAAGTACTTCTCTTGTGAAGGTAGGTTCTCTAGGCTCTATACCTACCATATTAGACTGCTTATTCACTTGACAAGGGTCAAATTCCTCAATATCCCATACTATATATTCAGAAGCATAGATAAAATGGCCTCCATTGTGCCAAAAAGAGATTATGACCAGCAGATGAATAACCTTTTCCATCACTCATTGATCAAGATCATTGTCCTTCATCACCTTGATCAGTTGCATATTTCATGGGACAACTTCATTGTTAATGACATTTTTGCTCCTCCACCAGCTCCACATGTTGTTGGGTAGCGGAAGCCCCGCGCAACAGGTATGGGGCACGAAGCCCACAATTTTGGGTAAGAGTAGGGTAAAGATTCCTTGTGATGCGCAGAGCGCGATTTGTAATAAGTCAAAGTCAAAAGGGTAGTCTGCCCAAAAATAATGTAAAGAAATGTAAGTTGAGTCGGCCCGCCTATGGATCGCAGTCCATGGAAAGGTATAAATAGAGCGAGGCTCTATGGGTAGAGTAGCTAAGTTTTTGGTATGATTTTGGAGATCTGAAATGTAATGGGTGTCTGAGAAGAGCATTCTGAGAGCATCTGTAAGTTCGAGTCAGGGGTTTGGGTAGAGGATAGAGGCTCTGCAGCTGTGTGCACAGAGGCCTGGAAGAGTCCATAGCTGTGTGCGTGGACCCCTGCAGTTGAGTGCGCAGGGAAGATCTAGATGTAAGGGTGATAAGTGGAAATAAAGATAAGTTTCTTCTGAATTCTGTGTTAATTTTGAACTATCACAACTCTGTTCTTTTATGGTTAATGAAACTATTTTGATCTGTGCGCATATGCTTATTGAGTACTTGTGAATCGGGTTTAATCTTAATATGTGAACTAAATGAAAGTAATAAATGTTTTCTTAAAGACCTCTCTAAGTAGATCTAGGTTATAATACTTGATCGAATAGAGTAGATCTATAACCAGTGCAGTAAGAGAAAGCTAAGATTATTTGGATCTACGCGGATCTAGCGCAGTGCGAAGCTGCAGGACGGTGTGCGAACCTATCAGACCACATCTAGACATCCCAAGGGTGCAGAAACCTGGTTCCAGCACCCTCCCTTGCTACCTTGAGTGAGACTTCAGTCCACGCTTCGCTGGCTATTGCCGAAAGGGCCAATAGCTGCAGGATTTGCTTAGCTAAATAATTCTTCCGAACCTGGGTCAGGCCCATATAAGCCAACAAATGGTTTCGTTGCTAGGACCAGGATCTGCCTAAGGGGTGTCTGATGTGGGAACACTGGAACCCGACAAAGAAAGAAATTGAAGAGTGGTGGGATCTGAAATTCCACAAGTTCACAATTTAGCAAAACAGAAATCTGTGAATATCAAAAGAAGATTGGCTGGACCGGTATATATTCACAGACATTCACGAGATCTTCTTTGCATCATTCCTGGTAGAGCTATACGAGTGGATCACAAGGCTAGCTGACAATGTGGGAAGGTGCAAATTGGACCAGCCTATTATGTGGACCCCGGAACTGGTGCGTTGGCTAGAAGCCACCAAGGATAAGATCGCGTGTGCAATAGATCATTACCTAGATCAAGTAATAGGAGGATTTATCACTGAATTTGCGATAGATACCACCGTGAGCTATAGCGAGGAGGAAAGGCGATTTCTTCAAGGACTGCAAGGTAGGTATATCAAATCATTGAATACGTGGATTATGATGTTGTTATGTGAAAAATAGATTATGCGCATTGATTAATGTCTGGAGTAATGCAAAGCGGAAGAGGTTACCGCGGAACGAGAGGAGTAGAGAGCAATCCGCTAGTTTCCATTTCCCGGAAAGTGAGGAAGAACTCATGAGGTTATCACCGGGAAGTGCGGTCTGGTTGATCAGGGAGCACTTCCCACTGATACCACCTCCATCCACGCCACCACCCATTTCACCCACTTCGAAACTGTCCACGCCAACTCCAACACCACCAACTCTACCAAAAGTGAGGATGGAAATTGCAATCAAATTACCAGTATTTAAGGGTGAAGGGAATGAGGAACTAGGACGATTCTGGTTCATGATAAAATCTGTATGGGATGTTCAAGGTATCATAGATGATAACATCAAGAAGGCTACAATAGTTAGAGTGCTTCAGGACTGCACACTGACTTAGTACATGAATTATTCAAGTGATCATCCAACTGAAGGTATTATCGCAATCCAGGAGGCGCTAAATAAGGAATTTGGGTGCCCAAGGTCAAGGGCCCAGTCGGTTATTGGGTTCAAATAGATTATAATGATGCCTCGTGAAACTTCGTGGGATTTAGATCAGAGGTTGGAAAGTGCTATCAGCGAGGCCAACATGAGACTGACAAATGAGTAGCACTATGCGTGGTTTGTGGCGTCATTGACACCACATCTGAGGACGGCCCTGTCACAACAAAAGATCTCAACCCATGTCGAGGCACTAGAGACAGAAATTAGGTTACACGAGACCCCAATACCAGACCCAGGGTTGGGAGTTCAGCAAATCCATGCGCAACTTCAAAACTTGAATTTAGAACTGCAGAACTTGAAGCAAGAAAGGGTATCCTGACCAGAGGTACGTGCGGAGGTGGGATGTGTTAAATGCAAGAGCCAGGCGCACGATAAGGACCATTTCCCTGTCTTTGTGAACTATCTGGCAGGGGGAGGCCCGATGCCGTTAAAAGTAGAGGTACAAGTAGGACCAAGTGTCGCGCCTGCGCTCTGGTGCGCGATTTGTCAGGTGGGTGCGAAACACACAATAGATAACTGCAACCTATTACAAAAGTATACCCAGATCCCACAACAGTTGTATTGTAACTTCTGTCGATCGGTGGGACACGATGAGCGAACGAGTCGAAGTTATGACTTAATGATAGAAAGAACCCCAACTTAACAAATGCAGACTGAAGCGCGGGTATGATTTCAACGGCGCAGCCGAGGAAGAGGAATGGGGCTCGGGTGAGGCTATGGACTGTTAATCTGTTATAATTGTGGCGAACCGAGACACTATGCTCGCAACTGCACTAACCCGACCAGAAGTTCGTGCCCCTACTATGAACAATTTGATCATGAAATGGTAGACTTTCCTACCTTAATTGTCCAACTACGCGAAAAGGGAGCACTCCAACCTCCACCAACCTATAATATCTAGATGATGCGAGCAGAGCCTCGCAAAGAGGATCCCCGTATAAATATGGTACTAAGAAGTGGCGAACCTATAGGAGGTCATCCACAAGAAGAACATAAGGGGTACAATACACCTACAAAGGCACATGACTCTGAGTCGGAACAGGGAAGGATGATGCGGAGGGAAGCTCGGTGGGACGGCACGGATGCTTCTACCCCGGGTAGAAGGGATCAAGTGGAGTCAGGGTTGGACCCCTCCATGATTATGACCTTTCTCAAAACCTGCATGAAACTACTGCGTGATAGTAAGGTCATTCAAGGATTGCAAGAACTGATCACCAGGTGCATTGGATCCAGCAAACCACATGTAGTCCAAAAAATAGGAAGACAAGCTCTGTGCACTGGACAAGAAATGAGACTGACAGCACAAATCGGTGAATATGAAATGGATTAGGTCATCTTGGACTTAGGCTTGGATGCGAACGTATTACCTAAACAAACATGGGAGCGCATGGGAAAGCCTCCATTGCAATGGTCCCCGATTAAGTTATGAATGGCTAGCCAACAAAATATCTTATCAATGGGTCAACTGCAAGGAGTGACTGTGGATATCGACGGTGTAAGTACGCCAACCGATTTTGAAGTTATAGAGATTGTTGATGATAGTAATCCTTACCCTGCATTTCTCAGAATTGATTGGGCAACAGACATGAAGGGGATTATTAACTTAAAGAGGTGGCACATTGTTATAGACATTTTTGTGCCCTACAACCCCAAGCATGAAATTTCCATAAACCAAGGGCTCCTAAGTCCCTAAAAGTGTTGTTCTAACCCCTAAAGGAACAAGGTCAACAGATTACAGCTTCTCCCAGAAGTTCTCCATGAGAAACTACTCAGAATTGGTCAAAACAGGATCATTGCAGCTGCTCCACTGGCTAAGTGCATTGCATCTCACCTAAATACACTGTGAGGGTGCATTGCATTTCAAAAGTCCCTTCTGTGGGGTGCGATGGGCGAGAAATGACAAATGGAAGTGTCATTCTGCGAGGTGGAGAGGCAATGGAAGCTTCCAGAATCTTCTCCTGTGACACTTGCCTCACTGAATTCGACCAAGGATGAGTAAGAGGCCCTCACTCTCCAACTGGAAGCAAGAACTATCAGAGAGAAGACACTAATCAAATCACAAGCTGACTCATCCCCCTTACAGATATCTATATATGGATCCCTCATCCCAGAGATCCAGGAGGCTAGAATTTTGCATATTGTAAGGAATTGTTGTTGGTTTCTTGAGACAAACATCAGATTGTTGGGTGATCTAAGATTTGTTTGAGGTGAAGAGGGGCCTCTTTGCTGGGAGGTTGATGCTGGGTCAGAACAACTGGTTGTAACTCCTCTTGGCTCTTTTCTTGTTTATCAATAAAAGCTATTTGAGTTTTCCTCCATGCTTTTGTGTCATTGATGCTTGCTACATTTGTATGGTCAATTTACATCTGATCCTAGATTGTTTATGATTATAGATCCATGTCTTTGTATAGTGCTATGCTTCTGTGATCTTACAGGTACTTTGTGAAGCTGGGCGTGTAAGGGAGCAGGTAGCTGAGGACTATCAAAGAAGAGAGGGATCAATTCAGGAGATTAGCGCAAGACAGAGGTTGGTCTTTCTATTCCTCTCTATCTATAATTCATAAAGGAAAAACAAAGGTAGTTTTTCTCTGTTTGTTTCTAAGGCAGCTGTCACACCTTAGTGGGATAGAGCAGTTCTATATAGACACTTTTCCCTGTAACAAAATGGCGACTCCACTGGGGAGCTAATTAGTTTGTTTGTTTATCATTCTTTGTTGTTTGTTTCATAAACTTACAAGTAGCATTCGAACTGCATTTGCCATAACAAATGCAAAGTAGATAACTGTTACTTCAATCCATCTACTGGATCTGTTTATGATTTAAACAACTGATTCACAAACTATCTGATTGCCCTTGTGATAGCTCTTAGATCCTCCTTAGATCTACCCCTGATTGTTGCATTACTGATTGCTTTTTGCTCGGCCAAAACCCAAGAACTGAACTGCAAACTGTGACCCGGAACCCGAACAGAGTCTCGTTTCTGGCCCAGCGCAGGTACTGTTCAGAGATTCTGAATTTCAGCGCACTTCCCGAGTGGACAACCTGCGCTGCATTTCAGATTCTCTATGTTACAGGTGCGCTGATCAGACTAGCTCTGTGCAGTTGTGGCTTCTGTGGTTCATTCTTTCCAGTTCTATTCCTGAATTTTGCTGCCTATGATCAGTATATGTCTGTTTGAAACCCCTTTTCCTTGCTGTTATTCTGCCTCCTTTGTACAAAAGAACTGTAGATGTTTTTGTGTGTTTGTTGAGTCATTTACAGTTCTCCTTTGCAAAAGTAGCATAATCGTATTGTCGTCCTTTGATTTGAAACTGTCGCAAGTGTCGATTTCAATCGTAGGAAAGAGTTTGATTGTTGTTGATGGTTGATTATCCTGTTACTATTGCTTTTGGTCTTAATTTGTAATTTTCTAGTGTGGAGAACAAGTATTCAGTTCAAAATCGTAAAGTGTTGTGATCATCTCCATTTTTTGATTTCGAAAAGAAACTTGTTGATATTTATCGCTTGAAAATAAATTCAGATTTGTGCATCAACTTTCTTTTTAGCATTCATATACTAAGAAAGTCGAAAACAAATACATGCATGTGCATTTGCATATAGACAGTCTGTTTGGCTTGATTTAGGAAAGTGCATTTTAGAGTGTGCTCTTTGCTCTTTGTGAAAAGATTCTGTCTTTCTTTTCCCTAGTAGCTAGGATTTTCATTGCATAAAAGAGATAAAAAGTTTGTTTATCATCTTAGATTGCATTTTAGGAATTACATCTACATCTCGTGGTGAACCCGAAAGGAAAACTTCATAAACAAGATCAACTTAAAATAAATTCAATGAATCTAACAATGCTTTGGAACTTAACGCACAACATTTAGAAGTCTAGGCTAGAGACGTATTCCGGCGTCGTAAAGCCTGGTAACTGTTGTTCTCACTGATGGTTGGGTGATTCCTCCACTTTGAGACGATAAGTGACAGTACGGACTTGTGCTCCCACGTATCGTCGAGTATATTTTGGGAGACCCCAATAGGCTTAATCCTTTATCCATAGGAAGCCGTGTTTGCCGCCCTATCGATCGCAATGCATTGAACACAGCATTCGGTAAGATTGACTACCGTACCGTAAAAAGTATTTTGCAGTTTTGCGATTGCTTTGGTAATCCCTCTACCTAGATTTCCAAAGTAGTCCCTTTCGTTCCTTTTCAGACTCCTTAACGGAAAAGGACCATCTGAGCACTTGTCACTTCAGGCTCATTAAAAACCGAAGGAGACTAGAGTCATCTTTTGTTTTTTCTCGACTCTTAAAAACTGAAAAAACAAGTTGTGTCAAAGCGTCTAAAATTCATTTAATTCGGAAACATACTTCCCCTTAATTTTAGTTGATCTATTAATCCGCAATCATGGAAGAAATTCAATTGAAACCCCGTCATTCGCGGAGGCTTACGAGTCAACCGTCTTTGTCTCCGGAATCGAAGCCAGTACGGACAAAGCGAACTCGTTTAACCGGTTCCAAATCTCCTATTAAAGTTAGAATAAGTGTTCCAACGACATCCGAAACTCCGGTTACTCCAAACATTTCTGGAATCCCTGCCTCTACAGAAGAAGTTCAGCAGCCACAGAAGGACAGTGATACTGATCCTAGTTTGAGAGTAAACACTTGTGTTACCGAACCAATTCCATTTTCAACCGGTTCGGAGAGCCTTGCTCTTCAGACATCTGTCACTGCCGATTTCATACCTTCTTCGGCACCAGAAATATTCTACGGACCTGACGGTCTTCCCCTTCCACCTGGTCTGATTGCCATAGAAGATATTGTAGAAGATCCTCCAACGAGTACTCCATCGCAATTTGGAGTCGGGATCACTCTATATCCTTCTTCATCGGAAGTTAGTCTACCACCAGCAGAAGCTCCTGTAGAATCGCTAGGTAATCTTTTGGATAGACTACAAATGTCTGAACAATCGTCAACATCTAGGACTGTGTCGTCTGACACAGCGACAACAGAACTCCCTGCTATCACTCTGACAATGTTCATCGGTATACCATCTGTCCCGACTAGCTCTCAACCGCTAGAAGGAGCCCACTCAGGGGCTATTTCGACAGTATGGTCTGTTCCTGTTTGTTCATCCGGAATAATATCCGGAAACTCTTATGTTGAGTCTCAACAAATTGATCCATTTGGAGGTCAATTTGGGCAGTCCGGCCCCCAAGGGCAAACAATTCCCTTGAGTTCTGGATTACCACCATATGGGGGGCAGTATACCCTTTCAATATCCCCTCCGGGAGCGTCATCCTCACCATGATATGGACTCCAAGTTTCTATGGCAGGCAGAAGAGGACCGGCAGGGGCTCGACCATAAGGACCTTTAGGTGCTCGACCATAAGGGAGAGGGAGAGGAGTTTCCAACTTCAATATGATGATGAAAATGCGCCAGCCGCCGATGCCGGAAGCACGACTGGGGTCTCCGCTCGGCACTACTGGTCCGAGATCTTACATAAGTAACGTAAGCATGAGAGTTTTTGGTAGTACCGGTGAACCAGGTGGCCGCAGGGAATCTGGGACGGAGGACTCGTAGTATCTAGCTAGATAGCGAAACACCCGTAATGAATAGGGGCTTACTCTGGCTCGCACCTTATTGAACAGCGAACCTGCTGGCTGTCTGGGTTTTCTGTGCGATACGAGGGGGGATGGCAGCAAAGGAAGATATCCCGTTGGTTATACCAGAAAGAATTTGTTACTTCATTTGTTACGGCAACTACGGGGAGGATATCCATACGGGAGTTCACAACAACATTCAGGTTATAGTGGAATTACCTCAAGCGGTTGGGTACCAATACTACCTCAACAACCAAGAGTTGTGTATTCGATGCAACAATGCTTACCTATGTCAAATATACCAACTATGCCAGCTATTGTGACGGTGTCGCAAGTTCAAGCGCTGCCTATTGTATGCCAACCTCAGGTTTCTCAGGTTGTAATGCAAGAGCCCCTTGACCCTGCGACTCAAAAACAATCGCCGACTGGTGGAATGACACAGGTTCAGATGGGTACAATTACCCCTCATCTTGGTCAAACTGTTAGTATCGGTCAACAGCACATGGCTTCACAGCCATGGCTAGTACAATACCAACAACCGCAATTCCAACAAGTATACCAAGGTTCTGAGCAACAAATCTTTGCAAATAGTGGACAGCCGTATATTCAAAATGGTCAAAATCAACCATTTTACAATGGTCATGCCCACCAACCTTACCAAAGTTACCAGCATCAAATGCATTATGCCGGTATGCAAATACCAACTACTCAGGCAATCCCATCTTATCCTGGGTATGCTTCACCTAACCTGAATCAACAGTTACCCTTTGTGGCAACTTTAGAGTTACCTGATTTAAATCGGTTAACAAACAATCCAATCGCCTACGCCCCTTGGTGGCCAGCGATTCCGCATAAACTTCCATCAGATATTCCTAAATTTAATGGAAATCCGCGTGAAGATCCATCGAATCACGTGATGACCTTTCATCTATGGTGTTCATCAAACACCCTAAATGATGATTCGATAAGACTTCGCCTCTTCCAGAGGACGTTGACGGGTCCGGCGGCAAAATGGTACATCGAATTGCCTAGAGCTTCGTTCGACAACTTCAGTACCTTAGCCACAACCTTTTTAACCCATTTTCAGTTACCAATAAGGTACGAAATGGGAACAGAACTTCTTACCAACTTCAAACAGACAACGGCCACTCACATATCTGATCATATACATGAGTGGCGACGTCGTCATAGAATGGTAAAAACCTATGTCCCCGATCAGCTCTTAGCTGAATGGTTTATCAAGTCATTACTGCCTTCCATCACGGAAGATGTGGCAAAGGGGGGAGTCGTAACAGAAGAGCAAGTTATCGCTCGTGCGCAATATCTGGACTTGATTTACACTTAGTCCGGCACGCTCTACGATAAAATACCTGACGCCCCTAGACCGGAATTCTCAATTCCTCCTCCTCCTAAATCGAACAATGACTCTCATGCCGACAATGGCGTGATTGGCACAACAGACACGAAATTGACAAAGGCTACATCCAAAAAAGCCCGTAAGATTTCAAGTCAAAATGCAAAAGATGAACTTCTTGCTTCGGAAGTAAATGCCGTATCGAAAGATAAAGGCAAAGAAACCAAACAGCCAGGGAGCAAGAAGAAAGGCAAAGGGAAGAAGAAGAAACAGGAGGAATCATCACCTGAAAAATCTTCTTCAAACCCTCCTGGAGATAGGAAACCAAAAAATCCATGCCTCATATGCGATGAGGATCATTGGACCACAAATTGTCCACACAGAGCTGAGGTTAAAAAATTCTTCAAGAATTCGAAAACCTCCGCAGTGTTAACTGATCCGTTTCCAAATCCAGGAGCAAATCTGGTTGAAAGTGGAAATGCTTCCCCGTCTCAAGTGCTAATGTTGTCGGTTTCAAAACAGCAAAATGATGCTTTGATATCGACAAGGAACAAAGATTATGGGAATCCACAGCTATCGAACAACAAGGATAAAGATCAACCTAGTAGTTCGACAACAACTTCGACAGAAGTTCCGCCACCCATCATTCTTGAATTGACAATAAAACCGCCAAAGGGAGTAGTACACAAGTCGACATTTAATCCCCGCCCTAGAGTGGCACAGCATTATAATATAGTGGAAGATTTGGCCCAATCGCCATCCACTATGTCGACTCTTGAAGTACTACAGAATTGCCCATCCCAAAGGCAGGCTTTATTATCAGCCATTGGTGGGATAGACCCAAAGGATTCCAATCTTGTATCCTTCGATCATAAAGGATACGATCCTCAATTACCAGCTCAACTAGCTTTCCTTGTTCAAGTGAAAGCCCTCAACAAAACTGTTCATCAAACAATTATTGATGAGGGGACATCTACATGCATTATGTCGATGAGTTGCTGGAAAACTTTAGGATCTCCAACCTTGTCGCGATCTTCGACGACATTAAAAGCATTCGACGGAAGGACGTATACCCCATATGGTATTCTAAGTAACTTGAAAGTTGAACTAGGAGGGAAAACGGTAGAAGTAGATGTTGAAGTAATCAATGGCAATCTTGATTACAACATCCTACTAGGAAGACCATGGATATATGCTATGGCGCTGTTGTGTCGACCTATTTTAGGAAGATTGCATTTCCTTTTCAAGGAGGGATTACAATCGTCGATCAACAAAATTTCCTCCCCAATGGTTCTCAAGTTACAGGAAGCATTCCCATGATCCATGGAAGCCCCCATTCGCTTCAAAATATCGGAGTAGGCCTACTAAAATATCCTATACTAATGGGAACTTTCGCCCTTCCACCTCCAATCAACCTGGTGGAAGTAGCATCGATAGGAACCTGCAATATGATATCTTCTAAAAAGATCTCAGAAAACGATATCGACATGGATCATGCAATGGTTTTGCCCCCAAGCCCAACGGAAATATTGTAACAATCAATGTTCCTAGCATGGGAGGCAAACCCAAATCAACGCTCATCAAGCATTTGGATAGACAAGTCTAAAGAATATGGTACCCCTTCAGATCCTTGGTCGCAAGTGCATGTCACCGACGAAGGAATTGTCCAATCAATGGTAGTTGAAGGGGCACCATGGAATGATTCCCACCATCATTCCCTTCTCCCGGATTGTGGAGAAGATACTCAAGATGACCTTTATCATCCTTCAGTCTTTGATTTCCTATCAAATACTGTAAACACGGTGGATTCCGAGCAAAACTTGTCCAATATTGAAGAGACTATCGCCATAAATATCTCAACCAAAACAGATGTTGTAGAGAATATTTATGTTGGCAAATGTTGTTCTCCTTCAGAACTGGAAATATATAACGCTCTTTTTCACGAATTCAGAGATGTCTTTTCTTGGTCATACAGTGAAATGCCAGGAATTGACTCGAGTATCGTTGAACACGAAATTAAGATGTATCCAGATGTCAAACCAATACGACAATGGCTAAGGAAGGTGCACCCCAAGAAAGCCGTTGCCATTAAGGCAGAAGTTGAAAAACTTCTCCATGCTCGTTTCATCTACCCGGTTCCTCTAACCGATTGGGTATCGAATATTGTCCCTGTTATGAAAAAACAAGGAACAATTAGAGTGTGCGTCGATTATAGGGATGTAAATCAAGCTTGTCCAAAAGAAAACTACCCTACACCCTTCATTGACCAGATAATTGATGAATGCGCCGGATGCGAAATCTTTTCATTCATGGATGGATTCTCTAGGTATAATCAAATAAATATCCGCCCACAGGACCAGTCAAAGACTGCATTTATTTGTCCGTGGGGCACATTCGCATATTGAAAATTACCCTTTGGTTTAAAGAACGCAGGGGCGACGTTTCAGAGGGCAATGAATTACGCCTTCCATGACATCAAAAACATCGTTCAACCATACCTCGATGACCTTTCGGCTCATTCGCAAAAGCGGACTGATCACCCGCAGCATTTAAGAGCGATATTTCTACGTTGCCGACACTACAAGATACGAATCAATCCACACAAATGTGTATTTTGCGTCAGTTATGGTAGTTTGCTTGGCTTTGTAGTCTCAAAGGACGGGATTCGTCTCAACCCATGTAAGGTCCAGGCAATCATAAATTTGCCTCCACCTTCAAATTTGCCTCCACCTTCAAATTTGCTTCAGATTCAGAAACTCCAAGGGAAAGCAAACTTTCTGAGGAGGTTCATTCCAAATTACGCCGAACTTGCTAAAGTTTATACACGTCTTTTGAAAAAGGAAGTACCCTTTGTCTGGGATCAGGTTGCGCAAGCTTCCTTTGATGCTTTAAAAGAATCCCTAATGAAAGCATCATTAATGTACGGTCCTGATTATCAAAAAGATTTTAACCTGTATCTAGCTGCAGTAGATACGACCATCGCAATGGTTTTAGTTCAAGAAGTCGATGGAATTGAACATCCTATATATTATTTAAGTAAAAACTTAAATGATAGAGAAAGAAAATATTCTTACGTTGAAAAGCTAGCACTCGCAGCTGTTCAAGCGATACAGAGATTTCGACACTATGTCCTCTTTCGGAAAACTACCATTCTGTCAGATTGCAACCCCATGACTTATATATTGTCGCGACAGTTGCTGGGGGGCAAATATTCAAAATGGATAGCAATCCTACAAGAGTTTGATCTGGAATTTGTAAAATCCAAGTCGAAGAAAGCTCTAGTTTTCGCAGAATTATTGTGCGATCTCCCATCGTCGTCCAACGATGAAACATCCGAAGAAACAATCCTGGACGAAAATTTGTTTCTAATATCTACAAGCAATAAGTGGTATGGGGATATAATCATTTATCTCCAAACCCAAAAATATAGGCCAAACACCTCCCACTCCGAAAAAAAATGTATTCAATACCAAGCAAAAGACTACATGATCGTCGGTGATACACTTTACCGTCGTGGTATCGATACAGTTCTGAGAAGGTGCCTCACCCATGAGGAGGCCGAAAAAGTCCTGAATGATTGTCATTCAGACGCGTGTGGGGGGCATCAATCTGGATATGCTACAGCGCAAAAAATCTTACGAGCAGGATACTTCTGGCCAACAATGTTCAATGATTGCATAACCGCAGTCAGAAGTTGCCATGCTTGTCAAATTTTCGATAGCAAAACCAGAAGACCACCCGCACCTCTGCAGCCAATAGTTGTTGTTGGGCCATTCGCCAAATTGGGCATCGATTTCATGACATGTAACCCCACCTCGACCGGGGGGCATGGGTATATCATATAGTCGCAGTTGAATATTTTACCAAATGGGCCGAGGCGATGCCTACATTAGATAATACTGGTGAAACAACTACCCTCTACTTTTTCAATCATGTAGTCGCCAGATTCGGCATGCCGCAGGCTATAGTCACAGATCATGGATTGCATTTTCGCAATCACATGATGGTCCAATTAGCTGCCAAACTAGGGTTGTCTCACGACAACTCTACTCCATACTATCCGCAAGCCAACGAACAAGTTGAAGCAATCAACAAGGTCCTGAAACGCATGCTGCAAAGGATGATTGGAGTTCACAAGAGAAGATGGCACCTAATCCTATACTCAGCTTTGTGGGCTTACCGAACATCGGTAAGGAATGCAACCGGGTTTACACCTTTCCAACTGGTATATGGCCTGGAAGCAGTCTTACCAATCCAGTGCGAAATCTCGTCTCTCAAACTCGCAATTGATCTCCTCCCCGGAACTTCAGAAGAAGAAGCTTGTTTCTTGGAATTAATCCAATTGGATGAAACCCATCGTGATGCTGCTTTGGCTAACGAAGCCCATAAGAAACGAGTCAAGGCGCAGTTCGACAAAAATGTCAAACCCCGTGTCTTCTCAGAAGGTGACTTGGTCTTACTTTACGACCAAGAATCCGATAAATTGGGAGAAGGTAAATTTAAGTCTTTATGGATGGGCCCCTATATTGTTAAACGAGTGTTAGCAAAAGGAGCCTACGAGTTAATGGATTATGACGGAATTCCACTGGCGCAACCTCGTAATGGGTTGTACCTCAAGCATTACTATGCGTAATGGTAACCTGTATGCTTTTGTTATGTTTTTGTTTTCGCTAAAGTGTTTATTTTGGTCAAGTAATCCACTTTTTACATTTTTTTCAGATGTCAAACCTATTGGAGTCATGTGTTGGATGTGCCGACGGAGCGAGTCGTAGTTCGCGGAACCTATCTTCCGCAGCCTGGGCTATTTTTGATCCAAGCGGCGAGTTAGTAAGTTTCAAAGGGGTATGTATTGGTCGATCAACAAATAACATCGCTGACTATAGCGCGTTGATAGAACTTCTCTCTGATGCCATCACACATGGTATACGCCGACTAATTGTCAGGCTAGACTCACAACTCGTAATACTACAACTCACTGGTATCTATTCTGTCTGAAATCCAGCTATTTATCGCATGTTCCTAAGGGTTAAGATTTTGGAAAGACAATTTGATTTTATTCAATATCAACATATTTCCAGAAAATTAAACACATTAACTGACTCATTGGCAAATTATGTGTTAGATAGACATTTGCAACATTTATAAAAAGAAACATACCATCAATGTTTGCATTTGGATCTTGTAACTTAACCAAAATAAAACTCCGAAAATCAAAAATATATATAACTGTTTATGGTTTGCACATAATGTTCTGTAACCAAGACAAAATCAGTCAAGTGACCAAAAAAACTCAAAATGCTAGGGGGCACCCTAGTCTAATGATGCTCGTGATAGCAAGTCACAGCCTGTGCGATCATGCGTAAGAGACGAGTCCATCGTCTTGGCACACCAGTAGTATGCCGCTGTAGCCTCAAAGGTAGCTCGTCAGTCCTCACATCTGGAATACCAAGAGTGAGGCCCTCGACCTACCCCTGTAATTCTGTGAGAGTCTTGGCCACATCGAGGTCACGAAGGATAGCCCTTTCGACAGCCTCTCCTGCTGGGGCGGCAGCTGGTACTCTCAGGCGAACCACTGGACGAACAGGACCAACATCTGCATGTACACATGAGTTTGATTAAAGTCTTGATAGAATAAAGCACAAGGACATTATAAATGAAAAAATGATAAACAGAAATATGGTCAAAGATTTTACCAATGGCGCCCCACTGTTCGCCATCCGGCAGTACTAGATCTGGATCACCCCGGAAGTCCATGCCAGCATATGGATACTCAGAATAAACCATCTCCTGACGATCAAACCACCTGAAGAAGGTATCAGAAAATGAAATCTGAGACTGACCAGCATGACTAGACATATGGTCAACCCATCTCTGCATACGTGGTTCAGTAGGTGAAGGTAAATCGAGTGCAATGTACTGCGGCTGCATCAGTGGTATTTTCTCCAAGGCAAAGGCGGTCAAAATAGAACCATACCCAGAGTTCTTCAACCTCCCGCTCCTTATCTTGGTCAACTGTTCTTTCATCACAAGAAGTACTACGTCGCACCAGTTGAACACCTTCGGTTGGAGGCATTCCAAGGCATACTGCATATAAGATCGGTTGGATACATGAAGAGCCGCACCACCGGCCATCCTACCAAAAGTAAACAGAATAGTCCTGAGGGACCTGTCAGTGACATCACGGATGATGATCTTGCCGTCTTTACTCGGCTGAGATCCTTCTCTGTAGTACCGGCGAACATAATCTCTCACCGAGTCACCTCCTCGGGCCGAACCTGATAAAGAGATGGGGGCACCCCACCTCGACAAGCCAGTCAAGAAATAGATGTCTACTATAGTCAAGGGGATAGATTTGCCCCTGATTTGGAAAACCTGGTTGGTAGGATCCCAAGCATCGAGCAAATACTGCAGTAAGTTGATCTGTTTTCTCATGCTAGAAATGCGAGAAAACTTCAGCAAGCCACAGTTCTGCAGTGCGTTTACTATAACTGGATCATGTAGGGCAAGCATGTCCTCTTCTTCATGCTCACGTTCTCGCCATGTAATGGTCATCTTACTCCAAAGATCTCTGAAAAACAAACAAGAGAAGAGTTAGATCCTGATTTTGGTAAGAAACAGGCAAAATTTCCATTAAAAATTGTGCACAGAATTCCTTCTCTGTGCCCATCGCACCTGCAACAGTACTCTAGGTTCGTTGCATGTCAGGTGGCCTTTAGACTGGCCAACATTCAATGCACCTTTCGATACACAGAGGGTGCGCTGAAGGCAGAACGAGTTTTTCAAACCCCAGGGGCTCAGAAAAACTAGGAATCAAGCTCAAAATGCAAAATGGAAACCATGAAATGAAAGAGCTCAGGTTTAGCTCCTACCTGGTCCAGACGGCGCCGAGAATCGTCCACAGAATCTCCCGAAATCAGCTAATGAAAATCAAAGGGGGAAAGCACCTCCAAAGCTCCAACAAACCAAAGTTTAAATGAAATGGTAAAATGAGAGGTAAAAACAATTTTTCATTACTTTTTACGTAGTTCAAAGTAAAATATTAGTGTTCTAACTCGTTTTCTAGCATATATTGTTCATTTCTGACTAGTTTGATGAAGCAATTGAAAATACAGTACAATCTTTGAAAGGACAGAGCTATTTATGGTAAAATCAAAAAGGGACCATTCAATCGAACAGTTTTAGCACATAGTTCAAGCTAGTTAAAAAATAAACATAAGACATGAGCAAATGTTTCCACCCGCGTTTAAGCTCGTTAAAAAATGAACTATTCCCCGGTAAATAACCATCGTGAATGTAGTACTTCAGCCATTAAAGCCTTGGTCGTGTTTGCACCGTCATGTCCACTTTTTCATTGGTCGATCATTCACCTCCATTTGATTGTTTACCCATTTTGAGGAACAGCTGCGAAGAGTGATTTCACTAGCCATCCTTGTGACACTGCCGTGATTGGAAAATTCCAAACCTTACCTGGAATCAGCTGCTACCCATTTTATCACTCGTTCCTCAAAAGACGAGTCTCCTTTAAGCTCTTTTCAACTGACTCGTAAAATATGAAAAGATTGCCGAGCCATTGGCCTCTACAGCTCGTTAAAGGGACAGGAAGTGCTATCCCTCCTCTAGATTTTAATCTTTTTGGACCTGAGGGATTATTACACAAAAAGATCGAGCGCTTGTTTTTTTCGGCTCGTTAAAAGTATCGAAAATTCATCCCTTCTGTATTGTTTTATACTTTTTCGGACTTAAGGGATTAGATGACGAAAAAGGAATTTTGGAGTTACCTTTATGTTCCTTTCAGACTCTCTAAAATTGAAAAGGACCGAGTTATCTTTGTCGTTAAACTCGTTAAAAATATTAATAGCGACAAACTTGTCTATAGACGAGAACGAGTTTCACTATCGCTAGACTCATTAAAACATAGCGATGGGTTTGCCCGAAGGGAAAATTATAGAACAAGCATATGTTATCCTCCTCAAGCTTGACAAAAATAAAGAGGTACTGGTCAGCAATGACTGGGGAAAATTGGGAAGAAAACTTAAAGAAACTTTGTTGGTAGCAAGTCGCTCTTGAACATGACACTTCCACTCCGTGTCCGAGTCGGGTTGGGTTGTTTCATTCACCGGTCACATCACCATGGTCACGCCATACCATCCACATTTGGGGTTAATGCTACCAATCCATCACATTAGTGTCGCCGATATGTTCAAGAGAAGTCATTCAGTGAATTCACTTGTGTCTCACCCACTACCATACATTATACTCCATTCTTTCATGACCGCCACCCTGAACCTTATATCACCAGATCGTTTTCACCTCCATTAAAATCATTTGCTCCGTTCCGTGTCATTGATGTGGGATTCATTAAGGCCCTCCTGTGACGGATCACTTCTTGTCGACATCAGCTCATTATCCAAGAAGTTGATCTGGGAACACCCCATTCAGTACTTTGAAGCTTGCATGCCTCAATGGCAAGTTTCTCACTTCCGGCGACAGGTTTACATCAATGGCCTTCGACCAAAAGATTTTACGTGGTGTTCGACGCCAAGTCCTTTATTCGCACCACATGAATTGTACTGCAGTACCTTGAGGGTCATTATCATTATCGGTGATTCCTCTCACGCTTGTTAACAGTTTACATCATTGACTGGTAATCAAGCGATGTCTTTCCATGTTCGACTTCAGAACATTTCTCACATGGATCGACTTGTACTTCGAGTGAAGATCAGACAAGATTGAAGACCCCGGATCTAGTTTCATCCATCCGGGCTGCGATATATATTCAGGGAAATAAAGAAATTAAATGTACATCATTGCTGCACAGATAATCATCCACTCAAAAGGATGATGGCTCTATCAGAATCATCAGTCTACACTCAGACGATTGTCTTTCCTATGTACATGAAAATGAATTTATAAAGCTGAGCATGGGAATGCCCGCCTCAGCTAGATCATGAAAATAGTATGAAGATAATGTATTGTATTGTATCTTATTACAGGTCTCCTCCCAGCATTGAAAGAACTTCAGATCCTCATAATAAAGCATTTCACCCGACACCAAAAGGTTAACGGCCTCATACTTTAGGGGGCAACTGTTATAGACATTTTTGTGCCCTACAACCCCAAGCATGAAATGTCCATAAACCAAGGGCTCCTAAGTCCCTAAAAGTGTTGTTCTAACCCCTAAAGGAACAAGGTCAATAGATTACAGCTTCTCCCAGAATTTCTCCATGAGAAACTACTCAGAATTGGTCAAAACAGGATCATTGCAGCTGCTCCACTGGCTAAGTGCGTTGCATCTCACCTAAATGCACTGTGAGGGTGCGTTGCATTTCAAAATTCCCTTCTGTGGGGTGCGATGGGCGATAAATAAAAATGGCAGTGTCATTCCGCGAGGTGGAGAGGCAATGGAAGCTTCCAGAATCTTCTCCTGTGACACTTGCCTCACTGAATTCGACCAAGGATGAGTAAGAGGCCCTCAGTCTCCAAGTGGAAGCAAGAACTATCAGAGAGAAGACACTAATCAAATCACAAGCTAACTCATCCCCCTTACAGATATCTATATATGGATCCCTCATCCCAGAGATCTAGGAGGCTAGAATTTTTCATATTGTAAGGAATTGTTGCTAGTTTCTTGAGACAAACATCGGATTGTTGGGTGATCTAAGCTTTGTTTGAGGTGAATAGGGGCTTCTTTGCTGGGAGGTTGATGTTGGGTCAGAACAACTGGTTGTAACTCCTCTTGACTCTTTTCTTGTTTATCAATAAAAGCTATTTGAGTTTTCCCCCATGCTTTTGTGTCATTGATGCTTGCTACATTTGTATGGTCAATTTACCTCTGATCCTAGATTGTTTATGATTATAGATCCATGTCTTTGTATAGTCCTATGCTTCTATGATCTTACAGGTACTTTGTGAAGCTGGGCATGCAAGGGAGCAGGTAGCTGAGGACTATCAAAGAAGAGAGGGATCAATTCAGGAGATTAGCACAAGACAGAGGTTGGTCTTTCTATTCCTCTCTATCTATAATTCATAAAGGAAAAACAAAGGTAGTTTTTCTCTGTTTGTTTCTAAGGCAGCTGTCACACCTTAGTGGGATAGAGCAGTTCTATATAGACACTTTTCCCTGTAACACAAATGACATTCAAAAAGAAGTCACTGCGAGTAGTAGTTCCATTGGACCCAGCGGAAGGAGAACGCTACATCGAACCTGTGTGCGATGAGGACAATGACGACGGGCTAGATTGCATCTAATAGATAACAGCGCAGGACCAGGATCAGGTGCATCCTGCGGATGGTTGAAGAACCTCATGGGAATGCGATAACATGTGCACAATGGATTCCGAGGAGGAGATTGAACGATGGAAAAACTGCTTGTAGAAAGTTATGACACTTAACTGCAATATGATTCGGTCACTGCGACATGTAACCACTGAGGAGAGACAATAGCCAGTAGAGAGCACTGTAACTGATGAAGGGCAGCTCATCCAGCGTGGCATGATGGACACAACACAGGAACAGCAAGATGGGTTGGAAAATGAGTTGCGCATACCAGGGGGCCGCAGAAGCTAAGATCTAGGAAGTGGTTTAAGGTACGCATTAGAAAAATAGACGGTCATCAATGACGAAGGGTCTGAATGCATATTAGGCGACCATTAACCCAACCAGATTTGTGTGGAATGAAGGTTCGCACGGCCGGACAGGGAATTCTATTCAATACAGCTCACCCTAGCAGTGACAATATCCACAACAGAATTCAGCAGCTCCGGGCAGCCATTTGGCGCGGTAAGGTGCAGCTGGGTAAGTTAGAAGAAATAAGGGCTAGACTCTACGCACAGAGTGCGAAGCTGGATAAAGCTATTACCAAATTGCAGTTAGAAGCCGCCTACATGGGTCATGCAAAGGAGCGAATGAAGGAACCAGGCAGGGCTGGCTCTCCTACCCTGCTACAAGCAGTGACCCCGCTAGCATGGTTGCGCTGGCACCTGAAAGGACAAGACCACACACACCGCAACCCATTAGCAGAATCAAGGGAACGTCGAAGGTGCTTGCTGCCCAAGCTAGTCGAGAAGCAGAAGATCCACATGAGGGGTTCGCCCACCTGACTATCCGTAGGAGGTCCAGTCCCAGCGCTCCCCACGGTTGAAAGAGGGCGCGAGACTATAAACCAGGCTGTTGCGAAGTTGCGCGATATGACCTCAGCATACATACAAAAACCGCATTTGTGATCCTGGGGTTTTGTGGCCATAAAGGAAAGGTGGAAAGTGACTGTTGTAGGTATTATTCATGACATGATGACCTATTTAAATCACCATGGAGCAGGCGGCAAGAAATTAAGGTAGAAGAATAACCGCCAAAATCGCATTGATGAGCTATCGTAAGGGCAAGCAGCCAATCTTGAATTCCGAATCTTATATAATCATAGTAAGGATCACACCACCATGTTTTACCATCTTGCAAGAAAGTGGTCGTGGGTTAGGAGCAAGTGCAAGATGAGTGACGAGCAATTCGAAGAAAGTCTGTGGTTTAAGGCATTGCTGAAGCACTACCAAGAAGTAATTTGCAAAGCACAAAATCCTACCACTGATAACCCACAGCAAGCGTCGACACAAATAGCTGAGCTCCTAAAATCACCTCGGACACCGAGGACCAGGAAGGACCCTCAAATCCTAGAATCAGTAAGGAGGTCGCCGCGACACCTGCACTTTGGCAAGTTCACAATGGAGGAAAAAGGTAAATCTGTTACCATTGACAGTGATATGGAAGCTGAAGACTCTCCCACATATGTCGAAGAAGTCAACCCTGAGGAGGATCCTATACATCCTGTACGACAACCCAAGTATATGTCTCCAAGCAAGGGGAAGGCGAAAGTACCTACAAACCTACATGAAGTTGACACTGTCATCACTACCCCAGCTCTAACAAAAGAAGTCCCACTAGAAAACTCGGTGGTTGGCTGTGTGGCAGCAATGAAATTCGAAGATTGGGATCTCACAGATATAGTAAAATTTCCCCACCTAGCGATAAACGCACTGATGGAGCAGACTGTAGAAGGAACAGTGACAATGCTCCAGCCTAACGAGTGGTTGCAGAAAGTGGACCAAGTTGGGTTACTTTGTCTCTTGTCGATTCCCCACTTCCTCTGACCCCCGATAACCATGTTGGTTATAAAGCAGTTGCTCTGTCTAATTCATGAGGAAATATTACGGGTCAGTAAACCCGTCAGTATCACACCTGAACTTGTTCATCGAGTTTCACACCTTCCATGTGATGGGAGAGATCCTCGAGAAATTACTGATAGAAGTAACGATATCACGATGATAGAATGATTAAAAAAGAAGTATAAGATTACAAAGGGGCAGCGGAGGTATGTCATTGATAGTATCTTAGATAAATCAGTTCACGTCGCCACACAATTGCTGGCAGGGAAAGTAATGAGGAAGTGTCGTGGCACTAAGGTTCCAGCAGTCGTTATTACACTCGCTAAAGAATGTGCCACCGGCGTACGGTTCAATTGGTCCCAGTTTCTTTGTGAATAATTCTTGACCAACTGCCGTGAAGTACAGGAGGAGGGAAAAACTTTCCATTATGCATGGCTACTCCTATCCATCATACTAGTTGCCACCGAACTACTTGAAGAAAGCCAGTTTCCTGTCTTGGACTCAGAATGGCCAGAAGCCGCTTGATATGCTTCCCTTTGGGCAACAAGGGACGTGGGACGAATTCTGAATATCAAAATATTTTTGGTAGTGATGGACGTGAATGTGCTTCAGTGGTTTAATGCCTTACCCCGCTTGTCCAATGGGATCTATGAAAGCATGAAGCATATTGCTTAATTTAAGGCAGACATGCATCATCTCTAGATCAGGGCATGTAAGGACCCAGCCCAGGCATGGACCTCACTCCAATTTATTGCCATTGACGATGTTATCAACGGGATTGTGGATACTTGGCCACCAGCGTGGTGCGGACCGGCGGCAGTAGAACACAACGAGGCTACTATCAGGCGGCAAAAGGAGGAATCTAAGTGGGCTGCACAACAAAATCGCAATGAATAGCTCACCGCAGAAGTTGAGGCAGCACAGAAGGCGGCTCGGGTGGCAGTAGGAAAGACACCACCAGGAGGGGTAGCGTCAACAACAAACAAGGATAGTTAGAAGGCAACCCCTAAGACAGTCACAAATGAACCACTAGCAACAGGCGTGGATTCACCTCTGAAGCGGTCAATGCCATCAGAGCGATCAAAGCCACGGAAGAAGGCAAAGGCACCTAAAGCGGACAGCAGAGTGACCACGCTAACTGAAGGAGACTTAACTGACATCAAGAACACCATTTGAGATGCCACTCGGGAGGCAATCGATGAGGCCATGTCGGAGAAGCAGATTGTGTTGGGGGAACTCCGCACATAGCTACATGAACTGGGATCACGAATCACGCGAGTAGGCACCGACACTACTCAAGGGGATTCCATTATGGTAGCTATGAAACCATTTTTAAAAGCCTAAATGGCTCATTCTATCCTGATTCTAGCAGGAGAATTGATTACCACCCAAACGGACGACCGAGTTGTGCTAGAACAAATTACAGGACTAGGCCTGAACGTGGCTTCTCTACCATGTGAAATTTTGCAACAACTACATGACAGCACCATAATTGAACTCCGCGCTAGGCTCAGCCACACCGACCAAGTACTCCAAGAGCATAAAATTAATATTGAACAGTTGCGGCTCCAACGCAATGAAGCAGTCACACAAAAGCAGTAGATGGAGAAGGTAGTAGCAAAAGCCTGTTTGAGTGCCCCAAAGTTAGATATTGCAGAGGACTTGCCCATTGAGACACAGATCCATACACTGGCTACTGGGTTTCGAAAGACAAGGGATGAGGCCGCGTGGATCCAGCTAGAGCTCAGCATGCAAATCACAAACTTAAGACTGCAGGTTCCACAATCGACGCCACCAGAGATCCTAGAGAAACACAGGAACATTATTACTATGGGGCGCACGATGCTCACACAGTCACTGGTGGAATGTACCGAGCTACTAACTCAGTCAATTGTTACGATCACCGCCCTTTAGGAGGATCCAACACTTCATCGATTGGAATCCAAGGCCCGGGAGCTCTAGCAAGCTTACGATCAGCTCAGAGGGACTGTGCAGACTGTTGCTATCACACAGCGCTTGGCCAAGATGAGGGAGGTGCAGGACATGAAAATCCAAGCCGATGCTGCTAGACAAAAGGAAGCAGTGGTTAAAGCCCATCTCCAGCCATGGCTAAACGAGGCATTTGTAGTTTCCACCACCATAGATTACAAGGTAGCCCACATGTAGGCGGAATATGCCACTATGGAGACAGCCGAAACAGGGACTGAGGTGTCGGAAACACATGTGGAATGGATGCAGCGCATGACAGAAGAATTTGCTGCTACCACAAGCGACATGCAGAAGTTGTTGACCGATCTCCATGCAAAGATGGACACACCAGCTGAGTGACTCAGGACGAGTCACGATGATTGTGTTGGGCGACTGTTGGGTAGCGGAAGCCCTGCACAACAAGTATGGGGCGTGAAACCCGCAATTTTGGGTAAGAGCAGGGTAAAGACTCCACGAGATGTGCGGAGCATGATTTGTAATAAGTCAAAGTCAAAAGGGTAGTCCGCCCAAAAATAATGTAAAGAAATGTAAGTTGAGTCGGCCCGCCTATGGATCGTGGTCCATGGAAAGGTATAAATGGAGCGAGGCTCTATGGGTAGAGTAGCTAAGTTTTTGGTATGATTTTGGAGATCTAAAATGTAATGGGTGTTTGGGAAGAGAATTCTAAGAGCGTCTGTAAGTCCGAGCCGGGGGTTCAGGTAGAGGATAGAGGCTCTACAGTTGTGTGCACAGAGGCCTAGAAGAGTCCGTAGCTGTGTGCACGGACCCCTGCAACTGAGTGCGCAGGGTGGATCTAGATGTAAGTGTGATAAATGGAAATAAAGATAAGTTTCTTCTAAATTCTGTGTTAATTCTAAACTATTGCAGCTATGTTCTTTTATGGTTAATGAAACTATTTTGATCTGCGCGCATATGCTTATTGAGTACTTGTGAATCAGTTTTAATTTTAATATGCGAACTAAGTGAAAGTAATAAATGTTTTCTTAAAGACCTCTCCAAGTAGATCTGGGTTATAATACTTAATCAAATAAATTATATATGTAATCAGCGCAGTAAGAGAAAGCTAAGATTATTTGGATCTGCGCGGATCTAGCACAGCATGAAGCTGCAGGACAGCGCGTGAACCTCTTAGACCACATCTAGACATCCCAAAGGTGTGGAAACCTGGTTCCATCACCCTCCCCTGCTACCTCAGGTGAGACTTCAGTCTGCGCTTCGCGGGCTGTTGCCGAAAGGGCTGATAGCTGCGGGATTTTCTTGGCTAAATAATTCTTCCGAACCTGGGTCAGGCCCATATAAGCCAACACATGTTGAAAGTATGCCTTCTTAATCTCATCCCATTGATCATCATGTTGAAGCCATACCCCCTTCATCTTAACCCACTACGTCTATTCCTCCGTATGATCAGCCACCCTCATTATCACCACCATCATCACCATTTCATGATCATGCAGGGTCACATAGCAGAGTTGAGGTCATCAGGCCTAAGAGGATAGGTGTGAGCACATTGGCACATACTTATCAGAGAGGCCACAGGCAGGTGTTTTCTCCACATATTTTGGGAGGGGCCTTGCCTTCTTCATCAACAAAGCAGGTACAAAAGGGAAAGGAGAAGATGACAGAGGTAGAGATCTAGCAACAAGAGGAGGACCTCCATGAGACAGAGCAAGACTTTGACTTAGTTGACCTATGTGAGCATGATCATAGTGAAAACACAAGTAGTTCCATCAAATAAAAGGATGCACTCATAGGGGAGCTCCAGGTCAACTTTCAAAGGGAAAAATACATGATTTCATAGTATGAGCAGGAAAACAAGAAATATGATACCAAACAAGAGCTCATGGAGATTCAGCTCATCAAGGCAAAGAGGGAGGCTGAAAAGGCTAAAGCTTTACTTAATGAAGAATATGGAGAATATGGTGAATAGTTGGAGGAACAGGTTCCAAGGAGAAGGCTAAAGACTAGAGGCCTAAAAAGAGCATTGGAGCTAGAAAAACAGAAAGAGGTTGAACTAGCTAATCAACTTACCCTAAATGAATAGTTTGCGAAAATGATCAATGAGAACTGGGAGCATTGGCTCGAGAGGGCAAACAACCATCTTGAAAAGCTCCTAGACAAGGCCAAAATGGATAATCAAATTCAGAAGAAGATGGAAAAACACTAAGCCTACAGAGAAAGAATTTCCACGGTAAAACTCAAAGTTGCAAAGAAGAAAATTGAAACCCTAACCAAGAAAAGGGAGGAAAATAAACTTGAGATCCTTGCTGAGGCATCACTCATGGCTTGACACATATCATCATCATTTCTTAGGCAAAATTTTGGAAAATTTTGAGCAATTTTGGGAAATTTTGAAGTTTTGTGCATTTTTGGCAATTTGTGCACCAGTCACATTGCCAAAAGCACAGCACCCTAGGCACTACGCTTTTCCTAGGGAACTCCAAATGCAAAATGACCACCACCATTGGATTCAGAAGGTCAAATACAATCAGGAAAACTACTTTGCTAAACCTTTTTGGGTCAACTGGGCAGTCAAAAGGTCAAAAAACACCTAAAAAATCATGTTTTTGCCCCGTTTTGGAGGTTGGCGTTGCGCTTTTTACCAGTCTTGGGAGAATCGGCTTTTTGAGGGTCAAAACTTGACACTTTTGGAAAATAAGGGTAGATATAGAAACTCGACAAGACAAGCTTTCCAATGAGATATCCTGGGATCAATTTGGACACCGGGAACCCCCTCAAAAGTGTAGCTGAAGTTGGCATTGCACTTAGGACAGTGGCACTGCGCTTTTGACGCAAATTTTCTGAGTTTCTCAATTTTGTAAATTTTCTCAGTTTTGACAATTTCACCTTGACAGATCATCTTTTACCAATGTAATTGACGGATGTAAATGTAATAATGATTTTTTTACTATTACCTAGGGTAGGTGCATTAGGTGAAAACTCTTTTTGTGATGTAATGAATCAATTTCCAAAAAGTGAGGGATGTGTCACTTTGACCACCCTACACGCTAGCTATCAGTTTACTTTTTGGCGGAACTACTCCTCCTCTCATGGATTCGACCCCTAAATTTGGGAGGAGTTTGTTTTGAGGTCTATATCTTCCCTTTCTTCACTCTTTTCAAGGGTTGGACTCTATTGGATATTGTATTAGTGTTTCAGACTTTGGCATGAAATATATTGGATGAGTTGCATATATTCTGGTGGGATTCCTGTGGCATGGTATTTTGACATTTTTTCTTCTTCAGTTACATATGTTTGAATGTTTTGTACCCTTCATGATTCATTTCACTCTAAATATGTTTGATTTTCAAGGTGTGATAAGAAAAATTCATCTTGTATGCTCTGTTTTGGGAAAATCATCATAGATTGTTTCATTTCTTAAGTTTAAAAAGAATTCACGACCTTCATGCTATTTTTAGCACCTCACTAGTCTAACCATCTCATCACTATACTACCATGTGTTAAAGTAACTTGCCTACCTTGCCCCATCAGATGTCTGCAATTCTGATTCTTTTATGCCCTGACCTAGTTCACTCTCTGACCTAATTCACTCATCCAATGGCTACCCCAACCAAATCAAATCGAACAAACCCTTAGCTTCTATATCTAGCCTAAAACCCTAATCTATCCAGCCCTTCTTGTTGTGATCCTTTGGAGAGAGCCTTCTCCGGCTTGGTAGGGCTAGCTACCAAGTCAAAACATTGGTTTGTGGTTACCTCAACTGGACTCTTCATCAGCCTTGGAGATCCAAAGGAGTGATGGTGAGCTCCAGTATTGTGGCAATAATGCTACAACTCCTGGGGCTTCCTGTCTCTCATTTTATCAACCCGGTAGTTCGTACAAACTTGGAAGCGACGGTGCTATATGCACAAGTACTAGCTCTTGTCGCAGCTGTCACTTGGTCAGCTGGCACAAGTCCGCTAGGGCTCAAGCCAACTTCTATAGGCTCTCAGAAGAAGCTTGCTAATTGATGGACGAAAGCTATTCTCAAAGGAAAACTACTCTACTTGACAAAATGGACTGAAAGCAAATCAAAGCATGTAAACCTAGGAAACCCTAATTTAACTAGTCTAACCTCTAGAATGCAAAGAATGTGAATGAAACCTCTACCAATGCTACTGTTACCTCTAATAAGTGGAAATGCATGGATCTAAGCTACTTGCATCATAAAAGACATGTTTTTGTATTTTTCCTTCAAGTGGATGGAATGATTGTGATTTTGTGCTAACTAGGGTTTGGTTGTGCAGATGGGATGGAGAAGGAAGGAAAGCGTGGGACAGGTTGGGAAGGCTAGGAGAGGTCCCTAGGGATCCTTAGCATCCATCCACAGAGGTTCCTCGAATTCAGAAGCTCAGCAACTGAGTGAGTGGCCTCCTACAGGATGTCTGCAGGGGATCCTACAGGATACGCAGAGATTTCTACAGGATGTCTACGAATTGCTACAGGATGACCTACCGTGAGTGTTTGAAGTGATGGATGAGTGATGGAATGGTAGGGGGAGATGTGTAAGGTAGGAATAAGGCTGGTGATGGCTCAGAAGTGGAGGAATAGGATAGGGAGTGAGTGTAGGAAGTAGGTTGGAAGATAGAGGGCTAGGTCAACAAAAGGGCTAGAGAATGGAAGTACGTGAGGAGTGAAAGACTTTGGGAGAAAACAGAGTGGAGCAGGGGTCAAAGATGTGTTGCACGCGTGATCAAGATGGAGAATGAGGTAATGGAACGAGAGAGAGTAGTGTAAATGAAACAAATGCTTATGACTGTCACCAAACCGAAAATGCATTAACCTAAACTACCTATGCGTATAAATTCAATGAACAGCAATCCAAAACGTGAAGGAGAATGTGCATGAAGCTGTGATGAAGGTGTGTGGTGCAGGTGTGAATCATGTGGAAGCATCTAACATAACCGTGACTGTGTTGCAGCAATCATCAAGTAAAGAAATGCGTATTTTTGGTGGTTAGTTATGGACTGCACCCCAATCCCAAATGAGATGGCAGTGAGCCTTAACAACCTTTTTGCTGGAGCTCCAATAGATTATATCTATCCTCTGCTAACCTAAGCAACTGGAAACAAATTTACCATAAGCAAATCCTATCTAAACTCATGAAAAAGACTAATTCAACAACCTGTAATTCAAATTGCATGTGAAAATGAAAACTCAGAGTGCTGAAACGAAATGCAAACAACACTACAGCAGAGGGGATCTATGGCTCTCAGGTTGGGCCCTAACCTGAGAGCTATAGTCTCCTTAAGAAAACTCAGAGCTAGATCAAAATCTGCCTTCTTTATTCATAACTGATGTTATGCCAAAACTGGCTTACAACAAGAACTAACACCGAGCTGTGCTCAAAAATTACAATAGTAATGCGAAAGTTTCAACAACCTATCAAAGGCTACGGCCTCTATACTTATGCAAAACAGTGATCCAACAAGTGTCCTTGATTTTAGGAGCTCGGCTGTCCAACTAGAGTTTAACTGCTGATCCTGTAGGACAGCCATAATTGATGTTCCTGTAGAACAGTTGTAACTGTTGTTCCTGTAGAACAGCTGGCTGCTTCTAAGCTCGAAGGGGAGATGGATTGGAGCTCGGAGTTCTTGGTGGGAATCACGAGGAATGTCCCAAGACCGTGGACATCCTCTCCTAAAAACCAGCAGTGCCACCTCATTGTCTCCTTGTCTCCTTTTTCGTTGTCTTTTGCTCCCTTTTAATGCCAAAACCTGGAATCATAATGCATTAGTCACGTAGATAGAGTGCCTACCCTTCTTCCTACAAACAACATGAATAAACTAAGAAATGCATGCATAAGCAATAAAAAATGAATGGTTTGAGCAGGTAGAATAGGCCAAAATGAGCCCAAATTGTACCAAAATTGGGGCTCATCATCACCCCCCAGCTGAACCATTTGCTCATCCTTGAGCAACCTTGCTCCTGCTCCTTGTCCTTGGCCGAGGACTCGGGACCGGAACAGGCTCTTTCTTTTCTGCTTTTGATGGCCCTGCCTTCTCTGCCCCTGGTGGTGACGAGGGTGGCGCTTCTTCTCTCTTTCCTGTTTCTTTGAGCCGGGCTTCGGAAGGCGATTGGCCTATCTTTCGTGTCCAGGAGGTGACCTTCGGGCTTCCTTTCTCGGGGGTGGCCGGTGTCTTAGAGGGAGTTTGCTTACTGGGTGAAGTAGGAACACTCCCTAAAGTGGTTGTGCTGCTGGGAGGAGGCTGCGACTTGTCTGTCTTCATTCTCTGACTTCTCCTGGTCTCGGAAGGTAGAGGGATCTCCCTCTCCCTCTTTTCTTTTGGTTTTGCAGGTGTGTTGAGGGCAGCCAGTGCCGCTGCTACCTCCTTTTTGAGGATGCCAGCCTTCTCTCCCGTGCCTTTTACTTTCCCGGTGCTCCTTGTGGAAGGCCCTTCCCTTTCTATTTTCGGGCTTCCTGTAGAAGCCTTCGTCTGCTTTCCTATAGGCGTTGTTCTTGGGCTTCCTGTAGAAGCCTGCGTTTGTTTTCCTGTAGGGGCTGCTTCCGGGCTTCCTGTAGAAGCCTGTTTTTGCGTTCCTGTAGATGCAACTGTCATCACCTTTTCTTGCTTGGCTACATGGATTTTGCTTTTGGCTTTGACTGCAGGAGCTGACGAGGTGCTTGGGCTGACAGGGACCACCTCAGTTTTGACTGCCTTCTTTTCAACCTCTTTTCCCTTGCTGACAGGATGGGGGTGTCCTCTTTTGCTCTGTCATCCTTTCCCTCCTCCTTCTCCTTTCGTTCTTTCTTCTGTGTTGGAGTCGGGATCTTTTGGCTTTTCCTTTTCTTACTCTCGGCTACTGGCTCTTCTTCTTCACCGCTAGAGGACCCTGTTTCTTCAAGCAACATCTTTATGTCCCCGTCTCTTGTTAAATTCCTAAATGATTCCCATGCGAGGGGGACTTTATATGAGTGGAGAGCATCCTCCACAAGAAGCTTAACTAACCCATGGTGGGCTACCTGATCCGGAATGCCGTCCTTGAGCTTTGTAGAGCACCCCATCAAGGACTGTAGTAAAAAGTAAGGAATGCTCAGCCTCTGTTCTGCAGGAAGATCAATCTGGTGTCTTAGTTCATTGAGCAGCCTGAAGTGATATGCATATACGATGCTGTAACGACCCTCACAGGTGATATATTTCATAATTTGCAAACTGACTTCGTTCCATGGTGGCAACAGGCTTGTCCTTCTCACCCCATTTTTGTCCTCTGTGAATGATTCTTCAGGTGGGAAGAACTCTTTCTTGGCTTGCTGGCTTAGCTTTCGTTCTTCTTTATCCCACGGGAGACCCATAGGAAGCTCAGTGATTCTACTGATAGACTCCGGGGTGATCTTGAGGCTTAGGCCTCTGAAATTGACTGTGGCCAGCACCTTGGATTTTGGCCTCAGGGCCTGTAAGAATTCCTCGGCCACTTCCTCATCGTACCCCTGCAACTTATCACAAAAAGGCATCCATTGTGCTCTGGTGAAGAGCTCTACCACTGCCGGGTTTCTCCTTAGTGTAGTTGAATCAGTGGGCTCTCGCCTGATAAATCCACCCGGCATGATGGCACAATTTTCTTAAACGGAGGTGGTGATGGTGGAAGAGAGTTTAGTTTCGGTGACAGAGTGCAGAACAATGCGTATAACCCACAAAAATTTTACAACACAGTCTAACCACTCAACAATCCTGTAGAATTGTAGTATGGGCACACAGACAGTAATTTGTCTACTTCCTCATTTACCCAGACAGTAACTGACAATCCTACCACCTTAAATGATCAATTGCATGAGGAGTCCAGGGTTACCTCGTTACTCGGCCACCTTTTTTTTTACGTGAACACCCGCGTTCCTGTAGAAGACTGCGTTCCTGTAGAGACTGCTTCCTGTAGGACTGCGTTCCTGTAGAAACTGTTCCTGTAGGAGCAGTGTGCAAACTTCGGGGAGGACTGCAATTGGACTGCGGTTGAGGTGCGCTTCACCGGTGTTCTGGTAGCCGAAAGCTTGGCGTATCAACGTGCCGAGGAAATCAGAAGAGCCACTCGAGTTTTGAAGTGGAGGTTGATGAATACATGCGCATAATCTAGCCGATTAGATTTTGAATCGGCGCAGCTCGTGGCGCGGGGGGTGAGCTGTCCCCGCCGGACCGTTGGGCGACGTCACCCATCATTTGCCTGCATATTCACTCGCTGCCGCATTCATTCCCACAGATCTGCCGCCGCCCTTTTCGGTTAAACTCGTTTCTCGGTTGACGGGACTATCTTCACGTGCGTGCTGCGTGTTTTCTGTGTCGTGGCTGCCACCCGATCATCCAACTATACCATAACTAGCCGACGTGGCCAGTCAACTGGCCTTACGGCCGCTCAACCATTCATTTCTACGCCATGCAAACAAATCAAAGTAATACTCATGCGATTTGATGGAAGGAAGGTTGAGACACTTACCTGCGCGCGTCTGCACACGATTTTCAGTTTTTGGACGACGGATCTACCTGCTGCACGCGGCTTACACAGACCCGGAAGCTCGTGGTTACAGGCTGCCAACGCTGGAGTGGATGGTTTTGCTTGCATGCGCCCGTGTTTCATCTCGGATGGCGGTGCTGTGGATGGTATTCACTCGAGCAGGTTGAACTGTTACAGGATCCCCGCGAGGGGTCTCGTCACAGTCCTTTCTCCTTGGGTGCATGCTGCACGATGGCGGTTCTGGCTTCTCGATCACGATCCCAACGCTCTTGATGCATATGGTATGAAATCTCGTCATTTGTTACCTTTGGAAATGGCTTTCCCGCGAGAACTCATCGGTTTTCTTTGTTGGTGCAGGGACTTGGCCGCATGTCGACACGGGTGGTGGAGCAAGGTAACAGCGTCGTGCATGGGCCCAAAAGAGGCTTGCATGCGTCCACACCAACCCGTGGTCATCAGATCTGTTCATGAAACGCATTCTGGGCCGTTCTGAGCTTCTACAGGAAGTTTCCTGTAGAAATACAGAGCTTCCTGTAGACAGGCAGCTCTTCCTGTAGAAATTTGCACCTTCCTGTAGAAACTGGCACCTTCCTGTAGAAAATCTGTGTCTTCCTGTAGGAGACTCAATTTATAATTGAAAGTGCACATACCTTGAAGAACATAAGCACTCTTGGAGGAGGTGCTAGTGAGGTGTCCTGGCTGCATGATAAGGACTTTTGGCCTTGAGTTGAGAGGCTTCCTCTCCTCCATAGAACACCTGCAATCTGCATGCAAATTTCACATAATGACTTATTGATCTTGTTTTTTCTTTTTGTTTTTTTCTTTTTTTTTTTCTTTTTTTTTTGAAAGATAGCAGGGGCGCCTCAATGAGGTTTTCACCCCTACCACCTGCCTTAAGCGCCTCAGAGAGGTTTTCACTCAAGGATCTTTATCTCTTTTTTCTTCTTTTTTTTGAAAGATAGCAGGGGCGCCTCAATGAGGTTTTCACCCCTACCACCTGCCTTGGGCGCCTCAGAAAGGTTTTCACCCAAGGATCTTTATTATTTATTTATTATTATTATTATTATTTTTTATTTTTTTTTTAGATTCTTCAGGGTGTGCCCAAAGCAGGGGCAGGACCCTTCTCTATGACCAATACTGCCTTCTCCATTGTTTTGATGAACTCTTGTCTTGAGGGAGGCTTCCTGTAGATCTTCAATCGATGCCCATTGACAAGCATGGGAATGGCTTCCTCATCAATGGTTCGAATGAGGACAGATCCATTGTCATGACACTTTTCCACTGAATATGGTCCCAGCCATCTGGTTCTCAACTTCCCCTTGAAATCTTTGTATCTGGAATCATACAACAAAGCCCAATCTCCCGGCTGAAATTGTTTGTCATGGAGATGTTGGTTATGCCACACCTTCCTCTGAAGTTGAACCACTTCTGAGTGAAGGAGGGCCTGCATGCGGTGCTCATCCAGTCCATTCAGCTGCAATAGCCTTTCTTGTTGTGCATGGCTGAGATCTAGATCCAGCTGAGCTGCCATCCTCAAAGTGTTATACTCAAACTCAATGGACAGCAAAGCTTTCTTCCCATAGACCAGCTCATAAGGTGTGAAGCCGGTGGTGGTCTTCCAAGTGGTGTTGTAAGCCCATGTGGCTTCAACCAGGCAATCTGCCCAGTCCTTTCTGCTGCTGCTCACCACCTTGGTCAAGATCCCTTCTAATGCTCTATTGGTGACTTCCACCTGCCCATTTGCTTGAGGATGATAGGGGGTGGAAGTCCTATGCTTGATCTTGTGATGAGCTAGTAGATCTTCGACCATGTTGGAGGTGAACTGGCTCCCTTGATCGGTGACCAGCTCCCTTCGATAGCCAAACTTATAGAAGATGTTCTCTCTTAAGAACTCGACCACCTTCCCTTCTGTTGCTGCTTTGATTGCTTTAGTCTCTGCCCACTTTGTCAAGTAGTCAGTACACACAATGATGTAGGATCTCTGCCTCGAAGAGGGATTGATTGGACCCACAAAGTCCATGCCCCACTTCTCAAATGGCTCAAGAGTCACTTGAGGTTGGAGAGGCATCTCATCCCTTTGGGTCAGTTTCCCCATTCTTTGGCATTGGTCACACTGGCTGACATATCTTCTGACATCTTGATGAAGTGTGGGCCAATAGTAGCCTGCCTGCAGGATCTTGAAGGCAGTTCTCTTTGCTGCAAAATGTCCTCCACAAGGCCCATCATGACAGGTGAGGAGGATTTCAAAGACTTCCTCTTCCCTTACACAACGCCTTAAGATCTGATCGGGGCCAATCTTGAACAGGTTGCCCCCGATCCAAGTAAATGAGGCACTTTTTCTGATGATTCTGCTCTTCTCTTTTGAAGAGAGGTGCGGAGGGAACTGAGCTGAAACAAGGTAGTTTGCTATATCAGCAAACCATGGAGAGAGTACTGAGATAGCAAACAAATGCTCATCAGGCATCTGGTCATCCACCGTCCCATCTTCATCTGCAGACAAATCCAATCTAGACAAAAAGTCAGCAACAACATTTTCTCTACCTGGTTTATCAACAATGGTTAAATCAAACTGCTGCAATAAAAGTAACCATCTAATAATACGAGCATTCACATCTGGTTTATTCATCAAATATCTAATAGCAGCATGGTCAGTATGTACAAAGGTCTGGTAACCAGTAATATAATGTCTGAACTTGTTCAATGCATGGACCACAGCCAAGAATTCCTTCTTGGTTACAGTGTAATTCAGCTCAGCTTTGGACAAGTTTTTGCTAACAAAGTAAATGGCATATGGAAGTTTCTGCTCAACTTGTCCTAAAGCTGCACCTATGGCTTTGTTCGAGGCATCAGTGTGGATGTGGAAAGGTAGGGCCCAGTTTGGACCTCTCAAGATTGGTGCTGACACCAACTTGTCCTTTAACTCATTCAAACTCTTCTGACAATCGTCAGTCCACTTAAACTCCACATCTTTTGCCAACAGACCAAACAATGGCGAGGCTAGCTTGCTGAAATCTTTAATGAATCTCCGGTAGTATCCTGCTAATCCCAAGAAACTCCGGACATCCCTTACTTTTTGAGGAGGTGGAACCCTCTTGATGAGAGCAATTTTGTTAGGATCCACCTGCAATCCTTGGGAAGAAATGGTATGGCCTAGCACGGTCCCCTCAGTCATTAGGAATTCACATTTTTCAGGACTAAGGGACAAGTTCATCTCGGTGCATTTGGCTAGGACTTTTCCCAAGTTGGACAATGCTTCCTGGAAGTTGGCCCCATAAGGAGTAAAGTCATCCATATAGATTTCAACTGCATCATGGACCAGCTCCGAGAAGATGCTTAAGACAGCTCTCTGGAAAGTAACAGGAGCATTGCATAGCCCAAAGGGAAGGACACGGTAGGCAAAGGTACCCCAAGGACAAGTGAAGGTGGTCTTATCTTGGTCTTCCGGGCTGATTTGGATTTGATTGTACCCGCTAAACCCATCCAGGAAAGAGAAGAACTTCTTTCCTGCCAGTCCATCCAACACTTGATCTATGAAAGGTAGAGGGAAATGGTCTTTCTTGGTAGCTTTGTTCAGCTCACGGTAATCCACACAGATTCTCCACTTCCCATTCTTCTTGGGAACCAACACTAGAGGGGACACCCATTCACTATCTGAGATGGGGTAGATGAATCCGGCATCCAACAGTTTTTGCAATTCTTCCTTGACAATGTCTTTAAGGGCTGGATTCATTCTCCTCTGAGGTTGCCTAACCGGTTTACAATCCTCTTTGATGTATATATGATGAGTACAGACCGAAGGATGGACTCCTTTCATTTCCTTATAGCTCCAAGCAAAAGCATCTAGGTGGTTGGCCAACAGACTACACAGCTCCTTTTCCTGAGAAGGAGATAAGGAGGAGCTGATCTTCAATGCTTTCTCAGGGCCGAACTCCACATTCTTGACTCTGGGAGTAACAGGGTTGGTTGTACAGAGATCCACCAAGGTGCTAGCTTGGGCATTCTCCACCAATTCCTCTAAGGGTAGTGCACTGGAAGGTGGATCCTGGATCAAGGTCTCGAACAAGTCATCCTCGGTTAGGGGGTCTTTCCTAGTGGTATCTAAGGTGCACAGAGGTGCTGAGTACACCTCGTCTTCTTCTCCTTCTTCCAACCAGAGTGGTAAATCATGCTCTAAAGAAGGTTGGGCAGGAGGGTATAGGACTAGCTGCTTGGACATGGGACCATTTTTGATGGTCATGTTTCCTGCCCGACAACTTATGTAAGCATCTGCAGTAGCTAACCAAGGCCTTCCCAAGATGAGAGGATATCCAGTAAGCTTGGCCTTTGGTTGCAGAACCAGGAAGTCTGCAGGGTATTCCCAAGAATCGATGGAGACCACGACATCCTCCACAATCCCTTCGGGAGTCACGGTGGAGCGATCTGCTAATTGCAGTACTGTCGAGGTCTTCCTCAAGGAACCCTGAAGATTGAGTTTAAGCATGGTATCCCTGGTCATCACATTGATGGCCGCCCCCAGATCAATCAAGGTGTGGGGGATAATGGTGCCATTGATGTGAACATCTACTACAGGACTTCCAGGATCTAGGTACTTTGGGTAGATGACTTGTCCTAGCATAAGGTCAGACAGTTGTCCTATGACATTGATAGTTGAGGCATCTTTCTTCCGTCTGCCTGGGTGTTTGAAACACTTCTCCTTAACCAGTTTGTTGTAAATGGGCACATCCTTGATAGCTTGGAGAAGGGGTATCTTCACACACAACTGCTTGAGCTCTCCCAGAAGCTCATCCTCCTCTGGGTTGGGTTGTGTGGTGGCTGTTAGTCTCTCAGGAAAGGGTGGAATAGGCTTTGGTTCACTCTCCTGATGGTCTTCCTCATCCTCTGGGGGAGGAGGTTGGCGATCTGGAAGAGTCTTTCTAGATATAAGATTGATCTCCTGGATCTCCACAACATAGGTAGGACATGAGGTTTCCCCAGTATATACCTGTTGAGCCTGTCTATTGTTGGGGTTCGAGTTCGGTTGAGCAGGCATTTGAGGTTGCCTTGGAGGAGCAGGAGGTAATGGTTGTGGTTGAACTGGTGGTGGAGGCAAAATGGCAGGTGGAGTGTTGTATTGGGGCCTCCACCCCGACTGAGGTGCACTCCATTGAGGCTGTGACTGGGCATGTGAATGATAGGAATGAGAAGTAGGTTGTGTAGGGTACTGAGGTGGATAAGACCATGGAGGAGGCATGGACCAAGAAGGATGAGCAGGGGGACCCTAAGAAGGCATGGGAGTCGATTGGTTGGGGTTATAATAAGCTTGTGGTGCCCCTTGCATCCCCTGCTGATAAGGTCTAGATCCTTGTGGCCTCCTTTGGTTGATGAAGTAGAGAGGTTCAGTGGGGGCTTCGGTTCCTTGGTACATGGCTTTAAACCCAGGTAAGGTTGGACACTGATTTGTTGGGTGGTCCTCCTCACAAACGAAACACACTTCAACCGAATGTAATGGGCATTCGTTCTTAGGGTGTCTTCTGGTGCACCTAGGGCAGAAGACAGCCAAGGCTCTCTCAGCTTCTTCTTTCTTCTGCTGGATCCTGAATGTGTCCAGCTGCATGGCAATGGTCTGTCTCACCTCACTCTTAAGATCTTCTAATTGGTTTGTAAACTCATGTTTGGAGAAAGGGACACTAGTGGAGAGGAGATTTCCTCTACCTCGTTTCCTAGCTGCCCTGGAATGATTTCTAAACACAGTCTTGATGTCCTCATAAGGCAGTTGGTAAATGTCCCCCCCAGCTAACATGTGAAGGGTGTCTAAGAGATCTTCAGGGACTCCTCGGAGTAGAACCAACTTGAGGGATTCAGGGTCAAGTGTGCACCTGGCCCGCTTATAGCTAAGTTGGAACCTCTCCTCATAATCCTCTAAAGACTCATCATTTCCCATGGTCATCCGAAAGATCTCTCCCTTGGTTTCCTTAGACCTACAGTAATCCCTATACTTGGTATTGAAGGCTTGCTGCATCTGAGCCCAAGTAGCGATGCTATTCCCAGGTAATCCCATGAACCAGCGTAGTGCTGCATCCTTAAGGGTTGAAGGGAAAAGCTTCAGCTTTTGCTCATCTTCAGTATAGTCATAGATTCTACAAAGGACAACAAACTCAAACAAGAAGGTATCAGGATCCTCAGTGGTCAGTCCATGGAAGTGAGGCAAGGCGGAGGGGCTAATGTTCTTCATTTTCATCTCTCCATTGGTCTCTCGGATGGGGAAAGCTCCTTCTATTCTCTCATCTTCTCTTCTATTATCAGCCATGGCTTCAGATGGAGTGGTCTCTAACTCTTCTTCTTCTATAGGGTCTTGGTATATCTCAGGATGTTCACCTATAGGTTCCTCTGGGTCACTGTCACCAAAGAAGAGAGAAGGGTGACTTAGTGATGTGGTGGGGGTGTTGGGTAGGAATTTGCCTGATTTATCTCGGTTCCTACGAGGCATGAAATGGAAAGGACTTTTCTTTTTTGATTGCTTTTGCTTTTTCTTTGGTACCTGCAAAACTGAAACAGAGTGATCTACAACTAACTATCTTGCTCAAATGAAATTGCGGAATTGGAAAGCTAATCTAGGAAAGCAAGAAATACTAATCTATGAAAGCAGGAAATGCTAATCTATGAAAGCAGGAAATGCTAATCTATGAAAGCAGGAAATGCTAATCTATGGAAGCAGGAAATACTAAGCTACTTTTGCAGAATGGAAATGAAATAAACTACTGAGCAGAAGTAAGAGTACGAAAGTAGAAGAAAAGCAACAATTACTAATACTCTGACGCTTCCCCGGCAACGGCGCCAAAAAGATGGTGAGCTCCAGTATTGTGGCAATAATGCTACAACTCTTGGGGCTTCCTGTCTCTCATTTTATCAACCCGGTAGTTCGTACAAACTTGGAAGCGACGGTGCTATATGCACAAGTACTAGCTCTTGTCGCAGCTGTCACTTGGTCAGCTGGCACAAGTCCGCTAGGGCTCAAGCCAACTTCTATAGGCTCTCAAAAGAAGCTTGCTAATTGATGGACGAAAGCTATTCTCAAAGGAAAACTACTCTACTTGACAAAATGGACTGAAAGCAAATCAAAGCATGTAAACCTAGGAAACCCTAATTTAACTAGTCTAACCTCTATAATGCAAAGAATGTGAATGAAACCTCTACCAATGCTGCTGTTACCTCTAATAAGTGGAAATGCATGGATCTAAGCTACTTGCATCATAAAAGACATGTTTTTGTATTTTTCCTTCAAGTGGATGGAATGATTGTGATTTTGTGCTAACTAGGGTTTGGTTGTGCAGATGGGATGGAGAAGGAAGGAAAGCGTGGGACAAGTTGGGGAGGCTAGGAGAGGTCCCTAGGGATCCTTAGCATCCATCCACAGAGGTTCCTCGCATTCAGAAGCTCAGCAACCGAGTGAGTGGCCTCCTACAGGATGTCTGCAGGGGATCCTACAGGATACGCAGAGATTTCTACAGGATGTCTACGAATTGCTACAGGATGACCTACCGTGAGTGTTTGAAGTGATGGATGAGTGATGGAATGGTAGGGGGAGATGTGTAAGGTAGGAATAAGGCTGGTGATGGCTCAGAAGTGGAGGAATAGGATAGGGAGTGAGTGTAGGAAGTAGGTTGGAAGATAGAGGGCTAGGTCAACAAAAGGGCTAGAGAATGGAAGTACGTGAGGAGTGAAAGACTTTGGGAGAAAACAGAGTGGAGCAGGGGTCAAAGATGTGTCTGCATGCGTGATCAAGATGGAGAATGAGGTAATGGAACGAGAGAGAGCAGTGTAAATGAAACAAATGCTTATGACTGTCACCAAACCGAAAATGCATTAACCTAAACTACCTGTGCGTATAAATTCAATGAACAACAATCCAAAACGTGAAGGAGAATGTGCATGAAGCTGTGATGAAGGTGTGTGGTGCAGGTGTGAATCATGTGGAAGCATCTAACATAACCGTGACTGTGTTGCAGCAATCATCAAGTAAAGAAATGCGTATTTTTGGTGGTTAGTTATGGACTGCACCCCAATCCCAAATGAGATGGCAGTGAGCCTTAACAACCTTTTTGCTGGAGCTCCAATAGATTATATCTATCCTCTGCTAACCTAAGCAACTGGAAACAAATTTACCATAAATCCTATCTAAACTCATGAAAAAGACTAATTCAACAACCTGTAATTCAAATTGCATGTGAAAATGAAAACTCAGAGTGCTGAAACGAAATGCAAACAACACTACAGCAGAGGGGATCTATGGCTCTCAGGTTGGGCCCTAACCTGAGAGCTATAGTCTCCTTAAGAAAACTCAGAGCTAGATCAAAATCTGCCTTCTTTATTCATAACTGATGTTATGCCAAAACTGGCTTACAACAAGAACTAACACCGAGCTGTGCTCAAAAATTACAATAGTAATGCGAAAGTTTCAACAACCTATCAAAGGCTACGGCCTCTATACTTATGCAAAACAATGATCCAACAAGTGTCCTTGATTTTAGGAGCTCGGCTGTCCAACTAGAGTTTAACTGCTGATCCTGTAGGACAGTCATAATTGTTGTTCCTGTAGAACAGTTGTAACTGCTGTTCCTGTAGAACAGCTGGCTGCTTCTAAGCTCGGAGGGGAGATGGATTGGAGCTCGGAGTTCTTGGTGGGAATCACGAGGAATGTCCCAAGACCGTGGACATCCTCTCCTAAAAACCAGCAGTGCCACCTCATTGTCTCCTTGTCTCCTTTTTCGTTGTCTTTTGCTCCCTTTTAATGCCAAAACCTGGAATCATAATGCATTAGTCACGTAGATAGAGTGCCTACCCTTCTTCCTACAAACAACATGAATAAACTAAGAAATGCATGCATAAGCAATAAAAAATGAATGGTTTGAGCAGGTAGAATAGGCCAAAATGAGCCCAAATTGTACCAAAATTGGGGCTCATCAAGTGATAACACACCTCAATATTTTTCTTGGAGTTAATAGGGTTATTAACACTCTAGTCTAGATTAGACTTGAGATTGGAAAGTGTCCCTCGAGACTTAGAATGGAGTGGTCAAAATATTTGGACTTGATAAGGCTATCTGCCCCATAGTCCACAATGTGTTCTTCCATGATGGCTAGCCTCCAAAAAAAGCATGTCACAATAAAATTATCTGAAAAATCCAAATAAGAGAATCATGGTAGATAAACCTTGTTAGAAAATCCTCCTAAAATGTTTCTTGCTAACGCGTTTTCTCTCATTTGGATTAGAGAGAGATAGAGAGAGATGATTGTGTAACATTTCTCAAGCTATGCTTAGACTTGTTTTTAATCATTCCATATCAATGACCTCAAACTCAAGAGTCCAAAACCCTTACCTTATTGCCCATACCCTAAACATCATTTGATCTCTTTATATAAATCCACAATATATTATAAGTTAATATAAGATTTTAATAACTTATAATTGAATAAATATTAATTTATATTATTTTCAAAGTAGTAAAATGTATTATAATTATGGTTTTTATATGTAACCAAAATAGTCATTCGTAAATATGGATTAATTATTATTTTTAGTTAAAAAAATTAAGTTATTTTAAAAAAATTAATAGTTTAATGTGTCAAACTTACACTCTTATCCAATGTCTTTCAAATTTTGTGTTGTTAATTTAATCAAAACAATTTTATATTTTACTCTAATACCAACCTAATTCAATATTTTTAATATAAAAAATAATTTCAATAAATTTAATATTAAACCTAAATTAATAAAAATAAATAAAAACATACATTGACATAGTGAAATTTGAAGGGAAAATCCACAAAGAAAAGTTTTTTCCAAAGGAATATTACCCTCACACATTAAGGTTTCCAACAATAATTACCCTAGAAAATTATTATTAAATATTAATGTTTGGTTTGTGAAGTGAAAATAATGCAAATGCTGGGAATAGGGAACAAGAAACATAAGATGCCACATCTACTTTCGCTATATGACCACTGGCCTAAAACTAGCTACTATGAATTCACAATTTCTCTCATCCTCCTGCCATCATCAATTGACCTGGTTTGTCTGATTATGTAGATAGCTTTGCTCTGGGGTAAAGAGAACGCTAAGAGGATACCAGGGGCTTCTGATACTTGACTCGCTCGGTAACGTTTCGAAGAACCAAATGTCTTGGAATTCATCTGGAACAACTGTTTTGTTTTTTTTTAACGTTTCGAAGAACCTTCCTGAGCTCACTGTTATAGGGTACATATATCTTGTCTCGAAACCTGACCAATCCATCTGCTGTAAGACAATAATCCATACCCTCTGCACCTGTACCTGTACCCGTTCCTGTACCTGTACCTCTACCATTACCTGTACCTGTACTATCACTTGTACTTGTACCATCACCTTGCTACAACTTGTGCACAATCTCCAAGTACCTGACATCATGTTGACCTGCCTGCGAGATCCTATCTCCAAGTACAAACCTCTTTCCAATAAGATAACATCTCTACATCTTCAATGCATGTATGATCACTGCTAACTCAAGATCATGTGTCTGGTAGGTCTACTCGTGCTTGTTTAGTTTCCAAGACTCATAGCATACCACTTGTCCATCCTGCATAAGGACTCCACCAAGCCCTCTCTTGCAAACATGTGTGCATACCACAAGCTCTTTGTCCGGATCTGCAATCTGTAGCACTCGTGCATGTGTCATCAACTTCTTAAGCTACTCAAAGATAGCCTCATACTTATCCAAATATGGATGCAACAAACTATTCATCAAGCACGTGAATGTAGCTGGAGCATTAGTTAAGCAAAATGGAACAACAACAAACACATAATTCCCATACTTGGTCGTGAACGCAGTCTTGTAAATGCCCTCTTCTTTGATGCGTACCTGATGGTATCTGGATCTTAAGTCGATATTTGAGAAAACTGATGCCACCTTCTGCTGATTGAACAAGTCATCACTCCTTGGCAAACTGTAACTATTCTTGATAGTCACTTTGTTTAACTGCCTGTAATCAATGCATAATTTGATAGTACCCTCTTTCTTCCTCACAAACAAGACCAATGCACCCCAAGGTGATACATGTGTCCTAACGTATCCCTTATCCAACATTTCCTTTAACTATAAATTTATCTCAACCAACTCAAGTGTGCTCATCATGTAATGTGCTTTCGATGCTAGAGCTGCCCCTGGCACTAACTCTATAGAAATGATCTACCTCCCTGTGAGGTGGCAACTCTGTAATGTCCTCAGGGAATACATCCTGAAACTGCTACAAAACTAGATACATGTTCAACACATCTGCATCCTCAACCTCCTTACCCTTATCACTATAAATGTGTACTAAAAATAGATTGTACCCTTTCCCGCGGCTACACTTTGCTTATATAATTGTCACCATCCTAACTGATGTGGATTTATTCTTACCTTGCAAGACTCTTGGTTCCCCATTTTCATCAACACACTCAATGGCTTTGTCATAGCAGTCTACCTTGGTTCTATGAAGATACAACCAATCCATGCCCAACAACATATTGTATGATCTCAATGGTAACACATTTAGATGTGTTGCACTAGTCATACCATTCAAATCAAATGAAAAAGATATTACCCAATTATGAACTCGCTTCTTCGTACCTAGAGCCAATTGCACTAACTAAGATTTTGTATGCAATTCCTTACTCGAACAATAATTATTCACCAATTTAGGACTAACATAACTATAATTAGATCCACGGTCAATCAAAATAGAAATAACTTGATCACAAAGCTTACCGTCCATCTCAATGATAGATGCCTAGTGTTCTGCCTACCTGTTGTCCACTGCTGCATAGATACGTGGAATACTCTCACCAACGTTCCCTAAATTATGTGCCTCCTGTGCACTGTATATATTAGGCCTTCCACCCTGATGTTGCAGACAATATCTCCTAAGGTGTTCTTCACCACATGTCCAACACTCCAACCAGCCAGTGCCCTCACCTCTATGTTGTTGTTGCTGCTGTTGTGACCCATTTCCCTATCTTGCTACATTAAATCTCGTTTGTGGTGCCATATTTTCTTTCCCATCTGCATTTTGAGGCCTTGTCCTCTTAGGCTACCATTTACCCCTACCTTTGTCTTTTCCCTTCCATCCATGTTGAGATTCATTCTTACGCTTTGACTGCTCATAGCAATGCTTCAATTTCCCAATGACTTCCTCAAGTGAGCGAGGCTGATCATACTCAATCTGATCTTTAAATGCTAATGGAAAACCAATGACAAATATCTGAACTTTAGCATTCTCATCAGTAAGATATGGTACATACCTACATAAATCCAAAAACTTGGTGGTGTACTCTTCATCTGTCATTGATCCCATCTTTATCACATAAAATTATTTAGCCTTAATGTCGTAGTACCTCTCTAACAAATATTTCTTCCAGAAAATCCACTTGAATTCCCGCCAACTCAAGTCATTTGTCCTGATGTCTCTGACCTGCTTAACATCTTCCCTCTAGATGTATGCTTTACCTTTCAAAATGAAGATAGTTATTCTGGCCTTCATGTTATCTATGTACTCATGCAACTCAAAGAATTTTTTCATCTCGAGTATCCAAGCCTCTGCCTCTTCCGGCTTCTTCACATATGCATCAAAAGTAGGTGGTTTTTCTTTCTTGAATTTATCCAACAAGTATCCCTTATCATTCTCCTATAAGGATGATAGCTATGATGATCACGATGTCTATCAGAACTAGAACTAGAATAGTACCTATACTCATCGCCCCTCCTATCAGGAGTGTCCATCAAACTGCCATCTCTCACTATGTCAGATCTATCCAACCTATGTCTACTAGGAGACCTACTACCATATGCCCCATTAGTTCCATCCTCATATCCATGGTTGATTCGAAGTGACCCTTACCACTGCAATTCTGGCAAACTCTGAAGAAGTATAGCATTAACCTCTGCCTGCTTCTATTGTGCCTGTATGATCCGATCATTATCTACCTTACAACTCCTTATCTCTTCCTTCAAGCTTCTCAGTGTAACTACCAAATTAGAAGGATTCCCAACACTGTACTTCTCTTCAGATTCATAGGGAGAGTCTTTGTATTCAACCATCTTGCTAGCCATTTGATATTTCTTCTGCAATGCATAATATGTCAGATAAACCAAATCACAATAAACCGACATACCTTAGTATAGCTCAAGGAGGATACCTTGTCTCTAAGATCACCAAATCAGTGTGATACATGTATAACATAATCATAACATCATATAGACATACACAAATAAATGTATCAACATATAAACATCACTCTAGCTAGGGTCCAGTCATCAATGCAAGGCCATATCAACAATGCATGCTATGAACTCATGCATGACAACAACCATTACTCCATTGTACACATTTCCCCATGAAACCAACAACATGCATAAGCAATGCCTAATCAACTACACATACGCATAAACGCATGTAGTCAAACATAAGCGATCAATTCTTGTAATCAACCTACAAGACTGATACATGTAATCAACATATTCAAGAATGTAACCTAACATACAAGGATGTAAGTAGGCGACATAAAATCAACATGTAAGCGACATATAATCCATATGCAACCAGTCACATACTCATGATAGATACATTTCATGAAATCAATATCAAATTCTCCATAACAACCATATTACAACCATAATCAATCATCGATCAAGTTTATTCCTTCACTTTTTCACTTCCCTATCAATCTACTGAATCCAAGATAGTGCACCCCCTTTGTTACACCCACAGTCCATCGAGATATGCCACTATCCTTCTAGGGATTTCAACTTAGGATAGTTAGGGAATCTCCAAGTCTTATGGTTTCTAAGCGTTTTAGCTACCCTCAGGGGCTTCCGGGTACCCTCCAAACCCCACACAAGGACACCTATACCTACACTTCTCTCTTTAGGGCTCTCTCCTTCCCCAAAGCAACCCAAGGAGAAGTGCACTTGTACCTAGATCCACCAAATATCCTTAGGGTATAGTAGCTAGTACTTGTATGTCTTTCCTTAGTGAAGACACAATAATCTCATCAGTAGCATTGAAAATGTGCAATGCCTTATTTACCTTTTATTTATAGCTTAGGATAACTAATATTACATTAAAATATATTATAATGTTACTATATATTTTAACATCATCAAATAAAGTTATTTTAGGAATATTATATTGGTAATAGTTATTTGGCTTAGGAACCATGTCTTAGTTTCACACCCCCACTTTTCCCTCTTGTGGAGTCCTAGCCCTTCATATTCTTCTTATCCCACAATCTGCAACTATGGTGTTATTTTATTAATCTCAATTTTTTTACATATTACATCTACTAGACTCATTGGCCTTTTAGCACACAGGCTCTCTAGCCTAAGCAAACAGGCACTCTGGCCTTAAAATCACATCTATACATTAGCCCATAAGCCTAACACACTTATACACATAGACACTTTGGCCTCAACATAAACCGACTCACTAGCCTAGCTATCATGTATTGGCTCATCGTCTTGAGTGTCACTTGTATATATACATTACAATTTGGGGATTAAGCCAAGGGTATTACAAACTGCAAACATGAGTTGACCAAATGGTAGAGTTATTTAACCATAATGTTAAACACAACCAATGTAATATTCTAGTAAACCATTGGTTAGGTTAATGAACTAGTCAATTGTTGGTTGAGTAACTAACAAATCGACTGTTGGTTGGGCTAACTAAACAGTCAACCATTAGTCAGGATGACTAACTAGTCAACCATTGATTGAGTTAACTAACTAGTTGGCCATCATTCGATTCAACTAACCAATAGACTATCAGTTGAGCTGACTAACAAATTTATTATCTGATTGAACTAACTAATAGACTATTTTATTCCAATATAAATATGACTTGACTTGATAGTTGAATCAGTCGAATGTCGATGGAATTTACCACCATAATGCTAGTCGATCACTATAATGCACAAATTGACTAGGTAGTTGAAATAGTTGACCATATTTTTCCTCCAACTCTCCATGGTCATCTTGGTAATCTAAAACTTGGCTAATTTTAGGCTTCTACACATTTTCAACCAGATATGATTCTAAGAATTTCCTTTGTGCTTTTTCTCTAGTTGATGCAGGCTCAATGCTGAAATTGACACTTTGCTATCACTTTATGGTACACCTAAAACCTTCTATCCACCATTAGTTATATAGGGCACCTCAATTAACAATGGTATCTGAATATTTTCATTATGGTACTAATTCTTTCCTCTAGTATTTGTCTCCAAAAGTTGACTTAACCTAATGAATGATGAGGATAACTAACTAGTCGACTAGACATGAGAATTCATTACTCATCAAACACCTATGTATTATCAATTGAGTCAACTAATTAAATATATGGTTTACTTGTCATTGATTGTTTTAATGGATCTACTTCTCAATGACTACTTGTCAATGATAAATGTGGATTCCTCCAACCATCAAACTTTTGTGAGCTACATACTTGATCTATTATCTATCAACTACATAAATATAAATGATGTAGGTAATAATGCTCCATAAATGATATAAATGTTCAAGTATAACAATATGAAATCTCATGCAAATGACTTAGGAACACATAAATCAAGTGCAACCCGTTGATAAGTTAACAATAATTAATAAGATAATTACACCAACTAAATATCACGCAAGACACATAAACACTTGTCTTTGTAAATATCGACTACGTGGCTACAAACCTCAGATATTCCACCTAGCCATAGACCACATTGTTGTAAATATTTTAGTAGTGGGTCACCTTCGAGTTGGGCTATGATTACCAAAGGAAAAAAGCTCACCTAGAGCCAACAATGGACACATAGTTTGTACCAAACAAGCACCAACTCCAATAACCTCCCTAACTACATCCCTGCATCCCCTAGCTTAAACTACCCAAGGTAAGGCACCCCCTTCTCTATCACTGTAATCCTTTAGGCTATGCCACTACACTTTTTGGGCTTCTAGTATAGTCCATCACGGAAGTCTCAAAGAACTGTAACTCTAGGAGTTCCAACTACCCTCAAGGATCTTCTAGGAACCCCCCAGGCCTCACACTTGGAAATCTTACCCAACAAGTTCCCCCTCCAAGCTCCATCCTTTCCCAAGATGAGAAAGGAGAATTTCCCTCATAATTCCAATGAGGAACTTCCAATAGTTTACACAAGTCATAAGCTTCAATGGATATCTAAGCTCATATCTCAACTAGTCTCAACAAAACTAGGGAAGTACCAAGGAGAATGGTTGTTTGGATGATGGTTGAATGATGACCAAAACTATGGAATGAAACCTCACAATCATGGAAAACATGACTTAAGTATGCATGAAGTAATTTTTCCAAATGTCACCAAGGAGCTCACCCTCACCACATGGGAACTGACATAGCCTTATTTTTCCATTAACTTTTGGACTTAGGATAGAAAATCAGGGTATGACTTAGGCTTATACATGCCCTTTTTTTTTAGTTTTGGTTATGTCCATAAAGTCACTTTTGGAATATAATATTATTGCCATGGCTTACGAACCATGTCTTAATTCCACACCCTCACCTTTCTTACTATGGAGTCATACCCCCTCGTACTCTTTTCATCTGGTGTTTTGCAGCCATGGTGTATTTTCTTATAACATGGGTGTGATTACATATATTCATAGCTAGTCTCACTAGCATTTTTACATAAAATCTCTTTGGCCTTAATCACACAAGCATTCTAGCTTCAAGACATATAAGCATAGGCACACGGACCTGAAAAACAAATATGCACATATATATACATGGGCACGTAGGGTCAACACAACCTAGTTCACCAACCTAATAAAAGTATCTACAAACATATACAAGGGGTCATCTTGAGGGTGTTACATCCACAAACCAATTCTATTTCTTCCAACAAACCATCTTGCAGGTCCACCTCAACCTAAGTCCATGCCCATATTCTATCATTTTTTGAGTCCCAATTTGGCTCTAACTCCACAAATTTGTTGATCTTATTTCCTATTGAACTCAAGATTTATTTTCACCAAGAAACTAGAGGGAGCCCAAACAAAATGTTCCATATTGTTTGTGTGGAAAATTGGTTCCCTTGATGAGTCAAAGTTTATGCTTCATCTTTGTACCACAAGACCTAATGGCCCCCAACTTTGAATTTTACGTGAAAGGTTATCTGCACCTAAGTCTAAATGTGGAAGAAAACACATCCATCCTCTAGTTAAAACATGGGCCACCAAAGCATATCCATTAAAGAAACCCAATTATCCTCAATCCATATTTTAAGGGATTCTAGCCAGATAATCTTACCATAGAAACACTCCACTATAGTCTTTCCTAAGATGTCTAAGACCTCCTCAATCCACACATCCAACCCTAACACCATTTTCACCTTTGTTTTTTAGCACGAATGAACCTTTTACTCCATTGCTTGGATTCCACTCTTTGAATGACCTCCTAGGAGAACTTCTTCCTATTCTACTCCGAAGGATCTAGATATTCAATTTCCTAGGGTAGTGGAGAAAGGCACTCGAAGCTTAAAAATGATGTATGTACTACATGGTCTATTTGGAGATCTGTCTCAGTATAGAACAAAGGGATCACCACCTCAATATTTTTCCTAGAGTTAATAGGGTTATTAACACTCTCGTCTAGATTAGACTTGAGATTGGCAAGTGTCCCTCGAGACTTAGAGTGGAGTGGTCAAAATATTTGGACTTGATAAGGGCTATCTGCCCCATAGTCCACAATGTGTTCTTCCATGATGGCTAGCCTCCAAAAAAAGCATGTCACAATAAAATTATCGGAAAAATCCAAATAAGAGAATCATGGTAGATAAACCTTGTTAGAAAATCCTCCTAAAATGTTTCTTGCTAACGCATTTGCTCTCATTTGGATTAGAGAGAGATGATTGCGATAACCTTTCTCAAGCTATGCTTAGACTTGTAACCGTAATCATTCCATATCAATGACCTCAAACTCAAGAGTCCAAAACCCTTACCTTGTTGCTCTCTTTATATAAATCCACAATATATTATAAGTTAATATAAGATTTTAATAAATTATAATTGAATAAATTATAATTTATATTATTTTTAAAGTAGTAAAATGTATTATAATCATGGTTTTTATATGTAGCCAGAATAATCATTTATAAATATGGATTAATTATTATTTTTATTTAAAAAAATTAAGTTATTTTTACAAAGTTAATAGTTTAATGGGTCAAACTTACACTCTTATCCAATGTGTTTTAGATTTTGCCTTATTAATTTATTTCTTTTTCTTTACGAGAAATATAATCAAAAGAATTTTGTATTTTACTCTAATACCAAGCTAATTCAATCTTTTTAATATAAAGATTATTTTCAATAAATTTAATATTAAACCTGAATTAATAAATATAAATAAAAACATACCTTGACAGAGTGAAATTTGAAGAAAAAATACTCAAAAGAAAAGGTTTTTCCAAAGGAATATTGAGGTTTCCAACAATAATTACCCTAGAAAATTATTATTAAATATTAATGTGTGTCTTGTGAAGTCCAAATAATGCAAATGCAAGGAACAAGAAACACAAGATGCCACATCTACTTTGGCTATATGACCACTGGCCTAAATCTAGTTACTATCAATTCACAGTTTCCTGGGTTGTCTGATTGTGCAGATAGCTTTGCTCTGGGGCAAAGAGAACGCTAAGAGGATACCAGGGGCTTCTGATACTTTTTGCTAACGTTTCGGAGAACCAGACGTCTTGGAATTCATCTGGAACTATTGTTTTTTTTTCTTTTTAACGAACCAGACGCCTTGGAATTCATCTGGAGCTAGACATCCTCATTATTTGAGGAACCCTAGCTTTTAGAATTCAAATTCCTTTGCAACTATTGATTTCTTTTGTTTTGCGAATTTAAATTTAGGCACATTGATTGTTTGTCATACATTGTGTTTTGTCTGGTTATTTTACTAGAGTAGGAGTAATGGAATCGTCTTGCAGTTCAATGAATTCTAACAGGCCTCCCACGGGGAAGCGATGTCTCTGTCCTCTGCAGAAACAGGGTGCTTCAATGAATAAACACAACGTATGCATTCTCTCCTTTTTTTTACAGATAATTTATATGCTGCAAACATGCCATTCCCCCAATTAGCATGGCCATTCCCATTTTTGGCACGTTCAATTGGAAGTGTGAACCAAGATTTGGTTTTATTGTTTTTGCTATCACAGAGCGACAGATTTATCCCGGCAAGAGGATCCATCGATTTGGACGTAGCTAGATTCATGATCACGCAGAAGCAAAATGACAATGACGATACCCATGCCCTCTTCCCCCTCCTCCCCTTCCAAAAAAGCATACAAGAAGGAGATGGCAGCCACTTTATTGAAGAATGCCGGTGCTGCTGACAACAATTGCAGAATTCTTTCTTTCAATGGAAAATCATCTGCTGACAACAATTGCAGAATTCTTTCTTTCAATGGAAAATCATCGACTGTTTCCCAGGCTTCACAAGAAAATGTGCTGCCTAATCTCCCTATTTCTAGAAGAGCACGCAGATATATTCCTCAGGTAGGCCTGGATTTCATATTTTTTTACAGTCATTTTCACTAGATATTCCATAATCAAATCTTGAATACCATTGATGTTTACTCGTTATTGAATCAAAGCCCTTGATCCTATTTGCAATTGCAGCATTATCCCATATGGAGGAATGCGTTATACAGATTTTTTTCTTTTTCATTTGCAACGCTGAAATCGCTACCACACCCATTCCAATTTCTTAAATTTTTTTATAACAGAATAATGTTAGAAATCATTTCAGTACAGGAAAAGTACCCCTTTGCAAACAAAGCCATGATCGCATTTTTTTTGTTAATCATTGATATACTCTTCGGACACCAGATAAACTACATAGTATTTGGGGTTTTTGTTATTACTACACTGGATATGCGCCCAACCTTCTGGATGATTATTACTTGAATCTATTGGATTGGAGTTCCACCAATGTTTTGTCCATAGACCTGAACAACATTGTATACTTGTGGCATGCTTCTGATAGCTCTATATCTCAGCTTCTGATTCCATATGAAGAAGAGGGTCCCGTTGCCAGCGTTAGTTGGGGACTCGATGGGAGGCAAATTGTCGTTGGGTTGAATAATTCTGTTGTACAGTTATGGGACTCGCAATCTGATAAAAGGGTAAATAAAACTTGTTTATCTCTGCCAAGGTTTTCTCATTCTAATATAATGGCAATCGCTAAATTTGATATGATACAATTGCAGCTAAGAGCCTTGAAAGGTCATCATGAGCGTGTTGGTGCACTTGCTTGGAATGGTCCTATTCTCACCACAGGAGGGCTGGATGGGATTATAATCAATCATGATGTTCGCATCCGTGACCACATTGTTCAAACATACAAAGGACATACCCAGGAGGTTTGTGGATTGAAATGGTCTCCTTCTGGCCAACAACTTGCAAGTGGGGGAAATGACAATCTACTCTACATTTGGGACAAGAGCATGGCATCCCATAATCCTTCCTCTCAATATTTCCACCAATTAGATGAACATTGTGCGGCAGTCAAGGCCTTGGCATGGTGCCCCTTCCAGAACAATCTTTTGGCATCTGGTGGAGGGAGTTCAGACGATTCTATAAAGTTTTGGAACACTCAAACAGGTGCCTGCCTGAATACCGTCGACACCCATTCCCAAGTCTGTTCATTGCTGTGGAATAGACATGAGCGCGAGTTATTGAGTTCGCATGGGCCAAATCAGAACCAGTTAACCTTATGGAAATACCCATCCATGGTGAAAATTACTGAACTTACAGGGCATACTGCTAGAGTTCTTCATATGGCACAGGTATGAAAATTCATGCTTTTTATGAGTACTTATGCATGCATCCATTTTTTCCCTTTAAATTTGTCCTAACGACCCTTACCATTGATTTACTTCTTCAGAGTCCTGATGGGTACACAGTCGCGTCAGCTGCAGCAGATGAAACACTCAGGTTTTGGCAAGTTTTTGGGGCTCCCGATGCCTCAAAGAAGACTAAGACTAAAGATGCAAAAGAGGCTTTCAACATGTTTCATACTCACATCCGCTAAGAAGTATCTGTCCAAATTCATGGAATCAGGATGGATGTTCAACTGAAGGTAGTAATTAGATGTTCTTTTTTCTGTTTACAAAGCTCTTTTGCAGGCACTCTATAGTTCTGTTGGATTTTCCTGTAGCAAATTCCAATTTCTTCTTTGTAATATAGCATGAATTGTGTATAGAGGGGCTTGCAAGTTTCATGCTCACATCCGCCAAGTATTTGTCCAGATTCATGGAATCAGAATGGATGTTCAACTCAAGGTAGTAATTAGATGTTTTATTTTCTGCTTGCAAAGCTCTTTTGCAGGCGCTCTATAGTTCTGTACTCATAGCATGAATTGTGTATTTTATCTATTGTGGACCCTGATGGAACAATGTTGCAACAGCTTTGTGAGACAATGATCCATTTCTTCAGCTGCGTGATAAGCTTTAAAGTGGTTTTGGCAAGTCTTTGGAACTTCAAAGACTGTTCCAAAAATGATACGTTATGGCTGTTAGCAAGTATCTGATTCACATCTATAAAAAGGCCTCCATGCTTCTACACATGGAATGATGATGAGGGGATGCTCAATGTTGCAGGTAATGCTTGAATTATTTATCTTGTTCATTAGTTGTAAGGAACTTCTATCTATATTTTTATCTCCTGTATATTTTATTTCTGTAATATGATACACTATCCCATCATGCAATTCTTGTCACGTGTGCATTCTGATAGGATATTGATTGATATTAATCAGAGTAACTAATCACATACATAAGTACTACTCTGACTCATGTGGCTACAATTCTAACATTAAAAAATATTGACTGCACTGAACTGACTAACTTCTTAAATAAGCAGACACTAAATTGAGAGCTTCTCATGTCCTGCCAGGACAGGCAATATGGACATTTTGTGTTGTATACCTGTTGCGAGGTCATGTCCATGGTTTTAAACCTTGGCTCTCATGGAACTGCTGGCCTCATCAATAATCCTTGTCCTGTGTCTCCAAACAAATCTTGAATTTTTGTGGAAATTGTTTATGCTTCTTGTATCCAGTGATCATCTCTTGCCTCCAGTTACTAATATATGTTATTGGGCTGTTTGACTGATGAGCCATTACATTCTGTATTCCTCTGCTCTCATGGAATTGTCTTCCTGATCAATCATGATTGCCCTATGTCGCCAAACACATCTTGAATGTTTGTCGAAATTGTTCACGCTCATTGGTTCTATCTGGTCATTATATCTTGCCTATGATTACTGGCATCTATTATTGGGCTCTTGGAGAGACCAGTCAGTCTTATCCTGTATTTCTTTGCATTTCAAATCGGTTCAAGTTCTGGCATTTTTGCTTTGTCCGATAGCCATCCTGTGCCTGTATTTTTCTATGAAACTTTGATGGTTTTTGGAGTTGTTGCGACTCCTCCATCTGGGTTCCCGCTGTATTCTTGCCATATTTTGGCTTGCATAACAATTTTTTTCATACTCTACGTTCAGCTAATTAGAATATTTGCAGTTACCTCTGAATTAAACATACCCATCTCTACTATTTCATGGATGTTCTCATTTTTTTTTTTTAATTTCTAAATGTGTTTTGCAATACCTTTCTTACCAGATAATACAGGTTACCACTACCATGTAAATCAAATTAAGTTGAAATTTCAATCATGGTTCCAGTAAATTTTGGTAATGAATTCAGTTAATGATGAACAAGAAATAATCAGATGAAATTCTGTCTTTGCCTGTTCTTAAATTACCTTCCAAGGTAATTTAAAGGAAATACTGACAGGTATACTGGTAGCATTCAGTTTGTCAGATTTATTCAGAATTTGCAGATGATTTATAATTTATTATATATGGCTGATTGATAATATTACCATTTACGAGATGTCTAGCAAACACATTTTCATCCATTTAGTCAACAATTAAAATTGGATCAATGAGATGTAATCTGCAAATGAGGTCTGTGAAGAATCAGTGGAAATAATTAAGATAAATTCTAGGTTTTCCTCTAGATTCGAAGGCTAAATGACACATTGTCAAGTATTTCAATCTAATGTAGCAAAATTTATTAAATGAGAGACATTTTGAGTTTGCAGGATACTGTTTAATTTGTTATGCATTGCTATACTTAGCACTTCCATAACATTTGTCTAACACAATGAATTGCTTCTCTTTACTACACATGTTAAAGAAGATCGTTCAAGGTGCCTTTAAGGAACATGGGATCTTGCCAGCATTCTAAGATGTTCGAGGATGGGTTCAACTCTCCTAAGAAGAATCATACAGAGAAGAGTAGCATAGTTCCTCAATTGCATTTTTTTAATGTCAAGATCCTAAGGTGCGCTCTTTTGTTATTAGTTCTGTACTTAGCTAGTTCCGCTTGGTAAGTGTCTCTGGTTGATACTATCTGTGATTCATCTTTATTATCTTTTATGGCATGAATTGTCTTGTAATTTCATTTTATTGTATTGCATTCTTTACTGACAATTGCCTCATTGTAGCTCCTCCCTCTTCCCTTTGGGCATTGATAATCAATATCTATTGATGTCTGCCCCATAATCTTCCAACGGCATTTTTCAATGCCATCAATCGAGAGGAAATTTTTCCACCTTTCAGCTTCTTAAATTGAAATCAACTTGAAGTCTTTCTTGGATTAATGTTCAAGGCATTGGGAATAACCAAGATACAGGAAAAAATGTTGATGAGCAGCCTCCATTACTTCAAAGCTTTTGATCATTTTTTTTGAAAGGCCAATGCCTGTGTGTGGATATAAATCCAAGTGTTTAGATACAGGTTTTCTGAAAATAGTTTAACCTTCAAAATTCTGTTGTTATTCTGGTGCTTAGGGTTCTGAATTACAATTTCGCATTGAATCGAATAACTAAAAGTTCAGCTTGCCCTGTATTTTCCTTTACTGAATCTACAATATATACATTTCACTGGCATAAATTATAATACGAATGAAGTTCTGGCATTACATATGGGATCTATCTAATTCAATTAATTCAATTCTCAGATTCTTTATTTTTTTATTTTTATTTTGACAAGTTCCGATAGTGTTTATATTATCAAAAAAGGATGAGATGGAGCATGCTCCTATTACATTCCGTGATAATAATATTCAAGCAGAAAGAGTGTATTGGGAATGCAGTCCCTACTCCTATGCTTAAAATCCAAAATTCTAAAAGTTCCTAGATCTATCCCGGCGTACTACCTTACATATTGGCGTGCAAGTAATATAAATTTATATAACATTGTGTTTCTTGATGTTTTTCATGGTTTATGCACTAACTGTTCTTGGGAGGAATGCTGCTTCTTGCCTTGATGGACAGAGTTTTCTCCTTCTTGGCTCATGGTGGTGGATTTGATATATGCCACTGCTTCCTCTAAGTGCATGCATTTGTTCTTGAGTGCCAATATCTTCTCTTTCTGGCTTTCCTTGCTTCTCTTTTGATAACTAAACTCTATTCTCATTTCCGACTTAATGTCTTGCATATGCTGATCATAAATTTATTTGTTTTACATGTTGCACATCCGTTAGCTTTTTTTATTGGATTGAATTCCATCTTATTCACTTCCTTCTCTGAATTTTTGAAATGTTTGTTGTTTCTTTTGCTATTAATATTCCTGTGACTTCTGTTACCCTGGAGTGTTCCTTTTGCTACCTTTGTTGTGCGTTGTTCTGTTTAAGTCTGAGATTATAGTGACTACTGTAGCTGATGTATACTGTTTATCCTATGGTGAGTAGTAGGAAACAAAGTGGAGGATTACTCACAGAGAATTAAAGGGAAGGGACCTTAGGTATACTTGGAAGGAGGAACGAGAGGGATTGTGGAACCTATGGATTCACAAGCCTACAACGAGCCTGCTGCTAACTGTGGTTAAAAGATTGAAGGGAGCGTAATGGTGAGAGAGTGGACGAGGGGGTGCTGGTATGATAAACCTTCCGTGTGCTTCCTTGTTTGAGAACTGATTTGAGCCTCCTAATGTGGATTAGTATGATTAAGGATGCAAAGGGAAGGGATCGGATGGAGGCTTAGAGGGGGAAATTTTGCAGGTGGGATTTCAAAAGCACTGCGCTCGCGGAGAGTTAAATGGATTTGGTTAATATTAACACAATAGAGGATATTGCAAGGCAACTTAGACTTTAAAGGAGATGGGATGCTACGGTACCTGTCCAAGATGAGACATTTAACTGCGCACTTCATGGGAGTAGGATCACAATCGTCCTTGATCTTCAGACTGGATAATGATTCTGATTTCCCCCATATTTCTTGCTTGATATCCCATGATTTCCATCTGATATCTCCTGCAGGGATATCTTCTTGTTGATTTCTTATTGTCCTTTTGAAAGTGTTTTGGGAGTTTTCACTCCTCTTTTTTTTAAAGAGAAATTCTTGCTTCATGACATACAGTTTGGTCTATGGAATTGAGGTGTGGTATATCTCTTCGTTCTCCCGTGTGGTTCCTTCTGTTCTTTGGACTACTTGGTTTGCAAATTCATCAGCCAGTTGATTGTGTGTTCTGAGGACATGTTTGAATGTCACCACTCCTGAGCCTTTCAGATTGGATCTTATCCTCTTACATATTCTATTTATGGCTACTTTGTTGGGACTTTTGTTTCTAGCCATTGCCTCTATAATAATAGTTGAATATCCCATTATGATTGGGTCTCGAATAAATCTATTTTTAATTATTCTTGACCCCATTAGCAAACTGTACGCTTCTGCTTTGTTGTTTGATGTTTCTCCAAGACCCCATTCATATGAGACTATCTCTTTCCCATTAGGATTGATTATGATTCCTCCTGCTTTCTTGGGATTGTTTTCTGATGCCCCATCAAAGAAAAGAGAATATCTTCTTCTTCTTTTTTTCCAGTTTGCAAATTCTTCTTCGCTTAGCTTAATTTTCCAACTCTGAGTTGAAGGTGTTTTCTTGTGTCCTTTTTGCCCATTATTTTTTTTTATCGCTTTTCTGATCCAATCTTTCTCTTCTTGTTATAGGATGTTATAGTCCATTGTTATAGTCCCTTTTGCATTTAAGATTTCAGATGTTAAGCCCCAAGTTTTGGATAAAATTTTCCCTATTCTTGGGATCTGGTTTTTGAAAATACTTTTGTTTCTTGTCAACCATATTTGCCAACACAAGACTGCTAAGATGCATTTCCAGAACCTCTAAATTGTCACCTTGTTCTTTGTTGAGTACGGGCATGCCTTCTCCCAAGCTTGATAAAATTCCGGAAAGGGCTTTGCAAAGTTTAAGTTGATTTGAAGAGGACTCTAGAGCTGATTCCAACACTCTTTAGCTATCTTGCAATCCTGGAATAAGTGCCATAAAAAACTTCTTATTATTAGCTCCATTTGTTTGTGTGCACTTGCAGGTGCCAAAATTATTGCATATTGATAGATTGGGAGTGTTGAGAGTAATGCCTTTATCAAGATCACCCATGTTTAGCCACATCATACCCAATTTTGAATTTTATTTTTCATTTTTTCAATCTGTTTGCTCCATAATTTTTCCTTCATATTTTCTTTAGAGATAGGGAGCCTCAAATAGAAGAAATGGGTCCATTTTTCTTGAGTGGGGATTTCTATAATTTGTGAAATCCTTTGCATGGTTCTGGAAGGAGTGTTCCAACCATATATTCTGCACTTTGAGTTGTTTAAAAGCCCCCCTGAAACTTGAAGAAAGTCTTCCAGAACTTTTTTGAATCTTCTTGCAATTATTCTTGAAGCACCTCCAAGTAGGATGGTATCATTTGCAAAAAGGGAGTGGTTTATGCTCTTCACTCCTCTTGTTATATGGAGACTTGTAATAATTCTTTCTCTCCTTTGTTTTTCTAAGGCTCTCCTTAAAGTTTCAGCCATTATAATATAGAGAAACTGGAAAGCAGGCACCCTTGTTTGAGACCTCTAAAGCTCTGGAAGAATTCACTTGGTATTCCATTTATAAGAGGTGCAATCCATGGTGCCGAGATGGAGGCCTCGATGACCTCTATTATGTCTTGAGAGAATTCGAATTTTTTGGGTGCTGCCATTAAATATGGAAGGTTGATCTTGTCAAAGGGGTTTGCCATATCTGATTTTATAATGATTCCTTTCTCTTTCCTTTGCATGCTTGTATGGATGGATTCCTGTACAATAATTACATTGTCAATAATTTGTTTGCTAGGCACAAAGCCTCCCTGATTTTCAGATATTATTTCCGGGAGCACTTTCTTGATTTTGTTGGCAATTATTTTAGTAATAATCTTGTAGGAGGAGTTGCAGAGGGAAATAGGGAGGAATCTATTAAAGGTGGATGGATTGGGTTCTTTTGGGACTAGAGCCAAATAAGATGATTTTGTATTACTTCCTATAAAAAAATTTAAATACATTTTTCACCATTCTTAAAAAATCCTCTCTTATTATATTCCAATGTTGTGTGTAGAATGATATTGTGAAACCATCTGGCCCACGGGCCTTGTTTGGATGGAGGCTCCATATGGCTGCAACTACTTCCTCTTCTGAGATCTCTTTGTTTATTTCTGAATTTTGCTATACTTTTATTTATTTTTTGTGCGCTGAAGGAAGCTTTCATGATCTATTGTTTCTTCGCTGGCCGTGAGGAGGTTTTTGAAATGATTATGAGCTGCTTTTTTCAGCTCTTCTACTCCTTTGATCTCTTGCCCATCAACTTGGATTTTATCTATCTAATTTCTTTCTCTTCTTATTTTCATTGTGTTGTAGAAGAAGGCTGTATTTTTGTCCCCTACGTTGAGCCAAAAGCTTCTGGATTTCAGTCTTGCCTCTTCTTCCTCTTTTCTATTTTCCCTGTATATTTCCCAAAATATCTCCTTCTTTAATTACTATTGAAATCAATTATAAGTTGCAATGAACATTTCTTCAAAATAAAATGTTTTAAAAACAACTGTGAAAAGTGAACTGCATAATTTCTTTTAATTTTCATACATAATGGTGTAATGCTTCAATATATTTTATTTTATTATTAAGGTGTAATGCATCAATATATTTTATTTTATTATTAAGGTGTAATGCTTCAATATATTTTATTTTATTATTAAGGTGTAATGCGTCAATATATTTTATTTTATTATTAAGACCAGATATTTATTATAAATCCATAAATTAAATATCAAATATTCTTAAATTATCATCATTATTATTATTTTTAAATTTATCCTTAAAAAATAGTTATTTTAACATGACAACATGAAAACACAAAAAGTGCATAACTCCCAAAAATAAGTTTTTGAATATGTACAGTGAATATTGTGAAAATCTAACAAATAAATATAAGGTTTAAGGTTTAGTATAAAGTGGAATATTTGAAAATGGTATTGAAAACAGGGTATTAGATTGGATAAATAAATGTATGTTTTGAATAGGCAAAATATTTGAAGATGGATTGGACAACAATTATATGAAATATGTACAAGTCTGATATTTAGGTGTAATTATATGTTTTATTTTATATGGACTTGCAAATATGAACATTGCAGGTCTTTTATGAATTTTTATTTTTATATCTTAAAATTGTATTGCAGAATTTTCAATGTGACATATATATGGAATATATCACCTCTAATTGCAATTATTATTAATTATTTTTATTATTCTTATTAGTTTAGAATAATATTGCAGAAATTTCAATGTGACAAATACATGGACTATATCACATCTAAATTGTAATCATCTATCAATTCTTAAAGCCTTATATATCAAGGTAGGGGTGGGGAGGTTTCAAAAATATTGCAATTACAATGCATTGATAAAAATATCAAATTGTGTAAGACAACAAAAGGGATGGAGGGGTTAGCTTTGCAATGAGATGGATCGTGATTTCAAATGTCACGAACAGGTCCATTGTGACATGTGGATATTGCAATTAAAGGTTAGCCACAAGACCATTGTGACCTAGACTTGGTGATGGACGTACAAGCAAGCAACTATTGCTGATTTAGAGCTTTCATCAATAACAATAAGTGAAATTGTATATGATTATGTAACTACACATTATATAAAGTAGTGTTGGATTTTGGCATGCCTAACCTAAAATCCTTTTTATCATACTTTATGTTCAATAGATTGGAATGTTTGCTAGTACCTCTAAAACCTAACATACCAGTCATTATTTCATGAATGTTATACTTTTTTCCTTTTCCAATGTAGTGTGTCATACCTTTATGTATGCCAAGTAGTGGAGATTTTCATTAGGAGATAAATTAGATTCACTCAAATTTGAATCATGGTTTAATTCTTTTATTTTCACTTCCAAATAAATTTTGGTAATGAATTTTGCAAATGATGAATAAGAAATACTTGGATGAAACTCTTGTTGTTTTGTTCTTAATTCTAAGGTAATTCAAAGGAAATATTGGCAGGTGTCTTAACTTAATGTAGCAGCATTTAGTTTTTAGATTAATTCATCAATAACAATAAGTGAAACTGTATATGATTATGTAGCTACACATTATATAAAGTAGTGTTGGATTTTGGCATGCCTAACCTAAAATCTTTTCTATCATACTTTATGTTCAATAGATTAAAATGTTTGCTAGTACCTCTAAAATCTAACATACCCATCATTAGTTCATGTCCTTTTCCAAAGTAGTGTTTTATACCTTTATGTATGCCAAGTAGTGGAGATTTTCATTAGGAGATAAATTAGATTTACTTAAATTTGAATCATGGTTTAATCCTTTTATTTTCACTTCCCAATAAATTTTGGTAATGAATTTTGCAAATGATGAATAAGAAATGCTTGGATGAAACTCTTGTTGTTTTGTTCTTAATTCTAAGGTAATTCAAAGGAAATATTGGCACGTGCCTTAACTTAATGTAGCAGCATTTAGTGTTTTAGATTAATTCAAAATTTGCCAATAAATTATAATAATAAAACAACACTAATAATTCAAGCCACTAATATGAGTATCTATCTTAACATAAAAACATCTCCTTCATGTATGGTGACTTTCAAGTTAGGATTGCCAAATTCATCCATGTTTCATGGGAGTAATTGCAAACTTGAAAATTACTTGGTAATTTTTTCACTTCACTTTATTGATTCACATTAGATTAGTTATGTAAGATTTGTTGGATATGGTTTTTGGTACGAGACACTTATGTTCCTTCCTTTTAATTGTTGATACATTGGATTCCATGCACATGCATTTTATACACAATTTACATCCATTTTCTTTCATAATAGTTATCGGATGAAATCCTTACAGTTAATTCACTTTGAAAAAATTTTATTTGCAACTTGTATTAGCAACTTCTTAAGTATTTAACCAAAGGCATAATGATAGGATCTTGTAAAAATATAATGTTTTACAGACATTTTTTTGTTTGTAAGCTTGAGGGGACTACATCTTCATCATGTCCAATATATCACCCTAATCAGGATGGGGAATTGAATCAGTGAATTCACTTCAAGCATGCCTGAACAGAGCAACCAATCACTATCTATCCAAAACCCCATGGACAATGTTTTACAAACAATTATAAACATTAAATTGTTCAATTTATATTGTTTTTCTCTTTATATATATATATATATATATATATATATATATATATATAGTGTAAGGAAGTAATTATATTATATTATTAGTATAAATTAATCTAAATAAATGCATATCAAATATTTGTAAGCTAAAAAACTTAGCTTTAAATAATAAACATGTGTATTTATAGTGGGGAAAACCTTAAACAAAGGAAAATAACCCACTCTCAAACATAAAAAGTGCATCTATCTCAATCCACCATTAAATTCATCATACAACTTATTATAGTTACCAAAATCCTTAAAAAGCACAAATTTGGATCCTTTTTCCCCATCTGTTTGCCTTCTACTATTTCACTAGATATATACAATAAGGTTGCTTGCGGGGTCATTTCATCAATGGGAAAGTGCTCATCATGCTTGTTTTTGTTCTTGATTTAGGGGTATCATTAATTCAAAAGTAGAATTTTTTTCCTTCAACTAATTTATAAATGAGAGTCTTATAGCCCACCCACTTTTCCAACATGGATTCTCTATGGAAATTAACTTCATTTTTATGTTTTTGTCATGTACACATCTATGTTCTTGGAATGGATACAATGTCTCCATTCTCAATGAAGGCTAGTTCCAAAAACTTCTAATGGTATGTGCAAGTTCAAATGAGTGCCCATTTAGAGATAATCCACTATGCCTGCCCATTTCCACCAACAAGGATCTCTATGTAGATAAGATAATTGGTTTTTATTTCATATTTGAGACTTATGCATGAAATGTCATTGGGTGGGGAGATTTCTAGAGCTACTACATCCATTTATATTATATCGTCATTTTGAACCAATTACTAATGTCCATCATCAAGAATGATTTGTTCTTTGTTGTTGATATAATATGGGTGCAAAGTTTATCAACTACTAATCACCAACATGCATGAGAGGATGTCTCTATTGCATACTTGGTTCATTGCTCAACTGTTTTTTTGTAATGCCAATTAAGTAGAAATATCTCTATTTAACATAAGCACTCCATATTTGTTTTGAAGTTGAGTTTATCTTCTACTTATGACACATCTAATGCAAGAGTAGAGGAAAAAATTACTCTGATCCAAAATGTCAATTGAAGTTCTATGCTTGAATTTCATCTACATAACACTCCTACTCAACCATGCAAAAATCATATATATACTCTATTATTTGAAAGTGCTTACACAACACTCTATGGTCTTATATGTGCAAAAACAACTTTAGTGGTAAACTTTCCCATCCATACATCTATTTGTTACTTCCATTAATAAGATGCATCATTATGTTGAGAGGCACTTTACAATCCAATATGGGGGGGTGTTGTCATGTTAGTGTTAAATAACAATATATTAAAAATAAAATAAAAGGATACTCCATTCAAAAAAATTAAAAAATCCAAGTCATCTTTAGAGTAAATTTAGATTTATGTTTTTGAGTTAGAACTAGAAAATATTGTCAATTTTACATAATAATAATAATAGTAATAATAATAACAAAGATTTACTTTTGATTATGAGTTGGTCATGGAAGTAGGAAAAAATGTTTTCTTATTTAGATTCTAAATAAGAAAAGTAACAAGGACTTATTAATAAGCTCATAAGTTACTAATGAAACTAGAAAAAATATTGTTTTTATTAGTTAAAAAGGAACTAAAAAATGTACTTTATTCATAGTTGATTGCATGGAGAGTAACAAGGTGCTATACAACCCATTATGACAACAAAAATAAATAACTATACATCTACATATGCCCATGACAATAAAAAATACAAATAAACAAAATAAATAAATAACTACATATGTACATGACAACATCTAAAAAAACAACGTAAATCCATCATAAACTATCAAGATGGATCTAATTTCTTAGGGTATAATTTTTTTAATCATTTAATATGAAGGAAATAATACATGACATGTAATTAAATAATAACAAAATTACACCTTAAGAAATTTGATCCCTCTAGGTCCTTGATAGATTTGGGTTTAAAATGAATCTACGTTGATAGTACTACCAACAATTACTTAAACAAACCCTTCATGCACAATTCAAAAAATACACAATGCCCAATTTAGAATTAAATACAAATATATATGTCCTTGGAGTCGCCATGGGGGATTCCCACACTAACAATCTTGGGAGTGAGTTGTAGTTAAGACTACTTAAGCATTTAAAGGGGTCTATGCCCATACCAAGGATACCATATTATATTGACAATATGATCCAAATTATAGGAAATGGTGGTGGAGGTTTAAATCATTGATTTGATGAATAAAAGAGAATGATGTATGTAATAGCCATGAACCACTTATAGCCCATATAATGTTATAGTAATATTTTTTTTTCATTTACACAGTTGGATTTTAGGCAAACCAACATTCAAAGTGCCAATTAATTAATCTATAAATGCAATAGGTAATTAAACCATTGATCCAACACATATTCAATCACCTAGCAACCAATGTATAACCTCTAGGAAATGTAAGGTAGCCTACCAAAGCATATACAACCTATGTATGGCTTGTACAACCCCAAAGATAGGTAAAATGCACCATATTGTTGACTATGGAGCCTATTTATCTTCTTGATTAAAAGGTCTTATTTTTATCCATGTTTGTATCCTAGTTCCTAAAGGTGGGTGTGAGGTGGGGAGGAGTGGGGTGCGGGGTAGGAGGCTTACCCACCAACTACTATTGCTAGGGGGTCCATGAGGGCTAGAAATGATTGTTTAGAGTCCCCCTTGGTTAGGGGTTCAAGGAAGTGCCTCCGGAGATACATTTTTGGAAACAAATTATTGTAAAATATTGTAATTTTGTAGTCAATAGGGGCCATTCATCATTAAATTGTAGATATAATGCTAGAATTTATGTTAGGGTTTTTTTCCCTAGAAGAAAGCCCTCTTTTTATGAGGGCATTGTATTATGACTATGGATTATTGAGAAAGCATTGTAATTGAGAGAGGCGAATATGAGAGAGTGAAGAGGAAGTTGCAACAAATGTGTTGTAGGATATATTCCTTCATTTTGTTGGATAGATTAAAAGGAATGATTGGTTGTTTCTTTGTGGACATGGCCTAAATCAGGTGAACCACATATATTGGAGTCCCCTTTGTATTGTGTCATTCTATGTTTTATTTTTCATTTGTTTTGATTTATTGTGCCATGATCTAATTCTTGAAAAATGGTATTAAAGCCAAAGGTTTCTTTGATTGATAAAACTCATAGGAAATAAGGTTTCCTAGTTCAACTAGGAGCAATAGTGGAAGAAGGTTTTAGGGTTGAGAAGTTTAATGGTTAAAACTACCAACTATGGGATTTGCAAATGGAAGATTATCTATATCGATTTTTTTCTCCTACCATTGGCCATAATAGAAAAATAGGCAACAACTATGAAAGACAAAGAATGGCAGATTCTTGATAGAAGGGAATTGAGAACAATACAAATATACTTGGTGGCATCAACGACTTTCAACATTTCAAAATAAATGACAATATAGTGATTGATGAAGGCATTAACTGAACTTAATCCCTCAACTTCCAACAAGTTTTTCATATGAAGCATTTATTTAATATGAATATGATCCATAACCCCTTGAGGGAAACTCAATTAGCGATCACTGTGAAAACGAAGTGTTATGCACCACGAGATTCTAGGTTCAAATCCCCTAAGTTTACCCATGGCCACATGTTGGGGGCATCATGGTTCACTTAGGGGTTATAGTGGTAGTGGTCAGAATCGACCAATGTGTCACGCGAGTACGAGACCAATCCAATTGTTGATTCCTCTAGTAAACAAAAAATGAATATGATCCATAAATTGTCATGGATATTCCATTAGAATGTTTGTCACAATAGATATGATAAAATAAACTAAAATTTATGCTATGAGGATTAATTTTCCTTTGCTTCCAAATTTAATAATTATTGTTTTTTCGTTATCCATGTAATAAATAAAATGCAAAAAATAGCGAAAAATAAAATATAATCACACATCAACCACCAATGAACACAAGATATGCTCTGGGAAACACTTACGAGAGAAAGAATAGCTACAAGGTGAGGTTTTTTTGCTTTCTCTTTCTCTGGAATGGAAATAATGCAAGTACAAAGGAGAAGGCACTCTCTATGGAGTTGCTTGAGGCTTGTGGCTTTATAGGATACTATAGAACACTAGATCTCTTTGTTATTCTCTCTCACTCCCACTTCCATTTGTCTTTTTCTACTATGGAACATGTTACAATCGAAATGAATGAAACCTTCTTTTCCTCCTAGTGGACTGGTTATAACATTGCTTGATAGCCAACTAAGGGTTAGGTTTGACTCCTTCAACTCTTAATCAGAGTTAAAAATTTGACTCCTCTAGAGACTTCTTCAAATTCCCATGTGGCTAGCCCCATATGCATGAGTAATAGGGGCTAACCTAGCATCCACTTGAACCATGGTGGTCAATCATGATAGGTCAATTTCTATGAGGCATAACTTTTCCATATGAACTCCAATTGATGTGATTCTTACACCATTGGAAATGTTAGTAAGAGTAGAATAATTTCACATGGTTTTTCACTTTGGTGAGAAACATTTACCCCCCAAAAATGTCATTTAAGTCATCAAAATGGCCCCAAAAGGTTTTTTACTGCAATTCTCCAAACTAAGTCCCATTAATTCACTTTATTGATTCACATTAGATTAGTTATGTAAAATTTGTTGGATATGGTTTTTGGTACAAGACACGTATGTTCCATACTTTTAGTTGTTGATACATTGGATTCCTTGCACATGCATTTTATACAGAATTTACATCCATTTTCTTTCATAATAGTTATTGGATGAAATCCTTACAGTTAATTCAATTTGAAAATTATTTATTTGCAAGTTGTATTAGCAACTTTTTAATTATTTAATCAAAGGCATAATGGTAGGATCTTGTAAAAATATAATGTTATACAGACATTTTTTTGTTTGTAAGCTTGACGGGACTACATCTTCATCATGTCCAATATATCACGCCGATCGGGGTGGGGAATTGAATGAGTGACTTCACTTGAAGGAGTGCCTAAACAGAGCCTTGATCACTATCTATCCAAGACCCCGTGGACAATGTTTTTACAGACAATTAAAAACATTAAATTGTTCAATTTATATTGTTTTATATATATATATATATATATATAGAGAGAGAGAGAGAGAGAGAGAGAGAGAGAGAGAGAGAGATTGTAAAGAAGTAATTATATTATATTATTAGTATAAATTAATCTAAATAAATGCATATCAAATATTTGCAAGCTTCACTTTATTGATTCGCATTAGATTAGTTATGTAAGATTTGTTGCATATGGTTTTTGGTACGAGACACTTATGTTCCTTCCTTTTAATTGTTGATACATTGGATTCCCTGCACATGCATTTTATACACAATTTACATCCATTTTCTTTCATAATAGTTATCGGATGAAATCCTTACAGTTAATTCAATTTGAAAATTCTTTATTTGCAACTTGTATTAGCAACTTCTTAAGTATTTAACCAAAGGCATAATGATAGGATCTTGTAAAAATATAATGTTTTACAAACATTTTTTTGTTTGTAAGCTTGACGGGACTACATCTTCATCATGTCCAATATATCACCCCGATCGGGGTGGGGAATTGAATTAGTGACTTCACTTCAAGGAGTGCCTAAACATAGCACCCGATCACTATCTATCCAAGACCCCGTGGACAATGTTTTACAGACAATTATAAACATTAAATTGTTCAATTTATATTGTTTTTCATATATATATATATATATATATATATATATATATATTGATTGTAAAGAAGTAATTATATTATATTATTAGTATAAATTAATCTAAATAAATGCATATCAAATATTTGTAAGCTAAAAAATTAGCCTTAAATAGTAAACATGTGTATTTATAGTGGGAAAAACCTTAAACAAAGGAAAATAACCCACTCTCAAACATAAAAAGTGCATCTATCTCGATCCACCATTAAATTCATCATACAACTTATTATAGTTACCAAAATCCTTAAAAAGCACAAATTTGGATCCTTTTCCCCACATCTGTTTGCCTTCTACTATTTCACTAGATATATACAATAAGGTTGCTTGCAGGGTCATTTCATCAATGGGAAAGTGCTCATCATGCTTGTTTTGTTCTTGATTTAGGGGTCTCATTAATTCAAAAGTAGAGTTTTTTTCCTTCAACTAATTTATAAATGAGAGTCTTATAGCCCACCCACTTTGCCAACATGGATTCTCTATGGAAATTAACTTCTGATTTTTATTTTTTTGTCATGTACACAAATCTTTGTTCTTGGAATGGATACAATGTCTCCATTCTCAATGAAGGCTAGTTCCAAAAACTTCTAATGGTATGTGCAAGTTCAAATGAGTGCCCATTTAGAGATAATCCACTATGCCTGCCCATTTCCACCAACAAGGATCTCTATGTAGATAAGATAATTGGTTTTTTATTTCATATTTGAGACTTATGCATGAAATATCATTGGGTGGGGAGATTTCTAGAGCTACTACATCCATTTATATTATATCGTGATTTTGAACCAATTACTAATGTCCATCATCAAGAATGATTTGTTCTTTGTTGTTGATATAATCTGGGTGTAGAGTTTATCAACTACTAATCACCAACATGCATGAGACAATGGCTCTATTGCATACTTGGTTCATTTCTCAACTATTTTTTTGTAATGCCAATTAAGTAGAAATGTCTCTCTTTAACATAAGCACTCGATATATGTTTTGAAGTTCAGTTTATCTTCTACTTATGACACATCTAATGCAAGAGTAGAGGAAAAAATTACTCTTATCCAAAATGTCAATTAGATTTCTATGCTTGAATTTCATCTACGTAACACTCCTACTCAACCATGTAAAAATCATATATATACTCTATTATTTGAAAGTGCTTACACAACACTCTATGGTCTTATATGTGCAAAAACAACTTTACTTGTAAACTTTCCCATCCATACATCTATTTGTTACTTCCATTAATAAGATGCATCATTATGTTGAGAGGCACTTTACAATCCAATATGAGGGGGTGTTGTCATGTTATTGTTAAATAACAATATATTAAAAAAAAATGGATACTCCACTCAAAAAAATAAAAAATTCCAAGTCATCTTTAGAGTAAATTTAGATTTATGTTTTTGAGTTAGAACTAGAAAATATTGTCAATTTTACATAATAATAATAGTAGTAATAATAATAACAAAGATTTACTTTTGATTATGAGTTGGTCATGGAAGTAGAAAAAAATGTTTTCTTATTTAGATTCTTAATAAGAAAAGTAATGAAGACTTATTAATAAGCTCATAAGTTACTAATGAAACTAGAAAAAATATTGTTTTTATTAGTTAAAAAGGAACTAAAAAATGTACTTTATTCATAGTTGATTGCATGGAGAGTAACAAGGTGCTATATAACCCATTATGACAACAAAAATAAATAACTATCCATCTACATATGCCCATGACAATAAAAAATACAAATAAACAAAATAAATAAATAACTACATATGTACATAACTACATCTAAAAAAAACAACGTAAATCCATCATAAACTATCAAGATGGATCTAATTTCTCAGGGTATAATTTTTTTTCATTTAATATGAAGGAAATAATACATTACATGTAATTAAATAATAACAAAATTACACCTTAAGAAATTTGATCCCTCTAGGTCCTTGATAGGTTTGGGTTTAAAATGAATCTACGTTGATATTACTATGAACAATTACTTAAACAAACCCTTCATGCACAATTCAGAAATACACAATGCCCAATTTAGAATTAAATACAAATATATATGTCCTTGGAGTCGCCATGGGGGATTCCCACACTAACAATCTTGGGAGTGAGTTGTATTTAAGACTACTTAAGCAGTTAAAGGTGTCTATGTCCATACCAAGGATAGCATATTATATTGACAATATGATCCAAATTATAGGAAATGGTGGTGGAGGTTTAAATCATTGATTTGATGAATAAAAGAGAATGATGTATGTAATAGCCATGAACCACTTATAGCCCATATAATGTTATAGTAATTTTTTTTTTGCATTTACACAGTTGGATTTTAGGCAAACCAACATTCAAAGTGCCAATTAATTAATCTATAAATGCAATAGGTAATTAAACCATTGATCCAAAACATATTCAATCACCTCGCAACCTATGTATAATCTCTAGGAAATGTATGGTAGCCTAGCAAAGTATATACAACCTATGTATGGCTTGTACAACCCCAAAGATAGGTAAAATGCACCATATTGTTGACTATGGAGCCTATTTATCTTCTTGATTAAAAGGTCTTATTTTTATCCATGTTTGTATCCTAGTTCCTAAAGGTGGGGTGAGGGGGGAAAGTGCGGTGGGGGGGTAGGAGGCTTACCCACCAACTACTATTGCTAGGGGGTCCATGAGGGCTGGAAATGATTGTTTAGAGTCCCCCTTGGTTAAGGGTTCAAGGAAGTGCCTCTGGAGATACATTTTTGGAAACAAATTATTGTAAAATATTGTAATTTTGTAGTCAATAGGGGCCATTCATCATTAAATTGTAGATATAACGCTAGAATTTATGTTAGGGTTTTTTTGCCTAGAAGAAAGCCCTGTGTTTTATGAGGGCATTGTATTATGACTATGATTGTTGAGAAAGAATTGTAATTGAGAGAGGCGAATATGAGAGAGTGAAGAGGAAGTTGCAACAAGTGTGTTGTAGGATATATTCCTTCATTTTGTTGCATAGACTAAAAGGAATGATTGGTTTTTTCTTTGTGGACATGGCCTAAATCAGGTGAACCACATATATTGGAGTCCCCTTTGTATTGTGTCATTCTATGTTTTATTTTTTCATTTGTTTTGATTTATTGTGCCATGATATTATTCCTGGCAAATGGTATCAAAGCCAAAGGTTTCTTTGATTGATAAAACTCATAAGAAATAAGGTTTCCTACTTCAACTAGGAGCAATAGTGGAAGAAGGTTTTAGGGTTGAGAAGTTTAATGGTTAAAACTACCAACTATGGGATTTGCAAATGGAAGATTATCTATATCGATTTTTTTTTCCTACCATTGGCCATAATAGAAAAATAGGCAACAACTATGAAAGACAAAGAATGTCAAATTCTTGATAGAAGGGAATTGAGAACAATACAAATATACTTGGTGGCATCAACGAATTTGAACATTTCAAAATAAATGACAATATAGTGATTGATGAAGGAATTAAATGAACTGAATCCCTCAACTTCCAACAAGTTTTTCATACGAAGCATTTATTTAATATGAATATGATCCATAGCCCCTTGAGGGAAACTCAATTAGCGATCACCATGAAAACGAAGTGTTATGCACCACAATATTCCAGGTTCAAATCCCCTAAGTTTACCAATGGCCACATGTTGGGGGCATCATGGTTCACTTAGGGCTTATAGTGGTAGTGGTCAAAATCAACCAATGTGTCACGCGAGTACGAGACCAATCCAATTGTTGATTCCTCTAGTAAACAAAAAAGGAATATAATCCATAAATTTTCATGGATATTCCATTAGAATGTTTGTCACAATAGATATGATAAAATAAACTAAAATTTATGCTATGAGGATTAATTTTCCTTTGCTTCCAAATTTAATAATTGCTTTTTTTTTTCTTTATCCATGTAATAAATAAAATGAAAAAAATCGTGAAAAATAAAATATAATCACACATCAACCACCAATGAACACAAGATATGCTTTGGGAAACACTTACAAGAGAAAGAATAGCTAGAAGGTGAGGATTTTTTGCTTTCTCTTTCTCTGGAATCGAAATAATGCAAGTACAAAGGAGAAGGGACTCTCTATGAAGTTGCTTGAGGCTTGTGGCTTTATAGGATACTATAGAACACTAGATATCTTTGTTATTCTCTCTCACTCCCACTTCCAATTGTCTTTTTCTACTATAGAACATGTTACAATCGAAATGAATGAAACCTTCTTTTCCTACTAGTGGACTGGTTATAACATTGTTTGATAGTTAACTAAGGGTTAGGTTTGACTCCTTCAACTCTTAATTAGAGTTAAAAATTTTACTCCTCTAGATACTTCTTCAAATTACCATGTGGCTAGCCCCATATGCATGAGTAATAGGGGCTAACCTAGCATCCACTTGAACCATGGTGGTCAATCATGATAGGTCAATTTCTATGAGGCATAACTTTTCCATATGAACTCCAATTGATGTGATTCTTACACCATTGGAAATGTTAGTAAGAGTAGAATAATTTCACATGGTTTTTCACTTTAGTGAGAAACATTTACCCCCCAAAAATATCATTTAAGTCATCAAAATGTCCCCAAAAGTTTTTTTATTGTAATTCTCCAAGTTTATTCCTTCACTTTTTCCACTTTGGAAGCATCAATATAGATTTAAAATAATACAATTATCCATTATAAATTACACCTCTCCATTTTGGGAGGTTTTTGGTCTAGAAAATCTTTTATTAAATGAGGTAAGGTTCCTTGGAGTACCATTTAGCCTTGTCTCGAAGTTGTCCTTTCAACCCAATTTTCCAAAGATGATGTTTTCCTTGTCTTATAGTTATATACTCTTCTACAAAATTGTATCCTCTTACAACTAGGCTTAGGAATCTGGAGATAGATACTCTATGGAAGGTTGGACTCACTCCTCTTCTTGATCCAACATGGAAGATGTAGAAATTTTACTAGAGAGAAACAATATTTTATACAGAGTAAAATTAAACCAACAAAAAAACACAAAGCATAAATACAATCCACACAATATTGACCGTAGGAAAAACCCAACTTCGGGGAAAATCCAAACTAATGGAATTCCATCAGATCCCTTGGCCAAAACCTAGCCAAGCTGGCCAAGTGAGGCTTCACCCTCACATCCCCTAGCCCATTAAAATAGAGTTACTCCCATCCTTTTAAAGGCTCTATTACATGAATTCCATGGGAACAAAACCATGGGAAACCAAAAAACTGTTGATTTTTGTAGCTTGGGAGGTACTCCAAGCCTTAGGGTTCGGGGTTTAGAGGGAAAAGTGCCACAAGGATCACTTGTGGGCTTGGAACCCAAGGTAGGGGTTTTTCACCCATCGGGATTTGGGCCAACACCATGAAGGATTTCAGCATGAGAAAATTTGAGGTGATAGAGCTTGGCATTCTGATTCCAATGCTCCCAAGATCACTCAAATCGGAGCTCTAGAAAGGACAGAACGTGGGACTAGAGACATGTCTCTTCAAATGAATTCATGGATCCCTCTTTATGTGTATATATAGAGGTGGAGTGGAGGACTTATTCCTCATCCAAGAGCATCAAATACCACAATACATATCTGAAATTAGGCTGAGCTCTAGAAAGGATAAAACGTGGGACTGGAAGGACTATTTTGGAGAGTATTTGATCCTCAACAGGGCCGAGACACCACAACAAGGAGGCTGCAAGCTTGGAGGTAAGTTCTGGGCTATTTTTATGGGAATTTTATATGATTTTAGGTTTGAGTTGAGCATAAGAGACAACCGCAGTAGAGAAAGGGTGTTAGGGATTGTTTGAGGGTGGTTTAGGATATTACCTCTGTTTGTGAGGCCGCAAGAGACTGAAGTAGGCCATAGGCCTTGCTGTCCCTAGAACAGGGATAAGTGAAGATTTAAGGACTGAACAGGGGTCTCAAGGGACAATGTCATAAAGGAGGAAACTCACGGAACTAAGCCGCAACAAGTGAAGGAGGTTTTGGAGAAGAAGAGAGGGGTTGTTGCAGCATGTAATGATTCCCTAACCAGAACCAAATCTACAACAGTCAAAGAGATCCATGAACAAGGTATGTATTGATGTTGTTTGGTTTATTTGATGTGTGGGATCGTGTCCTAGTTTGGATCAGAGTATTGCATCCTGTGGAAGCCATGTATTGGAGTTGACTTGGGTGGCGAGAAGACTTCAATTAGGAGCATATTTTGCAGTGAAGTATTGGCCATCATTGGTCTGGTGGAGGGCAGCGTGTTGATAGCCCAAAGTAGCACTAGACAAGATATCTTGAAGTGACGAAGGGGAGGTAAAGGTTGGGTGAATTTTGGTTCTGAAGTGTAGTGCCTTAATGGAAAAAGGTGACTTCTAGCCTGGCAGTTTGGAGCTCAGGAATTAGGCCTACCCAAAGAGCAGATTGGATCAGCCTGTGTACATGCTACAAAAGTGACTTGCAACAGTGTTAGCTGGCAGCCCTCCTGGAGTCTCAATGTGTTGTCCTTTGAAGGACTAAGGGGCAACTAGTGAGCAATATGGGAACAAAGGACCGATAGGAGAAGATACACCATCAAGTCTATGTAACATGTTTTTCATTGTATCTTGTATACCATAGACTGTTGTATTATTAAGATTTGGTTTAATATAATGAATATTGGGTTGTACATTCTTGTACAATATTTGTTATAAATTGTATATACTTGTGTACATGTGATTTATTTCTTTATGTATTCCATCATGGAAAGTAGTTCTTGTTGAGATTCTTGGTTTTGTAGCATCATAGTTTTTAAGATTCTAACAAGACCCAAGATCATGGAAATTAAAAATGGTATCAGAGCGTGTCTCAGCTACTTTGTAAGTCAGTGAATCAGAGTTGTGCACAATGAAGTACATCTTAAGATGGAGTTGGTCACATTGTAGGTGACAATGTCGAAGTTGCATGCTGGAATATGGTATGAGGATAGGTTGGAGGGGTTGTCCAACTATAGTCTGTGGTAGGAAAGGATCAAGTTGGTCTTGCAAGTTAACAAGATCTCGGAGTTCACCGAGAAAGCCGTCAAGAAGCCAATTGACCCAAAGGAGCTAGAAGAGTACAAATATTTGGATACGAGGGCGAGATTGATCATCCTAGATGGTGTGAAGGATGCCCTAATACCTCATTTGTCCAGGAAGAACACTGCACATGAGATGTGGATGGATCTTCAGAATTTGTTTCAGAATAAGAACAAGAATTGGGTATTGGTATTGGAGGATAAGTTGAAGTCCACCAAGATGATAAAGGGTGAATGCGTGACTTCGTATCTGACAAGATTGTCTCAGGTCAAAGATGAGATTCCTGTCGTCAGTGTGACTATTTCAGATGGAGATATGGTGAGGATTGACTTGAAAGGGTTCACTGAGGAATGGAAGCCCTTCATAAAAGGGATTGTTGCCAGAGAGAAGTTGCTAGACTGGAATAGGTTGTGCGATGACTTCATTCAAGAAGAGTTGAGAGATGAGGATCTTCATCCAAAGAAGAGGACTTTCGATGATGACATGGCACTTGCAGCACGAATGAAGGGTAAGAAAAAGAAGGACTTGAGTAAGGTCAAGTGTTTCAACTGTGGTGAGATGGGTCATTTTTCGTCGAGATGTCTGATGAAGAAGAAGGGAGATGACGAGAAAAAGAAAGGAAAGTAGGTCGTTGATGTTTCCACTTCGGCTGAGATAGATGATCTTACCAAGAGATTGGAGGAGGAGGACTTTGCTATGATCTCTCATTTCTTACAGGGTATCGTCGATGAGGATGGATGGTACATGGACAGTGGTGCGACAAAACATATGACAGGGTCACATGAGTTTTTTGAGACTCTAGCTGAATGGGACTCAAAGTTGCACATGGCATTGGGTGACAAGAGTCAGAAGGAGATCCAAGGATCAGGAGTTGTGCCATTCAGGATGGAGACACGACGTTTGATGTGGGTCCAAGATGTATTTTTTTTACCAAGACTCAGATATAGCGTGATTTTTGTGTTGATGATCGAGAGGAAGGGGTTTGAGGTCTTGTGCCAGGATGGGAAGGCAAGACTCAGGAATAGAGGCTCTAAGTTCGATGGGATTGTACTTGAAGTTAGAGAGCATGGTCTATATAGGTTGACAGGCAAGCCTATGGATCATGAGAAGCAGTTGTAGGTTCCAGAGATGCAGGAGTAGGTGCAGGTGCAGGCTTCAGAGGAGTAGGTACAGGTTCCCGAGAAGAAGGAACACCTTCCTGAGAATAAGGTCCAGGTTCCAGAGAGTGAGAGGGAGTCGAGTTCAAGAGGGAGCTTGTAGGTTCAGAGGGAGACTCTGTAGTCCAAGAAGGGTGCATGGTTAGTGGGGAGCAAGGGTGATCCTACAACTTCCAAGAAGGAATCATGGAGAGAGTGGAAGACGTTACAGGATAAGAAGAAGAAGGAGGATGCTTCCAGTGACAACAACACTTCCGAGAAGAGAGTAGTTCACAAAACAAGGATTGTTGTGATTGTGAGCGGCAGGAGTTGGGTAAGTGTTGTGAATAGTGATGATGATGTTGAGTTACTTCCTAGTCTTGGAAGTACCTCCCTCGCTAAGAGGGAGTGTTGGTTTGTGTAGCTTGGGAGGTACTCCAAGCCCTAGGGTTCGAGGTTTGGAGGGAAAAGTGCCACAAGAGTCACTTGTGGGCTTGGAACCCAAGGTAAGGGTTTTTCACCCATCGGGATTTGGGGCAAAACCATGAAGAATTTGAGCATGAGAAAATTTGAGGTGATAGAGCTTGGCATGTCGATTCCAACGCTCCCAAGATCACTCAAATTGGAGCTCTAGAAAGGATAGAACGTGGGACTAGACACATGTATCTTCAAATGAATTCGTGGAGCCCTCTTTATGTGTATATCTAGAGGTGGAGTGGAGGACTTATTCCTCATCCAAGAGCATCAAATACCACAATACATCTCTGAAATTAGGCCGAGATCTAGAAAGGACAGAACATGGGACTGAAAGGATTGTTTTGGAGAGTATTTGATCCTCAACAGGGCCGAGACACCACAACAAGGAGGCCGCAAGCTTGGAGGTAAGTTATAGGCTGTTTTTATGGGAATTTTATATGATTTTAGGTCTGAGTTGAGCACAAGAGACAACCGCAGTAGAGAAAGGGTGGTTTAGGTGAGGATATTACCTCTATTTGTGAGGCCACAGGAGACTGAAGCACGTCACAGACCTTGTTGTCCCTAGAACAGAGATAAGTGAAGGTTTAAGGACTGAACAAGGGTCTCAAGGGGAAACTTCATAAAGGAGGAAACTCAGGGAACTAAGCCGCAACAAGTGAAGGGGGTTTTGGAGAAGAAGAGAGGGGTTGTTGCAGCATGTAATAATGCCCTAACCAAAACCAAATCTACAACAATCAAACAGATCCATGAACAAGGTATGTATTGATGGTGGTTGTTTATTTGATGCATGTGATCGTGTCCTAGTTTGGATCAGAGTATTGAAGCCTGTGGAAGCCATGTATTGGAGTTGACTTGGGTGGCGAGAATACTTCAATTAGGAGTAGATTTTGCAGTGAAGTATTGGGTATCATTGGTCTGATGAAGGGCAGCGTGTTGATATCCCAAAGTAGCCCTAGACAAGCTATCTTGAAGTGACAAAGAGGAGCTGAAGGTTGGGTGAAGTTTGGTGCCGAAGTGCAGTGCCTTGATGGACAAAGGTCATTGCTAGCCTAGCAATTTGGAGCTCGGGAATTAGGCCTACCCAGAGAGCAGATTGGATCAACCCATGTACATGCTACAAAATTGACGTGCTGCAGTGTTAGGTGGAAACCCTCTTGGAGTAGCAATGTGTTTTCCTTTGAAGGACTAAGGGGCAGCTAGTGAGCAGTGTGGGAGCAAAGGACCGACAGGACAAGTTACGACATAGATTCTATGCAACATGTTTGTCATTGTATCTTGTATACCATAGACTGTTGTATTATTCAGATTTGGTTTAATGTAACGAAGATTGGGTTGTACATTATTGTACAATATTTGTTAAAAATTGTGTATACTTGTGTACATGTGATTTACTGCTTTATATTTTCCATGTGCAAAGTAGTTCTTGTTGAGATTCTTGGTTTGGTAGCGTCAGAGATTTTAAGATTCTAACCTAGACTTGAGATCATGGAAATTCAATAAAAACCATGGGCCCAAAACCACTAATGTTGAGTTAGTCAAATTTGACTCTTTCCTTGAGTCAAGTTTACCTAAAAATCCCCTCTTAAACCTTGAGTTCGGGTTTTCTAGACCAAATCCAACCAAACCGAAGAAGTGAGTTAGTCCCACTTACTCTAGCCCTTACCCCCCTCAAAAATTTTACCCATGGTATTTTCTAACATGACATGCCCCCTATCATTTAGGTCTAACATTAGAATTTACTGAAAACTTCCTAGGGGTACACATGCCTTAACAGGTATTACAATAATATTCCCATTTACATGCAATAATTTTGACTCCATTGTAATAATTTTTCTTTTTTTCTCTCCTTATATGACCATCCTCTTGCCTTGACACACTATGAGCTTCATGATTTCCTCTCTAGAGTTGAATTTCATGACTGCATTTGACCAATGAAATGGTTATTTCATTTAAGTATTCCTTTAAACACTTTGTGTGCAACCACCACCTATGATTTATCTCTCTATGGATCTACACACCACTGCATTCCACTCTCACTACGTGTAGCCAAGCCTTCGGTCTCTAGAAACACAAACCTCCACCTTTATTCTATACTATATATATAAAAAAAACACTGACCTTTAGAGAAAATCACAGAAGCAACCTCTTAATAGAAGCATAACCATGTTAGCATTGAAGAGCACCATGGCTACCATAGCCAACCCGATGGTTGTCCTATTAACAATCACCAACCATTCCCTAGGTTATAGCTCAAATAACTGATTCTCCACCATGGTTGTGGCCAAAACCTTGGCCACTACGAGCATTAGAGAAGTTTTGAGGTATAAAATGGGCCTCAAAACAAAAATGTACAACCAAAATCAACTTTATAAGAACCAATAGGATTCAAGATGATGATTTCAACCATGGGGAATGATTCACGATTTTTGGAGTAAAAAGGTAAAAAGATTAAAAAATTAATTTTTCAATGGAAAGAGGAAGGAGCCTAGGAAATCGCAGTAAGTCAAGAAAAGACATATCCAAATCTAGATCAGGGATAGTGTACTAGAAATGTGGGAAGAAAGGACACCTGAAGAAACATTGTAAATCTCAGAAGGGAAAAGGAGATGTACACCAAGAGAAAAATAATGAAGTGAATGTGACAAGTGATGTGTTGCAAGATGATTTGGTTCTTTAATTAGAGAATATTATTGATGCCTGGGTGGTAGATTCAGGGGCCTCATTCCATGCCACACCTGATAGGAAACATTTTCATGACTATGTTCAAGGAGATTTTGGACAGGTTCATTTGGGTGATGATAAACCCTGTAAAATCGTTGGAATGGGTAAGGTTTTTATAAAGAAACAAAATGGAAACCAACTACTATTGAAGGAGGTAAGGCATGTTCCAGATATGAAGAAAAATATAATTTCAATAGGGAAGTTGGGAGGTGAAGGTTGTGTAACTACTTTTACAGCCAAAACCTGGAAGGTCACTAAAGGAGCCCTAGTAATAACAAAAGGAGAAAAGTTTGGTACATTCTATTTATGCAATAGTATTTCTAATTTTGTTAATGCTTTAACCTCCACGGGAGTAGATACGACACTCTGACATCATAGGCTCGGGCACATGAGTGAGAAGGGGATACAAATTCTTCACTCAAGAAATTTGTTGCCAGGTTTGAAGCATGTTGATTTGGATTTTTTTGAAAATTGTTTTTAAGGAAGATAGAAGAGAGTCAAATTTATCAGAGTTGGGAAGGAAAAGAAGAGCGAAAAATTAGAGCTTGTGCATACAAATGTATGGGGAAAAAATCATGTATCATCTCTGAGTGGCTCTTGCTATTATGTTACTTTTATTGATGATGCAACTAGGAAAACCTAGATTTATTGTATTTGAAATAAATCTGATTTATTTGATACTTTCAAGATATGGAAAGATTTGGTTGAGAATGAGACAGGAAACAAATTGAAGTGTCTTAGATCATACAATGGAGGTGAATACTGCAAAAAAGAGTTTGATAACTACTGTCTAGAGCATGGAATTCATAGAGAGAAGACAATTCCAGGAACGCCATAGGAAAATGGTGTGTCTGAAAGGATGAATAGTACAATCATGGAGCGTGCAAGGTGCATGAGATTGCATGCATGATTGCCCTTATAATTTAGGGCAGATGCTATATATACTGTTGTTTATCTAATAAACAGAGGGCCTTCAAGTTCCTTGGATGGTGGTTTTCCAGAGGAGGCATGGACAGGTAAAAAGGTAAACTACTCATTTTTAAAGACTTTCGACTATGAAGCCTTTTTCCACATCAATAAAGAAAATAGAACAAAGCTTGAGGAAAAATCAAAGAAATGTACCTTTATTGGATATGATGTAAATGATTTTGGTTATCGCTTATATGATTATGAAAATCACAAAATCATTAAGAGCATAGATGTCATATTTAATGAAAAGGTATTGTATAAGGATCAAATGCTAGGAAAGAAATAGGAAAAAGAAAACAAAGTATACGTAGTGCTTGATGAGATCACAGAAAAAGTAAAGGTGCCTAAAAATCATAATGATCAGTAGCCACAACAACCACAACAACAAGCACCTCAAACACCTGAAAGTGGTGTTAGAAGATCTATCAGGATAATTAGACCCCTTGAACGATGCTCCCCTTCATTATATTATGTATTGTTGAATGATTTTGGTGAACTGGAAATATATGAAGAAGCAATGCAGGTAGAAACTAGGAAGAAGTGAGAGAAACCCAGAGAAGAAGAGATGGACTCCTTGATGCAGAACCAGACTTGGGACTTAGTCAAGTTTCCTATTGGTAAAACAACATTGCAGAACAAATGGGTTTTCATGTTGAAGGAAGAAGATGGAGGTAAACAGAGGTATAAGGCTAGACTTGTGGTGAAGGGATTTTCACAAAAGAAAGGTATAGACTTTGATGAATTTTTTTCTCCTGTTGTTAAAATGACTTCAATCAAAACTATTTTAAGTCTAGTGGTAGCATAATATTTGCATCTTGAGCAGTTAGATGTAAAGACAACCTTGCTCCAAGGGGATTTTGTTATAGACATTTTTGTGCCTTACAGAATTAAGCATAAAATGTCCATAATCTAAGGGATCCAAAGTCCCTAAGCATGTTGTTCCTACCCCTAGAGCAACAAGGCTAACAAACCACAGCAATTCACAGAAGTTCTCCACCAGAAACTGCTCAAAAACAAGTCAATTCAGGATCAATTCAGTGGCTCCACTAGCTGTTTGCGCTGAATGTCAAAGCCAACACTGGCTACCTGCACTGAATGTCAAAGGCAACACTGGCTACCTGCGCTGAATGAGAGTGGACATGTGGCAAGTTCATTCCACAAGGTGTCAAAACCCAGGAAGCTTCCAAAATGACACTTGCCTCAGGGAATTCGACTGGTGATGAGTAAGAGGTTCCAAATCTCCAAGTGGAAGCAAGAACCTCCAAGTGGAATCAAGAACTGACAGAGGGAAAGGACACTAGTCAGATCTCAAGCTGACTCATCCTCTCTCCAAACATCTATATATGGATCTCTCCTCCATGAGATCTAGGGGGCTGGAATTTTGTTATTGCAAAGAATTGCTGTTGGTTTGAGATTGGAATCATTGGGTGCTTAATGCTTTGAAGGGGGTGAAGATAGGAATTCTATTTGCTGGGAAGGAGATGCTGGATTGGAGCCCTCTGGGTTGTATCTCTTCCTGAACCTTGTTATTCATCAATAAAGCTATCTTGGTTTCTCCTATATACTGATGTATCTTTGATGTATGATTGCATTAGTATGTTTAGTTTATTTCTAATCCTGAACTAGTTATGAATATGAATCCATGTCTTGTGTAGTGTTCTCTTCTTGTGATCTTGCAGAAACCTCTTGAAGCTGGGCAAGCGAGAAGGCAAGTAGCTGGGAACTCTCCAAGAGAAGAGAAACCGGATCGAGGGACAAACGGAAGACACCGGTTAGTCCATCCATCTCTCTTCATTCTTAATTCATAAAGGAAGAATACTAGAATAGCTGTCTCTGTTTGTTGCTAAGGCACTGTCACACCTTAGGTGGATAGGATCGTCCTGCATAGGCATTTTTCCCCACAATAATTTGGAGGAAGAATTATATATGCAACAACCACAAGGGTATGAGGTCAAAGGGAAGGAGAAGCGTGAAAATTGAAGAAGAGCTTGTATGGCTTAAAACAAGATCCAAGGCAACGGTATCTAAATTTTGATAGGTTTATGTCTGAACAAGGTTATACTATATGTCACTCTGACCATTGTGTTTATTTTAAAAGGAAAAATGATGGAAACTATATTATATTGCTATTGTATGTAGATGACATGCTTGTTGCAGGGTCTAACATGTAGGAAAAAAATGTGCTCAAAGGAAAATGGGAAAATTCATTTGCAATGAAGGATTTGGGTGCTGCAAAGAAAATCCTTGGTATGATAATAACTAGAGACAAGAAAAATCACAAATTAACATTGTCTCAGAGTGAGTACATAGAAACATTGTTGTAAATATTTAATATGCCTAATGCAAAACCAGTAAGTACACCTTTGGCTAGCCATTTCAAACTATGTAAGGAGATATGTCCCAAGACCCAAGAAGAGATGGATTATATGCGTAAAGTTCCATATGCATTAGTGGTTGGAAGATTGATGTATGCAATGGTATGCACAAGACCTGATATTACACATGCAGTGGGAGTTTTAAGCAGGTATATGAACAATTAGGGAAAAGAGCATTGGATGGCAGTGAAGTGGATTCTCATGTATTTGAGAGGTACCACAAATCAAGAATTATGTTTTGGAAGTTCAAACATTTCTCTATAGGGATATGTTTGATGTAGATATGGCAGGTGACAGAGATAATAGGAGAAGCACCACAGTATATGTGTTTACTGTAGGTGGAACAACTGTCAGTTGGGTTTCAAAATTGCAAAACATTGTTGCACTTTCAACAACGGAAGTAGAGTATGTTGTTGCTACAAAGGCTAGTAAAGAAATGATTTGGTTACAAAGGTTTATAAATGAGTTGGGTAAGAAGTAGGAGATGAGCAGGTTATATAGTGACAACCATAGTGCAATTCATCTTGCAAGGAATTAACCTTTAATTCTAAGACTAAACATAAACATCTCAGGTCTCAGGTATCATTTCATATGGTCAGTTTTGGATGATGGACAATTGAAGCTGGAAAAGATACACACTAGTCAGAATCTTGTAGATATGTTAACAAAGGTTGTAACTAGGGAGAAATTGAGCTGCTACTCAATTTCAATTGGCCTTCAAGAATGATGATGAAGATGAGAAACAACCAAGTCCAAAGTGGAAGCATTGTCCAACAAGTGAAGCAACGATGGAGTTGATATAATCAGTCTCCAAGTGAGAGATTGTTGGATGTGGAGCTTGATTATCTTCCTGATTCATAGGTCTTGTTTCAACTGCGTTTGGATACCAATCCCTGACAGTGGGGTGTGGTGGGGATTACCCCCCCACTATTGCCTCTTGGGGGGTCCAGCAGGTGGAAATAGATGATTTTTTTCTTTTTGTAAAATATTATAATTTCGTAGTAAATATGGGTCATTCATTAGGCGGATGATCTAATGGTAGAAGTTATGTTAATTTAGGGTTTTTTACCTAGAAGGAAACCCTAGGTTTATATGAGGAAATTGTATTGCGATTGTGTATTATTATTCTAAGCGAGAAAGGGAGAGGAGACTGTGCGAGAGCGAAGAGGAAATACAACAGATTTGTTGTAGGTTGTATCTCTTCATTTTCTAGATAACATAAAAGGAAGGACTGGTTGTTTCTTTGTGGACGTAGCCCAAATTAGGTGAACCACGTATATCTGTGTCTCTCTTATTCTATGCATTTTTGTATTTGTGTTTCCACAATATTTTTTGTATTTCATTGCTCCATTAATTAATTTCTAAAAAAAATTCTCTAATGATCCATCTAGTTGGTCATCTCTTCTCACTCTTCTAACATAGTTAATGAGCTTCACAACCCCCTTAATGGTTGAGTCTTCTTCGGTGATCTACCATGTCTAACACCATAGATAAGTCAAACTCCTTATCAAAATCCTCCTTGTAGACCACACACTCAAAAGAATAACAAGGCGCTTTTCTAATATTACCATCAATGACAAGGCTTCCACGGTGGTCTTCACAGCCAGCGGGTTACTGTAACAATTTATATCATTCACTTCTCCTTTCCTTGACTTCGCCTAATTTCCCTTATGTTCTTCTTCCCAATTAAATAGACTGCCCATTCCTTCATAGCTAGCAATGAAGCTTGTTGTGGAGTTGTGTTTAGTGGGTGGTCCCATACCTTTCATCCTTGATTGCCTCCTGTGCAACCTGATCGCTTCTACCACATCTAATGTTGACGGTGCATATTTTTTGTACTAGTAGGCATTCACCATCGTGGCCATGGGGATCACTGGTGGCTCCATCGTGGAGCACATGCAGTTCGCAATGTATTTTTTTGTTTCCTCCATCCCACCCTTTCTCAACCACTAGGATCCATTGTCGACTCTTCTAACCATTGGGTTATAGATATAGATCTGCACCAATGTAGTAGATCAAACCTCCTTCATGCACCCATCTCCACATGTGGATCACTTTTCAACTTATAATATAGGTGAAAAGATAAAATATTAAATCAACCAACCATATTCCATATACATGGGATCTTGCCGATGCAACTATTTCACGTCTTTCCACTTGTAATGAAACTCATTCTAGAGGGATTCTACCTATACCTCTAGTTCTCATTTTGATGTGTGCTTGCACCACCACTATTCTATATGGTCCTCCCTAGCATAGGAGTGCACTCATTCTCCCTCTTCATTGCAACTATGTCCTCCTTATCTTTGGCCACCAACTCTTCTCACCGCAACCCACTTCTGGGCAGTCCACGCTCCTCCCCTCAATCATCAATCCAACTATACTTTTTAGAAAATCTTGGGCCTCTCTTCAACAACACAGTTTCCTTGAAGATGCCTTATTCATCAAGCTATATAAACCCTTTACAACAAAGGCATCCCTCTAAAGCCAATATTTAGCACTGATACCAAATGTAGAAATTTTACTGAAGAGAAACAATATTTACAAAGAGGAAAATTAAACCAACAACAAAACACAAAGCATAAATACAATGAACACAATATTTACCCTTGGAGAACCCCAACTCTAGGGAAAAATCTAGCTAACAAAATTCCATTAGATCCCTTGGGAAAAACCCTACCAAGCTGGCCAAGTGAGCCTTTACCACTCACATATGTTGGCCCATTACAATAGAGCTCCTCCCAACCTTTTAAAGGCTCCATTACATTAATTCCATGGACACAAAACCATGGGAAACCAAAACCAAAACCACTACTTTTGACCTAGTCAACTTTGAATCTTTCCTCGAGTCAAGTTTAACTAATAGAAGGCTCATAAATATTGATATTTTCCACATTCATCACTAAATAAATGTGCATGTATGTGGGTAGACTGAGTCTATTGGAATTAAATCCCATATTTTCTAGTATCTTGAAAGGACAATATTATAGAGCCTTGATTATATTGCCAAAACCTATAGCCTATCCTTGTTTCATTGTAACCATACTCTATCTCCCATTCTAAATGACCTCTCTGTCCTATGATTTTATTTTTTGTGACTAGAGGAATCAACAACTAGGATGGGTTCATACTCACATGAAATGGGGTTAATTCCAACCACTACCACTATAACTTCTATATGAAATGACATGCTCCCCAACACATGGCTCATAGTCTAAATCAAGGAGAATTGAACCTTGTATCACATATTTTACATAATACTTCATAATATAGTCATCGCTAATTAAGTTTCCCCTCGGGGGCCTCTCTATCCTATGTTGATGATGTCTGGACTCGTATTTTTCCTATGACTTATTTAGTGTCTCTTGTACTTATAAATGGATCTTCCTATTCTTCTCAACATTTGTAACACCCTCCTCCCACATCTACCTAAGTAACCATGACAATTGGGGTAAACATGAGATGAGAGGCTACTATGATTAGATTCGACCTCCTATGTAACCTTAAGGAAGTAGAATTGACATAAAAATCACACACAATCATCCAACATCAGCTTCAGAATCCTCAGAAGACATGTCAGCCACTCAGACAGCCTGTGCCTGGGTCCCACTACTATTTTCGATCTCTTAGGCCATAGTCTCTCTCATGCTATGGGCAAGGGAGTGACCAAAAACCCAAAGTCGCTCTCACAAGCTTGCCTGCCAGCGACCAGAGACCAAAGTTACCAGTTTTGTGCCAGCGACACCAGGATTTAAGCCACTTTTTCAGGCCCAGAGCCCAGGTCACTGCCTAGAATGGAGTGATAGCTTGAAATCAATAAAAGTACAGGGGAACAATGATGCAAAAGTAATAATCTGAACAAGACCATAACCAGACCCCTACTAGCCATGACATGCATTTCGTCAAACATATCATCAACATGTAACCTATAAGTGTAAACAACATAATTAAGTGTAGGGATCTCATACTTATCTGAGAATAGCTATGAACCATTGTTCCCTCATTTCATTTGTTGCACTATCATCTATTAGGTCATAGACACATTATCCATTCATGTACAAGTAAAAACATGCTGAGAGCCATACATAGTTGTTGTCATAAAATAGACATATAACCAACATAATAGGAACAAAAATACCATAAACATATCAGCCATCAAAATCCACATATACATCAATACATTTACACATGAAAATAAAGGGAATGAATTTCTCATTAATGAATAAAATGAACCAACCGGAGATGGGATTACCACGTTCCACCCGACCATAGATTGGCTAAGCCAAGTCTCTCTTCAGCCAATCACCCCCGTCCCATATTCCAAGCATGAATGTGGGACTCATAGAACACACCAAAAACACCAACAAGCATGGATTCCACCAGAGTTCTCTGCCTACACCGTGAGGAATTTGAGTGCCTCCTAGTCTCTCAGGCTTTACCGTGCATCCACATTCCGATCCAGGGATCACTAGGCCCTACACTGAGAGATACTCTCCAGGATTTACCATGCATCCCATCTCAGGACCACTAGGCCCAACAAAGAGAAAATCCACCTCTTGGATTTACCGTATATCCCGCCATTCATCGGCAAGGATTCCTAGGCCCACCAAGGCACACAATCTGGCTTTACCACAACCCATGGTCTGGTTCAGGGGTTACTGGGCCATTGGCTTTGTGATCCTCAGTCCAGTTTAGGGACCACTCAGACCATGTGTTTGTGAATTCGGAGATCCACCCCACTCAGCTTCGAATCCAATCCGGCCATCCCAAATAAACCGAATGAGAGAACCCATCTCATCAAAGCTATCCGGAAATGGCAAGGTGAGGCTGAAAATACTCTCACACCTGGAAAAACCCATGCCATGGTAGAAAAGAAACACAGAATCCCATGCATGCCAAATCTAGCAAGGAAAATACACATGCAAGTGGATACCTGTAGTGAATCATGTCGTAGCTGCTTGATCATGCCTTTCCTTGCTTGATCTTTTATTCCTCTTGCCTTCTTTTCCTTTCTAGCTCCAATGCCAAAGTGCTCCAAGAAACTTTAAGTGTCCAATAGTATGAGAGAGAGAGAGAGAGTAATGAAAGAGATCCAACACTGAAGTGACAAAAGGTTACCAACTGATCCTCATAAGCCTTTTTATGAATGAGGCCTCTATTTTCTTCATTTTCCATTATTTTCCTTCATTTTCCTCCTCACATGCAACATGTGACCTTTCACCTCCTTTTTCTCCTAATTTCCATTATTTTCATAAATAATTGTGCCAAAAATGCCATTTTTCCTTTCCAAAGCCTTAGCCATTTCCTTTGCCAATTTCCTTAGTGATAAACAACAAAATGAACACCCCCTAGGATGTCTTTCCCAACACTCATCTTGGAATAAGTTTCCCATAAACCATGGTTATTGTTTTTAACTTTCATTACATGGAATTTTCACCAAGGCAGTTACAGAACCCTCCCCCTTGGGGGACATTGTCCTCGGTGTTCAATCACACATATACCTCAGCAACCCACTGAAAGAAGACATACTTCTCATGGAGCTTTATAACATTACTCGATGTAGTATTTACAATGAAAGACCTGCTCAAAATAAAAACATCATGACAACATACCATATACTGGAGCTGTATAACATAGCTCTTTACGGTATTTACAATGATCATCCTTCTGAGTGCCAACCCACATGACATAATAACATCATGATAACATAACCACATGATAGCATAGTAACATGACAACATAATCATAATGACATGACACTCATACCGCATAGTGGAGCTTTATAACATAGCTCATGGCGATATTTACATCCATATACATATGTACATATAGAAATATCACCAAAAATATATACCAAAAACATATACCAAAACATATATCAAAACATATACCAAACACCATATCTAAGCATATACCAAACCACCATATTGAGGCTGCTTTGACTCAACCGGAAAATAAGGAAGGATACATAGCCCGCATCTGATCCCTCATCTCCCATGTAGCTTCATCGGGCCCAAAGTGCTTCCATTGCACTTTAACTTGCTCGATTTCTCAGTTCCGTAACATGAGCAACTTTTTCGGTAATATACATTGAGGCTCTGGCTAGAATTATCCATCTAGTTCCACTTACAATACATACCATTCGATCACATGATTAACATCCTTAACATACTTCTTAAGTAAAGATACATGGAAAACATCATGGACTTTCATTGTCAGAGGCAATGCAAGTCGATAGGCTACTCGCCCAATCCTCTCAATGATATTGAAGGGTCCACAAAACCATTGTGCCATCTTGGCACATGATCCAATACGCAAGGAGTTCTTCTTTGGTTTGATGCGCAAGTACACCTGTTCCCCAACCTAGAACTCCTTGAACAACCTGTTCCTATCTGCATATCCTGTGTTGCCTTTAGATTCTTCTTGATCACATGCATTTCCTGTTCCATGTCTACCAACATCTCTGGTCCAATCAACACCCTGCTAACTGAATCACTCCAACTGATAGGATTGTTACAACTCCACCCATACAATGCCTCAAAAGGACTCATCCTCAATGACTCCTGATAACCATTGTTGTATGTGAACTCTACCAAGGGGAGATACTCTTCCTTCTTTCGTTGTCAATGCATCACATACATCCTCAACATGTCCTCCAATATCTTATTGACCCTTTCTGTTTGTCCATCTATCTACGGATGATAAGTTGTACTGAAAGCCAACTCTGTGCCCAAACTTGCAAACAACTCCTTCCAGACACAATCTTCTTTGCAACACCTTGCAACCTGACCACATCTCTGATGAATACCTGTGCTACATTGCTAGCGGAGAATGTAGACTTCACAGGAATGAAATGTGAAACCTTTGTCAACCTGTCCACGATAACCATGATGGAATCATGTTGCTTCATTGTCTTAGGCAACCCTGTGATCAAATCCATGGAAATAACCTCCCATTTCCATATGGAATCACGATCGGTTGTAGCAGTCCACATGGATGTTTACACTCTGCTTTCACTCGTTGACATTCGAAACACCTCGCCACAACTCTGCTACATCCCTCTTCAAATTCGGCCAATAGTAAAATATCTTTACTGTTGTCAGTGTCTTCTGATAACTTGGGTGACCCGAATATGGTTTTGCATGAAACTCCCTCAAGATCACCTTCCTGAGCTCACTGTTATCTGGTACATATATCTTGTCTCAAAACCTAACAAATCCATCTGCTGTAAGACAATAATCCATACCCTCTGCACTTGTACCTATACCTATACTTCCACTGGTACCACTACCATTACCTGTACCTGTATTATCACTTGTACTTGTACCAGCACCTTGTTGCAACTTGTGCACAATCTCCAAGTACTTGACATCCTGTTGACCTGCCTGCAAGATCCTATCCTATAGATTTTTCCCATAGGAGCTCATAGCTGCCAAGTGATTTACCTGTACTTGTCTTCTGAGAGCATATGCCACCGTGTTCTCTTTACCTTTAATGTAATTGATCTCGAAATCAAACTTGATGATCTAGCTTGCCTAGCATTCAAATTCAGATGGTTAAACAAATACCTCAACCTAATGTGATCACTCATAAGTACAAACCTCTTACCAATAAGATAGTGTCTCCACATCTTCAATGCATGTATGATCACTGCTAACTCAAGATCATGTGTTGGGTAGTTCTACTCATGCTCGTTTAGTTTCCAAGACTCATAGCATACCACTTGTCCATCCTGCATAAGTACTCCACCAAGCCCTCTCTTGTGAGCATTTGTGCATACCACAAACTCTTTGTCTGAATCTACAATCTATAGCATTGCCACATGTGTCAACAACTTCTTAAGCTACTCAAAGCTAGCCTCACGCTCCTCTGTCCATTCAAACTTCTTACCTTTCCTCTGCAATGATGTGATAGGCTAATCAATCTGCGAGAAGCTCCTAATGAACCTCCTATAGTAGCCTGCCAAACCCATGAAAGATATCACCTCATCCACACTGTTAGGAGCTACCCATTCCATGATGGATCTTATCTTCTCTGGATCTACTACAATTCCCTCCTTGGAGACAACATGCCCCAAGTAATGTACCTCAGTCTGAAAGAAACTACACTTGCAGAGCTTAGCATACAACTGATGCTCTCTCAACAACCTCAACCATGCTACTAAATGATCGACATGCTCTTCCTCATTTTTAGAATATACCAGTATATCATCAATGAACACAATAACAAACTTATCCAAATATGGACGCAACAAACTATTCATCAAGCACATGAATGTAGCTGGAGCATTAGTTAATCCAAATGGAAAAACAATAAACTCATAATTCCCATACTTGGTCCTGAACGCAGTCTTGTAAATGCCCTCCTCTTTGATGCGTACCTGATGGTATCCAGATCTCAAGTCGATCTTCGAGAACACTGATGCTCCCTTTTACTGATAGAACAAATCATCAATCCTCAGAAAAGGGTAACTGTTATTGATAGTCACTTTGTTCAACTGCCTGTAATCAATGCATAATCTGATAGTACCATCTTTATTCCTCACAAACAAGACCAGTGCGCCCCAAGGTGATACACTTGTCCTAATGTATCCCTTATCCAACATTTCCTTTAACTGCAACTTTATCTCAACCAACTCATCCTGTAAGGTGATTCCAATGCTAGAGATGCCCCTGGCACTAACTCAATAGAAACGTCTACCTCCCTGTGAGGTGGAAACTCGATAATGTCCTCATGGAATACATCCTGAAACTACTGCAAAACTAGATACCTGTTCAACACATCTGCATCCTCAACCTCCTTACCCTTATCACTAGAAATGTGTACTGCAAATAGCTTGCACCCTTTCCCATGGCTACACTTTGCTTGCATAACTATCACCATCCTAACTGATGTGGATTTCTTATTACCCTGCAAGACTCTTGCTTCCCCATTATCATCAACACACTCAATGTCTTTGTCATAGCAGTCTACCTTTGTTCTATGAAGATGCAACCAATCCATGCCCAACAACATACTGTATGATCTCAACGGTAACACATTTAGATGTGTTGCGGTAGTCATACCATTCAAATCAAATGCAAAAGATCTTACCCAATTATGAACTCGCTTCTTCGTACCTATAGCCAACTGCACTAACCAAGATTCTGCATGCAATTCCTTACTCAAACCACAATTATCCACCAATTTAGGACTAACATAGCTATAATTAGATCCATGGTCAATCAAAATAGAAATAACTTGATCACAAAGCTTACCGTCCATCTCAATGATAGATACCTGGTGTTCTGCCTGCTTATTGTCCACTGCTACATAGATACGTGGAATACTCTCACCAACGTTCCCTAAATTTTGCACCTCCTTTTCACTGTATATATTAGGCCTTCCACCTTGATGCTACAAACAATCTCTCCTAAGATGTTCCTCACCACATGTCCAACACTCCAACTAGCCAGTGCCCTCACCTCTATGTTGTTGTTGTTGCTGTTGTGGCCCATTTCCCTATCTTGTTGCATTAAATCTTGTTTGCGGTGCCATATTTTCTTTCCCATCTTCATTTTGAGGCCTTGTCCTCTTAGGCTACCATTTACCCCTACCTTTGTCTTTTCCCTTCCATCCATGTTGAGATTCATTCTTATGCTTTGACTGCTCATAGAAATGCTTCAATTTCCCAATGACTTCCTCAAGTGAGCGAGGCTAATCATACTCGATCCAATCTCAAAATGTTAATGGCAAACCACTGACAAATATATGAACTTTAGCATTCTCAGTAAGATATGGTACATACTTCCATAGCTCCAGAAACTTGGTGGTGTACTCTTCATCTATCATTGATCCCATATTTAGCACATAAATTATTTAGCCTTACTGTTGTAGTACCTATCTCACAAATATTTATTCCTGAAAATCCTCTTGAATTCCCGCCAACTCAAGTCATCTGTCTTGATGTCTCTGACCCGCTTAACATCTTCCCACTAGATGTATGCTTTACCTTACAAACTAAAGATAGCTATTCTGACCTTCATGTTATCTTTGTGCTCATGCAACTCAAAAAAAAATCATCTCGACTATCTAAGCATCTGCCTCTTTTGACTTCTTCACATATCCATAAAAATTAGGTTGTTTTTCTTTCCCGAATTCATCGGGCAAGTATCCCCTAGCATTCCTCCTGTAAGGATGATAGATATGACGATCATGATTTCTATCAGAACCAGAACTAGAATAGTACTTGTACTCATCACCCCTCCTATTTGGAGTGTAAATCAACCTGCCATCTCTCACTGTGTCAGATCTATTTGACCTATGTCTACCAGGAGACCTAATGCCATATGCCCCATTAGTTCCATCCTCATATCCATGGCTGATCCAAAGCAACCCTTGTCGTTGCAATTCTAACAAGCTCTGAAGAAGTATAGCATTAACCTTTGCCTTCTTCTCTTGTGCCTGTATGATTTGGTCATTATCTGCCTTACAACTCATATCTTCCTTCAAGCTTCTCAATGTAACTACCAAATCAGAAGGATTCCAAACACCGTACTTCTCTTTGGATTCATAGGGAGAGTCTTTGTATTCAACCATCTTGCTAGCCATTTGATATTTCTTCTGCAATACATAATATGTCAGATAAACCAAATCACAATAAACCGACATACCTTAGTATAGATCGAGGAGGATGCCTTTTCTTTAAGACTATTGTGAAACCAGCTCAAGAAAAGATAGAAAAGATAGATCAACGCCTTAGAATTCAACCTCTTCGAGGGGGCAACCTCCTTTACATTACATAAATGAACAATTCTTTGATGATTCAAATGAAAAAACCTCCTTTCTATATATAGGAGTCTAAGGAGTCACAATATAATCCAGTCGACCTAACAATAATAATATAAAGCCACAAAAATAACAATAGAGGGATTCTATGGGGCACAGAAATAACAACATGGGGGTAATAGGGGCACAACAATATAAATAAGGGGTATAACTACAATAGTAATGCGGTAATCACTAGTATTATAGGGACCCAACATGCCCCTCTCCTTCAAAAAAGTGTTGTCCTCAACGCTTGAGTAGTTCTGGATACTTCCGCATAAAATTCTCATCCTCCCATGTGGAATATTCAGCGGATAAGTTCTTCCACTTGATAAGATACTCTGAAATTGCTCGATTTCGTAGCTGTCGAGTTCTTGTTTCTGTGACTGCTTCCGGTTCCAATATAATTTTTCCTTCCTCATCAAGTTCTGGCAATATTGTTTGCACTGGGAGCTTGTCGCCTATAACCTTCTTTAAACATGAAACATGGAAAACTGGGTGCAATCGAGAAGCTGCAGGAAGCTCCAATTTGTATGCCATAGTACCAATCTTTTGCAACACCTTGTACGGACCATAATACTTTGGTGATAATTTATTATCCTTCTTATCTTGCTTTAGGGACATTTGCTTATATGGTTGTAGCTGTAGGAATACCCAATCACGTACATCAAAACTTCTTTCACTTCGATGTTGATCTGCCTGTTGTTTCATTCTATTTTGTGCCAACACGAGGTTATCCTTTAAGAGTTGGAGGACTTGTTGTTGATGTTCGATGTGATGTTCCACTGCCTGAATGTTGTTGGGAAAAGTATCCAATACGGAATGACACTATCCCACTCTAAGGGTGATAGTTCCTTAGCAACAATCAAAGCAAAGCTATTTGAGATTACTTCTTTATGAGATGTAAAAGAGGGGAGAAAGAGATCCACTAACCGATGTCTTTCGCTAATGATTGATCCAATCTTCTCTCCTTGCTGCTTGCCCCCAGCTCCTTGCTCTTTCACTGGCCCAGCTACACCAAGATCCTGCAAAATGGCAAGAGAGGGAAACTACAAGAAGCATACATTCATAATTGATTCAAGGATTAGAATAAATCAAATACACAAGTATAACAATACACCATTGAGACACATGCATATAGAAGAACCTCAAATGCTTTATTAATGGAAGAAGTAAGGTTCAGGAAGTGATACAACCATAAGAGGCCCAATCTAGCATCACCTTCCCAGCAGAAAGAAATCTCCTCTTCACCTCCTTCAAAGCAAATCACCCAATAGTTCTAAACTCAAACCAACAACAATTCTTTACATTCACAAGATTCCAGCCTCCCTAGACCTCATGAGAGAGATCTATATATAGGAGTTTTGGAGAAAGGATGAGTCAGCTTGAGGCTGGCATGACGCTGACTAGTGTCCTCTCCCACTTCAGTTCTTAAGTCCACTTGGAGGTTCTTGCTTCCACTTGGAGATTTGGAACCTCTTACTCATCACCAGTCGAATTCCCTGATCCAAGTGTCATTTTGGAAGCTTCCTGGGCGTTGACACCTTGAGGAATGACTCTGCCACATGTCCAAACTCGCCCAGCGCAGGTAGCCTTCTTTGCAGTTGACATTCAACACAGGTAGACAGTGGAGCAGTTGACATTCAGCGCAGATGCTCAGTGGAGCAGTTGACATGATCCAGAATTGCCTTGTTTTTGAGTGTTTTCAGGTGGAGAACTTTTGTTGAGTGCTGTGGTTTGCTGACCTTGTTCCCCTAGGGGTAGGAACAACATGTTTAGGGACTTTGGATCCCTTAGATTATGGACATTTCATGCTTCATGCTGTAAGGCACAAAAATGTATATAACAGTTGCCCCCTAAAGTATGAGGTCGTTTATCGGGTGAAATGCTTTATCAGGAGGATCCGAAGTTCATTCAATCGCTGAGAGGTGACCTGTAATAAGATACAATACAATACATTATTTTTCATACTGCTTTCATGATCTAGCTGAGGCGGGCATTCCCATGCTCAGCTTTATAAATACATTTTTCTGTACATAGAACAGACAATCGTCTGATGGTAGACTGATAATTCTATGTTGAAATTATCATCCTTTGAGTAGGATGATCATCTGCTGCACATGTCAATGTCTTTATTTCCTGAATATATATCGCAGCCCGGATGGATGAAACTAGATCCGGGGTCTTCAAACTCGTCCGATCTTCACTCTAAGTACAAGTCGGTCCATGTGAGAATTTCTTGGAGTCGAACATGGAAAGACATCGCTTGATTACCAGTCAATGATGTAAACTGTTAACAAGCGCGAGAGGAATCACCGATAATGATGATGACCCTCAAGGTACAGCAGTACAATCCACGTGGTGTGAATAAAGGACTTGGCGTCGAACACCACGCAGAATCTTTCGGTCGAAGGTCATTGATGTATACCTGTCGCCGGAAGTGAGAAACTTGCCATTGAGGCATGCAAGCTTCAAAGTACTGAGGGGGTTGTTCCTAGATCAACTTCTTGGATAATGAGCTGAAGTCGACAAGAAGCGATCCGTCAAAGGAGGGCCTTAATGAATCCCACATCAGTGACACGGAACAGAGCTAATGATTGTGATGGAGGTGAAAACGATCTGTGAAATATGATTCAGGGTGGCGGTCATGAAAGGATGAAAGATGATGTATGGTAGTGGATGGGACACGGTTGACTCTTTCTGAACAACATCTCTTGAACATATAACGACACTGATGCGATGGATCGGTAGCATTACCCCAAATGTGGATGGTTTGGCGAGACCATGGTGATGAGACCGGTGAATGAAACAACCCAACCCGATGTGGTACGGAGGAAAAGTGTCATGTTCAAGAGCGACTTGCTACCATTAAAGCTTTGAGGTTCTCCCAATTTTTCCCCAGTCATTTCTGACCAGTACCTCTTTATTTTTGTCAAGCTTGAGGAGGATAACATATGCTTGTTCTATAACCTGCCCTTCGGGCAAGCCCATCGCTATGTTTTAACGAGCCTAGAGATAGGGAAACTCATTCTCGTCTAAAGACAAGTTTGTCGCTATTTAATCATTTTAACGAGTCTAACGACAAGGAAAACTCGGTCCTTTTCTTTTTTAGAGAGTCTGAAAAGGTACATAAAGTCAACTCCAAAATTCCTTTTTCATCATCTAATCCCTTAAGTCCAAAAAAGTATAAAACAATACAAAAGGGATGAGTTTTCGATATCTTTAACGAGCCGAACAAAACAAGCGCTCGATCTTTTTGTGCAATAATCCCTCAGGTCCAAAAAGATTAAAATCTAGAGGAGGGATAGCTCTTCTGGTCCTTTAACGAGCTGGAAGGCCAAAACTCGGCAATCTTTTCATATTTTACGAGTCAGTTGAAAAGAGCTTAAAGAAGACTCGTCTTTTGAGGAACGAGTGATAAACAGGGATAGCAACTGATTCCAGGTACAGGTTGGAATTTTCCAATCACGGCAGTGTCACAAGGATGGCTAGGTGAAATCACTCTTCGCAGCTGTTCCTCAAAATGGGTAAACAATCATATGGAGGTGAACGATCGGCCAAATGAAAGTGGAGGTGGCAGGTGCAAACACGACCAAGGCTTTTTATGGCTGATAAATTTACGATCACAGTGGTTATTTACCGGGGTAGGTTCATTTTTTATTTAAAAATGAGCTTAAACTCTGGAGGGAACATTGCTCACTGCTTATATTTATTTTTTAACGAGCATGAAGACCGCATTAAAACTGCTCGGATCTTGCGTTTATTTTTTAACGAGCATGAACTTTATGCTAAAACTGCTCGAATCTTGCGTTTATTTTTTAATGAGCATGAACTTTATGCTAAAACTGCTCGATGATAAGTTTGCATGCCCCCAGCATAATAACGCAAATCGAGGTGCATGCCCCCCAAGCTTCATTTCATTCAACTCGGTGGTTGGAATGAAGGTTTACCTTTGAGAAAGGGGATGTGTTTCATTTTTTGATGAGGTTGACACAGTAAAAGAACTATCCTCATGACTTCTTGTTTCATTTTTTAACGAGGTTGACACGAGATAAGAACCGTCCTCGGAGCCCACTGTATTTACAGTATTTCTATTAGGGCGATGATCCATGCTGACAAAATGTTTAGGAATCTTCCGAATCCATTAGATATAGAAGATTTCATATTGCAGGTTTCCACTGTGGCTATTTCCGCCAGATTGCTCGCAGGCGGTAGTGCAAAAGTACCCATTAAGGCAGGGTCTTTTAGGAGACCTACTCCAATATTTTGAAGCGAATGATTGCTTCCATGGATCGTTGGAGTGCTTCCCGTAACTTGTGAACTGTCGGGGAGGAAAGTTTGTTGGTCGATGACTGTAATTCCTCCTTGAAAGGGAAATGCAATCTTCATGAAGTAGGTCGACACAACTGCGGCCATGGCATATATCCAGGGCCTTCCCAGTAGGATGTTGTAATCGAGGTTTCCATCGATTACTTCAACATCAACTTCTACTGTTTTGCCCCCCAGTTCAACTTGCAAGTTACTTAAAATCCCCTATGGAGTGTATGATCGTCCATCAAATGCTTTTAACATCGTTGACGTTTTTGACAAGGGTGGTGAGCCTAAATTTTTCTAGCAACTTATCGACATAAGACATGTAGATGCCCCCTCATCAATAATTGTTCGATGAACAGTTTTGTTGAGGGCTTTCACTTGAATAAGGAAAGCTAGTTGAGCTGGTAACTGAGGGTCATATCCTTTATGATCAAAGGCCACAAGATTGGAATCCATTGGGCCAATCCCACCTATTGCTGATAATAAAGCTTGCTCTTGGGAGGGGTAATTTTGTGGTACCTCAAGTGTCGACATAGTGGACGGCGATTGGGCCAGGTCCTCTACTATATTATAATTCTGTGCTCCTTTGGCACGAGGATTAAATGTCGATTTGTGTACTACTCCCTTTGGCGACTTTATCATTGGCTCAGGAACGATGGGTGGCACAACTTCGGTCAAAGTTGTTGTTGAACTACTAGGTCGTTCATTAACCTTGTTGTTCGACAGCTTTGGATTCCCGTAATCTTTATTCCTTGTCAAAGCATCATTCTGTTGCTTTGAGGTAGAAAACATAAGCACTTGGGATCGGGAAGCATTTTGATTAGCAACCAGATTTTGACCTGGATTAGGAAACGGATTAGTCAATACTGCTGGGGTTTTTGAACTCTTAAAGAGTTTCTTAACTTCAGCTATATGTGGACAATCTTTCGTCCAATGATCCTCATCGCATATATGACACCCTGCTGGGGGTTTCCTTTTTCTCCCTTTCTTTTTCTTCTTGCCCCCTGGTTGCTTCAGTTGTTTGCCCTTGTCGGTCGACATGGCATTTACTTCTGAGGCAAGAAGTTCTTCATTTGCATTTTGACTATAAATTTTGTGCTTTCCAATCACGCCATCGCCGGCGTGAGAGTCATTGTTTGATTTAGGAGGAGGAGGAATTGAGAATTCCGGTCTAGGGGCGTCAGGTATTTTGTCGTAGAGCGTGCCGGACTGAGTATAGACCAAGTCCAGATATTGCGCACAAGCGATAACCTGCTCTTCCGTTACGACCCCCCCCTTTGCCACATCTTCCGTGATGGCAGGAAGTAATGACTTGATAAACCATTCAGCTAATAGCTGATCGGGAACGTACGTTTTTACCATCCTACGACGACGTCGCCACTCATGTATATGATCAGATATGTGGGTGGCAGTCGTCTGTTTGAAGTTGGTAAGGAGTTCTGTTCCCGTTTCATACCTTATCGGTAATTGAAAATGGGTTAAAAAGGTTGTGGCTAAGGTACTGAAGTTGTCGAATGAAGCTCTAGGAAATTCAATGTACCATTTTTCCGTTGGACCCGTTAACGTCCTCTGAAAGAGGCGAAGTCTTATCGAATCATCATTCAGGGTGTTCGATGAACACCATAGATGGAATGTCATCACATGATTCGACGGATCTTCACCCGGATTTCCATTAAATTTAGGAATATCTGACGGAAGTTTATGCGGAATCGCTGGCCACCAAGGGGCGTAAGCAATTGGATCATTCGTCAGCCGGTTTAGATCTGGTAATTCTAGAGTTGCTACAAAGGGCAACTGTTGGTTCAGGTTAGGCGAAGCATATCCAGGATAAGATGGTATCGCCTGAGCAATGGGTCTTTGCAGACCAGCATAATGCTGGCAACTTTGACAAGGTTGATGGGCATAACCATTATAGTATGGTTGCCCATTACTTACAAAGACTTGTTGCTCAGGTCCTCGATATGATTGCTGGAATGGCGGTTGTTGGGATTGAACCAGCTCTGGTTGTTGGACCATTTGCTGTTGACCAATACTGGACGATTGACCAAGATGAGGAGTCACAGTACTTGTTTGAGCCTGGGTCGCTCCAGATAAGGAGGCACTAACCTGAGATTGTGATTGAGTCGTCGGGACAAGAGGCTGTTGTATTGCAACCTGAGAAACTTGGGGTTGACATACAACAGGTGGAGCTTGTACTTGCGACGCATTCACTATAGCAGGTATGGTGGGAATATTCGACACAGGGTGTACTGGTTGCATTGAATATACAACCCCTGGTTGTTGAGGCAGTATTGGTACCCATCCGCTGGATGTAATTCCAGTTTGACCTGAACTTTGTTGTAAACTCCCATATGGTTGTTCTCCGGGGGGGAACAATGAAAAGGCATACTGCCCTCCATAAGGTGGCAATCCAGTGCTTAAAGGGTAGATTGGCCTTTGAAGACACATTGGATCAAGTTGTTGAGTTTCAACATAAGAAATACCAGATGATAATCTGGATGAAGAAATAGGAACTAACCATGTCGTCGTCCCTGATTGGACTCCGGCTTGTTGTTGACAATTTGCCGGGACAGATGGTATACCAGCGAACATCGTTGGAATAGCAGCAGGAGGCTCTGCTGCTGCTGTGTCGGACGACACAGTCCTAGATGTCGATGGTTGTTCAGACATATCTAGTCTATCCAAAAGATTTCTTAGCGATTCGACAAGAACTTACGATGCCAAAAAGACTAACTTCGAAGATCAACGAGGGAATGGTGATGATTATCCCGTTTAAAATAAATTTTAACGACGCTTAGACACAACTTGCTTTTTCACTTTTAAAGAGTCGAGAAAAAGCTAAAGATGACTCTAGTCTCCTTCGATGTTTTAACGAGCCCGAAGTGACAAATGCTCGGATGGACTTTTTCTGTTATAGAGTCTGAAAAAGGCCAAAAGAAACTGCTTTGGAGATCTAGGTAGAGGGTGTGCCAAACTTTTCGCAAAACCACAGAATACGTTTTACGGTACGGGTGGTCGATCTTCGTGAATGCTGTGTTCACTGTATTGCGATCAGTAGGGCGGCCGACACGGCTTCCTATGGATAAAGGCTTTGTTCCTATAGGGGTCTCCCAATATATACGCGACGGTACGTGGGAGCACAAGTCCGTATTGATACTTATCGCTTCACCGTGGAGGAATCACCCAACCACTCAACGCAAAGATATCATGTTTAACGACGCCGGAACACGTCTCTAGCTTAGACCTCTATGTGTTTGCGTTATGTTTCAAAGCGTTGTTATGTAAATTCAATTTATTTTAGGTTGATCTTGTTTAGCAGTTTGCCTTTATGGATCACCACGAGATGTATGGTACAACTCCTAAATGCAGTCTAAGATGATAAGCAAGCTTTACAATCTTTCAACTTATGAAAATCTTAACTACTGAGGGAAAAGAAAGACATCATCTTTTCACACAGATCATAGAGCACACACTAATTCACTTTTTCCTAAATCAACATGCAAGCTGTCAAAATGCACATGCACAATGCAGGTATTTCTTTTCTCTTTCTTAATGTTGATGTACTACAAAAAGAAAGCTGTTGTATAACTTTGAATTCAATTTCAAGTGAAAGCAAACAAGTTTTTGTCCAAAATCAAAAGACACCTTAAGATTTACTTGTTTCAACACTAGAAATACATAAATTCAAACCATATGACGAAAGCAAAAGCTCAATCAGCTATGAACAGCAAACAAACTAACTCTTAAGATCAGAACGACACTTATCACAGGTCTAGATCTAAGAGGCCACAGCAAGACTAGTTCACTTTTGTTATGGGAAACTGCAAATGACGTAAGAAATACAAAAAGAACAAATACAGTTTCTTTATACAACTGAGGCGGAATAGTGGCAAAGAAAGGTGGTTTCAGATAGGTACATTGACTGATAACAGGCTGCAAAAATAGGGATGAAAACAGGGCAACAGAAAGCAGAGAACCCCAGTTGCACAAGGCCACACTGGTTCAGCGCAGGTAGAACACTGTCAGTTTGACATTCAGCGCAGGTAGCCCCTTCGGGACCTGCGATGAAATGCAGACTGCCTTCACAGTGCCTGCAATGAAGAGAGAAACTCTCGTTTCTCTTGGGTTCTGGGTCACAGATTGCTCAAAAATCAACAATTTTTGGCCAAATCAAAGCTACCAATCAAGTACACACTAAAGGATGATTCAAAGGAGGATGAAAAGCTATCACTAAGAGCTGTTCAAAGTCCTTGTGGATCAGCTCTTCAAATCATAAACATGCTCAGAAACTAAGCTAGAGTAGCTGCCCTCTACTTTGCATTTGAAAGATCCAAATGCAGTTCGATTCGGTACTCCCTGTGTTTAGGAAATGAATAGCAAAAACACAAACAACCAACAAGATACGATCCCCAGCGGAGTCGCCAATTTGTTGTTGGGAAAAGTATCCAATATGGAATGACCCTATCCCACTCTAAGGGTGATAGTTCCTTAGCAACAATCAAAGCAAAGCTATCTGAGATTACTTCTTTATGAGATGTAAAAGAGGGGAGAAAGAGATCCACTAACCAATGTCTTTCGCTAATGGTTGATCCAATCTTCTCTCCTTGCTGCTTGCCCCCAGCTCCTTGCTCTTTCACTGACCCAGCTACACCAAGATCCTGCAAAATGGCAAGAGAGGGAAACTACAAGAAGCATACATTCATAATTGATTCAAGGATTAGAATAAATCAAATACACAAGTATAACAATACACCATTGAGACACATGCATATAGAAGAACCTCAAATGCTTTATTAATGGAAGAAGTAAGGTTCAGGAAGTGATACAACCATAAGAGGCCCAATCCAGCATCACCTTCCCAACAGAAAGAAATCTCCTCTTCACCTCCTTCAAAGCAAATCACCCAATAGTTCTAAACTCAAACCAACAACAATTCTTTACATTCACAAGATTCCAGCCTCCCTAGACCTCATGAGAGAGATCTATATATAGGAGTTTTGGAGAAAGGATGAGTCAGCTTGAGGCTGGCATGAAGCTGACTAGTGTCCTCTCCCACTTCAGTTCTTAAGTCCACTTGGAGGTTCTTGCTTCCACTTGGAGATTTGGAACCTCTTACTCATCACCAGTCGAATTCCCTGATCCAAGTGTCATTTTGGAATCTTCCTGGGCATTGACACCTTGAGGAATGACTCTGCCACATGTCCAAACTCGCCCAGCATAGGTAGCCTTCTTTGCAGTTGACATTCAACACAGGTAGACAGTGGAGCAGTTGACATTCAACGCAGATGCTCAATGGAGCAGTTGACATGATCCAGAATTGCCTTGTTTTTTAGTGTTTTCAGGTGGAGAACTTTTGTTGAGTGCTGTGGTTTGCTGACCTTGTTCCCCTAGGGGTAGGAACAACATGTTTAGGGACTTTGGATCCCTTAGATTATGGACATTTCATGCTTCATGCTGTAAGGCACAAAAATGTCTATAACACTGAACCTTAGAATTTTCTCTTAAATATGATGTGATGGATGGTGGTTGATACCCATAAAGTGCCATAAATGGGGTCATTTTTGTTGCTGTATGGAAGGAAGTGTTATACCACCATTCAGCCAGAGGCAACCATTTGACCCATTGTGTCTGTTTATCAGATACAAAGCAACGAAGATATCCTTCCAAACATTTGTTTACTATCTCAGTTTTCCCATCAGATTGAGGATGATAAGATGAGCTATGAGCTAACTGAGTACCAAGACAAGAAAATAATTTTGTCCAAAAATTTCCAGTGAAAATGGGATCTCTGTCACTTACAATAATCTTTGGGTTTCCATGTAGCTTTTGAATTGTTTCCATAAATGCAGTAGAAACTGTACTGGCTTTAAATGGATGTGATAATGCACAAAAATGTGCATACTTGGTAAGTCTGTCAACTACCACCATGATGACATTCTTTCCCTCAGACTTGGGTAAACCTATGATAAAATCCATTGAAACCTCCTCCCAACGTTGGCTTGGAATGGATAAAGGTTGTAATAGACCCGGTGTCTTAATTGTTTCAACTTTATTTTGTTGGCAAACCAAACATTCCGCCACAAACTTTTGAATATCTGATTTAAGGCCATCCCAAAAAAATTCCTTCTTAACCCTGTGGTAAGTTTTTAAAAATCCCGAGTGCCCTCCTAAGGGAGAAGTGTGCAATTCCATAAGAATCTTTTGTTTTAGCTGGGAATTCTTACAGAGGTATAAGCGATCTTTGTACCATAATGAATCATTTTGCCAGCTAAATGTATCAGACGTACTGGAATCTTGTTGTAGCTTTCGAATAAGTGCCCACACTTCTTCGTCATTCTTCCATTCCTCCCTTGCTTCGTTTATCCAATCTGGTTGGATAATAGAAATGGCGCACAACAATGCTTCCACATCCTCATCCTTTCTTGAGAGTGCATCTGCCACCACATTTTGCTTCCCTTTTTTGTAGATGATTTCAAAGTCATAACCCAACATCTTTGTGACCCACTTTTGTTGCTCTTCAGAGGATAATCTTTGTTCTAAAAAGTATTTAAGGCTATCATGATCCGTTTTTACCTTGAGGCGTCTTCCCATTAGGTAGGGTCGCCATTTCTTAAGTGCATGGAGTATTGCCAACATTTCCTTCTCATAAATAGCTTTGCTTAAAAACTTTCCCTTGATTGGACGACTTTCAAAAGCAATGGGTCTTTCATCTTGCATTAGAACAACATCAATTCCATTTCCTGAAGCATCACATTCCACAATAAAGGTTTTTGTGAAGTCCGGTGTAGCTAAGACCGGTGCTTGGCACATTGCCTCTTTAAGATGTTCAAAGGCCTTTGTTGCTTCCGGAGTCCATGAAAATGCATCTTTCTTCAATAATGTTGTTAGAGGTGCTGCCATTCTCCCATAATTCTTAACAAACTTGCGATAATACCCTGTCAACCCAAGAAATCCTCGCAGATGCTTTATGGATGTGGGGATTTTCCATTCCTTAATGGTTTTAATTTTGCTAGGGTCTACCTTAACTCCTTCATGAGATACAATATGACCCAAATATTCCACCTCCTGGACTCCAAAGAAACATTTGGATCTTTTTGCATATAATTGTTTCTCCTCCAATAGTTGTAGCACCCTGTCAACATGTTCAACATGATCCTTCCAAGACTTGCTGTAGATTAGTATATCATCAAAAAATACTAACACAAATTTTCTAAGGAATGGTTTGAAAATTGAATTCATCAAACCTTGAAATGTTGAAGGTGCAATAGTAAGGCCAAAAGGCATGACCAAAAATTCATAATGACCCTCATGAGTTCTAAATGCCATTTTCGGAATGTCTTTAATCTTCATTCTGATTTGATGATATCCCGAACGAAGATCCAACTTGGTGAAGTAAATTGATCCATGCAATTCATCCAGTAATTCATCAATGACAGGAATGGGGAACTTATCTTTAATAGTGAGCTTGTTGAGCTCCCTATAATCCGGACACATGTGCCATGATCCATCCTTCTTGTGCACCAATACTATTGGAGCAGAGAAAGAACTTTGACTTGGTTGAATTATACCAGCCTCTAGCATTTCTGCAACCATACGTTCAATTTCACTTTTTTGGACATAGGGATATCTATACGGCCTGATGTTTGGAGGAACACTTCTTGGAATCAGATGAATAGCATGATCATGATCACGCATAGGTGGGAGACCTTTGGGAGTCTCAAATACCTTGGAATGATTGTCCAGGACTTTTTGGAGATCTGGAGAAATAGATGATTCTGATGTGGAAACATCTAGCGAACATAATTGTGCAATTACACCTCTTTGCTCCTTTTTTAGAAGCTTTGTCATACCATTAGAGCTGATTATCTTTCCTGGTTTCCCTACAATACCCCTTAATTCAACTTCCTTTCCTTCCGTAGAAAATTTGATGAAAATTTCTTGAAAATTAAAAGCTATTGTACCCAAGGATTGTAGCCATTGGACTCCTAGTACAACATCAGCACCTCCCATTGGAATGGAAAGAATTGGGCTAGTCAATACATATTCTCCCATGGATAGCTTGATATTATGGCACCTTCCAGAGCAATTTATTGTTCCTCCATTTGCAATCATCACTTGACACTCTGGTGCTGGATATAGGAAGCAATTCAATTCTTTTGCTACCCTACAATGAATAAAATTATGGGTGCTTCCTGAATCAATCAACAATATTACCTTTTTCTTCTTGATTTGTCCTTCTATCTTGATGGTTTGAGGAGTGGTAATTCCTGCCAATGCATTACAAGATATGGTTGGATTTATTTGTTCTTCATCTAGGCTTTGTTCCTGGAGTATATCTTCTTCTTTTGACCTTTCTTGCTCCTTTTCTTCTTCCTCTTCACAATCTATGTAGAATAATTTCTTCTCAGCACACTTATGACCTTTAGTGTATTTGCTATCACAACTGTAACAAAGCCCTTTTGCTCTTTTTTCTTCCAATTTTTGTGGTGTCAACCTTATAGGTTGTGGAAGACTAGGGGCAACAACACTTCTGTCTTTATAGTTGTGAGTGGTATGCTTCCTGGTTGCCATAATTTTGCTTTCCATTTTTCTTGCTAACCTGAATGCCTTCTCTAATGAATCAGGTTCCCAAAGGCGAACATCATGTTGGATATTATCCTTTAAAAACCCTATGAACACATCAATCCTATGCTCCTCTGGAATATCTTTTACCCTTATGTTCAATTTTTGGAACTCCTCAATGTGCTCCATTACTGAACCCTTTTGTTTGAGACTTATCAATTGGCTAAAAAAAGTGTTGCTTTTTGTATCTTCATAATGTGCTATCAATTCTTCCGTAAAAATTGCCCAAGTGATAAATTTTTTACGAGAGCAAAGCCATTGATACCATACAAACTGATTTGGTTCCAAATATACAGTTGCCATACGTACCTTTTGTGTGTTTTGCACATTATTGAGATCGAAGAACTGCTCCATCTGTAATATCCATGTGGCGGGATCCTTGCCATCAAACTTCCTCATATCGATTTTTGGAATATGGTGGATCTTCGATCCAACATTAGCATCTATGGAATCATGATTAACATTACTTTTGTTCACATCATGAGTTTCCTTTACAACCTTTTCACCATTAGTAAGTATTTCTTGTAGAAAATTTGTCAAATCTGTCTTCAAATTTGCCATGTCTGTCTTCAAATCTGTCCTCAAATCTGTCTTCAAATCATCCATCTTAGCTTCCATGCCATTTATCTTAGATTCCACACCATTTATCTTAGATTCCACGCTACTTATCTTAGCTTCTGTTAGCTTTTGTGAGCGTGACATTTGTTGCACTTGTTCTTGTAATTTTGATATATCATGTAGCATTTCTTCCTCTTCTTCATGAGTCATGCTCGAGATTTCAGGTTCCTTACTAGGTGTTTGAATTTTCTTTCCTCGGGGCATCAGTTACGAATAATAATGCTTTACTATGCCCTTTGAATTCCGTTAAACCAAGCTTACACAAAAATTAAAAAAAAAAACTACACACCTTTTTTCACTTTAGAGAAGCCTGATATTGAATTTGATGTATCTCTGTAATTTCAGATCATCCAATTCTGAAATTTCTACATGTAGTAGCCTTCTGTGTCCTCTTTCCAATGCCACAAGTCTGACCCGAATTGGATTCTCCAAGGAAGAGTTATGTGAAATCTCCCACAGTGACTTGCTTTTAGACTAGTTCAGTAGAGCGAACTTGTACGACGTGCCATGAGTCACTGTTTAAACCTTTGAATCTAAACCACACATACAAGAAACTACAGTCCGTTATCTTTCTATACCTTCTTACGAAATTTCAATCTGATCCCCAGAGAGAAAGTTATGACAATTTTCCCCAGGTCACCTGTTTTGAATGTAATTCAGGAGTCTGCAAAAAGACCAACTTCCTCAGATCATATCTCCACAAATATCGTGCGAAAAGCTCTGAAATTCAGACCCATGGTTCAGCGTGATTTCTTCTCAAATGGGTTTTTTTTTGTGACTTCTGAAACGTCACAGAAAAAATTTATAGCGAAAATGCCACGATGACCTGTTTGGAGCAGCGAAACCCTAGAATCCAAAGCTCTGATACCAAATGTTATGAAACCAGCTCAAGAAAAGATAGAAAAGATAGATCAACGACTTAGAATTCAGCCTCTTCGAGGGGGCAACCTCCTTTACATTACATAAATGAACAATTCTTTGATGATACAAATGAAAAAACCTCCTTTCTATATATAGGAGTCTAAGGAGTCATAATATAATCCAGCCGACCTAACAATAATAATATAAAGCCACAAAAATAACAATAGAGGGATTCTATGGGGCACATAAATAACAAAATGGGGGTAATAGGGGCACAACAATATAAATAAGGGGTATAACTACAATAGTAATGGGGTAATCACTAGTATTATAGGGACCCAACAAAGACCACCAAATTAGTGTGATACATGTATAACATAATCATAACATCATATAGACATACAAAAATAAATGTATCAACATATAAACATCACTCTAGCTAGGGTCCAGTCATCAATGCAAGGCCATATCATCAATTCATGCTATGAACTCATACATGACAACAACCATTACTCCATTGTACACATTTCCCCATGAAACCAACAACATGCATAAGCAATGCCTAATCAACTACACATACGCATAAATGCATGTAGTCAAACATATGCGATCAATTCTTGTAATCAACCTACAATACGGATACATGTAATCAACATATTCAAGAATGTAACCTAACATACAAGGATGAAAGTAGGCAACGTAAAATCAACATGTAAGTGACATATAATCCATATACAACCAGTCGCATACTCATGATAAATACATTTCAAGAAATCAATATCAAATTCTCCATAACAACCATGCTACAACCATAATCAATCATCGAGCCAATGCAACAAGCACATGAAATGTAAGTGTAAGAGACACACACGCAACCAACATGCATGCATGACCAACACACACCAACCATCTAGTCCAAGAGTTGAACCATGCTCTAATACCACTCTATAACACCCTCCTCCCACATCTACCCAAGTAACTGTGGTGAAGTAAAATTCTAAGTGCGGACACAAACAATTCCTCTAGCTCGAGAGTGAGTCTAGCCATAAACAAGACATTATATCGAATATTTCCTTAGGTTAGAACCAATTAAGAGGGCCTACCTCTTAGTATGCTTATCCCATTTGGTGATGACCTTGTTTCCTTGCTCCAGCTAGCTCCCATTTCCTTCTTCGAGCACCTGAAACAAGTAAACAACAGCAAAAAACAACTGTGATAATAGACAAATTGTATTCAACCTACTTAACAAATCAAGAAACATTAAGCCATAAACATGTGAGATGAAATATTATGTAGGACATCAATCGATAGTTAAATATATATTAAATCAAGAAGAGATTACAACTGTTGCCTTGACGTTGTTGTTCTCCTCTGACAAATCCAGGTTCCCACACACTTCGCTAGCATTCCATGATGGCCTCAACAATGGTAGTTTTAAGGCTCTTCCCTTTAGTCTTCACACTAAACCAAATTCACGCTTCTCCCCCCCACACAACTAGAGAGCTACAACTATGTTTAACTTGTTGATTACTCCAAAATCAAAACCTCAACCGGAGCCTTATTAGAACTAACTTGTGCTTGGGAAAAAGGGGGGTTTATATAGCATGGATGGAAGGGAGATGGTTCCTTTTATCATGGGAGAAGGTCTTATCTCTTGAGGTAGTTTCATCCTAATAAGGGAAAGGAACCCAAACTGACCTCCTTGACTCCATCCAACCCAGCCATTTACCAGACTTACATTACAAAGCTTCTAGAGCTGGAAGCTTCGACTCCTTATTTAAAAAACTTCCCAAAAGAGGATCGATGTGACTGGAACAAGTCTCAGTCATTCCGGTCAGCACTAGGGACACTTTTAATTCCTGCATATTGGCGCGTGGAGGACACGGGTCATTAGTGCCAGTCTTGTAAACTGGGAAAAACAGAATATTTTTGGGAAATGATGCAAAAGGGAATTGTTCTACTCATGAAGAGGGACACAATGGGAGTTTCTTCATGAAGGGAAAGCATGTAGGGTTCACTATAGAGGTCCTCCAGGATCATGGAATGGGGAGTACAGGGACAGTGACAAAATGTTGTGTAATAGATGCCCCCTAAAGCGTGAAGGCCGAACTAGAGTGAGGGGTGAAATTTATGAATCAATGCGGAGAACCGGAGTCTGTCTTCGAAAAACCTACAAGAAAGTACAGATACATATACATTACTGAAAACTCTGTCAAATGATACATAAATCATGGTATGGACATAGTCATCTAGAGAATGATCATGTAAATGGATCTAGGCATGGGCACAACCATCCGATAAAGAGGATCATATCAAAACCAAGGTATGGTCATAGCCATCCAATAATGAGAAGGATCACATATGACAACTCATGGTACGGTCGCAGCCACCCATCTGAAAGAGACATGCATATCAACACAATCATGCCACACTACTGTGCAACCTGGACTGTTTTAAGCTGAGCCCAGGGTCTTGCACTCCAACACGACCCGATAAAAGTACAAATTCTAACATGTGAATAGATGTGTTGACGTCGAACATGCTAGAAAATCGCTTGATTACCAGCCGATGATGTAAATTGTTAACAAGCGCGAGAGAAACCACCAATAATGAAAATGGTTCTCAAGATACTATCAACACAATTCACGGAATGTGAATAAAGGAACCGAAGTCGAACACCTGTGAAATCACCCAATAGAAAGCCAATGATGTGAACTTGTCGTCGAGTGCGAAGAACTTGCCATTAGGGCATCCAAGCTCTAAGGTACTGGAAGGTAGTCTCTCGGCCAACTTCCTGGATAATGAGCTGAAGTCGACAGGAAGAGACCATGTCGAAGGAGGGCCATGATGTATCGCACATCAGCGACATGAGACAAATGGATGCAAAATGATTTTGGATGATACAGAGAATCAGGGGTAAATGTAACTATAGAAGGACAACTCTTGAACATATCGGTGACACGACTTGAAGTTTGGCAGCTTTTGGACCATAGGATCGGTGGTCACGATGACGTGGCATAGATCAAATGGAAGGAAAAAATAAACAACCCAACCCAGTAAGTTCTAAGATGAAGTGAGGATATCCTAACCCGACATGAAGCAAAAGGTTTCATGCTCAAGAGTGAGATTCCGACACTGTTATCACCTGGATTGAACCTCAAGTTGAAGGAAGGCAATGCCAGGGTAACCAAAAACCACGCTTAGCCAAGTAGCTAGCCCTACTAGGCTGGGAGAGGGATCTCTCTATAAGGATCTCAGCCAAGATGACTGGATTAGGTAAAGGATATTAGGCTAGGTATAGTATCACAAAGTATTGATTGGATTTTGAAGGGGTTTTCCCTGATCAGGAGGAGCTAGACAGTTTAGGGCTAGGGAATTAGGTCAGAATTGCAAGGTGTTCAATGGGGTAAGGTAGGCATAAGGTTTATCACTCTAGGGCTTAATGAGGTGAGATGTTTTATACTAGTGAGAAGCTAAGAAGAGCATGTGAAGACCATGGATCCTTCCTAGACTGCAGAAAACATGAAATGGTGAATATTTTCCCAAAGTAGAGCACTAATATAATGAATTTTTCCTATCAACTTGAAAGCATTCACTTAGAAGCAGTGAAATGATTAATGAAGTACAAAAACACATTAACATATGATCACAAAATAAGAAAGTGTACTAAAACTCCATACCACATGGATCCCATAAAAATAGCTACAATTCTTATTAATCTCCTACTAAACTGCCTACAAAAAGATGTATAATCAAGGTCTGAGCATCCAACCAAGTCCAACCCTTTACAATGAGAAAGAAGAAGAAGATATAGGCATTGTTTCAACCTCCTCCCATCCTTAGGGGTTGAATCCCTAAGATGAGGAGCTAATCTAATCAACACTGAACAAGAAACAAGAATATAGGCATCTCAACAACTTGCCTCTAAAAGTGAAAAACTTATTCATTTGAGCTCAAATTGACTTCTAATGTAATGAATCTACTCTCTATTACTAATTATCCATCATATTTACATGATAGGTCATCATTTAAAATGGTAAAACATCCTCCATGAGAGAGAATCCATGAACACAGTCAAAAACTGGAAAAATAGGCATCCTATGCAAAATCTGCCCTACGCGCAGCGCCATTGGCCCAACGTGCAGCGCCACTTTCAGGTCCCTTTTGGAGGCCTTCCCGGAATCCAAATTGAGCTCATGATAGCTCATTCAAAAGGTATTCCAATCTACTTTCCAAAACACCTAGAATTGCTTCATATGTAGCTCATTTGACTCCTAAAAACTTGATTCTCCAAAGACTACTTCTGTGTGTCCAAAAGGTGGCAGAAAGGTCATTGTTAAGGTGTTTTTTGACCTTTTGGTGGACCAGTTCTACCCCAAAAACTTAGAAAATTCATAGGGTGCATGTCCTCATCGGTTTGAATCCAAAAATGCAAGCCATTTGTGCATTGGGTGCCTCTAGGGAAAGCGTAGCGAGAATTTCAAAATTTGCAAACGACAAAAATTCCTCCAAACTTGACCAAAATTGGTGAGAAGCACGATCATCAAGTGCCATGATGAGCCAAGGAAGCTTCAGCAAGCAAACTAAGCCTATCCTCCTTCTTTTTTCCCTTTAGAGCCTGTTGGATACCTATACCAATAGGTTTCATATTTCATGATTGGCAAGGGAAAGTCCAAATATGCTCTGCTTTGATATCACAAAGATCCCATATTTCCTAGAGAACAAGAGGTGTGTAAAGTGTTTCAATGTTGATGACCTTATCTCAATTTTGGTGGATGATCCAACAGTTTAACCTGGATCATGCCATGTTTTCAATTTTCAGTTATAGAATAGAGAAAGAAGTCTGTCCAAACTGCTTAATCTTGGCAGACAACTAGTTCAGGTAGAGAAGAAAAGGTTCCCAACAGCTTAATCTGGGACCTTGGAAGAGATAAGGGTAGAAGTAGATAGAAAAAGCAAAAGAAAAAAGCCAAAGAAAAGAAAAGGCAAGTCAGGGTCTGCAAGTCCAAGTGCACCCTCCAAGAAGAAATAAAAATGCTAGGCAAGTAGCTGGGTAAGTAGTTGGGGTTGCAGAAAGGTTATCCCTACCATTGCAGAGATGGTAACTGTGGGTATCAAAGCAAAGTCAATTAATTGACAAAGGTGTTCTTTTCATGGAATTGCAGCAGGAAGCATGACTAATTTCCCTCATTCCCCTCCAATTTCATTTCTAACATTCCCCCACTAGCCAAGATTCATGGAAAAGACTAAGGTTTCATGGTGGTTCTTAATCTTTAGAAGCCACATTTCTTGTCTAAAAATCTTTTCATTTTGATCTACTCTCAAAACCAAGTTTGTTTCACATAAACTTAAATGGTTTCCCCTCCACTTACCCTCTCATCCATACTAACTCTAATTCTACTATGTAAATCCCCTATATTACCTTTTCCCCTATTAAGTACTAACACCATGGTGTATAAACCCCAAGCATTATATAAATACCCACCCCTTGGTATTATAGCCAATAAGTCTTGAGTCAGGGATCGAATGACACCTGGTCATGTTGATGAACCTAAGCCAAGTACCTCTTCCCCTTCATGAGCTAATTCCTTCATTTTGACCCCCTTTTGCACATAAGAACCCCTAAAAAGCCTAATTTCTACCCTCACCCGCTTCAAATGGCCAAAAATCATGAAAAACTGACATATTCTCTTTATACTAAGTCTAAAGGGCGGAGCTATTTTCAAACAAAACGTGAAAACCCACTTTTACATAGTCTCCGCCATCGCGCAAATTCCCAGAAAAAACATTATTTTAACCCTCCCCTTCCCCGTACTTGGTTGTCACTTTGCTTGTCCCGACAACCGTCCGATCAAATATCTCCCGCTCCAACGGCCCTGATCGCGTCGGAGTTCTTCTGACGTCCCAGATTTAAGCGCGCTATCTCCCTGTCACGTCAGTGTTCCGATCACCGTCCGATTTGGCCCCTCCAGATCTGACGGCCACCATAGCGTCGGAGCTCATCCGATGCCCGAAGGTTACCTCCCGACGGCCGTATAAAGGTTACGTCACGCTGTATCCACGCGTCGGCTCCACAATCCGTCGGAGGTACTACTGCTGCAAACCGCCATCGTACCGTAGGCGGTGCGATATCAAACCGCCGCGGTTTCTGGTTTTGCCGTTCCCGCCTACGTGACCTCAGCAACCCATCATCGCTCCGTCACCCCAGGTACGCCGTCTTGTCATTTCCTTGCCCAGTCATTGGTCCACCTGTCCTGCCATCTCACTGCCCAAGTGGACCAACCAGACCCCGCCACCTGGCCCGATGACGTCCTGCTGACGTCATCCGGCCCCGACCCCACTCATGACGTCATGATGACGTCAGCACGAATTCGCGCCAAAATCACCAAAAAGTCTATTTTGGCCGAAAATTCGTGTTTTTTGCCATTTTGAGCGCATTCATCGTTGTTTATCCTGCATGCATAATTACGACCAAACCTGCACCAGCCGCGGAAAAGTGTTTCCTGACCGCCAGAACGTCCATCTCTTCAGCGCCAGCAAGCTCTAACCAGTCCAACTCTATAGGTATTCCTCATTTGAGCTCTGAAACTCCATTTTCACTGCATTTCGCGTATCAATAAGTAACAGACCTTAAGACCCGAAATTCACCGTTAAATACCACTGAATTGACATCTAGACTGAACCAGAGCCGTCACCACACTTCTGTCGAACCACTGTGGGTAATTTGAAAGAAAACTGTCGCTGGTTCGCGCAATCGTGAACCCTTCACCTGCAGGAAACAAATCCACCACAAAAAGCATACTCTGAGCATTTCTGCCACCCACCTAATCACTCAAAGGCAGTATTTCAACTGCTGCAGCCTTTACCTTCACCCTTCACTCATAAAACCATCATTGTCTGCAAGGAAACTTTGTCAGTGTTACTCTACATAGTAACAGCAGTCTTCAAAGAGAACCACATCCCAAGAAGAGTCATGGATCCCCTTGTAGCTCCTATAGCCCTCAATGTAGCTCCCCTGAATGCCCCTAATAGAACATTGGACACAAGAGCATTAGCAGACCTGGACTACAAGATATCAGAGGAAATGTTGAGCAAAAGCAGGTTCCATTTACAAATCCTAAATGAAATAAAGATCAAACATGAGAGGGGGACAGACATCCTGGGAATTTGGGATTCATTTCTCCCAATATTCAAGCTTCCTCAGGTTAATCAATTCCCTGAGCTTATCCACTTAGTTGCTGACTACTATGATGCATCCCAGAGGGCAGTGCTGGACTCTTCAGGCTCAATTCTGTTCCTCATTACCCCTGAAGCCATCAGGGAGATGTTGCAGTTCAAGACAGATCAAAAGTTGGTCCCTCTATCATTAGCTGATTTAATAGTACAGGGAGCCAGGATAACAGAGGCACAAATCACAAAGCTTAATCAGATTTTCATCAAAGCTGATACTGTGCAAGCTCCTCCCATCCATTTTGCCTACCTCAACCAGTTGGGCTTAGACCTTGTTGACATGATCAGTCCCATCTTGGGATATGATTCAGTGGAGTATGTGGATGAAACTGTTCTACAAATGATGCTTATGTTTTCCCCAGGAAAGAAACCAATCTACTATGATTATGCCACATACATATCAGATAAGATGCATGAGCAGTTGATGAATCTGTCAAGAGAAAGGGTATTTAAATACACCTCTTACCTATATCATCTGCTCCTATACTTCCAGCATGATAAGTTCTCATTCCCAAAGAAGAGAGAAGATGCACAGGGCAATCTGAGATCAGTAGTGTATTGGACATCCGTTTTTCACATAGTAAGCTGTTCTCCATACACCTACTGCGAATTTATTGATCTTTTCATCCATCCAGCCTTGACTCTACTGTTGGGTTCACCTCCTCCCAGATTGACAGACGAAATGCAAAGACTCCTGCATTTATCAAAAGCATACAATATTGGGGATTGGTATTTCTACCAACACCACACCGTTATCAGACTATATGGGTGTGAGTTGCCCCCATTTAAACTACCTAGATTTGTGCCTATGAGGCTACTTGCCTTGGAATACTTCAGGCAGTTTGGTTATGTGGATATGCTCCACTTTTCAGGAAAGGGTAAGAAGGCACAGTTAAAAGTCAGAAATCAACTTGGCCATTTCCTTCTCAATGAAAGGGATGAAGGGTGGAGAGAGGCAGATAGAATACTTGGGTGCCTTGGTCTCAAATACAGCTTCATATGGAAACCCTATGACCCCAACAACTTCATTACAATGAGGAGGCTCAAATACAAATTATCTGCTTATGGTCATTATAGCCTTCCTCACTTAGAAAAATATGCCAACCAAAGCAAGTGGAGAAGAGGAACTTTAGAAGAAAATGTGACTCAAGAAGAGCTTAATCAAAGAGCTCTAAGAAACCTTAAGAAGATGGCTGACCTTGAGTTTTATTCACAGGTCACCTCACTGCCAAGCACTCAAATTGGAGCAGCAGCGTCCTCCTCAACTGCCCAACATCAAGCTACAAGAACTGGTGAAAACATCTCAGAAAAAGGCAAAGGCCAAGAGATGGAGCAGGAACAGCAGGCAGAGTTACAGCAGCAAGCAGAAGGGCTGCAGCAAGGGCAGCAAGAAGAATCAGAACAGCAAGAGCGACAACATCAAGAAGAACAAAGGCAGGAGCAGTCTGCCCAGCAAAAGGAAACAGTGGAGACTCCTCAGACCACTGAGAGAACGGTGCCTACAAGACAAGACACTACCTTTGATGCCTCGGTCCTCCAAACCCCTCAAAAGGAGGATACATTTGTCTTTAGAAAAAGGGACAGAGAAACTCCCCTGACATCCTCTATAAACCAGGGAGAGAAAAGGCAGAGACTAAATGATTTTCCAGAGGAGGATATAGCAATAAGAGAGGCATTGGGCATGGGCCCACCCAGCAGAGAAGCTTCAGCAAGTTCCTTCCAGCAGGAACAGGACAGGACCATGGGAGGGGAGGTCAGCTCCTCCAGCCAGCAGAAAGAAGGACAAGTAAGCATCAAGCAGCAATTTATAGACATCAAGAGGAGGAGTGATCCTATCAAAGTACAACTGTACAATCACCTGCTAAACATGGCTCCTTCCAATCAGCAGAGACTTATGTCTGCTTTTGATGTAAGTGAAGGCAAAATGATAATGAGTCACTTTATGCCTACGGCGCTCCAACCACAATCCACTGCTGACTATCTTAGGACTAACCTAGAGGTCCTCGCCAAGGACATACACCCTATGGACAAAATTGAGCTGCATAAGCAAACTGGCGAAATGGTGTATGCTTCCTTGGCCGACAAGACTTTGGAGAATTATAAATTAACAAGTAGTCTGAATGCCACAGCTTCCCAGCTAGAACTGGAGAGGGCCTCTTCTCAGGCCAAAGACAACAGGATAAAATCCCTGGAGGAAATCATTGTAGAAATTGGGCACAATCCCAATGACATCAAAGGGATACAAGAGATCCTGAAGCTTAGAGATGCTGACATGGCTGCGTTAAGAAAGAAGATCAAAATTCCAGCCACTATCCATCCACAGACTGATGAGATAGCAAAGCAAAGGCATGAGCAGGATTCTACTACCCTGCTAGTCTCCATTTACAAAGAACTTGTGAAGGCACAAGAAAAATTGGGGCAATATGAAGCTACACAAGCAGCTCTACAAGCATCATTAAAACAAGCACAAGAAGGGCAGACATCTCAGCCCCCTCCTCAAGTCATCAATCTTGAGGAGACTATTCCTACTACTGTGCCTCCACCTCAGCAGGCTAAACAAACAGCCACATCTACTTCAGCAGCACCCATCAGCACAGATCAGAGCCTAGATATGCAGAAGCTAAAGAATGAAATACAAATTTTGGAAGCCCAGATGACAGAGCTGAATGAAACTAAGGAAAAGCTGGCCAAGGTAAATGAAAGGCATGATAAGACAAAAAGAGAGGTGGGAGAAAAGGCCAGGGAAATCAAAGCCCTTAAAGACAGGATCAAGGAGCTTGAGAATGAGCTCAAGCTAGATAAAATCATATCTGAGATCAGAGCAATGATATGGTCCAATATTGGTCAATCCATCAACAACCAATGGCCATATATCGAGACAATCCATGAGCAACTAGAGCTCATCCCAAAGGCACAGAAGGAAATCCGAACATCAAGGGCCTTATTAGGAAATATGCCTGAAGTTGCTACAAGAATGATCAATGTGCTTAACCACAAAACAAGTTCTCAGTTAGCCACCATTGGAATCACAAATAGAACTGAGACCATTCAAATGATCAAGAGGGTTCTTACTCTTAGAAATCTGGTGCAGACATTGGACAGAAGAACCCAGGATATGCAGACAGAGGTAAATGGGTTCATGGAGAAATTTCAGGTGTTGCAGAGTAGAGGACTCCCTAGCTTACTGAACAGCGGAGGGAAATTATTCACCCATGAACAGTATGCTAAAAGAGTAAATGTTTTTGCCTCAGCACAGGTCAATGAGAAGGCCAACACTTCAGAAGACACAGGGCCTATTACAGGACAGATTTTCTATAGTAAGATAGAAAATCTACTTTTTATAATGAATGAAATTAATCACTTGTTTGATGTGGCCCCAAATTTTTTCAAATATACAGAAGCTGAAGAGACAATGGAGGCCATCCTCAAGCATCAGCTCCCTACACAGGAATGGTGGACAGATGCAATACACAGAATTTTGTAATCAGTAAGGCATTCACCAAATTTCTGTTTTATTACAAATTTTTATGAAAAACACAGTTCAGCAAAGTCAGCATGCAGCATAAATCAAAGCTGAGCCAACTCAGCGGATGTAGCGGCCAACAAAGCAGAAAAAGGAAACCACAGCTGGCAAACCCGAGAATGCACTGCGCAGCCAAAAGTAAATGCGTATCTCCAGAATTAAAACAGAGTAATGCAACCGACTCAGTGACTCTCAAAAGTCAAAACAATCCTCTGACAGACATAAAGGGCATTTACGCTGCATTTAAAATTGTAATAACTCCTTGCCTACTTTCTGAACGTAATAATGAAGATATTTTCTCTCTCAGATGACTCAATGCCTGAGATATTTTGTATACGCATTTCTATAAAGTCCCCGTCGCATAAGATTGCAAGGGTTGTTGTTGATTTCTCCTGAAGAAGTTCTTATGCTGTAATCCTTTTCAGAAGTTAATAGAGCAAAGCAATGGAATTTCTCGGATTTCTGAGGTGTTGGATGCGTTCTGGTGTCTGTTGATAACTACTGGATCCCTGTGTATTTCATCATACAATAAGTCTCTGTATCTCTCTCTGTTAATTAGCTGTTTTTGTTAAAATCCATATATGTTATCTGTTTTCAATACTAAGCAACAAGGAAAAAGAATAGCTTTCAGGATTTATTCACTGAGTAACCTGAGTTCAATCTGCGTTGTTTATCAATGTTTTCTTCAGCTGTAAACTAGTTAAGTGTAATTCTTAAATGCTGCACTTTCAGAATACATCTATCACAGTGACCTTTGTCACAGGAATTCAAAGTTTTGCTCCTGTGCAGTGTGCTCACCTTCACCCACCAGCTCAATAGGAAATTCTTAATTGCTTTCTGTTGATCAACATACATCACCATTTAATCTAGTTTGTCTGTTTAAAATACACAATAGGCCCTGCAGTTTGAGCACCACCAAACCAGCGTATCAGATCACTTCACAACTTCAGACTCCATTGCCCAATGGTATTATACTGTCTAAACACTGCATCATAAGACCTGAAAGAAATCTTTCAACCAAAACATAAACCAAAACCTGAGCATAATAGCTAGCCTAAAACACCATCATAACAGAGACAAATCATAAAGAGAGAGCCCTCTCTGGTTGCAGTTAGGCTAGGAACTGTAACCCAAAGATTGGTTAGTGGTTACCCCGGCCGTATTCCCTTGGGAGTCATAGGGAACAACCTGGGTGTTAACATAATTGGCGACTCCACTGGGGATTCTTAGGATTTTTCAAATATTATCTGTTTTCCAAAGCTACCATCAAACCTGAAACCAGCCAAGAGGCTTTAGAACTGTTTCTGCATCACATTAACAGCTTTAAGGAGGAGCTTGTTTGGGGAATCTTCGTCTTAGCTTTGAGAATATATAGCCATTCCAAAATCTTCATCCAGTCCTTGCAAATATAAAAATTTCCTACAAAATCCCAAAAAACAGGTTGGAAGCTGGCTCCTAAGAAAAATCCACGGCATACTAGGGCAAATCCTGACCCTAATCCACCCATCATTGTTGATAATCCAAATACCATCCAAAGAAACATCCGGAGACAGAAAAAGCAGGAGGAGCCTGCTGATGCAAATATAAGTTCGGATCATCCCAGCCTCATTCCCACTCCTTGCAAAGTTCTTTTCCGGTCCACCCCTAGTTCCCCTAGTTCACCATCAACATCGCAAAGTCCTCCTCTCACATCTTCATCCACTGCACATACTCCTTTAACTAGTCTCCCACTAGCTACTCATCCCATTAACCCTGTTATACCAGTGATCCCTGCTGTCCCGTTTGTTCCTATTAACCCTCTAAACCTCATAAATATGGCTAACAGGTATGCACCTCTGCAGATACCAGCTAATGCTGCGGCTTTACCTCAAGATTATCAAAGCAAAATCTCATATTTTGACTCAAATGGCTCTCTAACAGCTATCCAGCATGCCAAGAAGATGCAAGACCACTTTGAGACCTATGAAATAGATGATGACACTGTCAGAATGAGAATTTTTGTTCAAAGCTTAACTGGGGATGTTAGAACTTGGTTCAGATCCCTCAATGCAAACTCCATTACAACTCCTGATCAGCTTTACGAAGCTTTTACTGACAGATGGGAGAAGAAGAAAGATCCTCTCCACGTACTTGGTGAATATGACACTATTAAGAGAGGTCCCCAGGAGACAGTCTTGGAATATTGTGCTAGGTTCAACAATGTATATAATGCTATCCCACAGAACTTAAGGCCTCCTCCTGATTTAGCCCTGTATAAATTCCCTGATGGTTTTGACCCTGATATGGCCTATCAGTTGAAGGAAAGAGACCCTCCAACCCTTGAAGAAGCTCAAAGGGTTGCTGTCACAGTGGAAGCTAATCTAATTGCCAAAAGAAACAGGGCAAAGTTGGAGAAAAGGACTGCCTTCAAAGAAGAACCCTCGGGCTTTGATCAAAAGCTGGATGCAATACTAAATAGCATGAAGAGATTGGGTGAAAGAGTGGAATCAGTTGAAAGAAAGTCATCATGGGAAGCACCACAAAACAACCCTCCTAGAAATCCGAATTTTAGGAGAACCCAAAACCAGAACATTGGTAGGACAAGTGCTGACCAAGACATTAGACCCCCTTTCCAAGAAAATTATGCAGAAACTTCAACATCAACTGAACCCAATGAAGACCCTGAGATTAATCTAATGGGTCTAGATGGTAAAAGCCAGGTTTTCTTAACACAAGAGGATCATGAGGATGATGAAATCAAAATATTCCAAACTAAATCAGGAGAATCCTTTGATTTTAAACAAGGATATGATAGTGCTGTCTATGAAGTTCATAAACAGTACAAGCTAAGGAGTAGGACTGTAAATCTAAATCAGCCTGAAAAGATAAAAGATAAACAACAGTCTAAAGGAACCATAGTCACAGAACCTAATGACAAAACAAACTTGCCTACAGAGGAAGTAGTGGTTGAAGAGGTCACCACACTTTTGTCACCACTACATCGGCCTATGGCAACGTCGTCCTCTCACCCTGATTTAGATATTACCCCTCCAGACATGAGTAAAAGGGGCAGGTCTCAAAGTCAAGATGAAAACCAACAAGAAGATGTAATGAGCAAAGAAAGGGCTGCTATCCATAACTCCAAAACCCAAGCTGATAAACCTTTTGACCTAGGCACAGAGATTGGCAAGCTAAAGATAGCAATTCCCCTCTCAGAACTAGCTAAGCATGACATCTATAAACAGCAGATTAAGAAATCCCTTCAACTCACTAAAAGCAAAGATGATGTAAATGTGTTAGATGACACTCCGGAATTACTTTTTGGCCCAGAGGTAGATGGAAAAACAGCAGTTACAGGGATATTACCTTTTTATGTCAGCTTGCATATTCATGATAAAATTCTGCATAATGCGATGTTTGACTCAGGTGCCTCTCATAACCTCATGCCAAAAGCAGTCATGGAAAGATTGAATTTGGATATAACAAGACCATACAAGGACCTGTTTTCCTTTGACTCCAGCCAAGTCAAGTGTTTAGGTCTAATAAAAGATTTATGTGTGTCTCTGGTTCAATACCCCAACAAAACCATTCTAATGGATGTTGTAGTCGCTGATATCCCACCTAAATATGGGATGCTGTTATCAAGGTCATGGGGAGCCAAACTCCAAGGCTCCCTGCAATTAGATATGTCATATGCCATCATCTCTGTCTTTGGGCAACCAAAGAGACTCTACAGAGAAACACTCATGAAATACATGGTCAGCAGTGAGGAAAAGCCTCAAAACTTTCCTGTATATGCTGTCCATTCAGACATAGATTCGTTCATTCTCTTCAATGACAGTGCAAGCCTCTCAAACAATGACATTAGGACCGAAACACTCATGCAAGAACAAAACATTAATCAAGGAAGTACCACCCATAAAATATCGATCAGTCAAGCACTGGACACGACCCCTCCTCTAGTTGTCAAAGATTTTCAATCCAGTGATGAAACTGTCCTAGAACACAAGCCAAAGAAGAAACCCCAACTCCTGCTTACATTGCCATCCCATGAACAGATCTTTAAATCTCCTGTCAAGGAAGATATCCTGTGGGTCTTAGAATTTGATGGCTCAGTCAACAAGTTAGGGGCAGGAGCTGGAGTTTGGATACATAACAAAGAGAAAACCCATGCAGAAGGCAGAGCTTGTAGGTTAAACTTTAGATGCACTAATAACATGGCAGAGTACGAAGCTCTGTTACTAGGTCTCAAGCTAGTAAAGGCATTACAAGCTCCTACGGTTTCGATCATGGGAGACTCAGACCTAGTGATTCAACAAGTGAAAGGAAGTTTTGTCACCAATGACAAAAGGTTGAGGTCTTACAGGTCTGCTGTAATTGAAATATTGGACACTTTCTCCGAGTTCCTTATCACAAAAATTTCAAGGGGCCACAATCTCCATGCACACAGTTTGGCAACATTTGCCAGCACTTTCAAATTTCCAATGGAAACCAACAACTGCTTCACAGCCGAGGTCAAGTACAGACCCTCCATTCCAAACAATGTTAAAGAATGGCAAGTATTTGAGGATGATATGCAAATAAACAATTTTCTAACCTTACAACAAGAGTTTGCAGGATTAAATATTGACACTGAGTCAGCAAGTCAATCAGAAATACTTGAGACAGCAAGTCAATCACAAATACTGTTTCAACAAATGGTTCATCCAATATCACCTAGAACAGCAAAACAACTACTGAATCCAACCATCTTCAACAACGAAAACATTAAGCAAATTCACCAAATTGACTGTGAAGAGGTGACCAGCGCAGAAGCTGAAATCATACAACTCAAAGACAATTTCCTTCCAACAGGCCTTACCCCGCTAGAGGACATTTTTGATTCAAATGACATCCCTAGGAAGCCAAAAATGCAGCCATTAGATGCAGCCATTGAAGAATGCAATATTGGTACCATTCACAAGCCCAAAATAATAAAGCTGTCTGCTTCTTTGCCCCCTGATCAAAAACCCAAGTACATTGACCTCTTTAAAGAGTTCCAAGATGTCTTTGCATGGGGCTATGAGGACCTAAAGTCCTATGATACTTCTGTCATTCAGCATACCATTCCCCTCAAGCCTAATCAAAAACCATTCAAACAGAAGTTGAGAAGGATCAATCCTATACTCCTTCCTCCCATTGAAAAGGAATTGCAAAAAATGTTCAAAGCTGGCATCATAGCACCAATCAGATTCTCTGAATGGATTTCCAACTTAGTCCCTACAAGAAAAAAGACTGGTGAGATTAGACTTTGTGTAGACTTAAGGAATCTAAATCAAGCATCACTCAAAGATAACTACCCTTTACCCAAAATGGATCACATTCTCCAAAGAGTGGTGGGGGCTTCAAGGATGTCATTGCTTGATGGATTCTCAGGCTTTAATCAAATCCTAGTACACCCTGATGATCAAGACAAAACTGCATTTACAACCCCATGGGGAACTTTCAAATATGTAAAAATGCCCTTTGGATTGAAAAATGCAGGGGCAACATTTCAAAGAGCAATGGATATTGCTTTTGCAAAAGAGATTCATGACTTCCTAGTCATTTACTTAGATGATCTTACACCCTTTTCAAAATCTGACCAAGAACATCTGAAACATTTGAGACAGATTTTCCTAACATGCAGGAAATATGGTATTTCCTTAAATCCCAAGAAGTCATTATTTGGCTTGGAAGAAGGTAAACTCTTAGGACACATTATTTCAAAAGATGGCATAAGAATTGATCCAGATAGGATACAAGCTATCCTACAAATGCCCCACCCAAGGAATGTCAAAGAGTTGCAGGGATTCTTAGGAAAAATCAATTTCTTGAGAAGGTTTATCCCAAACTTAGCAGAACTAATCAGATTATTAAACAACATGCTAAAAAAGGATTCAAAAGTAAAGTGGACTGTTGAAGCAAAACAAGCCTTTGAGGGTATAAAATTGGCCTTGACTCAAACCCCAGTGTTAACCAATCCTCAGTTTGACAGAGACTTTATCATTTTCTCTTTCGCCTCCCAGCACACTATTGCTGCTGTTTTATTACAGAAAGATGACCAAGGGAATGAGAAGCCTATTGCCTTCTTCAGCAGGGCTCTTAGAGATGCCCCTCTAAAATATCAAATTATGGAGAAACAAGCCTATGCTTTGGTCAAGGCCATTAAAGACTTTAGAATTTACATCCTTTATTCCCATGTTGTGGCTTATGTACCAAATCCTATTGTCAAAGACATTCTCACCCAAGAAAACTTAGAGGGCAGAAGAGGAAAATGGATTGCCAACATACTAGAATTTGACATTGAAATAAAACCTACAAAGCTAATAAAAGGGCAAGGCTTGGCCAAATTAATGACAGAATCAAATTTCCAAGCCCTAGATATCAATCAGCTGGACAGTGAAATAGAGCTGGCGACTCCAAAGATCAATGTAGCCTTTGAACAATCTCCTTGGTACTCTGATATCTGTTATGTGTTACAAAACCTGTGTGCTCCCCCAGGACTGTCCAGAACTAAGTGTAGATTCTTAAAAATGAAAACATCAAGATTTTGTGTGATGGATGGAAATCTGCTTTGGAAAAACCATGAAGGAATATTGCTGCACTGTTTAATGGAAAATGAAACTAACAATATCATGCAGGAGTTTCATGCAGGACACTATGGTGGACACTTGTACTGGAAGTCCACTATGGATAAAATACTAAGGGCAGGGTATTACTGGCCCACCATGTTCTCGGATGTTAAGAGATTCACCACCTCATGTCATCAATGTCAAGTATTTGAGGGCAAAAGACAGTTGCTGCCACTCCCCTTAAGACCTATTGCAACAGAGAGACCTTTCCAACAATGGGGCTTGGATTTCATTGGGGAAATTCATCCTTCATCTTCAGGCCAACACAGATGGATTTTAACAGCCACAGACTACTTCACCAAATGGATTGAAGCCGCCCCATGCAGACAAGCAAATGACTCAGTAATCATTCAGTTTTTGGAAAACAACATACTGGCTAGATTTGGCTGTCCAGACAAAATAATAACAGACAATGCTGCTGCTTTCAGATCCAAGAAAATGGTGAACTTCTGCCATAAATTTCACATCACTTTGGGCCATTCTACTGCATACTATCCCCAAGGAAATGGCCTTGCTGAATCATCAAACAAAAGCTTAATAAATATCATAAAGAAGGTGCTGGAAGAGAACAAAAAGAACTGGCATAAGAAACTAGTCAATGCTTTATGGGCAGATAGACTAACAACTAAAAGATCAATTGGGACCAGCCCATATGAGTTAGTCTATGGATTAGAAGCCAAATTTCCTTCATCACTAGGAGTGCCGGTTATGAAGCTTCTGCAAGAGAGTCAAGCAGAGCCAAATGATATGCAAAGGAGGATCAATCAGATAATCTGTTTACAGCAAACTAGAGAACAAGTTTTCAGCAGAGTGCAGGTATTACAAGAAAAATTAAAAAAGGCCTTTGATAGAAGAACTAAGGCAGAAGATTTCAGCATCGGTGATAAAGTCCTCAAGTGGGATGCAAGGAGAGAAGAAAAAGGAAAACATGGGAAATTTGATTCCCTTTGGAGAGGACCATTTGCTGTCCAAGCAGTGCAAGGTAACAACACTTACTTCCTCAAAAGTCTAACTGAAACTGACTTGGATGAAGGTCCTGTCAATGGCAGGATGCTGAAGCATTATTTTCACTATTTCCCATGAGTGCAACCTGAGGTTCCCTTGTATATATGTAGATGTACATATTATTTTCTATTTAGATTGTAAAAATGCAGTTTTTTAAGTGATTCACCAACCAGCAAAAGGCAAATAGAATCAGAGGTCTTTCAAGAAAGAAGCACACAGTTTTGACACATCAAAGCAGCAAATTTCAAGATTGATATGGGCAGTCAAAGAGCAAGGCAATCTGACCTGCTGTTCTTGGTCTTTCAAAAGAAAAACCATCCCCATGTGGAGCCACTGTTGGATACCTATACCAATAGGTTTCATATTTCATGATTGGCAAGGGAAAGTCCAAATATGCTCTGCTTTGATATCACAAAGATCCCATATTTCCTAGAGAACAAGAGGTGTGTAAAGTGTTTCAATGTTGATGACCTTATCTCAATTTTGGTGGATGATCCAACAGTTTAACCTGGATCATGCCATGTTTTCAATTTTCAGTTATAGAATAGAGAAAGAAGTCTGTCCAAACTGCTTAATCTTGGCAGACAACTAGTTCAGGTAGAGAAGAAAAGGTTCCCAACAGCTTAATCTGGGACCTTGGAAGAGATAAGGGTAGAAGTAGATAGAAAAAGCAAAAGAAAAAAGCCAAAGAAAAGAAAAGGCAAGTCAGGGTCTGCAAGTCCAAGTGCACCCTCCAAGAAGAAATAAAAATGCTAGGCAAGTAGCTGGGTAAGTAGTTGGGGTTGCAGAAAGGTTATCCCTACCATTGCAGAGATGGTAACTGTGGGTATCAAAGCAAAGTCAATTAATTGACAAAGGTGTTCTTTTCATGGAATTGCAGCAGGAAGCATGACTAATTTCCCTCATTCCCCTCCAATTTCATTTCTAACATTCCCCCACTAGCCAAGATTCATGGAAAAGACTAAGGTTTCATGGTGGTTCTTAATCTTTAGAAGCCACATTTCTTGTCTAAAAATCTTTTCATTTTGATCTACTCTCAAAACCAAGTTTGTTTCACATAAACTTAAATGGTTTCCCCTCCACTTACCCTCTCATCCATACTAACTCTAATTCTACTATGTAAATCCCCTATATTACCTTTTCCCCTATTAAGTACTAACACCATGGTGTATAAACCCCAAGCATTATATAAATACCCACCCCTTGGTATTATAGCCAATAAGTCTTGAGTCAGGGATCGAATGACACCTGGTCATGTTGATGAACCTAAGCCAAGTACCTCTTCCCCTTCATGAGCTAATTCCTTCATTTTGACCCCCTTTTGCACATAAGAACCCCTAAAAAGCCTAATTTCTACCCTCACCCACTTCAAATGGCCAAAAATCATGAAAAAACGACATATTCTCTTTATACTAAGTCTAAAGGGCGAAGCTATTTTCAAACAAAACGTGAAAACCCACTTTTACATAGTCTCCGCCATCGCGCAAATTCCCAGAAAAAACATTATTTTAACCCTCCCCTTCCCCGTACTTGGTTGTCACTTTGCTTGTCCCGACAACCGTCCGATCAAATATCTCCCGCTCCAACGGCCCTGATCGCGTCGGAGTTCTTCCGACGTCCCAGATTTAAGCGCGCTATCTCCCTGTCACGTCAGTGTTCCGATCACCGTCCGATTTGGCCCCTCCAGATCTGACGGCCACCATAGCGTCGGAGCTCATCCGATGCCCGAAGGTTACCTCCCGACGGCTGTATAAAGGTTACGTCACGCTGTATCCACGCGTCGACTCCACAATCCGTCGGAGGTACTACTGCTGCAAACCGCCATCGTACCGTAGGCGGTGCGATATCAAACCGCCGCGGTTTCTGGTTTTGCCGTTCCCGCCTACGTGACCTCAGCAACCCGTCATCGCTCCGTCACCCCAGGTACGCCGTCTTGTCATTTCCTTGCCCAGTCATTGGTCCACCTGTCCTGCCATCTCACTGCCCAAGTGGACCAACCAGACCCCGCCACCTGGCCCGATGACGTCCTGCTGACGTCATCCGACCCCGACCCCACTCATGACGTCATGATGACGTCAGCACGAATTCGCGCCAAAATCACCAAAAAGTCTATTTTGGCCGAAAATTCGTGTTTTTTGCCATTTTGAGCGCATTCATCGTTGTTTATCCTGCATGCATAATTACGACCAAACCTGCACCAGCCGCGGAAAAGTGTTTCCTGACCGCCAGAACGTTCATCTCTTCAGCGCCAGCAAGCTCTAACCAGTCCAACTCTACAGGTATTCCTCATTTGAGCTCTGAAACTCCATTTTCACTGCATTTCGCGTATCAATAAGTAACAGACCTTAAGACCCGAAATTCACCGTTAAATGCCACTGAATTGACATCTAGACTGAACCAGAGCCGTCACCACACTTCTGTCGAACCACTGTGGGTAATTTGAAAGAAAACTGTCGCTGGTTCGCGCAATCGTGAACCCTTCACCTGCAGGAAACAAATCCACCACAAAAAGCATACTCTGAGCATTTCTGCCACCCACCTAATCACTCAAAGGCAGTATTTCAACTGCTGCAGCCTTTACCTTCACCCTTCACTCATAAAACCATCATTGTCTGCAAGGAAACTTTGTCAGTGTTACTCTGCATAGTAACAGCAGTCTTCAAAGAGAACCACATCCCAAGAAGAGTCATGGATCCCCCTGTAGCTCCTATAGCCCTCAATGTAGCTCCCCTGAATGCCCCTAATAGAACATTGGACACAAGAGCATTAGCAGACCTGGACTACAAGATATCAGAGGAAATGTTGAGCAAAAGCAGGTTCCATTTACAAATCCTAAATGAAATAAAGATCAAACATGAGAGGGGGACAGACATCCTGGGAATTTGGGATTCATTTCTCCCAATATTCAAGCTTCCTCAGGTTAATCAATTCCCTGAGCTTATCCACTTAGTTGCTGACTACTATGATGCATCCCAGAGGGCAGTGTTGGACTCTTCAGGCTCAATTCTGTTCCTCATTACCCCTGAAGCCATCAGGGAGATGTTGCAGTTCAAGACAGATCAAAAGTTGGTCCCTCTATCATTAGCTGATTTAATAGTACAGGGAGCCAGGATAACAGAGGCACAAATCACAAAGCTTAATCAGATTTTCATCAAAGCTGATACTGTGCAAGCTCCTCCCATCCATTTTGCCTACCTCAACCAGTTGGGCTTAGACCTTGTTGACATGATCAGTCCCATCTTGGGATATGATTCAGTGGAGTATGTGGATGAAATTGTTCTACAAATGATGCTTATGTTTTCCCCAGGAAAGAAACCAATCTACTATGATTATGCCACATACATATCAGATAAGATGCATGAGCAGTTGATGAATCTGTCAAGAGAAAGGGTATTTAAATACACCTCTTACCTATATCATCTGCTCCTATACTTCCAGCATGATAAGTTCTCATTCCCAAAGAAGAGAGAAGATGCACAGGGCAATCTGAGATCAGTAGTGTATTGGACATCCGTTTTTCACATAGTAAGCTGTTCTCCATACACCTACTGCGAATTTATTGATCTTTTCATCCATCCAGCCTTGACTCTACTGTTGGGTTCACCTCCTCCCAGATTGACAGACGAAATGCAAAGACTCCTGCATTTATCAAAAGCATACAGTATTGGGGATTGGTATTTCTACCAACACCACACCGTTATCAGACTATATGGGTGTGAGTTTCCCCCATTTAAACTACCTAGATTTGTGCCTATGAGGCTACTTGCCTTGGAATACTTCAGGCAGTTTGGTTATGTGGATATGCTCCACTTTTCAGGAAAGGGTAAGAAGGCACAGTTAAAAGTCAGAAATCAACTTGGCCATTTCCTTCTCAATGAAAGGGATGAAGGGTGGAGAGAGGCAGATAGAATACTTGGGTGCTTTGGTCTCAAATACAGCTTCATATGGAAACCCTATGACCCTAACAACTTCATTACAATGAGGAGGCTCAAATACAAATTATCTGCTTATGGTCATTATAGCCTTCCTCACTTAGAAAAATATGCCAACCAAAGCAAGTGGAGAAGAGGAACTTTAGAAGAAAATGTGACTCAAGAAGAGCTTAATCAAAGAGCTCTAAGAAACCTTAAGAAGATGGCTGACCTTGAGTTTTATTCACAGGTCACCTCACTGCCAAGCACTCAAATTGGAGCAGCAGCGTCCTCCTCAACTGCCCAACATCAAGCTACAAGAACTGGTGAAAACATCTCAGAAAAAGGCAAAGGCCAAGAGATGGAGCAGGAACAGCAGGCAGAGTTACAGCAGCAAGCAGAAGGGCTGCAGCAAGGGCAGCAAGAAGAATCAGAACAGCAAGAGCGACAACATCAAGAAGAATAAAGGCAGGAGCAGTCTGCCCAGCAAAAGGAAACAGTGGAGACTCCTCAGACCACTGAGAGAACGGTGCCTACAAGACAAGACACTACCTTTGATGCCTCGGTCCTCCAAACCCCTCAAAAGGAGGATACATTTGTCTTTAGAAAAAGGGACAGAGAAACTCCCCTGACATCCTCTATAAACCAGGGAGAGAAAAGGCAGAGACTAAATGATTTTCCAGAGGAGGATATAGCAATAAGAGAGGCATTGGGCATGGGCCCACCCAGCAGAGAAGCTTCAGCAAGTTCCTTCCAGCAGGAACAGGACAGGACCATGGGAGGGGAGGTCAGCTCCTCCAGCCAGCAGAAAGAAGGACAAGTAAGCATCAAGCAGCAATTTATAGACATCAAGAGGAGGAGTGATCCTATCAAAGTACAACTGTACAATCACCTGCTAAACATGGCTCCTTCCAATCAGCAGAGACTTATGTCTGCTTTTGATGTAAGTGAAGGCAAAATGATAATGAGTCACTTTATGCCTACGGCGCTCCAACCACAATCCACTGCTGACTATCTTAGGACTAACCTAGAGGTCCTCGCCAAGGACATACACCCTATGGACAAAATTGAGCTGCATAAGCAAACTGGCGAAATGGTGTATGCTTCCTTGGCCGACAAGACTTTGGAGAATTATAAATTAACAAGCAGTCTGAATGCCACAGCTTCCCAGCTAGAACTGGAGAGGGCCTCTTCTCAGGCCAAAGACAACAGGATAAAATCCCTGGAGGAAATCATTGTAGAAATTGGGCACAATCCCAATGACATCAAAGGGATACAAGAGATCCTGAAGCTTAGAGATGCTGACATGGCTGCGTTAAGAAAGAAGATCAAAATTCCAGCCACTATCCATCCACAGACTGATGAGATAGCAAAGCAAAGGCATGAGCAGGATTCTACTACCCTGCTAGTCTCCATTTACAAAGAACTTGTGAAGGCACAAGAAAAATTGGGGCAATATGAAGCTACACAAGCAGCTCTACAAGCATCATTAAAACAAGCACAAGAAGGGTAGACATCTCAGCCCCCTCCTCAAGTCATCAATCTTGAGGAGACTATTCCTACTACTTTGCCTCCACCTCAGCAGGCTGAACAAACAGCCACATCTACTTCAGCAGCACCCATTAGCACAGATCAGAGCCTAGATATGCAGAAGCTAAAGAATGAAATACAAATTTTGGAAGCCCAGATGACAGAGCTGAATGAAACTAAGGAAAAGCTGGCCAAGGTAAATGAAAGGCATGATAAGACAAAAAGAGAGATGGGAGAAAAGGCCAGGGAAATCAAAGCCCTTAAAGACAGGATCAAGGAGCTTGAGAATGAGCTCAAGCTAGATAAAATCATATCTGAGATCAGAGCAATGATATGGTCCAATATTGGTCAATCCATCAACAACCAATGGCCATATATCGAGACAATCCATGAGCAACTAGAGCTCATCCCAAAGGCACAGAAGGAAATCCGAACATCAAGGGCCTTATTAGGAAATATGCCTGAAGTTGCTACAAGAATGATCAATGTGCTTAACCACAAAACAAGTTCTCAGTTAGCCACCATTGGAATCACAAATAGAACTGAGACCATTCAAATGATCAAGAGGGTTCTTACTCTTAGAAATCTGGTGCAGACATTGGACAGAAGAACCCAGGATATGCAGACAGAGGTAAATAGGTTCATGGAGAAATTTCAGGTGTTGCAGAGTAGAGGACTCCCTAGCTTACTGAACAGCGGAGGGAAATTATTCACCCATGAACAGTATGCTAAAAGAGTAAATGTTTTTGCCTCAGCACAGGTCAATGAGAAGGCCAGCACTTCAGAAGACACAGGGCCTATTACAGGACAGATTTTCTATAGTAAGATAGAAAATCTACTTTTTATAATGAATGAAATTAATCACTTGTTTGATGTGGCCCCAAATTTTTTCAAATATACAGAAGCTGAAGAGACAATGGAGGCCATCCTCAAGCATCAGCTCCCTACACAGGAATGGTGGACAGATGCAATACACAGAATTTTGTAATCAGTAAGGCATTCACCAAATTTCTGTTTTATTACAAATTTTTATGAAAAACACAGTTCAGCAAAGTCAGCTTGCAGCATAAATCAAAGCTGAGCCAACTCAGCGGATGTAGCGGCCAACAAAGCAGAAAAAGGAAACCACAGCTGGCAAACCCGAGAATGCACTGCGCAGCCAAAAGTAAATGCGTATCTCCAGAATTAAAACAGAGTAATGCAACCGACTCAGTGACTCTCAAAAGTCAAAACAATCCTCTGACAGACATAAAGGGCATTTACGCTGCATTTAAAATTGTAATAACTCCTTGCCTACTTTCTGAACGTAATAATGAAGATATTTTCTCTCTCAGATGACTCAATGCCTGAGATATTTTGTATACGCATTTCTATAAAGTCCCCGTCGCATAAGATTGCAAGGGTTGTTGTTGATTTCTCCTGAAGAAGTTCTTATGCTGTAATCCTTTTCAGAAGTTAATAGAGCAAAGCAATGGAATTTCTCGGATTTCTGAGGTGTTGGATGCGTTCTGGTGTCTGTTGATAACTACTGGATCCCTGTGTATTTCATCATACAATAAGTCTCTGTATCTCTCTCTGTTAATTAGCTGTTTTTGTTAAAATCCATATATGTTATCTGTTTTCAATACTAAGCAACAAGGAAAAAGAATAGCTTTCAGGATTTATTCACTGAGTAACCTGAGTTCAATCTGCGTTGTTTATCAATGTTTTCTTCAGCTGTAAACTAGTTAAGTGTAATTCTTAAATGCTGCACTTTCAGAATACATCTATCACAGTGACCTTTGTCACAGGAATTCAAAGTTTTGCTCCTGTGCAGTGTGCTCACCTTCACCCACCAGCTCAATAGGAAATTCTTAATTGCTTTCTGTTGATCAACATACATCACCATTTAATCTAGTTTGTCTGTTTAAAATACACAATAGGCCCTGCAGTTTGAGCACCACCAAACCAGCGTATCAGATCACTTCACAACTTCAGACTCCATTGCCCAATGGTATTATACTGTCTAAACACTGCATCATAAGACCTGAAAGAAATCTTTCAACCAAAACATAAACCAAAACCTGAGCATAATAGCTAGCCTAAAACACCATCATAACAGAGACAAATCATAAAGAGAGAGCCCTCTCTGGTTGCAGTTAGGCTAGGAACTGTAACCCAAAGATTGGTTAGTGGTTACCCCGGCCGTATTCCCTTGGGAGTCATAGGGAACAACCTGGGTGTTAACAGAGCCCGCCTTAGCCTAGCTTTCATCCTTTTGACCCTCATGTTGCAAATCTTGTTTCGAGTCTTGTAATGGTAGGCCATGTGTATGATCATCTGATTTTCTCTATTGGCCTTCTGCAATAGCTTCTTAGGGTGAAATTGACTCTCTCAAGCCAATTCTCTCTATCATCTTCAATATCCTTCTCAATGGGATTCAAAATGACCGGTGCCTCTTTGTCACTTTGTCATTTTACCTTGAGCAATTCCAGCTCCATGAGGACTTGTTTGTCACTCAACTGCTTGTTTTCTTGTTCCAAATATGTGGTGACATACTTGGCCCTCTCCAAATTGTTCATCAAAGCTTGGGCTTGAGCCTCCTTTTCTTATATGATGATGTATTTTATTGTTTCTTTGTCGTGAGCCTCTAAGTCAATTATTTCCACGCCATGATGAGTATAACGCTGCTCCGGCTCATTATGCTCTATCAAGTCAAAGTATCTTTTCTCCTCATCATCACAACTCTCCTCCGGCATCTTCTACTTCCCTTTGTGTAGCTGCTGCACCTATACTTGATGTGCTGATGAAGAAGGAAAAGCCCCTTCCACATCCTGTGGAGCTAGAATTTTCCTATGGGCTGATGAAGAAGGCAAGGTCCCTTCCACATCCCATGGAGAAAACACTTGCCTATCGGCTGCAAACAATCTCCTTATGCCCCTCTGATATGTCATGAAGGTCTTGGGCACCTTAGTAGCTCTAGTCTCTTTGGCCTCCTCATTTGTTTTCACCTGAGCACTGCTAGAAGGTCCCCCTGCTTCTCAAGACACTAGTGGAGGAATTTGAGGACCCCTGAAGATGTCATGAATAATAAATGTCTACCAAGAGATGTTGAGGAGACTGAGATGATGAAGCACAATCATCTTGATCAGGGAATAATGATAAAGACTGCTCATCTGCTGAGGGTATAGCTTCTTCTGGACAAAATGAGCCATCTTCGCAATATTCCTGAACAAGAAATAAGGAAGGTTTAATATCCTCGCCCTGGTAAAATGCATGAGGAGCCTAATGTGATAGGTGTACAGCCTGGAGAATCTTCCCTCACAAGTGAAATATTTCATGATGATTTTCATCATGGGGACATACTTGTCTTCAAGAAATCAAAAAGGAAAAAGTCTCTTCACCTCATTTCTATACCAAGGTTTGATATACGGCTCGTAATAGTGTTCATCAAGGTCCTGGGCCTTATACCACTTCTCCCCTACAATTGGAATCCTAGTTGCATCTGAAATGATGGAGGGTGAGACTGTGAATGTTACCCCAACAAGAGTCACCTTGTTGTCCTGGAGATGAGCTACAAAAAGTTTGGTGAGCTCATGGTGATGTTGAACTCTCTCTACCTGCTCACAGAACTCATAGCAGCCAAGATATATGAAACATGTGACAGCCAACTGAGAGGCCTACAATTCTCTAAGGTTTGATGGCTCTTCTCTGATAATTTTGCCTCCCTTGTGTGGTTTTCTCTGTTGCCTAGCTCTATCTGCTGAGGTGTCACTGCCTGTGTTTTCCTCCTCCTCATAGTCTTGGTCCTCTTTGTCCATGTTTGCAAGGCTTGAGGTTGTATGAAGGGAATGAGTGAAAGTGTTTTAGGAGTGAGGGGATGGGAGATGACCTAATGGGCTAGAAAATGAATGAGGGAGTAGGAATCATAAAAATGAGAGGGAGGGCTTGTTTTGTTTGAGAAATTGCCCTTGGGGAAGAGGGATAAAGGGATGGGATGTTATGGAATAGGGATAAAGGGATAAAGGGATAAAGGGATATTAGGATAAGGAAAGAGTTTAGAGTTGTAGTGATAGGTGATAGGAGGAACAATGAGGGTTTAGGTTTTTATGCATAAAAGGGAGAATTTTAGGGTTTAGGCACTTGCCATGGGAAATTATGGTTAAAATTGAATTGCAAATCAACAATGGGAGTACCACTTACTTGTATGCAGGTAAGAGAGGGAAAATTTGAATTTTGTTGAAGGTTTGAGGCCTTTTTGGCCCTTGTTCTCAATGCGTAGCGCCGGTGCATAGACGCACAGTGCTGGTTCCAGAAGCGCAACATAGTGTAAATTTACACTGGGAAATTTGCCAGACGCGCATTGCTGGGCCCAGACGCACAACACCAAGTTCTCAATGCACAGTGCCAACCCTGCCTGCCTGAAACGCGCAGCGCCAGTCTGCCTAAGCACAATGCCACTCCTCCACTACTCTAGACATGCATCGCCACCCTCCAGAAGCACAGGGCCAACTCTCCTTTGCTCAAAACTTACTCAAACTTTCCTCTTCTTCTCACTTTTTGACCCCTTGCTTGCCAAATGAGAATGATGAACTTAAAAATGAAATGTGAGGCCCTATATAGGAGTAAATTTTGTTTTTTCACTTGAAAAACCCACTTTCTAATGTTTCTTGCCCTTTCTCAAAACTATGTTTTTAATGCCTTTTCTTCTTTGTTTCTTTTCAGGTGGATAATGCTCAACTTGAACTGATTTTTGCAGTGTTTCTTTGTCTTGCAGCAAGGAGAGATGCTCTAGTGTAGCTGGGATCATTTATTACATAAAGTGACTTAAAATTACATAAGAAATACAAATTAACTCAAAATACTCTGTTTTCACCTCAAAAACATGTTTTTGAGGTGAAAATTACATTAGGTTAAAATATAATTATTCAATGGCTATGACCTACAAGCCATCATGCTTAAATTATTTATCATCCCCATACCCTTGCTAACCTTTATTTACATTTTAAGATCAGGCTCTTGACCTTGGAAATGAAACCCTAAGACCTAATGAAAACATGCCCTATGACCTAATGAAAGCATGATTACAAATTGATCATGAAACCATAACTGAAGACAACATGAAGAAGGGTCAGCAAGTATACTCTATGAGGGAGAAATTTGATTTTTGAAAGAGAGGACAACCATCAGTGGATCAATTTAACACGACCTAATGAAATGATGTAAAATTTCAGTATGGGACCCCTAAAATGAAAATGAAAAGAGAAAATTTTGATCCCTAATGGAAGTATGCAGATATTGACACTAACAGGCATGACTGATTGAATTTCCAAATTTTCCCCCACCATTTCTGGCAAGTACCTCAATTATTTTTTTAATCGCAAGGTTGAAGGGGATAGCATATGTTTGCACTGTAATTCCATCCTTCGGATGAATCTGACCTAGTAAGTTTAACGAGCCCTAGGAAGGAGAAGCTCATGTTCATCATGGTGACGAAGCCAATGTCATTGTATGTTTTAACGAGTCCGAAAAAGGTGAAACTCGGTATCTTTTTCATGTTTAGATAGTTTGAAAAATACACGGAAAAGAAAACTCCACATGGTCCCTTTTCATACTTTTGTGTCTCTCGAGCCCGTAAAGGTAGAAAATGATACTTGAGAGAACCGATTGACTATTTCAGTCAAGGAATACCTTCTTCATAAATAGTGCATCCCAGCCCAAAAAAGGGCTAAACATATATTGGGCGCATGATGTTTCGCATCCATTAATGAGTTCAAAATGACAAGAGATCGACAATCTTTTTCGTGTTTAAAGGATCAGAAAAGAGCTTGAAAGTGGACCCCCCATTTTATTCTCTTTTACGAGTCAAAAGGGAAAATTACTTAGGAATATTTTCATTTGAGTTTTATGAGTCGAGAAAAGAGCTGAAACATGACTCGGTACCATCGGCGAACATCCATCACCTGTTGTTGTGCAAAAGGTAAAATGCATTATCCAATTCTTGAGGAAAGATAGGTCAAAAACACTTAAAAACCCTAATATTTCATGAAAAACTGAATAAAAGGAGGGGAAAGTAAATATTTTTTACCATTTACCATTTTACCTTTGTGTGAAAAACTTTTTACCCACTTTTTCCCTAATTTTTACGGCGCAGATTGTGGGAGATTCGAGAGGTCATTCACCGAGCCATTAGTTGCAAGTAAGAGCCAAGTGCTTAAGCTCCATTTACACACTGTTTATTCCTGTTTTTATCCATTTTTTGGATTTATGAGGGAGCTTTTGGAAAAACATTTTGCCCTTGGTCGACGCGATTTTTAGGCACAGAATCGCACTGGCTGAGAGTTACTAAAACTACCAACCACGTCGTTGGCACAAGTATTTTTAAAACAGGCGCTTTAGTGTCGTGAACAAAGAAAAAATGATTTTTCTCTTAAATCTACCATTTGAATCCAAATTTCAGTTGCCAAAAATGATTATTGACTTGAATACATGGTTTTTGCAAGAAAGAATCATCGAAAATGGTGGACTATAAAGAACATGAACATGAAGATGTGGACACCCAAGCAATGGTTGATCCAAACTAATTGGATGCTTGAGGAACTATGGGCTCCTCAAGTTCTTTCTCACACCAACGATGCGAGCTCAACCTGAGCTGCTTCGATACCTGATTAGTCTCTAGGACACAAATAGGGAAATTTTTATCATTGGTGACCAGGAGTTGGAGTTGGAAACTTCAGACATCTATTTCATCACAAGACTATCTCGGAGAGGGGAATTAGTCAACCTAAATGGGTCTCCACCGATTGGGGCAAGCATATCCATGCTACTTGCCTAACATTGCCCAGAAGCCCTCAAATCCAAGAGTGGCAAGATTAAGATTGCCACTACCATTAACAGAGTGGTTGGTCCCAAGTAGAGCATGAAACCAACAAATCGAAGTTTCTATATGCTATCAACTGTACAACACCGATGATCTTCAATTGGGCAGAATCTATGAAGATCAACATGAAATACCAGCTGTCAAAAGCTAAGGCGGGGAATCTGAAGCAATTTTGCTTCAGATCTATGTTAGTGACCTTCTTCCTAGAGCAGGTTCCACTGTTCCAGTACTAGCTGACTCAAGTAGATGCCACGAGACCCACAGATGGTCCATTGGAGTTGTTTAATGCCTAGAATCACCGGGGACCAGCATATGTCCTACAAGCCCAACTTCTTCTCATGGCTATTATGACAACTGATCATAGTGGAGGATTGGCCTTACAGAGGTATTGACTTCTGCATAGATCCGGATATGCTGCTTCCAGATGGGGAGGATTTCGACGATGAAGGTAAAAAATAATTTTTTGATTTTTAATTTTTTTTACATATATGTGTTTATAACATTTTGTTTTATCAATAATAGAAAGGTGCGTCGCTGGCTAGTTTGATGTCTGATGAGCCTCATCATTGAGTAATTATATGGGCCTTAATTGACCTTAATTAACCTCCTAGCTTAGTCAAACCAACTATTCTCACAACTTATTGCATACTTTTGATGATATTTTGTTTATGAGATGAGTAAATTTGGATATTTTGCTTCATGGTCTAATGTGCATGTAATGCAGGAATAAAGGATAAAAGCAACAAAAATGCAGGGATAAAAGATAAAAGCAAGGAACTATGCTAAATACCTTGGTAAAAGCTCGAATGGGACAAGGGAGAGGAATTACAGGAGGTAAATCCTCCTCATTTACTACCCCTCCATTCAAATATCCATCCATCAGCTGAAAGTACAAACAACCCCCCTTTTAGAAGGCATCCAAGCAAGTGAAGGTGGAAACAAGCCAAATCATGTGTACTAGAAGGCAGCCAAGCAAGTGAAAGTATGATTTTATCTTAAGTTGGGAGCCAAGCCTCCCTAGTAGAAAGCAGCCGAGCTAGTGAAGGGGAAAGCATTAGTTTATCATTGAATTGGAGTTGTACCTCCCTAATTTTGAAGGAATTCATTGGATACTTCAGATGTATAAGTAGAGAGGCTTAGGACCTCAGTTTTTTTAGTTAAGAAGAGTTAGCAAGAATTCAAACTTCTCCCTATAGAACTCTACTTTGTTTTCAAGATGAAAGTCTTGTAATAGTTTTTTATTTATAATGAAGATGAGTTTTGTTTTGAGCTAGCATTGAGTTAACTCGGAGGGCTGAAGCTCTTGGGTTAGGGCCCGACCCTAGCAGCCAAAGCTCCTCTTTATTGTATTGTTATGCTAGCATAGATTCTTGTTTTCTGTTTATCTGCTTAAGTAGTTCATTTCCATTGCAGTAATAGCATAGATTCATGGTTTGATTGTTCATTTACTTCAGTAGTTCATTTCCATTACAAAGGTTTATTGTTTAATTATTTATTTGTTTAAGTAGTTGCAGTCTCATTACAGTAGTGTAGAGTAGATTAGTTGTGTTTCAGTTTGCTTCATTTATGCTTTCATTCAATTAGCAGGTTAGCAAAGAAAAGATCCACAAGGTTGCCCACAGGTGTCTCGGCCTCACCTCCTCCCTTTGGGACCATGACATGAGGAAGAAACCCTGCAGCAACCCCAAAAACATAGGGTTTTGGTTTTCACAGGGAGTTTGTTGTTTAACGCAGTCACTAGGTTCATTACATTGTTACTCTGTTCCTTTCATGATCATCTACTCCTTCACTCTCTTCTTGTCATTTGATCTCCCTCATATCCCTTTCATTCTCCCTCAGCATGAAATACTAAGGCAGAAGTAGTTAATTCACATTTAAATGGTTTTTACTCGTAGATTATCTTACACAGAAAAACCCGACCAATCACCACCCAATTCATTCTCAACGCTGAATTTATGCACTTAAATCCCCACTGTTAATTTGTGTTTTCTGATCCGATAGCTATCACGCACTTGCTCACCAACTAGCTCGGTCAAATCTCCACCATTGATTGGCCTCGCCAAATCCGATGGCTATCGTGCGATATTGCGTGGATTTCTTTCTGATCGTTATCTGCCCGAGGGCATGCGATAAGAGTGGTTTTCTTGTGCTACGTGTCGCCCAAGGAGGCTAATCACGTAAAATTTTAGAAAATTGCTTACAGCTTTGAGGGCGCGCAATAAACAACTTACCGCCCTCTAAACACACTCCGTCATTTCCGCATGTTTTCTTCTCTCGCTTTAATCTCCACTGTTGATTTGTCTCTTGATCTGACGGTTGTTGCTTCACACGGTCACCAACTAGCTTAGCCGATCTCCACCATTGATCAGCCCCACCTAATCCAACGGTTGTCATTCAATCTCACGCGGACACTTGCACGACCGTTATCCGACCAAGAGCACACAAGAAAAGTGGTTTTCTCGTGCTACGTGTTGCTCGGTAAGGCTAATCGCGTGAAATCTCAAAATACAGCTTATGGTTTTGAGGGCACGCGAAATACAACTTACCACCTCCGCAAACCTGCTACCATTTCCGCATGTTTCTTTTGCCCGCGATCTAATCTTTGTTGTCCATCTGTCGATTAATCCTATCTGTCCATCTCTTGACTTAGCCTCTGTGATATAATCTCAGCTTTCCATCTCCTGTTAACCCTGTTCGTTCATTTATTCACTCAACCACCGCTACATAATCTCCACTGTTCATCCTGTTAGTTAACCTTGTTTGCCCATCCATCTACGTACCCTCCTATGATCCGATCTCAACCGTTCATTTACCTTTCACCCACCTGATCCAAAGTCTCTTATGCATTGTTTCTCATTACGTCCTCTTTTGATCAATTTTGATCTCTAACTACTCTTCTGCTTAAACATAGACTTAGCTTAGTTTCCTTTGCTTACCCCTTAGTCTAGTTTTGATGCTCTTTTTCTTACTTCTACAACTTAGATAGCAGCATTAGATTAGTGTTGTTTTAGAAATTATGCTTCATGAAGCTCTTTAGATGGTTAGTTAGGGTCTGGTGTGAGTTAGCATTACAAGTTTTTTTCTTCATTACGGCAGTAGAGTAGCTCTCCCTTAGAATATATTTGCTCTTCTTCCATCAAAATCAAGCTTCTTATAACCCTATAGAAGTCTATTTTGGAACTCCTAGGGTCCCTTGCCAGATGAGCAATGAAAATAGGCAGTACCTTCACTTCTACTTGTGCATATAGCACTGTCACCTCCAAGTTTGTATGAACCCCGGGTTGATAAGTAAAGCTAGTAGCCCTAGGAGTTGCAACATTCTTGCTGCAATACCTAGGCTCATCAATGTCACTCCTTATCAGGAAGTAAGCGACAATGAGGAGGAGATCACAAGGAACCTCGAGGGGTTGACTCGCGGGATCCTAGAGTATGCCTAGGTGGGAGACATCCCACGCCAGTACTAGAGGCATCCAGTGGGGGTATCTAATCGGATCCACCGATTGCTGACTCATGTAGCATGAGAAGTTTCATGTTACCATGATCACCATGCTGATTAGTTCCTAGGTCTAGCATTTACATTTTTTAGGCATGTGTGCCATAGATATATGAGGCCTGCGAGCCGCAGATGTTATTTGAACACACATATTATTTTTTGGGGTTTTGATGTATCAAACATTATCGCCATATGTATATATGTTGTATTTTCTTGCTTACTATGGTACAAATGATTTGTTTTAGTTTTTCACATTTTTCGTAAATGTCTATCCAACACATGATTAGCTAATGCATCTATCAATGTATTCATGTGTTCGGGAATATGATGATATTTAATGTAATCAAAATTTCTTTCCAGTAGACGAATAAGTAGATACATTCTCAATATCTAAGGGTTTTTGATGGAATATTGCCCGTTGAGTTGAAGGACAACAAGATGTGAATCCAGGTTGACAACCAATTCTGGAATGTCAAGAGGAATGGCTTCTGACAACAATTCGATAATTGCATTGTATTCAACAATGTTATTAGTTGTACGAACTAAACAAATAACTTGAATATAAATGAACTCACCATGAGGGTCATAAATTGCCGATTCCGTGGAGGATAGGTTTTGGGTACGATGGCAAGCACCATCAGTGAAACTGATGTGAGGAGTCATAGACATCTGCAAAGTAGGGAAAAAGCATAGTAAATAGGAAATCTGTTTGAAAACTAACACACCAAACCACACTGCAGAAAAATGAATGACACACTAATTTACACAAGTAACCATGCAAGATGACCTAGGCATAATACTTTTTGAGATAAAGCCCATTTCAAGGCTTTTCTAAAGGATTGCCTTCATAATCAATTAGCTCATAGGCCCATTTTTGCAACACTCGTTTAACAATGTAGGACCCATGCCACATGGGTTCGAACTTGCCTTCCCCTATCTTGTCATTAGCTTGATCATATTGTAAAACCAAGTCACCCTTAGAGAACGCTCGAGGGGAGACCAACCAAATCAAATGGGACTTGACTTGCTTCTTTTGTGCTTCTATGACCAAAGTAGAAAGATGATGAGTCTCATCCAATCGTTCTAAATACAAGAGGCATTCTTCTTGAGGTGAGGTTTCGGGGAGAAGTTTGACAGCTAGCTTGAGTGAAGGACTTTCACACTCAATTGGTAACGTTGCTTCCAGGCCGTAGACTAGTTGGAATGGTGTGAAACCAGTTGCATCCTTGGTCGAGGTTCGGTAAGCCCACAGAGATGAAAAGAGCATGAGATGCCAATTTGACTTATGCATCCCAATAGTATGTTGAAGCATTGTAACCAAAACTTTTTTCACAGCTTCAACTTGACGATTGGCCTGAGGGTAATACGAGGTTGAGCCATCGTGGCATAAACCCAACGTAGAGGTCAGCTCAGCCATCATGCAATCTCAAAAATGGGAGACATGGTCAGTGACAATGGCTTGAGGTACGCTAAACCTACAAATAACGTGACTGAATAGAAATTGAGCAGTTGTTTTACCATCTGCAGAGTATGTAGGAATCGCTTCGGCCCATTTGGTGAAATAATACACAAAAACAATAATATAACCATGCCCCCGTCCGTACGAGGGTTACATGTCATATAGTCAATGCCCCATTTGGCAAAAGGATCGACGGTAATGACGAGGTGTAGGTGAGCGGGCGGGGCACACATCTTGCACTCGTAGGTTTGGCATTCAGGACACTTGCAAACGGCAATGATGCAATCCTTAAAGATGGATGGCTAGAAATAACCAGCGTGAAGGATTTTTTGAGCAGTAGCATAGCCAGACATATGACCACCACATTCCCTAGAATGGAAATCATTGAGAACTCTCTCAGCCTCCTTCAGAGTAAGACATCGGCGCAGAACTGAATTGACACCAATAGGGTATAAAGTATCTCCAATAATACGGTAGGGTTGGGATTGATGTCAAATGCATCGGCGATCATCCTTAGTCAACGCGAACCAGAACGTGGACATCGGGAGATACAAGATGATATCATCGTACCATGGGTCAAGGGTGCTAATCAGGAAAAGAGTCTCGTCTAGGAGCTGCTCATCTACACCATCGGGGAGAGACATAGAAGGAAGGGAGAAAATCAACTCAGCAAAAACCAGTGATTTCTTACATTTGGCAGTAGTAAACACCAAATCGAATTCTTGAAGGATGACAATCCATTTATAATAATTTCCCCCCAGCAATTGATGAGTCAGGATGTAGGTCATGGGGTTGCATTCAGAAATCACAGTGGTAGTGCGTAAGAGAATGTAGTGTTGAAAGCATTGAACAGCCTGTACGACAACCAACGCGAACTTCTCAACATGATCACAATGCATTTTGGTCTCAAGGAGATTGTGACTGAGGTAGTAAATAACATGTTCATTGGGATGCAAGAAAGGAACATTTATGAGGACAGCCTTAAGGTCATCGAAAAACTTTTGGGCAATCTCATCCCAAACAAAGGGCATTCCTTGCTTGAGAAACTGGGTAAACCCTGAAGCTATCTCAACATAATTGGGTACGAAATGACAAAGGGAATTTGCTTTTCCCTGCAGGCTCTGTAGTTGGTGCAACGAATATGGAGGGGGTAAATTAACAATGGCCTCAACTTTAAGCGGATCAAGGAAAATTCCTTCCTTAGAGACAATGAAGTTGAGGAGTTGTCCGAATTCGACACAGAAAACACATTTATGCAGATTCAACCAAATGTTGTAGTGTCTACAATGAAGAAAAATTTGTCGAAGATGATCAGGGTGATTATGGCGCTTACGAGAATGAGCGGGAAGGTCATCCAAGTAAGGTTGAATGATGTGTCTAATGTCATGAAACGCATAGGATATCGCCCTCTGAAATGTTTCCCCAACATTTTTTAGGCCAAGAGGGAGCTTTTTGTACGCGAAAGTACCCCATGGACAAATAAAAGCCATCACAATGTTAATCTGTCGGCGCAATGTTAATTTGGTTGTAACTAGAAAAAACATCCATAAAGGAAACAATTTCACTCCCAGCACATTCATCAATGATCTAATCAATGAAGGGAGTGGTATAGTTATCCTTCGGACATGCACGATTGAGCTCACCATAATTGACACAAATGTGAATCATGCTTTATTTGTTTGCCACAGGTACAATATTTGACACCCAATCTGTGAGAGGGATCAGATAAATGAATCCAGCTTTGAGAAGTTTTTCAACTTCACCCTTGATAGTTGCCACTTTCCTAGGGTGCACTGGGTGGAGCCGTTGGCGAACGGGCTTTGCATGAGGATAAGTTGGTATTTCATGCACGACGATGCTAGGATCAATGCCAGACATTTCCTCATATGACCACGCAAACACATCACAAAATTCTTGGAACAGACGAGTATAGAGCTTGATCTCATCTAGAGAACAAGTTACCCTGATATGGACATTTTCAACAACACTAGGCTTGACAGAAATATCAATTGGCATCGTTTGGGTAATGTTACCCAAATTTCCTTCCAACCATACTTCATGAGTCATGATCGGCACCTGAAGCAGTAGGGAAGGAAACTGAGAAGAGAACTCTTCGAGACAAGTAGACATGACCACCGAGCTAGGCAGGAATGAGGAACGATGATGAGTATCATTCCAAGGTGGTTCCTCTAGAGACATTACTTCCATGATACTCTTGTCAGCAAGAAAAGTCTCGGCTAAGGGATCAAGAGATTCCAAAGCACCAAGCCATGGGGATTGAGAATACGTATCAAGAGATGTCCTCGAAACAGGAAAATCAGAGGATACAAAAATTGAGACGAAAAAATTTCCACATAATTGATTTCGACGGGACTAAGTGGCATAACCTCGCCCCATGTATCAAAAAGATCTAGTGAAGGTATGACCCAAGGATCAGATTGGACCGAGATCATGTTGATAGAGGAAACATGAGGAGGTGGGAGAAGAAAAATTCCCATCAGGGTAGAATATTTAAAAAGTCTTGCCCCCACACTCATAAGGAGCACCGGTATGCTTTACATATGGAACATTGCCATCGGAAGAGGAAGAGGCAAAGAAGGACAACTGGTCAACTATGACTATCTTCCCTTGATGGGGAAAATGAATCATGCGGAACAAGGAGGAGGCTACGGCATGCATGGTATGGGTCCAACTCCAGTCGAGTAGAAGATTATAATTGAGATTAGCATCAACAATCTCCACCTCGACGTGTACTGTCTTTCCCTCCAACGTAATGGCAAGGTTGGGTAAGACATCGAATGGATGCGAATCGCGCCCGTCGAAAGCTTCCAACGTGTTAGGAGATTGGTTCAAAGTAGGAGAACCAATTGCCTTTCAACAAGTGACTGACATGATGCAGGTAGAGGCACCTTCATCGATGACAATCTTGTTGAGCCTCAAACCTGCACCTTCCTATACACCCTCTTAGCCTTCTTTTTCCACTTACTTCATCCACCAAGCTGTTAAATCATTGCATTATAGTCTAAAAAGAGCTTTTGACATGGTTTTCTAAATATGCTTATGACTGTTGTTTGGTTTAGATTTTTGTTCAAGCAGCTGCAGAAACTTGTCAGTTTCCGCAGCCAGCACAGGATTCCGCAGCCATTTTGTTAAAGGCTATGCTACAGTTGTCCTATGAAGAAACGAGCCACATGGGGAAGCTACAGGTGACGGGTACATAGAACGTGTCCCTTCAGATCAGCCAAATCTTCCATAAAAGGTCACGGTCAACAAGGGTCAAAGGCAAAGCCAACCAAGGAATTTAGCGGTGGCACGTCTCTGTTTTGAGCACGTGAAAGTTTACGTGGCACAGTCCTCAGCTCACAGAGACATCGGCACACCTGGAGATCAACCCCGTAACCTGAATCCAACAGCTACCACTCCAAAGATTTAATGGACATGATGACCGTTATGCTAGATCTCGGGCTGAGGAGATCTACGTGTCTCTGGCAACGCAGTTAACAGCATAGGACTTAGTTAGTTAGTTACAACACTTTTTCATTATAAATAACGCGTTGATAAACGCTGTGTAGAAGCTTTTGGAGATGTAATTTTTGAACTGTTGTTATTATCACCCCACTGCACTCTGTTTTACATATTTTGCTGTTGCTTTAATACATGAGAAGACTACTTTCCTGAGCTCGTTTTTGTGACTGTTCGTTGACTGGCTGAGGTGGCAGAGGGCCCCTGCGCACTAAAGCCCTGTATAGTTTTCATTTGATTTTATTATGTTTCTGTTTTCATAATCATTAGCTTGTATATAACATGCTGTTTTGATGTTTTAATTCACTGATGTTTACATTTTCATTTATGTTTTCTTAGAGATGTCAGCTGATCAATGCTTTTCTACAGGTTTTCTTAGGCAGCCCGGGCAAATTTTCATCTTTTTGATAACTACTGACATATGAGATCATCTTGTCCTTCCTGCTAATTTTCATTTTATGAAGTTTAATTCCAGCACTGTCCTTTTTCAAATTGTGTTTTGCTTATTTATTTTTCTGCTACTTAGACATCATACTACTCATTTGTTTATGGTTTCTTTCTATAGTCAAGTGACTCTATTAGTAAGGAATCAGAATATTACTTATTGTAGTGTGATTTAGTTATCATATTGCTTAACTTATTCATGATTGATTCCCATAAGGTAGATTGAGCTGAAGGGTAAAGGATCAGAAGAGTTGAAGTAGTGTGATTAGTTTCTTTTATGCAATTTAATTTCTTGCAATTTAGATATCATATTGCTTAACTTGTTCATGATTGCTTCCCATAAGGTAGATTGAGCTGAAGGGTAAAGGATCAGAAGAGTTGAAGTAGTGTGATTAGTTTCCTTTAGGAAATTTAATTTCTTGCCATTTAGATATCATATTGCTTAACTTGTTCATGATTGCTTCCCACAAGGTAGATTGAGCTGAAGGGTAAAGGATCAAAAGAGTTGAAGTAGTGTGAATTAGTTGCTTTGCTTTTAGTTTTTTGAGTTGCTTTAAGTTTATTTTTTACTTTCTTTTTCATACAGCAGCAAGGATACTGGGCCATTGCCATTAGTTCACTTTTTGATACATTTACTTCCTCTTAAGAATTGATTTCATTACAGTTGTTTTAAAGCTTTCTTTTTTAACACTTTTAAGTTTGTGAAAATCACTGTAGAAATCACCATTACCATCCATACTTAACTTTCATTTTCGCCATCACACATTAGGGAAAGATAAATCCAAAAACAAACTAAAAAACTCAAAAACGACAAAAGACTAAGGAAATGGTTATCTTGTACATATAGTACACTTCACTTCGTCAGTTTACGAATCCCGGATCGACATTTTAAATAGAAATTTAGAACACACTAAATTGACCAAACATTTTGGTGCCGTTGTCGGGGAAGTGAAATTAGGTAGCCAATTTCTTAAAAAAAAAAACAAGAAAATTTCAAGGAAGGAAAATTGATAACCTCTCAAAGTATGCTCTCCTCTTTCACTTAGTGTGATCTGGAGGACCAGAAAAGAGAAAGTTATTGGTTTAATAGTTTCTTGAGTATGCTCTCTTATTGCACCTAGAGTGACCTGGAAGATCAAAAAGAGAATTATTAGCCCGACTTGAAGAAAAATAAAAAATGACATGCATAGAGCAAGAGATTCTAGGGGAAGGTTTTTAGCTAGAGCCAAGAGTTCGATTTTTACAACTCCTTCTACCTCAAGGAATAGACAAGAGACACCTCCATCATCTCCAACCTACACTCCTAGCCCTAGGATTCCTGGAATTCAAGATACAGTAGTTGAGTTAGGAGACTCTTGCTCACCATCCATCAAATCTGAATTAGGAAAAGATCCTTTCTTTTCTTCTACAGGGAGACACATTGTAATTGAAGAAGTAGAATCATCTGAGGAAGAAGAGGGAGAAATTCCTCCTCGTTCGCCATTAGTAGAGGAACCAGAGGACTCTGAAATCTCTGAGAAAACTACCATGACAGAAGAGGGAGTTAATGGATTTGGTAGAGGTAGAGGTAGAGGAGGGGGAGGAGGAAATAATGGAGGAGGTAGAGGTAACAATGGGGGAAATAGGGATGGAGATAACTCATTTGGATTTCCTATAGTCGATGAGGATTCTCGAGCAACAATGAAAAATATTTCACCATCTGTCCTCCCAAACTTTCATGGGTTAAGAAATGAAGATCCTGAAACATTTCTATTTGAGTTTGAGGTCGTGTGTCGAACCTATGATTATCTAGAAGACTCTCAAAAACTCAAACTGTTTCCTTCAACATTGAAAGGAGATGCTTTGAAATGGTTCATGGGATTACTCACTCAATCCATTAGGACTTGGAATGATATGAAACAAACATTTTTGGATAGATACATGGATTATTGTATGCCTACCAACCACAAGGATGAAGTATTTAAAATGGTACAAAGAGAAGATGAAAACCTGGAGGATTTACTTGAAAGATTCCAATACAATCTGAAAAGAGCAAAAATGAGTAACTTAGATGAAGAGACCTTGAAAACCCTTCTATTAAAAGCCATTAGATATGAATGGATAGATATTTTGAACATGATGGGAAAAGGAGACATATCTCAACTTCCAATTCATGACATAGCAGAACTGTGTGTCCATCTCTCAAGAGGAAAATCTAAAACTGGAAAAGGGCCTAGAGATCCTTCTCTCATCAGAGCAAACAAATCTGCAACTGGATCAGTAAGTAGGGCTGAGATTGGCAATATGCCTGATGAATTCAAAACTGATATCTTAGGGAGTCTTAGTGAGCAACTAGACACTCTTAAGATCCACAATAAGCAGAAAGCAGAAGCTGAAGCTTTAGCCATCTTTTGCCCAAAATGTAGAAAAAAACATGCTCTCAGGGAATGTCCCTTGGATGCAAAAGTTGTAGAAACATGTGCGATTTGTTCAGAGAATCATGAGACCAAGGATTGTCCTTCAATTCCTGGGCTCAAAGTTTTCTTTCAAGAAGATCCAAATACAATTGAGTCTCTCTGTTTTGTTGCAAGGAGACCTTAGCAGGGGCAACAAAATCAAGGGTTTAACAACTCTATGAACTTTCAACCCCCACCAAATTGGAATCCTTGGCAACAACCTTGGTCCCAACCTCAAAATACTTTTCAATCATGGGTACAAGGTATGCAAAATCCTTATGGGAGATTTGCTCAATTTTATCAATATCCTCCATCTTTTCAAAACCAAAAAGCTCCACAACTTCCAAATCAAAATCCACAACTACCATTGCCATTTCAACAACAACAACCCTCTCAACAAAACCCAAATTCTCAACTCTTGCTTCCATTCCAACAGAAGTCAAATCAACTTCCTTCTCAGCCATTGCCAAACCCCAATAATAAAAACCCTCAAAATGCTTACATGATAGAAGGTCAACAATTTCCTGCCTATATGATTGTTCCTCTCAATGATGTACAACTCAGATCTGGTAGAGTTCTAGATAAACCTTCTATAGATGCCCAAAATCAAAGCATTTCTGAGGAAGAATCTCTTGAAGCCAATAAGGGTTCTGAAGCATCTCTTCAAAACCCAAACACTCAGAAAGAAAAAGAAAAAGAACTAACCCCCACAACTCCTATAGTTGAGCAACCTGCATCTTCATCCACACCTCCTTTTCCTGAAAGATTAAAAATTGACAAAGGGGTGGAAAAACAAATCTTGTTGCCTGGCTATGATTTTCTAGATGAATTGAAGAATGTTTGTATCAAGATTCCCTTGTTACAAGACATTAAAGAGATTCCTATTCTAGCAAAAACAATAAAGGAGTTGAGTCTTAAAAGACCAGGAAGGAAACCTAGAGATACAAGAAGAATCCACCTGGTAGGGAAAATTGCAGACATCATGATGGGAAAAATTACTATGCAGAAGTATGTAGATCCCGGTAGTCCAATTGTCAAAACACATATCAATGGGGTTGAAATTCCAAATACTTTGATTGATTTAGGGGCTGCTATCAACATTATGAGTAGACAGACTATGGAACAACTGAAACTTCCTAATCTTCTCTTTACACCTACTTTACTGCAACTTGCAGATCGATTAATTTTTAAACCAGATGGTGTATTAGAAGACATTTCAGTCTCCTTAGACTCTTGGGAATATCTAGTGGATTTCATGATTTTAACTCCCAAGAGTAATTTAGGAGGACATCCTCTCATCTTAGGAAGACCTTGGCTAGCCACAGCTGATGCTTTCATCAGTTGTAGGTCTGGGGATATGTATATTTCTGATGGTAATTCGACAAAGAAATTCAATCTGTATCCTCCAGCAAAAGCAATTACAGAAATAGGAGATAATGAATGGATTGATGATGAAGATACTATACAACCTGTCTTTACCATTTCTGAAGTTATGAAGATAGTTAAATTCTGAACACATTAGAAAATTTTGAAACATCTTCAGAATATGACCACACACAATTTCAGTTAGATTCTGACATTGAGTATTTATCATATAGAGAAATGTCTCTTTTCTCTATGGAAGAATTTGGTAGTTCCGCCATTGAGATCTTTCCAGGAAAAACATTGAATATCAACAAAAATTTGGAAAGATCACAACAGGAAGAACTAACCAAAATCTTGCAAAAACATTCTACTGCATTTGCATGGGAATATACTGATATGAAAGGTATTGACCCTAAGACTTGCATTCATCACATCTACATTGAGGAAAACAGTAGACCAATCAGACAACCTCATAGAAGGATGAATCCAAACCTTAAGGAGATAGTGAAAGAAGAGCTCCAAAAGTTACTTAATGTAAACTTCATTTATCCAATTTCAGATAGCTGATGGGTTTCTCCTTTGGTTATAGTACCTAAAAAGAATGGTAAATGGAGGGTATGAATTGATTACAGGGAATTGAACAAAGCAACTTTGAAGGATCACTTTCCTTTACCCTTTATCGATCAGGTATTAGATACTTTAGCAGGCAAAAAGTATTTTTCATTTTTGGATGGTTTTAGTGGTTACAATCAGATTCAGGTAGCACCTGAAGATCAGAACAAGACCACATTTACCTGTCCATGGGGAACTTTTGCTTATCGAGTACTTCCTTTTGGATTATGTAATGCAGCCGCAACATTTCAAAGGGTAGTACTAGGAATCTTTTCCGATCTAATCCATGATTGTGTAGAGGTTTATATGGATGGTTTTACAGTTTATGGTAATTCGTTTGAAGAGGCATTAGAGAATTTGGAAAAAGTCCTTATAAGATGTAAAGAAACAAACCTATCATTAAGTCATGAAAAATGGTTTATGATGTTTACTGAAGGGATTGTTTTAGGACATCATATTTCAGGAGATGGGATTAAAGTTGATAGATCAAAAGTTGAAGTCATCTCCAAGTTGCCTATTCCAAATTGTCAAAAAGATGTTAGAAATTTTCTTGGATTTACTGGATACTATAGAAGATTTATTGAAAACTTCACCAAAATAGCATCTCCACTCTTCAAATTACTTACAAAAGACTGTGAATTCAAATGGGATCCTGATTGTCAATCTGCATTTGAAACTTTGAAAACAAGAATATCTGAAGCACCCATTTTGAGAGGTCTGAATTGGAGACTTCCTTTCCATATTTCCACAGATGCTTCAAATACAGCTCTAGGAGCTGTGTTGGGACAAAAGGATTTAGTTCCTTATGCCATTTACTACACCAGTAAAAATTTGACTCCCACTAAGTTAAATTATACCGTGACTGAGAAAGAATTCTTAGTTGTTGTTCATGCAATCAATAAGTTTAGACACTATATAACTGGCTATGAAACTTTTGTCCATACTGATCATTCTGCAATTAGATATCTCATGAATAAACCTGTTACTAATGGCAGAGTTACAAGATGGCTCTTACTTTTATAAGAATTCAATATTACTGTGTTGGATAGACCAGGGAAACAAAATACAGTAGCCGATTTCTTGTCTAGAATCCAAAATACTAATGAAGATTCTCCTGTAGAGGATAAGTTTCCAGATGAATATTTGTTTGCAATAACTACTAAGACTCCTTGGTATGCAGATATTGATAACTATTTGGTTACAGGGAAGCTACCTCCACATCTATTTCCTGGTGAAAAAAGAAAAATTATTGAGGAGAGTTCAAGTTATTCATGGATTTCTAATGAATTGTTTAAAACAGGGCTAGATTGTGTGATCAGAAGATGTGTTCGGGAAGATGAAATGCCTGACATCCTCAAGGCATGTCATGATGAACCATGCGGTGGAGACTTTGCTGACAAAAGGACAGCCTATAAAATCCTTTCTTTAGGATATTATTGGCCTTCCCTTTTCAAAGATGCAAAACAATATGTCAGAAGGTGTGACAGCTGCCAAAGAGTTGGGAGACCGACTCTTTCAAATGAAATGCCATTACAACCACAAGTACTCATCGAACCCTTTGAAAAATGGGCTTTAGATTTCATTGGAACCATTAATCCACCATCTAAACAAAAGAATTATATATTGGTATGCACTGATTATGTCACTAAATGGGTAGAAGCCAAAGCATTGCCTTCTGCCACTAAAAATTCAATTGTTCAATTTCTTTTTGAGGATATTTTTACTCGTTTTGGTGTCCCAAGAGAAATTGTGACAGATCAGGGAAGTCAATTTACATCTAATTTGATGGAGAAGCTGATGGAAGAATACAAAATCAAGCACAGAAAATCTACTCTTTACCATCCACAAGCAAATGGCCAAGTGGAATCTACAAACAAAGTTCTTGAGAACATCATCACCAAAACTGTTCATCTACACAGAAGAGATTGGGCAAAAAGGCTTCCTGAAGCCTTATGGGCCTACAGAAATACATGGAGGAATACAACAGGACATTCTCCCTATGAACTTGTTTATGGGAAAGAGGTCCTGCTCCCCATTGAGTTTCAAGTCAAGACTTTCAAGATGGCAGTCCAGTTGGGGATGAATCTATCAAAAGCCCAAAAGCACAGAATGGAGCAGCTGAATGAGCTAGATGAGATCAGACAAGATGCAATTTTAAGGACTGATCTAGTTCAACATCAAAGAGCTAAGTGGCATGACAGATACATCAAAGAGAGAAAGTTTCAAGAGGGAGATTGGGTGTTACTGTTTGATTCCAAGTTTAAAGACTTCAAAGGAAAATTTCAAACTCATTGGCTTGGGCCATATGAGATTGACAAAGTCTTTAACAATGGAGCGGTAAGAATCAAGACCATTGATGAATTTCAAACTCCTCTCATTGTGAATGGCCACCGATTGAAAATTTATCATAAGCCACTCTCAAAAGAGGAATTTGTCAAAATGTTCCAAGAGAATTCTGCAATAAGGCTGGTGGAGAAGAATCCTTCTCCCCCATTAGCCTAGCCTTTGTTTCTTTCAGTGAAAAAAAAATAAAATAAAAAAATCGTATAAGCCTGAAAACCAATCATAGATTGGCGGTCTTATACAGAAAATGTAGAGTGAAAATCAGGGACACCTGACACTCTATATTTTCCAAAAAAAAAAAAATCTCCTCTCCTTCTCTTTCCATCTTCACTCCATCTCATTTGCCATTTCACTTCACCTCCATCTCATTCTCATTTCCATTTCACTTCACTCCACTTCATTTTCATTTCATTCCACTCATTCCATTTCATTTCATCAATAAAAGTCCCTTTCAGGACTATTTTCATTCAGTTAGTTCTTCTCTAACTACCTTTGTTCAGTTAAGTGGGTGCTATCTCAGTTTCCGCAGCTGGAAGCCATTTTCGCAACCAGAAGCAGTTTCCGCAGCCAGAAACGATTTCCGCAGCCAGCATCACTCTGTTTTCAAATTTACAGTCAACTATTAGTGCAATAATCATGAAATGCAGGTGTAATTGAGCTAAAGACATGGGGCATCTCCAAGACATCAAGGAAGAGCAATTGGTTAGAAGCCTTGAGCAAGAAATGACAAAGTTTCCAAAGGTATGATCAATTTTTTTTATCAAATAACAATTCAAGTCATAATTACGCATAGTTATCAAACCATAACAAGTTCTACTATGTGCAATGATTTGATACGATAGCTCCATTACCACTCCTATTCCACGATATCACTCCACACACCTTGCATTCATTTCTCCAACGGTCTCATGATTATTCCGAGTTTAAACTCAAGATTGACTGCACTTCCATTTATTACATGTACTCTTGAGACGTGACCTATTGTGTTACGGTTCTTCTTAGTCGTAATTTCCTCAGCCGTCTGTTGAGATGAGTAAAAATTTCATACACAATCATCCGATTCAAAAAAAAAATCTCTACGTTACTCCATTCGTTTACCACTCCATTAATACCATACTCCTCGCATGCATCCGCATTTTATTTTGAACTTGTTTACTGCTGCTCACCCTCTCTTCCTCCGATAATTCAAGTACTTCCATTCCCTGTTCTCCATTTTCGACTACAGCCACTACAGTTTGTTCTAAACCCCGATTGCAGCCACTACAGTTGTCCTAAACCCCGACTGCAGCCACTACAGTTTGTTCTAAACCCCGATTGCAGCCACTACAGTCTATCCTAAATCCTGTAACCGAGCCATTTTTTTTCTGAACCCTCACATGCAGAAGAACTCTCAGTTGGAATTTAAAACAGAGGATGGGAAAATCACTGAGAGCAGAGCCGGAAGGACCGAAATACTTGGAAGGTTATCCTCAAACTAAGGAATTAATGAAGAAAGCCAGATGGTTACGATTTATCCAAAAGTTTAAAGGCCATAACAAGGAGGTGACCAAAGCTTTTGCATGGTCTTTTGATGGACAAACAGTGGAGATTGGAGACTTGAAGTTCACAGTGACTGAGGCCACAGTAGCAGCTACCACAGGCCTACCTCAAGAAGGTGAAAGGTGGTTTAAAAATAGAAGTGTGGACGATCAGATATGGAGAATCATGCTACAAAACCAAGGTATGGATACCACCGTATTTAAAAGAGGCATCCCTGTTCATGCACTAAAAGAGGAATGGTCTAGTCTACTGTTAGTTATCTAGAAATTTATCACGTGTGAAGGTCGTTTTGGTTCTATGTATATGTATCATGCTAGACTGATGATGAATTTCCTAGAGGGTCACACTCTTAATTTGCCTCATTTTCTGCTATTGATTCTGAAAAATATGAGCATTACAGTTCAAAAACACATAGGCAACATTGAACCTCATCTCTACCATCATGGACTCATAAAAATTCTTATTGAGGACCAGTTGAAGAAAACTAAAGATACTTGGGAGCAATTCTTGACAAGAAACTACTTCCAAGAGCCATCTGAGGCCTCTGGAAGCAGTCCACCAAAGAAAAGTAGGAGGAGAGAAAAGAACACTACAGTCCAAGACTCCCCTACTATAGAAACTCAAGAAACTGTCCAAAAAGAAGAAGAAGATAGAGCTAAAAATAAGAAAAATAAGAAAGAAAAAGGCAAAAGAACCATCCAAGAAGTCTATCCATCCCCTGAGCAATCCATAGAGGAGGATTATCAACCACTGTTAGAAAGATTAGTACATCTTCAGGCTGTTGTTATAACAAAGAAAAAGCAAAAAGGAAAACAGAGTACACAAGAAAAGAGTACTAATCCATAATTAAGGAGGAGCACTAGGCTAAAAGGAAAGGTGAATAAAACCCAAGAAAAACAGCCTCACTTTATTGATTTAGGTGAAGAGACACTTGAGAAATCTCCAGCTCAGCCAAGCATTGAACCAAGTCCTCCACATGATGAAAGCCCTTTTTGGCCGGAAAGAGAGAGTAGTCCTCCTCCTCCACCAAATTTTGAGCTTAGTCCGAGAAAGACACCTGAGGTAGATCCTAATCAGTAAGAGGTATATAACTACCTGGAATCCTTAGAACAATCAGCTGCAGGACCGAGTACCACTCTGCCACTAGATGCACAAGTTCAGTCTTTGAAACAGGAGGTATTTGAATTAGAAGTCCTAAATAGGCATATCAAACAGGAAAATGAAGCACTCAAAGAGCAGAGCAAGGTAGATAAGGTTGTCCATGATAACACTATGCTCCATTTAGGACTGTGGCAAAAGAAAAACAGGAAACTGAAGAAAAAGTGCAAAAATTTAAGCAGAGCATTGATTAATCTCAAGTTCAAATGTCTAGTCAGGAAACCCAGAATGATGTTAGAACCAAAGAAGAACAAAAGAGGGCTAGATGTCCTAGCAGAAGCCTCAGAACATATGGATTAGAGGGAAATAACTAAATTTTGGTTGCATGAGGACATGCAACACCTTCACAGTGGGGGTATGTTGAGCCTCAAACCTGCACCTTCCTATACACCCTCTCAGCCTTGTTTTTCCACTTACTTCATCCACCAAGCTGTTAAATCATTGCATTATAGTCTAAAAGGAGCTTCTGACATGGTTTTCTAACTATGCTTATGACTGTTGTTTGGTTTAGATTTTTGTTCAGGCAGAAGTTTCCGCAGCCAGCACAGGTTTCCGCAGCCAGCACAGGATTCCGCAGCCATTTTGTTAAAGGCTATGCTACAGGTGTCCTATGAAGAAACAAGCCACATGGGCAAGCTACAGGTGATGGATACATGGAACGTGTCCCTTCAGATCAACCAAATCATCCATAATAGGTCACGGTCAACAAGGGTCAAAGGCAAAGCCAACTAAGGAATTTAGCGGTGGCACGTCTCTGTTTTGAGCACGTGAAAGTTTATGTGGCACAGTCCTCAGCTCACGGAGACATCGGCACACCTGGAGATCAACCCCGTAACCTGAATCCAATAGCTACCACTCTGAAGATTTAATGGACATGATGACCGTTACGCTAGATCTCAGGCTGAGGAGATCTACGTGTCTCTGGCAACGCAGTTAACAGCATAGGACTTAGTTAGTTAGTTACAACACTTTTTCATTATAAATAACGTGTTGATAAACGCTGTGAAGAAGCTTTTGGAGATGTAATTTTTGAACTGTTGTTATTATCACCCCACTGCACTCTGTTTTACATATTTTGCTGCTGCTTTAATACATGAGAAGACTACTTTCCTGAGCTCGTTTTTGTGACTGTTCGTTGGCTGGCTGAGGTGGCAGAGGAACCCTGCGCACTAAAGCCCTGTATAGTTTTCATTTGATTTTATTATGTTTCTGTTTTCATAATCATTAGCTTGTATATAACATGCTGTTTTGATGTTTTAATTCACTGCTATTTACATTTTCATTTATGTTTTCTTATAGCTGTCAGCTGATCAATGCTTTTCTACAGGTTTTCTTAGGCAGCCCGGGCAAATTTTCATCTTTTTGATAACTACTGACATATGAGATCATCTTGTCTTTCCTGCTTATTTTCATTTTCTAAAGTTTAATTCCAGCACTGTCCTTTTTCAAATTGTGTTTTGCTTATTTATTTTTCTGCTACTTAGACATCATACTACTCATTTGTTGATGGTTTCTTTCTATAGTCAAGTGACTCTATTAGTAAGGAATCAGAATATTACTTATTGTAGTGTGATTTAGTTATCATATTGCTTAACTTATTCATGATTGCTTCCCATAAGGTAGTTTGAGCTGAAGGGTAAAGGATCAGAAGAGTTGAAGTAGTGTGATTAGTTTCCTTTATGCAATTTAATTTCTTGCAATTTAGATATCATATTGCTTAACTTGTTCATGATTGCTTCCCATAAGGTAGATTGAGCTGAAGGGTAAAGGATCAGAAGAGTTGAAGTAGTGTGATTAGTTTCCTTTATGCAATTTAATTTCTTGCCATTTAGATATCATATTGCTTAACTTGTTCATGATTGCTTCCCACAAGGTAGATTGAACTGAAGGGTAAAGGATCAGAAGAGTTGTAGTGTGAATTAGTTGCTTTGCTTTTAGTTTTTTGAGTTGCTTTAAGTTTAGTTTTTACTTTCTTTTTCATACAGAAGCAAGGATACTGGGCCATTGTCATTAGTTCACTGTTTGATACATTTACTTCCTCTTAAGAATTGATTTCATTACAGTTGTTTTAAAGCTTTCTTTTTGAACACTTTTAAGTTTGGGAAAATCACTGTAGAAATCACCATTACCATCCATACTTAACTTTCATTTTCGCCATCACACATTAGGGAAAGATAAATCCAAAAACAAACTAAAAAACTAAAAAATGACAAAAGACTAAGGAAATGGTTATCTTGTACATATAGTACACTTCACTTCGTCAGTTTACGAATCCCGGATTGACATTTTAAATAGCAATTTAGAACACACTAAATTGACCAAACAAATCCTATGAATGGTTTTGTCACTGATTATTACCTGAATGAGAAAGGCAATATGATGAGGCAGTCGTAGAACATGGTTCTCTAGATCAAAACATATCAAATCAGAATCAGTAGGATCAATACCTCCAATAGCTGATAGTAATGATTTCCACTAAGACAGACAGCTTTGGAGGACCTCGAGAGCAGACATAATTGATGATGCCTGAGCCAAATGTTCAACAATATTATAGTGCTAAGCGACTCAAGCATTAGGATTGTACGAGGACTTCCTTAGCACACCTCGAGAAGGTGGTCGAATGGCAGAATTAGGGTTAGGGCGCTCGATATGAAGAGGGCCAGAACTAGACGGGGCAGAAGAAGAAGGGGTAGCTTCTTTCTCTTTCCCTGCTTTCAAGGTAGGAATTTGATAATATTTTGATCTAGTAGCCACATTAATAGGCGTACTCATCATGAACACTTATGATCCTAAGGAAGCAGATGATTGAGGCTAGTCTACCATTTGAGTCTACTGAGATGGAAACGACTCTTTCAAGACAGCTGGGGTCCCTTTGAGAAAACGACTAACTTCAGACCATCGGGGACAATCCTTAGTATAGTGATCCTCCTCACAAATGAGGCACGGATACTTAGGCTTCTGTTGTGAAGAATCACCAGCAGATGACTTAGGAGGACCCTATTTTGGGGCATCGGCTTTACCTTTGCCTTTTCCTTTCTTCTTACCTTTTGAGGATTTGTTCGCTCTAGTAGACTGAATAGCACAGACCTCTGAGGTTTTACCAGGGCCAGGTCGATTCTAGGAGGGACTATTGGAAGCATTGTTCGAGACCAACTTCTATTTGGAAGAACATTTTGGAGGGGTCTAGGACACTGAACCAATTACTCTATCAACAGGAGGTGTAGCCTGTGACTTCGGTGCCGTTGGATCGGATGATGGTTGCAGAGCATCGGGTAACAACTCATACAAAGTGCGAGACTGAGAATAAATGAGATCTAAGTACTAGGCATGGGAAATGGCTTGTTCTTCGGTAACGCACCCACCCATAGCTATATCGCAAGCAATTGGAGCGACGAACAACTTGGTAAACCATTCGGTTAGCAACTGATCCGCAATCTCGAATTTGATCAGGTGACGTCTACGTCTCCATTCATGGATGTGATTGGAGATGTGTGTTGTGGTATCTTGCTTGAGCGATGTAAGAAAATAGGTGCCAGTTTCATAGCAAACCAGAAACTAGAAATGCATGAGGAAATCCATGGCTAAAGAGTTGAAGTCATGATAAGTACTTCGAGGGAGCTCGATGTACCACTTGGATGCAGCACCTATAAGGGCTCGTTGGAAAATACGGAGACGAATAGAATCATCAACATAGGAATTAGAAGAGCTCCAGAGGTGATATGTCATCAAATGGGCTTGATGATCCTCTTTCTCTTTTCCATAAAACTTCAGACAATCGCTCGAGATCTTGGACGGAACCAGAGGCTAGTATGGAGAATGAAGAATTGGATCATTCGTGAGTTGAGACACATATGGAAACTCTAGTGTAGCCAAGAATGGCAATTGAGTATTGAAAGGCATGGGAGGTTGATAAGCAGGTCCAACCAGAGGAGCCCATCCCTGCTGGTAATGATTTTGGCCCCACAGTGGAGGGTTTTGTCCATATGGCATTTGATTTTGCCTCCATTGTATGTTACCTTTTCCGTAGGGAGGATTTGGACCTTGAAAGCCTTGAAACTATCCAGCCATAGGTTGTTGCTAAGCAACATATGGGTTAAAAGGTTGTTGAGCCTGTTGAACTTGGACATATGGATACTGCACCTATTGTCCCTGAACATACGGGTTCTGAACCTACTACCTCTGAACAAGAGGATTTTGGACCTGCTACCCTTGGACGAAAGGATTATGAGCCTATTGCCCTTGGACATTAGGATTTTGGACCTGCTACTACACGACTTGACCCTGACCTTGTCCTTGCAAGGGTTGACCCTATTGATATGTATATAAGGGTTGCTGCTACCTAGGTTGGCTCTGCTGCTGCAAGGGTTGACCTTGCAGCGACAAAGGTTGTCCCTATGGCTGCAGAGGTTAGACTTGTGAAGACAGAGGTTGGGAGGTTTGCTGAGCATACTGCATCTATGGCTACATGGTTTCCTGCAACTGTTACGAGGGTTTCCCTACGATTGTTGTAGTTGTCCTTACTGGGGCATCATCTGCCCCTGCTACTTTGTAGATAACCCTTGCTGCAACAAAGGTTTCCCTTGTTGCTGCAGTGGTTATCTTTTCTGCTGCAAGGGTACTTGAACAGTTCTCGGATTAAGACCTTGAAAATTTCCAAACTAAATCTAGCCATAGCCACCCGGAAAAGTGGACATACTAGGCTAAACATACTGTCCAGACTTAAGGACGTAAGCTGAATTGACCATTCCTTGGGAACCATATGGAACATAAGGAGCTTGGTACTTAGCCTGAGCCTCATAGGGCTACTGATACTAGAAATTGCTTGACCCAGACGGAACACCGGGATTTTGGACCTGTTGGTACTAGACATTGCTCGATCCAATAGGACTAACAGGGTTTTGGATAGTACCAGAAGAAGGTTTGTTCATCCCAACCACGTGAGCCTGTGAGCTACTCACATTATTTGTACATGACACCATAGACACATTCGGTTTCTGCCCCCCAAGTGGTGGCACAACTCGTGCACTGACTGGAGGGACCGAAGAACTGATAGAAACATGATTTGAAACCATCGATTGAATTGGACGGGTGACTTGGATAGATGAGACAAGAGGGTTCAGAATAGTGGGTTGCACCGGCGCTGAAGTAACTACAGAAATTACCGTCTGTTGGGAGGTCAGTTTCTGAATGAACGGACCTGTGGTAGGCATAGTGTCAAACACCCAAACAGGGTTGTGATAATGTGATGAGGCACTAGGTGTACCTGAGACCAACTGTGCTAAAGTGACATAATTAGGTGGGAAATCTTGATACACACTGATGGGAATGATCCCTGTGTAGGGGAAACCTTCAGGAGGAAATTGATGCTCTTCGTCTTCGATAATATATGGAGTAGAAACTTTTGATTGATCTGTAGAGGTAACTGGCACTTCGTCTTTAGGTTCCATAGGTGGAAACAAGCGACGAAGAACGACCGAAGATGTACGAGGGGACAATTCCAAAGGAACACCCAACTGATCGTATGGACTGTATGGATGCTACGATGATATCACAATAGGTTTGAACAAAGGATTCAGAGGATATATAACCAGTCCAAGTTGACCTTTAGTAGTCAGCGAACTCTTAGGAGTCTAGACAGGATTGCCCGAAGATTCCGGGCCAATATCAGAAGGTGACCCAGTATCTGAATTAGGTGGAGGATGAGACGACAAAGGTTGAATACTCAGAATGATTCTGAGTCCAAAACCTTGGTCATTGAGTGACTCTGGTAATTAAGGAAAAGGCTCCTCAAACAATCGTTCATACGGGGGAGAGGAAGAGGAACTAGGTGAACCAGATGGTTCAGTCGCGATGACCTCGTCTCAGTTAACAAGAAAAGAAAGATAAATTCGAAGGCTTTAAAACGTACTTTTAAGGAAAACTCACGATTTGCTCTAGAAAAGACTAACAGGATGTTATAAGATCGTGGGCAACAATTTTTTAAGATGCATTAATGAACTAGTGCTCTTTCATGTTTTAAGAGTTGAGAAAGAAGCAAAGATGACGCTATCACTTTCGATTGGAAAAGAGCTCGAAAGGACAAGCACTCAAATGATATTTTAAGTTTAATGAGTCAAAAAGATCAAATGACTACTCTAGATGATCTAAGTAAAAAAGATTACTAGGCAACCATGAACTGCAGAATACCTCCCGATGAATCAAGAAGTACAGGTAGGCAATCTCCCCAAATGTTGTGTTCGGTGTATCACGTTTGCAAGGCAGCAGACTCAACTTCCTATGGATAAAGGATTGTATCCTAGAGGGGTCTCCCTTTATATACTTGATGGTACGGGGAGCACAAGTCCATACTAGCGTTGTCTAGTGTCGAAGCTAACAATAGCTGCTAGGTTTAAATGATCCAGATTTAAACAGGAACGCAATAGATTACAGAGATAACCATAAATACAGAGATGATATAGCCATAAATACTGAGATGCAGCGGAAATAATACTTCATTTCATTACTATAAAATACTGAAATATGCTTACAAACAGAAATGGAAAGAAACCAGCTAGGGCGATGGTAGCTTATCTCTGAGAAGAGATGTGGCGGCTACATGCCTCTGAACTGTTCTGAACCATGTTACAATGAGGCTCGAAGGCCTATTTATTGTTGAGAAACAATGGAAAACCCTTCACATCCCGAAACCTAACCCTAGAAGATGAAACGCCAAATTGTGGGCCCCGTTTGGGTAAATTGGTACATCAATTTCCCGGGGTCGTAACTTTGGCATACGATCTCCGTTTGACGCGTACAATAGCTTGTTAGAAAGATCTATCCGAGTACTACCACTTTGGGAGGCAACATCGGTCCATGGACCCATGTTGCCCCAGATTCCCAAAAAAACGTCGTTTAGGGCCTCAAAATGGCTCCGTAAGTTCAGGACCCGAAAAACTGCTAAAAATAGTAAATTGTGCTGCAATTTAGGAAACTGAAAAGACTGAAAGAGACAATTGTGGGGGTCCAAATGGGATAGGTGGGTGGCCACCAACATCCACCTGGATCATTAAATATCCCAGAACACGTCTCTAGCCTAGACCTTCTAGATGTGACTGTTAGGTTTCAAATGTGCCTTAGGTTAATTGAGTTCATTTTAAAGTTTATCTTGAATTATGTCTCGATTTCTAGGCCTTAGCGATGTGACTCGAAAAGTCCTAAATGCAGCTAAATGAGACAAGACCCCTTCAAATCGATGAATTTTCTACACCAGACAGGGTAGAAAACACAATCAAATGCAAACAACCAAGAAACCAAAAGAAAAATGATTTTTCACTACTTCACTTTTTGAAAAAATAAACTAATGAAAAATTCATTCCAATTCCTAGTTTCCTAACAAGTACACTCCAAACAATCCTTTCAAAAGTAAAGAGAATTATTTTCTTTTTTCAAATGCAAATGCAACCCTAGTCTTCAATAATGCTAACTAATGTGACATATTGACGCAACAAACTAGAATTATGTACTTTTCATGAAATGACAAAAATAATTTCTCATAAAACACTTCAATGAAAAAGTTTCCGAGATAATCGATTCTCAAGCAAATGAAAAAAACAAAAATATAATCTCTTTCAAACTAATGATGCAATGACTACCAAAAACAAGACAAGTAATGTGATCTATGCTGGGAAAGAGACGTTTAGACAACAAACAAAACTTTTCAAACTTGTGTAATGGAGACCAAAGCAATAAGAGGACAATAAACGAAATGCAAGGAGTAAATTCACCAACAACTTAACTCACTAAGTTCACAATTAGCTGAATAGATGACAACCTAGATGCTCTAGGGCAACAAACCATCCAAGGACCCAAGAAATCAAGCAAAAATAAGGCAAGTTAACAAGCAAATAAATCAAGTGGAATGCAGCTTTCCAGTCAGGGAGAAGACAATCTAAACAAGTTACAAGGCAAAAATCAAGAGAGCAAGACACACTAGCCAAGATCTGGGGTGAACTCTAATATTCACTTACAAGCATCGACTCGACTGCCTAACTAACAACAAGTGCTAGAATGGGGTCGGTGCGATTGTTTCTGAGCATATCACACTGATCGGCATGACTGTCAGTGAAACAAGCGTGCTAAGCGAGGATGCAAAGAGAAAAATAAAAAATTCAAAGGTTGAGACCAAACTTGCTACTGTGAATTTCAGACCTAGAGAAGTGAAGAAAGCAAAGAAGATAGAACTAAATGGAAATGGAAAAACTAGGAAAGTTCACACAAAAGCATGAAATTTCAAGCAAGCAAGCAGAAGGATTGGTCTCCCCAGCGAAGTCGCCAATTTGTGGTGAAGTAAAATTCCAAGTGCAGACACAAACAATTCCTCTAGCCCGAGAGTGGGTCTAGCCACAAACAAGACATTCTATGGAATATTTCCTTAGTTTAGAACCAATTAAGAGGGCCTAACTCTTAGTACGCTTATCCTGTTTGGTGATGACCTTGTTTCCTCGCTCCAGCTATCTCCCATTTCCTTCATTGAGCACCTGAAACAAGTAAACAACAAACAACAACCGTGATAATAGACAAATTGTATTCAACCTACTTAACAAGTCAAGAAACATTAAGTCATAAACATGTGAGATGCCATATTATGTACGAAATCAATCGATAGCTGCATATATATTAAATCAAGAAGAGATTACAATCATTGTCTTGACATTGTTTTTCTCCTCCGACAAATATGGTTCCCACACACTTCCTTTATCATTCCATGATGGCCTCAACAATGGTAGTTTTAAGGCTCTTCCCTTTAGTCTTCACACTAAACAAAATTCACACTTCTCCCCCACACACAACTAGAGAGCTACAACTATGAATAACTTGTTGATTACTCCAAAATCAAAACCTCAACCAGAGCCCCATTAGAACTAACTTGTGCTTGGGAAAAAGGGGGGTTTGTATAGCATGGATGGAAGGGAGATGGTTCCTCTTCTCATGGGAGAAGGTCATATCTCTTGAGGTAGTTCCATCCTAATAGGGGAAAGGAGCCCAAACTGACCTCCTCGACTCCATCCGGCCCAACCATTTACCAGACTTCCGTTATGATGCTTCTAGAGCTAGAATCTATGGCTCCTTATTTAAAAAACTTTCCAAAATAGGATTGGTGTGACTAGAACAAGGCTCTGTCGCTCCAGTCGGCACTAGGGACAGTTTTAATCCCTGCATATTGGCGGGAGGAGTACATAGGTCATCAGCGCTGGTCTTGTAAACTGGGAAAAACAGAAGATTTTTGGGAAATGATGCATAAGGGAATTGTTCTACTCATGAAGAGGGACACAATGGGAGTTTTTTTCATGAAGGGAAATCATGTAGGGTTCACTATAGAGGTCCTCCAGGATCATGGAACGGGGAGTACAGGGACAGTGACAAAATGTTGTGTAACAGCAACCATGCCAACTGGGGTAAACATGAGATGAGATGCTACTATGATCAAATTCAACCTCCTATGTAACCTTAAGGAAGTGGAATCAAGAGAAACATCACACACATTCATCCAACGTCAGATTCATAATCCTTAGAAGACATGTCAGCCACTCAGACATCCTCTCCACGGGTCCCACTGTTGTTCTAAATCTCTTAGGTCACAATCATTCTCATGCTATGGGCAAGGGAGTGACTAGAAACCCAAAGTCTCTCTCATGATCTTGCCTACCAATGACCACAGACCAAAGTTTCCAGTTCTGTGCCAGCAAACCTAGGATTTAAGCCACTTTTTGAGGCCAAGAGCCCAAGTCACTGCCCAGAATGGAGTGATAGCTTGAAATCAATAAAATTATAGGGAAACAATGATGGAAAAGCAATAAGTTGAAAAAGACCATAACTAGACCCCTACTAGCCATGACATGCATTTCGTCAAACATATCATCAACATGTAACCTATAGGTGTAAACAACAAAATTAAGTGTAGGAATATTATAATTATCTGATAATCACTATGAACCATCGTTCCCTCATGTCATTTGTTGCACTATCATCTATTAGGTCATAGACACATTATCCATTCATGTACAAGTAAAAACATGCCGAGATCCATACATAGTTTTTGTCATAAAATATACACATAAACAACATAATAGGAATAGAAATACCATAAACATATCAGCCATCAAAGTCCACATATACATCAATACATTTACACCTGAAAATCAAGGGAATGAATTCCTCATTAATGAGGAGGGATATAGATTTTATGGCATATCATCTAAATAGATTTGATATGTGCAGAAAGTTATTGATGATGATAAATGAATATACAAAAGTTAAAATTGTGTAAAGGATGAAATTGTGTATAACAAAGTTTGGGTTATGTAGTTCTTCTAAACATAAAAATGGATGTGTACAAGGGTGCGGGGAGTAGTGTGTAGATGGGGATATGTGTGGAGAGAGGAGATGTGCAGAAAGTGGGGCAATGATATGCTTATGCACATGATATTCATAGAAAAAATGACTAAATACAAATACTTGGATATGGCATATATTATATGGCAATGGTGCACAAAAATAAGCCAATAGAACCATATGATAATTATGCACATAATACTTGAGCGGGATTTGACTTCTGATTTTCAATTAACAATAGCATTTAAATGTTATGAAACTTATATATTTACATTGGGTAGGAAAATATTTGACAATAAAGTATTATATGTCTACTTTGATTGCCCTATTAGTAAGAAAACTTCATGGTAGACAAAAATATCCTACTTTGTTTAGTACCTTCTTTAATATTCATCCAATTTTAATGTTGTGTCAAATTAATTCACCTAGTGAGATTTTCCTCAAGTTATAGTATGCTTTCAATCCTATACCTGTTGTAGAAAATAACACGTGATTCATAGAGGTGTGATTCCATTACCATACACTAATCCAAAAGCTCAAGATGATCAACCAAAAACCTAAGGCACATATAAAGATGGTGATAAGGTATTAGGAACCCAAAAATTGGATTACTTCCTTGCTCATCCTTAAAACAATTTCTTACTATACTCCATGTTCACTAACAAAATTTGCAGTAATTATTATATGATGTGTCTTTTCTATAGATGGAAAGAATAAAGCATATGGAGACAATATATTTTTATCAATAATAACATATTTTATAAAATCTAGGCCATATGAATTTACACATTTGTTGAAATATTACAAAATAAATCCTTAAAATTTGGTTCTAGACTCTCAAGGCAGAGCCTTTAAAGTCATCCCAACTTAGTCATCTTAAAAATAGGTGCAATGGATGCCTAAAAAAAAGCAAGAACCATTTTCAAACCATGCATATGCAATCTCTTTGATAAGACATTGGATTCTTTTGCCAATGTATTCACCTCAACAACAAATCTACTCTCGTAATCTCACCTACATAATACTTAATCATTACGCATTAGCAAGAATCAAGATCCCCAACAAGGGAAAAATATCATCCAAGAATTTGAGCCTCTCTCTATATAAAACTTAGACAAAGTAAGCCAAAAATATTACAAGCAAAGAAAGGTCCCAATTGTCTTCTTTCCATATCCCCTCATATTGTAACAAATAATAATCATGAACCATGCATAATTGAAAGAGACTAGTGTAAAGGTGAAAATACAATGCTCGAAGAATGACAACTTTGTGAAACCCAAGATCCAAATATTAATCATTGCTTAGCTAAAAATTATAGCATTGCTACAGATAAGGTATCATGTAAACAACCAATGAGCACTCCCATCCCTACAAAAATATTGATTTCTACCAAACACCAGGTATGTACTTCAGATATCAGGGAAAATTTGAGAAAATATTATTGGCATGATGAGCACTACATAGATTGGAAATTCCTTGGGGATACAAGCCTTGTTGCCTTGTATAATAAAACAATGGATTAGGATGACAAAGATCAAGCTAATTCTAGCACAAAAGAGTAGCTTTCTACCAACTTTGTAGCCTACATAAAGAACTTACTATAAGTGGAAGAGGGTTTGTTTTCATTTCGCTAGAAGATTAGTTAGTGCTAGTTGTAGAGGAAACAATGGTCATGATATTTTTTATTTCCTAGAGGGTGATATCATTGCATTGAAAAAAATCCAATAAGGTTAAACAAGTGTGTTTTTAACCACTTTCTTTTGTGGATTATGGAATCATTAATTTATAGTTTGAGCAAAGAAGTCATAAATCATATAATCTACATTCGTATGGCTCTCCCATTTATGATACTTATGGTCTTTGTGTTGGTGGATATTCATATTTGGAATGTAAACAAAAGGGATTGTTGAAAATGTATAATTAATAGCATATAACCACGGTCTATTATTGTTCAAAGGTATGGAAACCAAATTTCAAATGAGGCTACATTTATACCCTTGGACAGTGTTCATTCAACCAAAGGGGTCATTTTTTTCAAATAGAAAGTCACTAAGGCAAAGAAAACCCCATGACTTGGCACTCATGATAAATAACCAATGACACAAAGACTTGTAGGTGAGTCAGACCAAGAATATGCATAATTGTCATCAAAGGTATTGCACATTAAAGGTGTTGGGTATGATGTTGAGCTTGTGAAGGCCATGCTTTCAATTTTTGGTTGTAATGTTACTTATGACATAAATGAAAAAAAAGATGTTTGAATCCAAACCCCTCTTCTTGTCCTTGCCAAGCATTAAGTAACACATCTATTGTACTTTTGGTATGGTTTATTTAAATATGCCACCACATTTTGAGATTGATACAATTGACCTTGAAAGTAGGTGTTAGGGAAAACTTGACACTAGGAATTTTCTTATTAAGTGAAGAGGAATCAATTAGATATATTTATAGCTAGTCTCTAATTATGGACCTATCAACTATACTACAATGGAAGAATGGCTAGGTCAACCAATTCTGATTACCAATTCTGGCCTTTAAATGACTCAACCTAGCCATGTGAAATATTTAACTGGGTTGTTTTTCATGATTCTTGGTAACGAGAAAGGAAGTAATCAAGTCTATGGTGTATCTAGAACAAAATATGTCACATTTTTGTATATGGAAAAAGCACGTGCAAAGGCTACTAGATTTTCTAAGCTTGAGATTGTTCATTACAACCCAAAGGAATTTGATTTTAGCAAGGAAAATGTTTGTGATCGAATGGGCACAAGATGTTGAGGAATAGGACATCTCTAAGGTTTCTTGGTTGTGGAATGATATAGATAACATGGTTGGGTTGTTGATCCCTGTTCAAATCCTTTCAAGAAGAGTTGTCATCATTGGGAGCAGAGCAAATTTAGATTGTATCATTATCTATATTTGAAAGGGGATCAATACTAAATATTGTAACCAAACTAATCCAAATGATCTATATTGATAGACATTAAATCCTCTTATCAATCAAATCATATCAAATAATTATCTAAAATCACATTACATTGTAATACAAAAAACAAAACCAAGAGAGCAGTCCATGTCACCACATTCCATTTGGACATTTCATCAAACATGTTGCATGCAAAATCCATACAACCACATTGGGCATATATACCAACAAGCTTACTTTGCATAAACATATCATAATAAAACCTTGTCTAGGTATCTCTTCATGGACCTCCACACTGTGTTCTATAGTTTCCATGTTAATGCAAACTAGAAAAACGCTAGTAAAAATGGAATGATTGTGTTTAATTCCCATTTTCTTCATTTGATAAATTAGTGCTAAAGCCTCCTTTCCAACACCATGTTTGGCCCAAACTATAATATGCATATCATATGAAAGCACATGTCTCATATGCATCTGATTGAAAACTCTATAGGAACCTTTCATACTTCCACATCTTGAATACATTTGACAAGCATATTCTATAGATATTTGTCATCCATGGCTTGTAGAATATGCAATGCCTCTTTCAATCAACCATATTTAAATGAAGTTTTCAATTCCTCTGCATAATTTTTGGCTTTCACTAAGGATTTTATTGAGGCATTGATAATGTGGGTTTTCATATTAAGTTTTCTTGTTGATGATGAAGCATCTTCCTTCATTTGTAAAAATGACCTCAAGATCTCCACTCTCTATCCATTTTGTGCATTCCTAGTATCATAACTGCCGAGGCCACCACATCTAATTGGAACAATTTGTGAAACACTTGGAGAGACTACCCTAACTCATTCTAAGAGCCCTTAAGCCGACACATGAGGAAAGAGTACCAAAAACTATAATCAAGTATGGTTTCACTCAAACTCTATTTTGTGAAAAATGCAAGGCTTTATTACTTTCACCATTGTGAATATAACTTTGTGAGGCAAAAATTTCAAGAAATGACATTCCTTTGAAGGATTTTCCATGGAGAGTTTTAGGGCCTCATTGATAAACCCATTTTTAACAAGTCCTGCAATCTATATGTTCCAAGGATATACACTTCACTAAATGATTTTGTAAAATAGTTTGTAAACATACTAACACTTTCACCTTTATGCTCTATTTTTGTCCCATGCAATCCCAATGTTGCAACTTGGTCTCTTTTACCACTTTGTAACACACCCAGCCACCCAATTAAGGGACATTATAGTTTAGCTTTGTCTCTATGCCATAACCATATATGATATAAACATAATAAAAATAGGTATAAAAGATATAAACCATATATATATATATATATATATATATATATATATATATATATATCGATAGATAGATAGATAGATAGATAGATAGATATCAAAGTATACATAGCATGCATGGAAAATAATACATAACTAAAACGCATATCATTTGATGAGAATGAACTACTTGTAGACCTTATACATTCCTCCTTGCCATACACTCTGCTGCTCCTACTCTCTCAATAGTGGGTCACCGCCAAGCCAGGGCCATGACTATTGGCATTATGACTCAGATTTGGCACTATGTCACAGGTGTTGTGCTTGATGGCAACTCACTTAGATGATAGATCACAGTTCAGGCTCTCAGAATGAAGAAAAAGAGGTATACACAGGTTCCCCATTAATCAAGCTGCGTATGCACATGGGTTAGCAGACCAAAAGTTGTGTATGCGTATACACGCACTTTCACGCAAGGAAAGGCGCGTACATGTTGGAAAACTTAGTTTTGGTCCATGGTATTTTGATCCATGGTATTGGTCCAAGGTATTCTGTCCAAAGTGTTGACCCCATGTATTTGGTCCAAGGTATTGATTCTAAGTGGTTTTGGACCATGGTATTGAGTAAGGCCTAAGACTATAAAAAGAGGAGAAGATCATTAGGCAAAGACACTCAAGCATTGAATATCTAATGCAGAATAAGATCTAGAATACAGGTCTTTGGGTTATGGTGTATAGCCGGATCTGAATCAAGGATGAACCTGAGCGCTTGATGAAGGATAAATTCGATGGGTCAAGATCTTAAGGCTTGAAGAGAAGTATCTTTGTGTGGTTTTGATCTTTTATAAACGGTGCATGTCGTAATTTGTAAATCTGATGATCTAGGTATAACTGATGTCTGAATAGTTGTAAAGGTTAAATCATCTTCTTTTACAGATCTGTACGCAAGTTAATTATAACAAAGGCGTGTATACACGTTGGTTCGACATTTCAAAAGTGCGTATACGCAGGTTTTCCTTGATACAAGTGTGTATGCACGCAAGTTCGTCACATTGAAGTAGCATATACCTCATAAAATATGTTTTAGCTACTTCTGATTGTTGTTGCAGTGTTCTGGGTTCCAGCTTGGGTTCTGGTTACAACATTCAGAGAAGTGATTGTTTGATTCAGTTTTGGTTGGTGCAAAGGAGATTGATTGATGTAGATATATTTTGATGTTTGATTGATGTTATTGATGGATCCAATCTGAAAATTTATGAAATGTGGTCCCTGGAAGAAAAAGAGAAGGTTGTAGCCTTCTGTAGGTCAGCACCTACGTACTAGTAAACACATCAGCTAGTACAAGAGCTAAGGGGGTTGAAGCTCCCTTCCAGGAGAAGTTGGAGAACGAGAGAAGGTTGTAGCCTTCTACAGGTAGAAGCCTGCATACTGGTATAAGACTACACCAGTACATAAATATTGTAAAAATAAGTTTCTTATTAAAAGAAGATAGAGATGAATTACAGCAAGTGGTTTTCACCCACATTGGGTTTCCACCTTATATCTTGTGTTCTTGTGTGTGATTGTCTGCTCTATTTTTACTGTACCTGGTTACTGTTTATATGGTTCTGATGCACAGATTAAAGATCAACATCTGATGAATTAACTAAATTATAAGTCTGCAGGGTATACGCTAGTTTCCTTAACTACAGTTTCATATATACGCAAGTTTCATTAACTAAAGTAGTGTATACAAATATGATTAAGAAATGAAATATTATTGACTTGCTAATACTGATTCACCCCCCGCCCCCCCCCTCTCATTATTATTTCCAATAATTGGTATCAAAGCAAGTCCTTCAAAAGAAACTTGATCGCTTGAAGGAAGATCTATCATCATGAGTAACTACGAAAGAGAGGCATCCATTAGACCACCAATATTTGATGGGAGCAACTTCATCTATTAGAAGGTAAGAACCACAACCTATCTTCAATCTCTTGGAACACATGTTTGGGAAATCGTGGAAGGAAGATACACATTTCCATTAGCAATTCCTAGAGATACGGCAGGTAAAAGGCAGTATGAAACAAATGCCAAGGCTGTCAATAGTTTATTGGGGAGTTTGTCACAATCATAATTTATCAAGGTTATGCAGCTCAAAACCGCCAAAGAAATATGGGACAAGATCATTCTAAGCTATGAAGGAGATGATCAGGTAAAATGTGCAAAACTACAATCTCTCAGAATTCAATATGAAACTCTCAGAATCCACAATGATGAAAGTATAGCTAATTAATTCTTACGTATAGATGAGATTTTTAATCGCATGAAAAGCTTGGGTTAAGAGATAAAAGAAGTTACTTTAGTTGAAAAGGTTTTAAGATCCTTGTCTTCTAAGTTTGAATCAAAAGTTTCTACCATAGAAGAAAAGCAGGATCTTCAGAGTATTACTATGTCACAGCTGAACGAAATCCTAACTACTTTTGGGTCCATCAAATATAAGATAAGTTGCATTCAAAGCTTCAAGAAGAGGAGAACTCAATGAATCAGGACATACATCAGAAGAAGAGGAGGAAGCAAACTTTGTCAAGAACCTTCAATGGGGTTCTGGAAGATTCAGAGGTAAACTACCTTTCAAATGTTTTTCTTGTGGAAGAGTCGATCATTATGCTACCAAATGTCCTCACAAAGATAAGCTTGATAAAGGTAAGGAATCAGAAAAATGGAATGGAAAACAAAGTGTAAGTAAGAAGAGCTACTATACGCATGAATATAGCGATGGTTTATCAAATAGTGATGAAGATGAAAATAGTAATGATTATAGACTTCTGATGGCTTTTGAAGATGATGATTTCTTGGATGCTTTAGATGAAGATGGTCTTTATGAAGAAATTTATAAACTTAAAAAATGCTTAGAAGAAAAGAATATGATTATAGATACTCTGACATTCCAACTTGCTGAAAGGGAAAAACACAATGAAAAACTAGAATGTGAAATTGTGGGTCTAAGAAAAAGATATTGAGAAAACAAAAGCTCTCAATCTCATATTTGCTAAAGGATCAAAAACTTTAGATGAAATTATCATAGTGCAGTGTTCTCCTCTGATAAAGACATATCTTGGATATACTGAAGAAGCATCTCAAACACAGAAGTCGTCAACCTCCAAAAGCTATCTTGATGCAGCAAGGAGAAGTGAACAGTTTGACAATTGTCAGCAAAGGCATAAAGCAGATCACCAGGTAAATTGGGTTCAATCTACTTCAAGGATGAACAGAAGCTACAACCAACCTCAGGTAAATCATACTCAATCTGTTTCAAGAATGAATCACCAGGACAGTAGATTCGATAATCGCAGGAACTACTTTAATGGCCAATGTTTTTCATGTCATAACTTTGGACACAAAGCTGCTCAATGTGTTGCTTACAAGACCATCATGACTAGAGAAGCACGAAATCAAAGGAATGTGACTGGGATCATGAAAAGGACCTACAATAACTTTTCTCCTCTTGAAAATGAAATAGAATGCTCTATCTGTAACAACTTCGGTCATGAAGATTCTGAATGCAGGAGCAAGTTTCGGCAAACATCTCAGAAGGAGAAAACTTCATTGGGTCCCAAAACATGGAGAAAGAAAGAACCACAAACAGAAATATGTGGTATAGCCTTGTATGCAGAAGGACAAGAAAATCAGTGGTATATTGACAGTGGATGCTCGAAACACATGACAGGTGATAAAGAAAAACTTCAGTCATATAGTGCCTTAGAAAAGGAAAAGAAGGTCTCATTTGGAAATGACACTCCTGCTATCATAAAAGGTAAAGGTTTTGTTCTCTTAAAAGAAAAGGTTAAAGCTAGGAATGTTATGTATGTTGATGATCTTAAGCATAACCTATTGAGTGTCAGTCAAATGTGTGATCAAGGAAATGAAGTATTATTTCGATCAAATGGATGTGTCGTTCGTGAGCTTGATACAGGAGAAACAATGATCAAAGGCATAAGAACTCCAAATAATTTATACATACTCATGGGAGGACAACAACAATGCTATCTAAGCAAAAATGATGAACATTGGCTATGGCACAGAAGATTGGGGCATCTAATCTTCCCTCAAATAAGGAAAGCATGCAAATTCCAGGCTGTTCACGATCTTCCTAACATTAGAATTCCAGAAAATACAATATGCAAATCATGTCAATTTGGTAAGCAAACCAACGCACATTTCCCAGAAAAGGAAGGATAAGCTAGCAAGCCTCTTGAACTTGTTCATACTAATTTATCTGGTCCTTCAAGGAAAAAGTCACCTTGTGGAGAAGAATACTTTATATTGTTCATTGACGATTTTTCCAGAATGTGTTGGATAGGACTTCTAAAGCACAAAGAGGAAGCATTTGAAACGTTCAAAGCCTTCAAAGCTTTGGTTGAAAATGAATCAGATTGCAAATCAAATGCCTCAAATCTGATCGAGGAGGGGAATTTACCTCGGATGAATTCTTCAACTTTTATGAAGAACATGGAATAAAAATGGAATTCTCTACCACAAGGACTCCTCAGCAAAATGGAGTGGTAGAAAGGATGGACAAAACTGTTCAAAAAATGACTCATGCTATGCTAGATGAGTTTGGAACTCCTGCAACCTTCTGGGGTGAAGCTGCATTTGTTGCCGTCACTATTCTCAACAAAACAAACATTCGGCTAAACAATACTCAAACTCCACATGAACTTTGGTATGGTAAGACTCTGACTGTAAAATAATTCAAAATTTTTGGAAGAAAATGTTACATCAAAAAGACTGATGAAAAACTTGGCAAGTTTGAACCTAGAGCAGATGAAGGCATTCTTCTTGGTTACTCTTCCCGAAGTAAAGGATATAAGTGTTATAATAAAAGACTAGGGAAAATTGTTGAAATTATTGATGTTGTGGTTGATGAAGCAGGAGAAAATCCAAAGAAGGTAAAAACCGAAGATTATGAAGAAGATCAGGATTATCCTTCCACATCAAATCAGACTAATTCTGAAGAAGAAACCAATGAAGTACCAGAATAATAGATAACGGTAGAAGAAAATACTCCATCTAGGTATGTTCAAAAAAATCATCCAGAGACTCAAATTTTGGGACAGAAAAAAGGGTCCATCAAATATAAGAGAAGCTGCACTCAAAGCTTCAAGAAGAGGAGAACTCAATGAATCAGGACATACATCAGAAGAAGAGGAGGAAGCAAACTTTTTCAAGAACCTTCAATGGGATTCTGGAAGATTCAGAGGTAAACTACCTTTCAAATGTTTTTCTTGTGGAAGAGTCAATCATTATGCTACCAAATTTCCTCACAAAGATAAGCTTGATAAAGGTAAGGAATCAGAAAAATGGAATGGAAAACACAGTGTAAGTAAGAAGAGCTACTATACGCAAGAAGATAGCGATGGTTTATCAAATAGTGATGAAGATGAAAATAGTAATGATTATAGACTTCTGATGGCTTTTGAAGATGATGATTTCTTGGATGCTTTAGATGAAGATGGTCTTTATGAATAAATTTATAAACTTAAAATTCTCTTAGAAGAAAAGAATATGATTATAGATACTCTGACATTCCAACTTGCTGAAAGGGAAAAACACAATGAAAAACTAGAATGTGAAATTGTGGGTCTAAGAAAAGATATTGAGAAAACAAAAGCTCTCAATCTCATATTTGCTAAAGGATCAAAAACTTTAGATGAAATTATCATAGTGCAGTGTTCTCCTTTGATAAAGACATATCTTGGATATACTGAAGAAGCATCTCAAACACAGAAGTCGTCAACCTCCAAAAGCTATCTTGATGCAGCAAGGAGAAGTGAACATTTTGACAATCGTCAGCAAAGGCATAACGCAGATCACCAGGTAAATTGGGTTCAATCTACTTTAAGGATGAACAGAAGCTACAACCAACCTCAGGTAAATCATACTCAATCTGTTTCAAGAATGAATCACCAGGACAGTAGATTCGGTAATCGCAGGAACTACTTTAATGGCCAATGTTTTTCATGTCATATCTTTGGACACAAAGTTGCTCAATGTGTTGCTTACAAGACAATCATGACTAGAGAAGCACGAAATTAAAGGAATGTGACTAGGATCATGAAAAGGACCTACAATAACTTTTCTCCTCTTGAAAATGAAATAGAATGCTCTATCTGTAACAACTTCAGTCATGAAGATTCTGAATGCAGGAGCAAGTTTCGGCAAACATCTCAGAAGGAGCAAACTTCATTGGGTCCCAAAACATGGAGAAAGAAAGAACCACAAATAGAAATATGTGGTATAGCCTTGTATGCAGAAGGACAAGAAAATCAGTGGTGTATTGACAGTGGATGCTCGAAACACATGACAGGTGATAAAGAAAAACTTGAGTCATATAGTGCCTTAGAAAAGGAAAAGAAGGTCTCATTTGGAAATGACACTCCTGCTGTCATAGAAGGTAAAGGTTCTGTTCTCTTAAAAGAAAAGGTTAAAGCTAGGAATGTTATGTATGTTGATGATCTTAAGCATAACCTATTGAGTGTCAGTCAAATGTGTGATCAAGGAAATGAAGTATTATTTCGATCAAATGGATGTGTTGTTCATGAGCTTGATATAGGAGAAACAATGATCAAAGGCATAAGAACTCCAAATAATTTATACATACTCATGGGAGGGCAAAAACAGTGTTATCTAAGCAAAAATGATGAACATTGGCTATGGCACAGAAGATTGGGGCATCTAAGCTTCCCTCAAATAAGGAAGGCATGCAAATTCTAGGTTGTTTGCAATCTTCCTGACATTAGAATTCCAGAAAATACAATATGCAATCATGTCAATTTGGTAAGCAAACCAACGCACATTTCCCAGAAAAGGAAGGATAAGCTAGCAAGCCTCTTGAACTTGTTCATACTGATTTATGTGGTCCTTCAAGGAAAAAGTCACCTTGTGGAGAAGAATACTTTATATTGTTCATTGACGATTTTTCCAAAATGTGTTGGATAGGACTTCTAAAGCACAAAGATGAAGCATTTGAAAATTTCAAAGCCTTCAAAGCTTTGGTTGAAAATGAATCAGATTGCAAAATCAAATGCCTCAAATCTGATCAAGGAGGGCAATTTACCTAGGATGAATTCCTCAACTTTTATGAAGAACATGGAATAAAAATGGAATTCTCTACCACAAGGACTCCTCAGCAAAATGGAGTGGTAGAAAGGATGGACAAATCTGTTCAACAAATGACTCATGCTATTCTAGATGAGTCTGGAACTCCTGCAACCTTCTGGGGTGAAGTTGCATTTGTTGTCGTCACTATTCTCAACAAAACAAACATTCGGCTAAACAATACTCAAACTCCACATGAACTTTGGTATGGTAAGACTCTAACTGTAAAATACTTCAAAATTTTTGGAAGAAAATGTTACATCAAAAACACTGATGAAAAACTTGGCAAGTTTGAGCCTAGAGCAGATGAAGGCATTCTTCTTGGTTACTCTTCCCGAAGTAAAGGATATAAGTGTTATAATAAAAGACTAGGGAAAATTGTTGAAATTATTGATGTTGTGGTTGATGGAGCAGGCGAAAATCCAAAGCAGGTAAAAACCGAAGATTATGAAGAAGATGAGGATTATCCTTCCACATCAAATCAGACTAATTCTGAAGAAGAAACCAATGAAGCACCAGAAGAACAGATAACGGTAGAAGAAAAGAATCCATCCAGGTATGTTCAGAAAAATCATCCAGAGACTCAAATTTTGGGACAGAAAGAGGCAGGTGTGCAAACTAGAAGAACTATTATAGAAGCTTCAAGCTATCTAGCATTGTTTTCCACCATCGAACCTCAAAAAGTACATGAAGCATGTTGGCATTATGACACAGGTTTGGCACTATGTTGTCCTTAATGGAAACTCACTCAGATGACAGATCATAGTTCAAGCTCATAGAATGAAGGAAAAAGATGTATACGCAGGTCTACCTTGACAAAGTCGTGTATACACGCGGGTTCGCTGACCAAAAGGTACGTATGCGTATACACACACTTTCACGCAAGGAAAAGTGCGTACATGTTGGAAAACTTGGTTTTGGTCCGTGGTATTTGGTCCTTGGTATTTTGACCCATTGTATTGGTCCAAGGTATCTTCTCCGAAGTGTTGACCCCAAGTATTTGGTCCAAGGTATTGCTTCTAAGTGGTTTTGGACCATGGTATTGAGAAAGGCCTAAGACTATAAAAGGAGGAGGAGATCATTAGGCAAAGGCACTCAAGTATTGAATATTTAATGAAAAGCAAGATCTAAAATACTGGTCATTAGGTTATGGTGCATAGCTGGATCTGAATCAAGGAGGAACCTGAGCGCTTGAAGAAGGATAAGTTCTATTGATGGGTCAAGATATTAAGGCTTGAAGAGAAGTATCTCTGTGTGGTTTTGATATTTTATAATTGCTGCATGTCTTAATCTGTAAATCTGATGATTTGGGTATAACTGATGTCTGAATATTTGTGAAGGTTAAATCATCTTTACAGATCTGTACGCAAGTTCAGTATAGCAAGGGCATGTATACACGTTGGTTCAGCATTTCAAAATAGCGTATAAACAGGTTTGTCTTGAGCAAAGTGCGTATGCACGCAGGTTTGACACATTGAATTAGAGTACACCTCATAAAATATGTTTTAGCTACTTCTATTTGATGTTGTAGTGTTCTGGGTTCTGTGGTTACTATTACTGTGTTCTGGTTACAGCTTTCAGAAATGTGATTGTTTGATTCAGTTTTGGTTGGTACAAAGGAGATTGATTGATGCAGATATATTTGATGTTTGATTGATGTTATTGATGGATCTAGTCTGAAATTTTATGAAACGTGGTCCCTGGAAGAAAAGAGAAGGTTGTAGCCTTCTGTACGTCAGCACCTACGTACTAGTGCATCAGCTAGTACAAGATCTAAGGGGGTTGTATCTCCCTTCCAGGAGAAGCTGGAAAATGAGAGAAGGTTGTAGCCTTCTGCAAATAGAAGCATGTGTATTGGTATAAGTCTGCACCAGTACAGAAATATTGTAAAAAGAAGTTTCTCATTAAAAGAAGATGGAGACAAATTGCAGCAAGTGGTTTTCACCCACATTGGGTTTCCACCTTATATCTTGTATTCTTGTGTGTGATTGTCTACTCTTTTTTTACTATACCTTGTTACTGTTATATGGTTCTGATGCATAGATTAAAGATCAACATCTGATGGATTAACAAAATTATAAGTCTGCAGGATATACGCTAGTTTTCTTAAAGACAGTTGTGCATATACGCAAGTTTCATTAACTGAAGTAGCATATAAAAATCTGATTGTGAAAAGAAATATTATTGATCTGCTAATACTGATTCACCCCCCCCCAACCCCTCTCAGTATTTCCAACAATTGGTATCAAAGCAGGTTCTTAAGAAGAAGCTTGATCACTTGAAGGAAGATCTATCATCATGAGTAACTACGAAAGAGAGGCATCCATTAGACCACCAATCTTTGATGGGAGAAACTTCATCTATTGGAAGGTAAGAACCACAACCTATCTTCAATCTCTTGGAACACATGTTTGGGAAATCGTGGAAGGAGGATACACATATCCATCAGTAATTCCTACAGATACGGCAGGTAAAAAGCAGTATGAAACAAATGCCAAGGCTGTCAATACTCTATTGGGGAGTCTGTCACAATAAGAATTTGTCAAGGTTATGCAGCTCAAAACCACCAAAGAAATATGGGACAAGATCATTCTAAGCTATGAAGGAGACGAACAGGTAAAACGTGCAAAACTACAATCTCTCATAATTCAATATGAAACTCTCAAAATGCACAATGATGAAAGTATAGCTAATTACTTCTTACGTATAGATGAGATTCTTAATCGCATGAAAAACTTGGGTGAAGAAATAAAAGAAGTTAATTTAGTTGAAAAGGTTTTAAGATCCTTGTCTTCTAAGTTTGAATCAAAAGTTTATTCCATAGAAGAAAGAAGGATCTTTAGAGTATCACTATGTCACAGCTGCACGGAATCCTAACTGCTTATGAAAAGAGAAAAGGGGGTCCATCAGATATGAGAGAAGCTGCATTCAAAGCTTCAGGAAAAGGAGAACTGAATGAATTAGTACATACGTCAAAAGGAGAGGAAGAATCAAATTTTGTCAAGAATCTTCAACGGGGTTCTGGAAGATTCAGAGGTAAACTACCTTTTAGATGTTTTGTTTGTGGAAGAGTCGGTCATTATGCTGCCAAATTTCCTCACAAAGATAATCTTGATAAAGGTAAGGAATCATCAAAATGGAATAGAAAAAAAAGTGTAAATAAGAGGAGCTACTATACGCATGAAGATAGCAATGATTTATCAAATAGTGATGAAGATGAAAATAGCAATGATTATAGAACCCTGATGGCTTTTGAAGATGATGATTTCTTGGATGCTTTAGATGAAGATGGTCTTTATGAAGAAATTTCTAAACTTAAAATTTGTTTAGAAAAAAAGAATATGATCATAGATACTCGGACATTTCAACTTGTTGAAAGGGAAAAACACAATGAAAAATTAGAATGTGAAACTGTGGGACTAAGAAAAGATATTGAGAAAACAAAAGCCCTCAATCTCAGATTTGCTAAAGGATCAGAAACTTTAGATGAAATTATCAAAGTGCAGCGTTCTCCTCTAATAAATACAGGTCTTGGATATACTGAAGAAACATCTCAAACACAAAAGTCGCCAACCTCCAAAAGCTATCTTGATGCAGGAAGGAGAAGTGAACAATTTGACAATCGTCAGCCAAGGTATAAAGAAGATCAACAGGTAAATCAAGTTCAATCTACTTCAAGGATGAACAGAAGCTATAACGAACCATAGGTAAATCGTTCTCAATTTGCTTCAAGAGTGAATGTCAATGGAAACTACAATCACCAGGTCAGTAGATTTGATAATCACATGAATTTCTTTAATGGCCAATGTTTTTCATGTCATAACTTTGGACACAAAGCTACTCAATGTGTTTCTTACAAGACCATCATGACTAGAGAAGCACGAAATCAAAGGAATGTGACTGGGATCATGAAAAGGACCTACAATAACTTTTCTTCTCTTGAAAATGAAATAGAATGCTCTATCTGTAACAACTTCGGTCATGAAGACTCTGAATGCAGGAGTAAATTTCAGAAAACATCTCAGAAGGAGCAAGCTTCATTGGGTCCCAAAACATGGAGAAATAAAGAGCCACAAACCAAAAAATGTGGTATAGCTTCATATGCAGAAGGATAAGAAAATCAATGGTACATCAACAGTGGATGCTCGAACCACATGAAAGGTGATAAAGAAAAACTTCAGTCATATAATGCCTTAGAAAAGGAAAGGAAGGTCTCATTTGGAAATGACACTCCTGCAGTCATAAAAGGTAAAGGCCCTGTTCTCTTAAAAGAAAAGGTTAAAGCTAGGAATGTTATGTATGTTGATGGTTTAAAGCATAATCTATTGAGTGTCAGTCAAATGTGTGATCAAGGAAAAGATGTAGTATTTCGATCAAATGGATGCGTTGTTCGCGAGCTTGATATAGGAGAAATAGTGATCAAAGGCATAAGAACTCCAAATAATTTATACATACTCAAGGGAAGACAACAACAATGCTATCTCAGCAAAAATGATGAACACTGGCTATGGCACAGAATATTGGGGCATCTACGCTTCCCTCAGATAAGGAAAGCATGCAAATTCCAGGTTGTTCGCAATCTTCCTGACATCAGAATTCCAGAAAATACAATATGCAATTCATGTCAATTTGGTAATCAAACCAAAGCACATTTCCCTGAGAAGGAAGGATCAGCTACTAAGCCTCTTGAACTTGTCCACATTGATTTATGTGGTCCATCAAAGAAAAAGTCACCTCGTGGAGAAGAATACTTTATATTGTTCATTGACGACTTTTCCAGAATGTGTTGGATAGGACTTCTAGAGCATAAAGATGAAGCATTTGAAAAGTTCAAAGCCTTCAAAGCTTTGGTTGAAAATGAATCAAATTGCAAAATCAAATGCCTCAAGTCTAATTGAGGAGGGGAATTTACCTCGGATGAATTCTTTGACTTCTGTGAATATCATGGAATAAGAAGGGAATTCTCTACCGCAAGGACTCCTCAGCAAAATGGAGTGGTAGAAAGGATGAATAGAACTATTCAACAAATGGTTCATGCTATGCTAGATGAGTCTAGAACTCCTGCAACCTTCTGCGGTGAAGCTGCATTTGCTGCTGTCACTATTCTCAATAAAACAAACGTTCAGGTAAACAACACTCAAACTCCACATGAACTTTGGTATGGTAAGACTCCTACTGTAAAATGCTTCAAAGTTTTTGGAAGCAAATTTTACATCAAAAGGACTAATGAAAAACTTGGCAAGTTTGAACCTAGAGCAGATGAAGGCATTCTCCTTGGTTACTCTTCCCAAAGTAAAGGATACAAGTGTTATAATAAAAGACTAGGGAAAATTGTTGAAAGTATTGATGTTGTGGTTGATGAAGCAGGCGAAAATCCAAAGAAGGTAAAAACTGAAGAGTGGGAAGAAGATGAGGATTATCCTTCCACATCAAATCAGACTAATGCTGAAGAAGAAGAAACCAATGAAGCACCAAAAGAGCAGATAACAACAGAAGAAAAGACTCCATCCAGATATGTTCAGAAAAATCATCTAGAGACTCAAATTTTGGGACAGAAAGAGGTAGGTGTGCAGACAAGAAGAACTATTACAGAAACTTCAAGCTATCTAGCATTGCTTTCCTCCATCGAACTGCAAAATGTACATGAAGCATGCAAAGATAAATGTTGGGTCAAGGCCATGAATGAAGAGCTTGAGCAAATTGAAAAGAATAATATTTGGGAATTAGTTCCTAGACCTCATGATAAGAACGTCATAGGAACCAAATGGATATTCAAAAACAAGCTGAATGAAAATGGAGAAGTTATTAGAAACAAGGCCAGACTTGTTTGTAAAGGTATGACTCAACAAGAAGGTATAGACTTTGAAGAAAATTTTGCACCTGTTGCTAGACTTGAAGCCATAAGAATGTTCCTTGCTCTTTCTAGCTTTCAGAAGTTCAAAGTATATCAAATGGATGTGAAATCTACTTTTCTTAATGGAGACCTAGAAGAAGAAGTTTATATTGAGCAACCAAATAGATTCATCCTTGGAAATGATCCAAAACTTTTACGCAGACTCAAAAAGGCTCTCTATGGTCTAAAACAAGCTCCAAGGGCCTGGTATTATCGTCTTGAAAAATACCTTCACCAACAAGGTTTTTCAAAAGGATCAGCTGATAGCAATCTATATATAAAAATTGACAATGATAAATTTCTAATACTTGTTGTTTATGTTGATGACATCATTTTTGGTAGCAATGAAGAAGCCATGAGTCAAAAATTTTCTTTGGTAATGCAGAAAGAATTTGAAATGTCCCTGCTTGGTGAACTCACATATTTTCTTGGTTTACAAGTTCAACAAAATAAAGATGGTATTTTTCTATCACAAACCAAGTACCTCAAGAAGATCCTGAAGAAGTATGGCATGGAATATTCTAAACGAGTATGTACCCCTATGGTAACAAGATGCAGCCTCAGTGCAAATGATGAATCAGCGGCAGTACATCAACCAACCTACAGATCCATGATTGGTAGTCTTCTCTATCTAACAGGTACCCGACTAGACATCATGCATGCAGTAGGAATAGTTGGAAGATTCCAAGCAAATCCAAAGGAAGCACACCTTCAGGCAGTCAAAAATATTTTCAAATATCTTCAAGGAACACAAAACTTTGGTTTATGGTATCCTAGGGATACAGATTTTAGACTTCATGCATATACAGATGCAGATTGGGTAGGAAGCGTGGATGACAGAAAAAGCACTAGTGGTGGTGCATTCTATATGGGTTCCAGATTAGTATCTTGGTTCAACAAGAAACAAAGTTCAATTGCATTATCTACAACTGAAGCAGAATATGTGGCTGTTGCATCTTGATGCACACAACTCTTTTGGATGATGCAAACATTGTAAGACATTCAGATCACATGTACTCCAGCCATCTCCATTCTATGTGATAATACAAGTGCAATCAGTATTTCAAAGAATCTAGTCATGCATTCCAAGACCAAGCACATACCTATCAAATATCATTTTTTCCGTGAACAAGTGCTTGAACAAAAGGTCAATTGGAGTATGTTCCCTTCAAAGAACAGGTTGTTGATATATCCACAAAACCACTACCTAGAGAGACATTTGAATATCTCCGATAGAAGCTAGGAGTAGTTGTTGCATCATCTTGCTGTTGAAACCTATCTAATTTAGAGAAAATTGGTTGTACACGAGTTTCATGAAGCATATCTGCGTACATACGCTGGTTTCTTTGGATACAGTCACGTATATGTTGGTTTGAAGAATATCAGTGGGACAAACTTAGGATGAAAAGAGTCTGATATGGGTCTGACAGTGATCATCTGGCATAGGTTTAGGGGGAGCACATACTTCTAATAATGCATTGTTGGCATTATCTTAGAAGATCTTGGTACAATTCCACAGTTGTTTTTGTTTCAGGTGGAATAGGTGCAGAGGGTGATCATGGTTGCCAATGGTGATTAACAGATGCTGCTGATGATAGTTGCTGATAACTATCTTGTTTTAGATATTTTGTCTCTATGTCATGTATATCTTTTATTATCAAGGTCATGTAACGACCTATTTTGTTTCCCCACTATGCCTGGGATGGATGATGTAATGTTCTTGTCTTATCATGTATAACCTTTTGATGTATCCCCACTTGGCTGAGTGGATGATTCAATCTTGGTATATCCCCACTTGGTTGGGAGATGGATGTATGTATGAGTCGTTGGTGATAGGAAGGTCATTTATGATGTATAGAGTCTTGTTCTTCTTGTAGAACATCTTGTTGCAGACCTTGCTTACAGTCAGGGGGAGCATGACTAGCACACTTCAGCATATCAAAGAATTCAGCATGTACTTAGGGGGACCATAACCCTTTGCCCTTGATGACAAAGGGGGAGAGTGACTTGGAGTTGCCATCAAGTCCAAAGGGGGAGATTGTTGGCATTATGACACAGGTTTGGCACTATGATACAGGTGCTGTCCTTGATGGAAACTCACTCAAATGACAGATCATAGTTCAGGCTCACAGAATGAAGGAAAAAGAGGTATATGTAGGTTTACCTTGACAAAGCCGCGTATACATGTGGGTTCGCTGACCAAAAGGCACGTATGCGTATACACGCACTTTCACGCAAGGAAAAGCACGTACATGTTGGAAAACTTGGTTTTGGTCCGTGGTATTTGGTCCTTGGTATTTTGATCGATGGTATTGGTCCAAGGTATGTTGTCCGAAGAGTTGACCCCAGGTATTTGGTCCAAGGTGTTGCTTCTAAGTGGTTTTGGACCATGGTATTGAGAAAGGCCTAAGACTATAAAAGGAGGAGGAGATCATTAGGCAAAGGCACTCAAGTATTGAATATTTAATGAAAAGCAAGATCTAAAATACTGGTCATTGAGTTATGGTGCATAGCTGGATCTGAATCAAGGAGGAACCTGAGCTCTTGAAGAAGGATAAGTTCTATTGATGGGTCAAGATCTTAAGGCTTGAAGAGAAGTATCTTTGTGTGGTTTTGATCTTTTATAATTGCTGCATGTCTTAATCTGTAAATCTGATGATTTGGGTATAACTGATGTCTGAATATTTGTGAAGGTTAAATCATCTTTACAAATTTGTACGCAAGTTCAGTATAGCAAGGGCATGTATACACGCTGGTTCAGCATTTCAAAATAGCATATACACAGGTTTGTCTTGAGCAAAGTGCGTATGCATGCAGGTTCGACACATTGAAGTAGAGTACACCTCATAAAATATGTTTTAGCTACTTCTATTTGATGTTGCAGTGTTCTAGGTTCTGGCTTGGGTTCTGTGGTTACTATTACTGTGTTCTGGTTACAGCTTTCAGAAATGTGATTGTTTGATTCAGTTTTGGTTGGTACAAAGGAGATTGATTGATGCAGATATATTTGATGTTTGATTGATGTTATTGATGGATCCAGTCTAAAATTTTATGAAATGTGGTCCCTGGAAGAAAAGAGAAGGTTGTAGCCTTCTGTAGGTCAGCACCTACGTACTAGTACATCAGCGAGTACAAGAGCTAAGGGGGTTGTAGCTCCCTTCCAGGAGAAGCTGGAGAATTAAAGAAGGTTATAGCCTTCTACAGGTAGAAGCCTGTGTACTGGTATAAGACTGCACCAGTACAGAAATATTGTAAAAAGAAGTTTCTTATTAAAAGAAGATAGAGACGAATTGCAGCAGGTGGTTTTCAGCCACATTTGGTTTCCACCTTATATCTTGTGTTCTTGTGTGGGATTGTCTGCTCTATTTTAACTATACCTGGTTACTGTTATATGGTTATGATGCATAGATTAAAGATCAACATCTGATGAATTAACTAAATTATAAGTCTGCAAGATATATGCTAGTTTTCTTAACAACGGTTGCATATATACGCAAGTTTAATTAACTGAAGTAGCGTATACAAATTTGATTGTGAAAAGAAATATTATTGACTTGAAAATACTGATTCACCCCCCCCCCCTCCCCCTCTCATTATTTCCAACAAAGCATGCAAATATGAGTGTTGGGTCAAGGCCATGAATGAAGAGCTTGAGCAAATTGAAAAGAATAATACTTGGGAATTAGTTCCTAGACCTCATGACAAGAATAACATAGGAACCAAATGGATATTCAAAAAAAAGTTGAATGGAAATGGAGAAGTTATTAGAAACAAGGCCAGACTTGTTTGTAAAGGGTATGCTCAACAAGAAGGTATAGATTTTGAAGAAAATTTTGCACCTGTTGCTAGACTTGAATCCATAAGAATGTTCCTTGCTCTTTCTAGTTTTCAAAAATTCAAAATCTACCAAATGGATGTAAAATCTACCTTTCGTAATGGAGACTTAGAGAAGAAGTATATATTGAGCAACCAGATGGATTCATACTTGGAAATGATCCAAAACTTGTATGCAGACTCAGAAAATCTCTCTATGGTCTAAAACAAGCTCCAAGGGCCTGGTATTACCGTCTTGACACATACCTCCATCAATAAGGTTTTTCAAAAGGATCAGCTGATAGTAATCTATATACAAAGATTGACAATGATAAATTGCTAATACTTGTTGTGTATGTTGATGATATCATTTTTGGTAGCAATGAAGAAGCCATGAGTCAAAACTTTGCTTTGGTAATGCAGAAAGAATTTGAAATGTCCCTGCTTGGTGAACTCACATATTTTCTTGGTTTACAAGTTCAACAAAATAAAGATGGTATTTTTTAATCACAAACCAAGTATCTCAAGCAGATCTTTAAAAAATATGGCATGGAAGATTCTAAACCTGTATGTACCCCTATGGTAACAGGATGCAGTCTCAGTTCAAATGATGAATCAACAACAGTACATCAACCAACCTACAGATCCATGATTGGCAGTCTGCTTTATCTAACAGGTACCCGACCAGACATCATGCATGCAGTGGGAATAGTTGGAAGATTCCAAGAAAATCCAAAGGAATCACACCTTCAGGCAGTCAAAAGGATTTTCAAATATCTTCAAGGAACTCATAATTTTGGTTTATGGTATCCTAGGGATACATACCTTACACTTCATGCATATATAGATGTAGATTGGGCAGGAAGCATGGATGACAGGAAAAGCACTAGTGGTGGTGCATTCTATATGGGTTCCAGATTAGTATCTTGGTTCAGCAAGAAACAAAGTTCAATTGCATTATCTACAGCTGAAGCAGAATATGTGGCTGCTGCATCTTGCTGCACACAACTCCTTTGGATGATGCAAACATTGCAAGACATTCAGATCACATGTACTCCACCCATATCCATTCTATGTGATAATACAAGTGCAATCAGTATTTCAAAGAATCCAGTCATGCATTCCAAGACCAAGAACATACCTATCAAATATAATTTTCTCCGTGAACAAGTGCTTGAACAAAAGGCCAAATTGGAGTATGTTCCCTCCAAAGAACAGGTTGCTGATATATTCGCCAAACCGCTGCCTAGAGAGACATTGGAATATCTCAGACAGAAGCTGGGAGTAGCTGATGCATCATCTTGCTGTTGAAACCTATCTAGTTCATAGAAAAGTGGTTGTACGCGAGTTTCATGAAGCATATCCACGTACATACACTGGTTGCTGTGGATATAGTCGCATATATGTTGGTTTGAAGAAAAATAGTGGACCAAACTCAGGATGAAAAGAATCTGATATGGGTCTGACAGAGATCATCTGGAATAGGTTCAAGGGGAGAATATACTTCTAATAATGCATTGTTGGAATTATCTTAGAAGATCTTGGTACAATTTCACAGTTGTTTTTTATTCAAGTGGAACAGGTGCAGAGGGAGATCATGGTTGCTGGTCTGGATGGTGATTGACAGATGTTATTGATGATAGTTGCTAACAACTATCATAGTCTTGTTTTAGATATTTTGTCTCTATGTCATGTATATCTTTTATTATCAAGGTCATGTAACGACCTATTTTGTTTTGCCACTATGCATGGGATGAAGGATGTAATGTTCTTGTTTTGACAATGTATAAACTCTTGATATATCCCCACTTGGTTGGGAGATGGATGTATGTATGAGTCTTTGGTGATAGGAAGATCATTTATGATGTATAGAGTCATGTTCTTCTTGTAGAACATATTTTTGCAGACCTTGCTTACTGTTAGGGGGAGCATGAACAGCACAGTTCAGCATATCAAAGAATTCAACATGTACTCAGGGGGAGCATAACCCTTTGCCCTTGATGACAAAGGGGGAGAGTGACTTGGGGTTGCCATCAAGTCCAAAGGGGGAGATTGTTGGCATTATGACTTAGATTTGGTGCTATGTCACAAGTGTTGTCCTTGATGGCAACTCGCTCAGATGACACATTACAGTTCAGGCTCTTAGAATGAAGAAAAAGAGGTATACGCACGTTCCACATTGATCAAGCCACGTATACACGTGGGTTAGCAGAACAAAAGGCGTGTATGCATATACATGCACTTTCATGCAAGGAAAGGCGCGTACATCTTGGAAAACTTAGTTTTGGTCCATGGTATTTTGATCCATGGTATTGGTCCAAGGTATTCTATCTAAAGTGTTGACCCCAGGTATTTGGTCCAAGGTATTGATTCTAAGTGGTTTTGGACCATGGTATTGAGTAAGGCCTAAGACTATAAAAGGAGGAGAAGATCATTAGGCAAAGACACTCAAGCATTGAATATCTAATGAAGAATAAGATCTAGAATATAGGTCTTTGGGTTATGGTGCATAGCTGGATCTGAATCAAGGATGAACCTAAGCGCTTGATGAAGGATAAGTTCTATTGATGGGTCAAGATCTTAAGGTTTAAAGAGAAGTATTTTTGTGTGGTTTTGATCTTTTGTCAATGGCGCATGTCGTAATCGATAAATCTGATGATCTGGGTATAACTGATGTCTGAATAGTTGTAAAGGTTAAATCATCTTTTACAGATCTATACGCAGGTTCATTATAGCAAAGGCATGTATACACGCTGGTTCGACATTTCAAAAGTGCGTATACACAGGTTTGCCTTGATACAAGTGCATATGCACGCAAGTTCGTCACATTGAAGTAGTGTACACCTCATAAAATATGTTTTAGCTACTTCTGATTGCTGTTGCAGTGTTCTGGGTTCTGGCTTGGGTTCTAGTTACTATTATTGTATTCTGGTTACAACATTTAGAGAAGTGATTGTTTGATTCAGTTTTGGTTGGTGCAAAGGAGATTGATTGATGCAGATATATTTTGATGTTTGATTGATGTTATTGATGGATCCAGTCTGAAAATTTATGAAACGTGGTCCCTGGAAGAAAAAGAGAAGGTTGTAGCCTTCTGTAGGTCAGGACCTATGTATTAGTAAACACATCAGCTAGTACAAGAGCTAAGGGGGTTGAAGCTCCCTTCCAGGAGAAGCTGGAGAACAAGAGAAGGTTGTAGCCTTTTGCAGGTAGAAGCCCACGTACTAGTATAAGACTGCACCAGTACAGAAATATTGTAAAAAGAAGTTTCTTATTAAAAGAAGATAGAGACGAATTGCAGCAGGTGGTTTTCACCCACATTGGGTTTCCACCTTATATCTTGTGTTCTTGTGTGTGATTGTCTTCTCTGTTTTTACTATGCCTAGTTACCGTTTATATGGTTCCGATGCACATATTATCAACATCTGATGAATTAACTAAATTATAATTCTGCGGGTGTATGCTAGTTTCCTTAACTACAATTGCATATATATGCAAGTTTCATTAACTGAAGTAGCATATACAAATCTGACTGTGAAATGAAATATTATTGACTTGCTAATACTGATTCACCCCCCCCCTCAGTATTATTTCCAACAATGACTCCACCAAGACAAGGGTTTACTAAAGCTATCTATGGTACACAACAATTACCAAACACAAAAAAGGCCAAGGTGAAAAACCCTAACAATATTCTAGGTCAAGGTGAAAAACCTCAATGATATTCCAACCTACAGTCTCTCATCCTCCATCAATCTACTGAATCCAAGATAGTGCACCCCCTTTGTTGCACCCACAGTCCATCGAGATATGCCACTATCCTTCTAGGGATTCCAACTTAGGATAGTTAGGGAATCTCCAAGTCTTATGGTTTCTAGGGGTTTTAGCTACCCTTGGAGGCATTTTGGTACCCTCCAAGCACCACACTAGGACACCTATACCTGCACTTCTCTCTTTAGGGCTCTCTCCTTCCCTAAAGCAACCCAAGGAGAAGTGCACTTGTACCTAGAACCACCAAATATCCTTAGGGTATAGTAGCTAGTCCTTGTATGTCTTTCCTTAGAGAAGACACAATAATCTCATCAGTAGCATTGATAATGTGCAATGCCTTATTTACCTTTTATTTATAGCTTAGGATAACTAATATTACATTAAAATATATTATAATGTTACTATATATTTTAACATCATCAAATAAAGTTACTTTAGGAATATTATATTGGTAATAGTTATTTGGCTTAGGAACCATGTCTTAGTTTCACACCCCCACTTTTCCCTCTTATGGAGTCCTAGCCCTTCATATTCTTCTTATCCCATGGTCTGCAACTATGGTGTTATTTTATTAATCTCAATTTTTTTACATATTACATCTACTAGACTCATTGGCCTTTTAGCACACAGGCTCTCTAGCCTAAGTAAACAAGCACTTTTCCCTTAAAATCAAATCTATACATTATCCCATAGGCCTAACAAAATTATACACATAGACACTTTGGCCTTAACATAAACCAACTCACTAGCCCCGTTATCATATATTGGCTCATCGTCTTGAGTGTCACTTGTATATATACATTACAATTTGGGGATTAAGCCACGGGTATTACAAAATGCAAACATGAGTTGACCAAATGGTCGAGTTATTTAACCATCATGTTAAACACAACCAATGTAATATTCTAGTAAACCATTGGTTATGTTAATGAACTAATAATCAATTGTTGGTTGAGTAACTAACAAATTGACTGTTAGTTGGGCTAACTAAACAGTCAACCATTAGTTAGGACGAATAACTAGTCAACCATTGATTGAGTTAACTAACTAGTTGGCCATCATTCGATTCAAGTAACCAATAGACTATAAATTTAGTTGACTAAAAAATTTATTATCTAATCGAACTAACTAATAGATTATGTTTTTCCAATATAAAAATGACTTGACTTGATAGTTGAATCAGTCGAATGTCGATGGAATTTACCACCATAATGTTAGTCGATCACTATAATGCACAAATTGACTAGGTAGTTGAAATAGTTGACCATATTTTTCCTCCAACTCTCCATGGTCATCTTGGTAATCTAAAACTTGGCTAATTTTAGGCTTCTACACATTTTCAACCAGCTATGATTCTAAGAATTTCCTTTGTGCTTTTTCTCTAGTTGATGCAGGCTCAATGCTGAAATTGACACTTTTCTATCACTTTATGGTACACCTAAAACCTTCTATCCACCATTAGCTATATAGGGCACCTCAATTAACAATGGTATCTGAATATTTGCATTATGGTACTAATTCTTTCCTCTAGTATTTGTCTCCAAAAGTTGACTTAACCTAATGAACGATGAGGATAACTAACTAGTCGACTAGACATGAGAATTCATTACTCATCAAACACCTATGTATTATCAATTGAGTCAACTAATTAAATATATGGTTTACTTTCCATTGATTGTTTTAATGGATCTACTTCTCAATGACTACTTTTCAATGATAAATGTGGATTCCTCCAACCATCAAACTTTTGTGAGCTGCATACTTGATCTATTATCTATCGACTACATAAATATAAATGATGTAGGTAATAATGCTCCATAAATGATATAAATGTTCAAGTATAACAATATGCAATATCATGCAAATGACTTAGGCACACATAAATAAAGTGAAACCTATTGATAATTTAACAATAATTAATAAGATAATTACACCAACTAAATATCACACAAGACACATGAGCACTTGTCTTTGTAAATATCGACTAAGTGGCTACAAAACTCAGATATTCCACCTAGCCATAGACCACACTATTGTAAATATTTTAGTAGTGGGTCACCTTCGAGTTGGGCTATGATTACCAAAGGAAAAAATCTCACCTAGAGCCAACAATGGACACATAGTTTGTACCAAACAAGCACCGACTCCAATAACCTCCCTAACTACATCCCTGCACCTCCTAGCTTAAACTACCCAAGGTAAGAAACCCCCTTCTCTATCACTGTAATCCTTTAGGCTATGCCACTACACTTTTTGGGCTTCTAGCATAGTCCATCATGGAAGCCTCAAATAATTGTAACTCTAGGAGTTCCAACTACCCTCTAGGATCTTCTAGGAACACCCCAGGCATCACACTCAGAAATCTTACCCAACAAGTCCCCCTCCAAGCTCCAACCTTTCCCAAGATGAGAAATGAGAATTTCCCTCATAATTCCAATGAGGAAATCGAATAGTTTACACAAGTCATAAGCTTCAATGGATATCTAAGCTCATATCTCAACTAGTCTCAACAAAACTAGGGAAGTACCAAGGTGAATGGTTGTTTGGATGATGGTTGAATGATGACCAAAACTATGGAATGAAACCTCGTAATCATGGAAACATGACTTAAGTATGCATGAAGTAATTTTTCCAAATGTCAGCAATGTTATAGACATTTTTGTGCCTTACAGCTCTAAGCATGAAATGTCCATAAACCAAGGGATCCTCAGTCCCTAAAAGTGTTGTTCCTACCCCTAGAGGAACAAGGTCAACCAATTACAGCTTCTCCCAGAAGTTCTCCACCAGAAACTGCTCAGAATCAGTCAAATCAGGATCATTTCAGCTCCTCCACTAGCTAGCTGCATTGCATAGCACCCCAGTACACTAGCTAGGTGCGTTGCAACGCACCTAAATGCACTACTAGGGTGCGCTGAGCGGGAAATGACAAATGGCAGTGTCATTCTGCGAGGTGGACAGACAATGGAAGCTTCCAGAATCTTCCCCAATGACACTTGCCTCACTGAGTTCGACCAAGGATGAGTAAGAGGCTCTCAGTCTCCAAGTGGAAGCAAGAACTGACAGAGAGAAGCCACAAGTCAAATCATAAGCTGACTCATCCTCTTTGCATACATCTATATATGGATCCCTCATCCCAGAGATCCAGAGGCTGGAATTTTGTACTTTGCAGAGAATTGCTGTTGGTTTTGAGATAGAGATCAGTGCATTGGGTGATTTATGCTTTGTTGGAGGTGAAGAGGGGATTCTTTTGCTGGGGGGTTGATGCTGGATCAGGAATCATCGGTTGTAAGTCCACCTGGACCTTCTTGTTATATCAATAAAACTATTTGAGTTTCTCCTACATGCTTGTGTACCAATGATGTTTTGTTATATTTGCATGTTTAGCTTAAATCTGATCCTAAGCTATTTATGAATGTAAATCCATGTATTTGTGTAGTTTTCCTCTTCTGTGATCTTGCGGGAACTTGGTGAAGCTGGGCAAGTAAGGGAGCAGGTAGCTGGAAGCTGTCAAAGAGGAGAGAGATTGGATCAAAGGACTAGCGCAAGACACAGGTTGGTTCATCCTATTCCTCTTCGTTTACAGTTCATAAAGAAGAATACAAAAATAGTTTTCCTTGTTTGTTGCTAAGGTACTGTCACACCTTAGTGGGATAGGGGCATTCTAAGTAGACACTTTTCCCGTCAACAAAATGGCGACTCCACTGGGGAACGTGTCTAGTTATTTTGTTTGTGTTTCCCTTGTTGTTTGTTTCATAAACACAGAAGTAGCAATCGAACTGCATTTGCTATTATCAAATGCAAAGTAGACACCTGCTACTTCAATCCATTCACTGGATTTGTTTATGATTTGAACAGCTGATTCACAAATGATCTGATTACCATTTGTGATTAATCTTAGACCTCTTTTAAATCCGCCCTCTGATTATGCATTACTGATTGCTTTTACTCGGCCAAAATCCATAGATTAAACTGCAAACCGTGACCCAGAACCCGGATAGAAGTCTCGTTTCTGCCCCAGCGCAGGCACTGTGAAGAGATTCTACATTTCAACGTAGTTCTCGAGAGGGCTACCTGCGCTGCAATTCAGTTTCTCTGTGTAACAGGTGCACTGATCAGCCTAGCCCTGTGCAGCTGAGGTTCTTTGCTTCATTTTTTCAATTTTGTCTCTGATTTTGCAGCCTGTGATCAGTGTGTGTCTGTTTAAAAACCCCTTTTCTTTGCCTTAATTCCGCCTCCTTTGTACAAAAAGACTGTAGATGTTCTTTGTGTGTTTGTTACATCATTTACAGTTTTCCATTGAAAGAGTAGAATAGTCATACTGTCGTCCTTGGATTTAGATCTGTCGTAAGTGTCGATTTTGATCTTAGGAGAAAGCTTATTTGCTATTGACAGTAGATTATGCTTTTACTTTTGCCTTTGGTTTGAATTTGTCACTTTCTAGTGTCGAAACGAGTGTTTATTTCAAAATCATAAAGTGTCGTAATCTTCTCTACCTTTTGATTTCGAAAAGAAGCTTGTTTGTGTTTTTCACTTGAAAGCAAATTCAGATTTGTACATCAACTTTCTTTTTAGGCATCAATATTAAGAAAGTGAAAACAAATACATGCATATGTGCATTTGCATATTGATAGTTTGTTTGGCTTGATTTAGGAAAAGTGCATCTACAGTGTGCTCTTTGCTCTTTGAGAAAAGATTGTGTCTTTCTTTTCCCCTTGTAGCTAGGATTTTCATTGCTGAAAAGAGATAAAAGCTTGCTTATCATCTTTAGATTGCATTTTAGGAATTACATCTACATCTCGTGGTGATCCCAAAAGGCAAACTTCTAAGAAAGATCAACTTAAAATAAATTGAATGAATCTAACAACGCTTTGGAACTTAACGCACAACATTTAGAGGTCTAGGCTAGAGACGTATTCCGGCGTCGTAAAGCCTGGTAACTGTTGTCCTCACTGATGGTTGGGTGATTCCTCCACTTTGAGACGATAAGTGCCAGTACGGACTTGTGCTCCCACGTACCGTCGAGTATATATTGGGAGACCCCTATAGGCTTAAAACCTTTTATCCATAGGAAGCCGTGTCGGCCGCCCTACTCATCGCAATGCACCGAACACATCATTTGGGAAGATTGACTGCCGTACCGTAAAAAGTATTCTGCAGTTTTGCGATTGGTTTGGTACTCCCTCTACCTAGATCTCCAGAGCAGTCCCTTTCGTTCCTTTTCAGACTCCTTAACGGAAAAGGTCCATATGAGCACTTGTCACTTCAGGCTCATTAAAAATCGAAGGAGACTAGAGTCATCTTTTGTTTTTTCTCGACTCTTTAAAATTGAAAAAACAAGTTGTGTCAAAGCGTCTTAAAATTTATTTTAAACGGAATATTCATACCCTTTTTCCTACGTTGATCTTAGGTTGAGAAAATGGAGTCTACCAACCAAGGAATTCCCCTTGGTGGAAATCCTAGTCCCTTCTCCTCTTGGGGAGATGTTGGTGCACCCCATATGGCCACATTGTCGCTTCCAGGACTGACAATTGGCTTGCCAGTCTGGCTCTTCTCAACCAATGTCGTTCAGAACACCACTATTCCTGAACAATCGAATCAGCAATTAGATGAGTCCAGAGTTGCCCACCAACATTCTACTTCCTCTAATTCTTCCTCTCCCCCTTCCTCTTCGCTTAATGGGGCTGGCAAAGCCAAAAGTCAAGTTCCTAAAGAGAAGAAGGAGAAGAAGAAGAAAGAGAAGAAGAAGAAGGAGCCAAAGGTGAATGGGGGAAAACGAGTGTCGTCTAACGAAAATCCACACACTGCACCGACTAGGCCTAAATCGCCATGTGTCATTTGCAGAGGAGACCACTTTCACAGAGATTGTCCTTGCATCCCTCGAATACTAAGGGACTGGTCTCCTCGTTTGCACAATCCGGTGTCATCAACCTCTGATGATCATGTTGAAAGCACACCGTCAACTAGCGAAAGTGAAGCCCCAGGACAAAAAGGGAAAGCTAGATTCCCCTGTAAACTGTGCGAAGGCAATCATGCCGTCCACCGTTGTCCCTTCTTAGACGAAGCGAAAAGAGTTTTGGATGATCGTCTGGTTTCACTGTTATGACTTCCTCCTGGATATAAAAAACTCTTGCCGAGTCCGTCGCTAGTTGAGAATCCAGCTGGCCTGCTCAAGTGGTCGGCTGAAGCGCCTATCATCGAAGATAAACCATCTGAATCCATACCAAACGAAAGTCAAAAGGTCGAGATGGCAGTTGACCCGGTCTTGCCTTCAGAGGTTTTATCTTCGGATGATACAGTCACTGAAGAGAACAAAGATGACACCGTCCAAATTCTCTTCATCAACACAGACTCTGACAAACATGGGGGCAATCTACCCATTCCCTTACCGCAGGAGGGAATTTCGTCAGAGCCATACCCGGCCGTCTACTCGGTCCCACCTCCAAGCAACCTAGTTGTCTCCTTCGACTGGAATCAACTAGGCAGACCCCGTTTACCAGCAAGCATACCATTCCGAATTATCGTTCAAATATATAGAATGGTCATGGTTGGTACCATCATAGATGAGGGGGCTTCTGTGAGTATCCTTTCCTCTATTGCTTGGGAAGCGCTTGGTTCGCCATCGCTGTTGCCTGAGATGAGAAATCTGACAGGCTTTGACGAAGGAACCAGTCGACCTTTAGTGATCCTTCCCAATGTGCCCATAACATTGAGAAGGAAGACTGTTCAAATGAACGTAATGGTTGTTCAAGGACCCTTGGATTATAACCTACTCCTTGGACGAGACTATATTTATTGCATGGGAGCCATCGTCTCCTCACTCTTTAGAGTAATGTGTTTTCCGCACGAAGGAAGAGTGGTCAAGCTCGTGGACCAGCTTTCATTTCCCGGATCACGCATAGCAAATAGTCATATAGCATCCCTAAATGGTCTCTTCACGCAAGAAATGTCTCAATCCCCAGTTCGTCCTCCCGATGAGCACGAGTAATTCGGAGGGATATGACTGAAACCCAGGGGGCATGCATCCTAGTCTGCTTCGGCAGGAAAACTTCGGGTATAGGGTAGGTTTCCGCAGGAGAATATGACTAGTCTGTACCCCATCCGTCGGTGGAAGAGGGGTTATTCTAGAATAAGATTCTCTTGTCAAAGTTATGTGAGTTGACAGAACTGAGTCACTCACCCTTTTTTATCTCGGTAGACATTGCCGAAGAAGTGTTTTGTTTGCACCGTGAATAGAACAATCTTTGGGTAACCTGTAAGAGGTAGGCCTTTCCTGACAGAACAAATGTTTTTGTCTGCAAATTGAGGGGTAAGCTTGAAACCATATTTTATACCTGGGGGCATGCAAACCTTTTGGAGTGCAAGCGAGGGGCGGCTATTTATTTTTTAAATTTTTTAGGACCTCTAACCCTTTAAACTCGTAGGATTAGTCGTCACCTAACTTGCATAAAGAAAGGATGTGGGGTGAAACTCTAAAAATTGCCAATTTTATATGAGACATTCTTATCATATGACTGGATTAATTGAGCAGTTTTAGCACATAGTTCAAGCTCGTTAAAAAATAAACATAAGACATGAGCAAGTGTTTCCACCCGCGTTTAAGCTCATTAAAAAATGAACTATTCCCCAGTAAGTAACCACCGTGAATGAAGATTTTAGCCATTAAAGCCTTGGTCGTGTTTGCACCGTCACCTCCACTTTTCCATTGGCCGATCATTCACCTCCATTTGATTGTTTACCCATTTTGAGGAACAGCTGCGAAGAGTGATTTCATTAGCCATCCTTGTGACACTGCCGTGATTGGAAAATTCCAACCATTACCTGGAATCAGCTGCTACCCATTTTATCACTCGTTCCTCAAAAGACGAGTCTTCTTTAAGCTCTTTTCAACTGACTCGTAAAATATGAAAAGATTGCCGAGTTTTGGCCTTCTAGCTCATTAAAGCGACCGGAAGTGCTATCCCTCCTCTAGATTTTAATCTTTTTGGACCTGAGGGATTATTGCACAAAAATATCGAGCGCTTGTTTTGTTCGGCTCGTTAAAACTATCGAAAATTCATCCCTTCTGTATTGTTTTATACTTTTTTGGACTTAAGGGATTAGATGACGAAAAAGGAATTTCGGAGTTATCTTTACGTACCTTTTCAGACTCTCTAAAAATGAAAAGGACCGAGTTATCTTTGTCATTAAACTCGTTAAAAATATTAATAGCGACAAACTTGTCTTTAGACGAGAATGAGTTTCACTATCGCTAGGCTCGTTAAAACATAGCGATGGGTTTGCCCGAAGGGCAAATTATAGAACAAGCATATGTTATCCTCCTCAAGCTTGACAAAAATAAAGAGGTACTGGTCAGCAATGACTGGGGAAAAATTGGGAAGAAACTCAAAGAATCTTTATTGGTAGCAAGTCGCTCTTGAACATGACACTTCCACTCCATGCCTGAGTCGAGTTGGGTTGTTCATTCACCGGCCACATCACCATGGTCACGCCATACCATCCACATTTGGGGTAAATGCTACCAATCCATCACATAAGTGTCGCCGACATGTTCAAGAGAAGTCATCCAGAGAAGTCACCCGTGTCCCATCCACTACCATACATTATACTTCATTCCTTCATGACCGCCATCCTGAACCATATATCATCAGATCGTTTTCACCTCCATCAAAATCATTTGCTCTGTTCCGTGTCATTGATGTGGGATTCATTAAGGCCCTCCTTTGACGGATCGCTTCTTGTCGACACCAGCTCATTATCCAAGAAGTTGATCTAGGAACACCCCATTCAGTACTTTGAAGCTTGCATGCCTCAATGGCAATTTTCTCACTTCCGGCAACAGGTATACATCAATGACCTTCGACCGAAAGATTTTGTGTGGTGTTCGATGCCAAGTCCTTTATTCACACCACGTGAATTGTACTACAGTACCTTGAGGGTCATCATCCTTATCGGTGATTCCTCTCGCGCTTGTTAACAGTTTACATCATCGACTAGTAATCAAGCGATGTCTTTCCATGTTCGACTTCAAAACATTTCTCACATGGATCGACTTGTACTTCGAGTGAAGATCGGACGAGATTGAAGACCACGGATCTAGTTTCATCCATCCAGGCTGCGATATATATTCAGGAAAAATAAAGACATTGACATGTACAACATTACAGCACAGATAATCATCCTACTAAAAGGATGATGACTTCATCAAAATCATCAGTCTACCATCAGACGATTGTCTGTCCTGCGTACATAAAAATGAGTTTATAGAGTTGAGCATGGGAATGCCCGCCTTAGCTAGATCATGAAAACAGTATGAAGATAATGTATTGTATTGTATCTTATTACAGGTCTCCTCCCAGCATTGAAATAACTTCGGATCCTCCTAATAAAGCATTTCACCCGATAAACGGCCTCATACTTTAGGGGGCAACTGTTATAGACATTTTTGTGCCTTACAGCTCTAAGCATAAAATATCCATAAACCAAGGGATCCTAAGTCCCTAAAAGTGTTGTTCCTACCCCTAGAGGAACAAGGTCAACCAATTACAGCTTCTCCCAGAAGTTCTCCACCAGAAACTGCTCAGAATCAGTCAAATCAGGATCATTTTAGCTGCTCCACTAGCTAGCTGTGTTGCATAGCACCCCAGTACACTAGCTAGGTGCATTGCAACGCACCTAAATGCACTACCAAGGTGCGTTGAGCGGGAAATGACAAATGGCAGTGTCATTCCGCGAGGTGGACAGACAATGGGAGCTTCCAGAATCTTCCCCAATGACACTTGCCTCACTGAGTTCGACCAAGGATGAGTAAGAGGCTCTCAGTCTCCAAGTGGAAGCAAGAACTAACAGAGAGAAGCCACAAGTCAAATCATAAGCTGACTCATCCTCTTTGCATACATCTATATATGGATCCCTCATCCCAGAGATCCAGAGGCTGGAATTTTGTACTTTGCAGAGAATTGCTGTTGGTTTTGAGATAGAGATCAGTGCATTGGGTGATTTATGCTTTGTTGGAGGTGAAGAGGGGATTCTTTTGCTGGGGGGTTGATGCTGGATCAGGAATCATCGGTTGTAACTCCTCCTGGACCTTCTTATTATATCAATAAAACTATTTGAGTTTCTCCTTCATGCTTGTGTACCAATGATGTTTTGTTATATTTGCATGTTTAGCTTAAATCTGATCCTAAGCTATTTATGAATGTAAATCCATGTATTTGTGTAGTTTTCCTCTTCTGTGATCTTGCAGGAACTTGGTGAAGCTGGGCAAATAAGGGAGCAGGTAGCTGGAAGCTGTCAAAGAGGAGAGAGATTGGATCAAAGGACTAGCGCAAGACACAGGTTGGTTCATCCTATTCCTCTTCGTTTACAGTTCATAAAGAAGAATACAAAAATAGTTTTCCTTGTTTGTTGCTAAGGTACTGTCACACCTTAGTGGGATAGGGGCGTTCTGAGTAGACACTTTTCCTGTCAACAACCAAGGAGATCACCCTCACCCTTCTTACTATGGAGTCATACCCCCTCGTACTCTTTTCATCTGGTGTTTTGCAGCCATGATGTATTTTCATATAACATGCATGTGATTACATATATTCATAGCTAGTCTCACTAGAAATTTTACATAAAATATCTTTGGCATTAATCACACAAGCATTCTAGCTTCAAGACGTATAAGCATAGGCACACAAACCCAAAAAAAAAAATGCACATATATATACATGGGCACGTAGGGTCAACACAACCTAGTTCACTAACCTAATAAAAGTGTCTTCAAACATATATAAGGGGTCATCTTGAGGGTGTTACATCCACATACCAATTCTATTTCTTCCAACAAACCATCTTGCAGGTCCACCTCAAACTAAGTCCATGCCCATATTCTATCATTTTTTGAGTCCCAATTTGGCTCTAACTCCACAAATTTGTTGATCTTATTTCCTATTGAGCTCAAGATTTATTTTCACCAAGAAACTAGAGGGAGTCGAAACAAAATGTTCCAAATCGTTTGTGTGGAAAATTGGTTCCCTTGATGAGTCAAAGTTTATGCTTCATCTTTGTACCACAAGACCTAATGGCCCCCAGCTTTGAATTTTACCTGAAAGTTTATCTGCGCCTAAGTCTAAATGTGGAAGAAAACACATCCATCCTCTAATTAAATCATGGGCCACCAAAGCATATCCATTAAAGAAACCCAATTATCCTCAATCCATATTTTAAGGGATTCTAGCCAGATAATCTTACCATAAAAACACTCCACTATAGTCTTTCCTATAATGTCTAAGACCTCCTCAATCAACACATCCAACCCTAACACCATCTTCACCTTTCTTTTTTTAGTATGGATTAACCTTTTACTCCATTACTTAGATTCCACTCTTTAAATGACCTCCTAGGAGAACTTTCTCCTATTATACTCTGAAGGATCTAGATATTCAATTTCCTAGGGTTGTGGAGAATTGAAGCTTAAAAATGATGTATGTACTACATGGTCTATTTGGAGATATGTCTCATTATAGAACAAAGGTATCACCACCTTGTTAGAGTCCATATTTACATACTGCCATCAGTGATCAAAACTCCTCTTTTATATCATATTAGTGTCCCATGTTGAAATTTTTATCATTCCACCTAGGTCCTCAAGCAAAAAATTACTCACTGATGGTAGCCCAAGTTAAAACCCCATCCCCTCTCAAAAATTTATATTTTCTGGCCCACCTTCATGTGTCTTTCTGAGCATACATTGACTATAAGCGCTCATTTCATCATGTTTTGTGTCAGTCAAGAGCACCTGGAGTCCAGTCATTCAAGGTCCCATTAGATCACTAGGTTTCATTTTTTCAAGGTCTAATAAAACACCATTTCAATGCATCAGGCCAACAAAGTATGAGAGTGAACAACATAATATCCCTTTTTCAGTTAAATAAGGATTTCCAAGCATGTAACCATGGTTGCTAAAGTTCCAATTTTTATTTTAAGTAATAATTTCATTCCAGTTTGTAATTTAATTCCAAAAGCAGAGATGTAATCCTATTTTTTATATATTTATGTAATTTCATGTCATTATATGTAATAAGTGACTTTTCTCAAGCTTTCAACTCAGTTCCAAAATGCCAAAGGACCAAAAGTCAAAGGTCAAAGTATGCCAATGTATATCAAGTGATCAATTTTTACAAGAAAAGGTCAAATGTAAAGATATAGTTTCCAAAAGTAAATTGAATGACAAAAGGAAGAAATGGGTCCCAAGGCCCAAAACATCAATTTCATGAAGTATAAAAGCCACCAAGACATCAAAAAAAAATCCATTTTCACTCCCAAAGATCAATCTCGTGCTCCCTTTGCTCAAAAAGTCGATTTTGTATGTTCAAAGGAGAAAAATTTCTTGGCGCTGTGCTTAAGAAGAAGGCGCTGCGCTTAGAAGCTAGGCGTTGTGCTTAGAGATTTGGGCACTACGTTTTTCAACACTGGAGATGCGCTTTTGCCCAGTAAGCCTCCAAAGCACCAAAAACACCTCCAAATCCTCTCAAAAATCCACAAGAGTTGGTTTTCCTCCTCTATCAAGTAATTAACCCTCTCTTCCACTCATTTTCTCTTCCAAACAACACTTCCTCTTAGTGTTTGAATCCTAAGAAAAATTGGTCCCTAGGCAAGGACAAAACCATAGATTCATTCCTATATTAAAAATTGCTGCCCACAGACCATACAACACCTTCCTACATCATTGTTGAGACCATCCCCACGCTTACACTATCTTTCCTTAGTCCTTAAACACTTTTCCTACAAAACCCTAAGACCTAGGTTTCTAAAAATCACTAGACAGCCTCTACCATAAACCTGTAAATCACTTTTCATTTCCAAATACCTTCAAATTTTCACCCCCCATCACCTCCCACAATTCCATAGCCCACATCCTCATCTCCCAAAATTTTTGTGGTCTTATCCCCATTCCCTAGACCTATTCCCACTTCCCATTCTCACCCACCTTATCACTAGGGTTTCTTGAACAAACACTATGGAGGAAGATAGATATTATATGGAAGAAGAGGACACACAAGAAGAAGAAGACAAGGAACAGAGAAGGCCACATAAAGGAGGTAGAATCCTAAGGCTTGAGCCCACTAGCATAAATGAACTTATGGCTTCACCGATGGCAACCTCATGTTTTCAGTATGTGGGTTGCCTTGACTTTTGAAAATTGATTGAAAGAGTTCAGCATCACCCAGTTTTGGCTAGACTCTTTGCATCACAACTTAAAGACAATCAAGTAACCCTAGCAGGAGTGACCTTCACTTTTTCTACTTCTATCATTGCTGCTACCACAGGGATTCCAAACATGGGTGAGAAGTGTTTAAATCAAAGGATTTGGAGGATCAGTATTATGAACCATTTATCAAACCACTGTACAAGAATGAAAGGAGGAAGGTGTTCCCTTTCACCTACCTTCTTAATAGGTATGCCCCCTTGATGAAAATCATCATGAAGTACTTCTCTTGTGAAGGTAGGTTCTCTAGGCTCTATACCTACCATATTAGACTACTTATGCACTTCACAAGGGTCAAATTCCTCAATATCCCATACTATCTGTTCAGAAGCATAGATAAAATGGCCTCCATTGTGCAAAAAAGAGATTATGACCAGCAGATGAACAACCTTTTCCATCACTCATTGATCAAGATCATTGTCCTTCATCACCTTGATCAGTTGCATATTTCATGGGACAACTTCATTGCTAATGACATTTTCACTGCTCCACCAGCTCCACATGCTGAAAGTATGCCTTCTTCATCTCATCCCACTGATCATCATGTTGAATCCATACCCCCTTCATCTCAGCCCACTACTTCTATTCCTCCATTTGATCAGCCACCCTCATTATCACCACCATCATCACCATTTCATGATCATGCAGGGTCACCTAGAAGAGTTGAGGTCATCAGGCCTAAGAGGACAGATGTGAGCACATTGGCACATACTTATCAGAGAGGCCACAAGCAGGTGTTTGCCCCACAGATTGTGGGAGGGGCCTTGCCTTCTTCATTACCAAAGTAGGTACAAAAGGGCAAGGAGAAGATGACAGAGGCAGAGATCCAGCAGCAGCAAGAGGACCTACATGAGACAGATTAGGATTTTTACTTAGTTAACTTAAGTGAGCATGATGATAGTGAAAACACAAGTATTGTCATTAAAGAAAAGGATGCGCTCATAGGGGAGCTCCAGGTCAACTTGCAGAGGGAAAAATACATCATTTCATACTATGAGCAGGAAAACAAGCAGTATGAGACCAAACAAGAGCTCATGGAGATTCAGGTCATCAAGGCAAAGAGGGAGGCTGAAAAGGCTAAAGGTTTACTTGATGAATCTGTTGTGCTCTACAACAACCCCCCATTTCATATCATTTTTATTCCCAAAACTACCCTATGAAATGGGTCCCTTTAGATTTTAATTTGTATCAATATCGTATTATTTAAAAAGGTCCGAAAAACAAATGAAAACATTATAAAAAACCTTTTTGAAAAACCCATTTATGCAAATAAATCAATCTTTTATCATTGCGATAAAGCGATCACAAGATCGCATATCGCAGTGACACAAGGAGCATAACTAGATGACACATTGGATACTCCCGATGCGATATCGCTATCAGCTATCGGCAATACTCTATGTACATTCTTAAAACACCCCAGGCCATTCCCCCGATGCGATGCGATATCGCTATCGGCAATCGGCGATATACTATCCATGTTACATGTAATGCCAATACTCCCGATGCGATGCGATATCGCTATCGGCGATCGGGGTTTTCAAAAGGTGTCAATATAAGAGGTTAAGCTTTCCCCGATGGCCGATTGCGATAAAGCGCAGATTTCAAAAAACCGTTAAAATGAAGGGATATCACGATCAATTCATATTAAAAGCTTGATCTGTCCAACAATGATTCACCTGCGCTCAACCGCCAAAACATCTACAGCATGCTTAAATGAATCATTCGGCCGATTAATGATATAATGGGCATTTAAGGATTGACAGGTTTTAAACGGCCATTTAATGTAATTGTAAGTCCTAAAATCTTCCCATGGATTGTATCCGCGCCCATTTTAAAAGTTAATCTCTTATAACGCATCGGTCAATATATCTCATCACATTGAAGTTTTCATTTCCAATTCTCTGTGTTACGTTTATTTTCGCTTCTGTGCAGAATTCATCCAAAGGAGAAAGCTCAAGCAAAATGGGGAAGAAATCTAAGAAGACTACAGGTGCTTCTGTTGCGCCAGCCGCAAGACAAGCTGTCGCTGATCCCTAAAACAAAAAGAAAGGATTGATTTCGGATACTACATGTTCTGGTCTCGGTAGAACTACTTGGCAAAGCACCTACAACTTGATTGAAGTTGAAGAACCCAAAGTGACAACAGTAGAAGCTACTGCAGATTCAACTCGGAAATCTGATGCCACTCTAAAGGACTTAGCTGACTCCTTCCTTCATCGGATAGCAGCTAGGGAACAAATTCTCCCATACACAGATGTAGTTCGGTGGGCAATTGAGGAAATCCCAATCCTGGATAGAACCTTCAGCACCAGAGACGGCAATTGAGGAAATCCCAATCCTGGATAGAACCTTCAGCACCAGAGACGGGAGAATTTTCGGGTCGTTCAAAGCTAATGATCTAAGGCAAATGTATCATTTGCCTGAGCCAGATAAGACATACAATAAGGCGTTCCTGGAAAAATTCTGAAACGAGAACGAAGTTGAATCCGAACCCATCCGGGATTGGAGACAAAATCCGGCAAAGCACAAACATGAATCTTCTGGTAAGTACTCGGTCCATTCCCTGGCTTCTCCTTATTACTACGCTGGAATAATGATGTGTAGATTGTGGAGATTGCATGATTCTTCTAATTTCACTATAGAAATGGTTCCTTTAATGGAAGCGGCATGCAACAGTATAATAATGGATTGGGCCACTATTCTCTCAGATAAACTAGCCAAAGCTGTTCTTGAGTTTAGGAATAAGACTCGCATCTCTGAAAGGATAATTCCCCCATTTTATTACAGTGCCTATATTTTGGATACCTTGTGTTTTAATTCTGAATTTCCCGTGCTCGGCTGGAGGTGGACGCCACAAGACTCCATGCCTATTCACATTTACCACCAGAAATTATGGAAATCCTCTTACAAGCACCATCTGTACCAAGTCTGCAATGGCTTTATGTTGCCTATTTATTATTCTATTTTTGATAAACCCATTCCCAAGATTTCCTACCAAGCTGGGATTGATTTAACAGTAGTAGGGAGCTGGTTTGGAGAGGAGAAGTTCACTTATATAAGAGTTTTCGGTAGCCAAGCCGAACCTCATGTCCTCCCTTTATACATACCTGATAAACTATTGGCAAGGGAAATCTCTTACCAGATTATTGCTGAGAGTGTTACACAGACTCTCGAGAAAAATAAGATGCAGGGCTGGCCCTCTTTTCCTTTGAGATGCGGTGTCTATACCTTGCATGATCTCAAACATGCAGAGAAGGAAGCTACGAAGATTAAATCATTAACTCTGGCGACTCTCCCAAATAGGAAATTTGATCCAAACAAAGTTGCCTATAATGCACTAGAACAGGCCAAATTGTCAAAATTTGATCATAAAGAAGATATGTTTGACGACCTGTTCTCTTTAGCTGAGTCAATAATGCAGGTTAAAACATTGGCCAAAATGAAATATCATGATGAAGGGTTGACTGAATTTAACAGACTTAGAGAACAGAGGTTGCAAACTCTGCCTCTAGACCTATTAGCAACAACTCCAGCGACATCGTCAAGCGAGCCTGAACGACAACAGTCAAAGGAACCTCCAGTTACAACAAAAGAACAAGAGAAGCCACAGGAGGAAAATCTGAAGAAAGAACATGAGAATCAACAGAAGAAAGAGTAGGAAAAAGTGCGGGAGGAGACCCAAACTGAAAAGGAAAAACAGACCACCACTGAAGTAAACGTGGATACTCATATCGATCCTAAATTGCTCCAGGAATGGAAGCAATTTGATTCTATTATCAGTGGTCTGGAGTGTTCAAAGGACACTGACACTTCAAAGGCAACAGACACACAGGAAACCACTTCATCACAGGTTCTAAGTGGAACCAGTGGCCCACCCATTTCTAAAGAGGTAGAGATAATACCAAAGGACCCCTCCGACCAAATCATTTTGCAGGTAGAAGAGATTCCTCCCCTGGATGTCTTCTATAGCCCAAGGCATAAAGCTGTAGTTAAACGACAAAGGAAAAGAAGAAGGACTGATCAACCTCCCCTTTTCCCAGAACAGACAGTCACGGGCAATGTGGTTTGGAAGGAGGAATTTGACCCCTCCGATGACCTGACAAAACTGTCACAATATGCTGGAGCTTATTCGGCAGCAACAATAGATAAGGCATCGGAGGTAATCCTTTTACTGAAAACAAAGGATCAAGAGATTTTCTCGTTACAGGTACAGCTAACTGAAGCAAAGCAGAAAGCGGAGCAGGCAGAGCAGCAATTGTTGACGCAACAGCAATTAAACAGTCAACTAACTCAACAATTGCAGGCAGAAAAATAAAGGATTGACCAAAGCGCAATCCAGAAGCAGAAAGAATTATCAGAGGCATTGGTACAATTGAAGGCAGCGAATGAGCAAATGGTGAAAACAAAAGATGAGCAAATTGCTCAATTATCATCACAGCTCGAGAAAACAAAGGGCGTTCCACAAGTGGCTGAATTTAGAGTAGAAGCACTACAAATAAATACTGCATTAATATCCCAAATTAAGCTTCTATTTCAACAAATCGCCCAGGCAGAGCCATTATGTGAATTAACAACATCCATAAGTAAGCAAGTAGACAAGGCCAGGACTGAATTGGATCAAGCTGAAGAAACGATAGTTGCATTTCTCGACTGGCAAGATTCTGATCAAGGACAAGCGGCAAATTTACCAAGAATCTTAGAGTCACATAAAGATATACTCTTTACAGAATGGCAGTCCCAATTAATGAAAGCAGAGAGGGCGGTTTCAAGATGCAAATCAACTTCAAGCAATTTAGTTGAATTAGTCAATAACACTCTCTACTTATCAAACATGATTTCCCAATGCACACTAGGAAAGTTAACAACGATGAAAAAATTGGAGCAATCATGTTATCCAGATCTAGAGGAAAAGGGGAGATTAATTGCTGGGATTAACAGTTTAACCTGGGACACCTATTGGTTCTTCTTGGTAAAGCCGCACACACAGAGAGCCGCCCTCAAGTGCCTTACGGATGCAATCGGGTATATTATCCCCGATATTCAGGATGCCACCTATGCTGCCCAGCTCAGCTCGTGCCTCAACAGACCACCCGAAGTGGAGCCGATGCTTGCGATAAGTCAGCTCAGATTTAAAGGCAAGCAGCCTACTTGATGATTCATGCCGCCGACTGCCAGATTGCTGAAGAAAATAGGATCAAAATTTATTGATACCAATTAAGTAGGATTTCAGTTTTTTAGATAGTTAGATTAATTAAGTATTTATAGACCCTTTCATTGTTTTGGAAAGGGTCGTAAAGTTTTGTACCTGACTTAAAGATTGAAGTTGCACTATTGTGCTTCAGCCATATTCTTTTATGAAACTGGACCAGTTATTCTAAATTTCACAAGGAAGCTTTTTATGCAATTGTGCACTATTGTCTTTGTTTGAAAGTGTTTCTGCGTTGAAGGAAGAATCACAAGTAGCGATTGATATTGGGAGTGTCAAGCAGCTCATATGGTACTTCTATCTATGTCTGAATTCATTCCTTTCATATGAATTGTTATTTGATTATCCTTGCTATTATCGATTATATGTATGTTCTTTAACAGCAGTTTTGTATTCCTTCTACTATTGGATGTTTATGGTGTGCTTTTCTTTTAATCATGTATGTGTCGATGATATAAATGATAAGTGTAGTAATATTGCTTTAATCGCTTTGCTTAACTATTTAAGCATAGTAACCCTGAATGAAATAATGTCCATGTCTGTTAGATGGAGTCATCTATATGTCTGTCTATAGAAACAGATCATCAAGCGCTACACTTCAAAGCTCAATAAGTTCCCGGTATAAGTTATAGTTCTTATATTTTTGTTGATATATTTCGTTATTCACCCATCATTAGATTAGTCAATCAATTATCCATTCATCCCATTTATCCATTGCTGGGAAACTGGTCCCTTTATCCCCAGTCGGAGCCACCATTCCAAATGGAAAAGGAGTTGTACTAAGGTCCGGACTGGGTGGTTATCCCCCAATGTTGTTGCAGCGATTTTCGAGGCATCAACATTTTTGGCACTAGAAGGAGGGCCCAACTGTGAATGGCACACAAACCAAAATCTGCAAGCCATTCTAAGAGTAATTCTCCCTCCGTATCCCCTTGAACTTCCCATTTGCATGCTGGTTCTCCAGTATCCAAACAAGAAGAAGAGGAATCAACTACCACTGCCCAAACCCATCATACTCTAGAACAATTAAGTCTTGAATCCCCTGAAGTCCAGTCTCTTATCCACAAACTTCAGAGCTTCTCGATTTCACCACAAAAATCTGAGGTATCACAAAGCAGTGCGACTTCGCAGTTCAATTTACCTCACCCTCTCACCAGACTTCAGAGCGAAAAGCTCAGTATTGAACCCACTGAGTTCCCTTTACACAAAAGGAAAAAGGCGAAGAAATATACTGAAGGATCTGACAGTGAAGAGCTTTCATCCACATCCTCCATTGCATCTTCCTCTCTGCAAAGTCAACCATCCACTCCCCCATTACATATTGTTGTTCATCAAGGATTAGGAGCTTTAACATCCCAACCTGCTCACTCCTCAACATTATTTCCTTCCCAGACATCTGGAATTCCAACAGTAGTATCAACCACTACTGCTATTACAATGGCAGATCCATGGACCAGGCCTGGTGCAGTCAATATGCCTGCACCATTGCATCCATTACCAGATGCTCCTGAAAAATGGCTACCCAAGTTTAACCCAGATGATGGGACCCAGGCTGAGGAACACATTAATAATTTCATGTTGGCAGTCAACTTGAAAGGAGTAACAGAACAAGATGTTGTTGTTAGACTTTTCCCTTACACCTTGCAAGGATCAACAGGATCCTGGTATTTTTCTTTACCCTCTGGTTCCATCACCAGTTGGAACACTTGCCAAGAGCAGTTTCTTACCAAATATGGAGATGATGGGTCTTTGGCTACCCTAATAAACGATCTCTCCAATGTTAGGATAGAGCATAAGGAACCAATTAAGGAATTTAATGCTAGATTCAATAAACTCCTGAACAAAATCCCGACGGCCTCCAAACCAAGTGAACAAATTCGAAGCGAATGGTATATAACCGCCCTACCTGCCAATATAGCCATTTTTGTAGATAGGGTTGGGAAACCTACCTTAGCCGAAAACATGAAAGAGGAACTTGCTGTGGAGAAACACATTAATGCTCTAGAAAAGAAAGCTGCTCTGGAAGACAGAAAAGCCAAAAAAGTCTCTTTCAAAGATGACTCAAGAAAGAAAACCCCAAAAGACCCATATGACATGGAGGGTTTGCAAAAAGTCCTAAAAACTTTATCAAATGAAATGGTTGAAATAAATAAATAGGTAGCCGAAACCTCAACCAAAAGACCCTTTAGGACTTATAAGAAAAATGAATCAAAGCCATCGAATGTCATATCTAATGCAGATTCAGAGCAAGAAGAAGAGGAAGAGGAAACAATCTCACCAACTGATGATGAAGAAGAAGTAGTAGAATGTCATGGAATGTGGGATTTTATACTCCCCAACTCCGATACTGATAATGATGAAGAAGCGTTCCCGGTCACTACTAGGAGTAAAAGTACTTCCGAACCTGTTCAGGCGACGTCAAAGAAAAGGAGTGCAGGAGCTGCTACAACAAAGGAAAAAATACCTGCAAAGAAATCACCTGCAACAGTTCCCCAAGACCAACCTTCAACTTCTAATACTCCTTCAACATCTAAAACATTAGTGGTATCCGATTCAATGGATTACAATATTGTTGATGACATGAAGAAAACTAAAGCAAACATTACTATGTTTGAACTTAGTAAATTAAAACATCAGCATAAATTGCTTCTCAAAGAATTGAATGTTGTTCCTTCTACACCTCTTCCCAGTGCTAAAGCTGCTAATGATTCAGGCCAACCTCCTCCCGGTATGGTTGAAGCTACCGATTCAGTTCTGATTGGAGATAGATCAAACTCTCATACTCCACCTTTTCTTCTAACCTATGAGATCTACAACAGAAACCTGCACAACTGTTTAATTGACTCAGGGGCATCTTCTAACATAATGCCAACTTCAGTTTGTTCCAAACTGAACATTGAACCCCAGAAGTCTGCTATTCATATTGTACAGTTGGACAGGACCAAAGTATAGGTTGTGGGAGAGATCAATTCCGTAACTATCAGGTTATCTGATGATCCCAGAGTAGTACAAAGGATTGATATCCCAATAGCCGATATACCTGAATTTTACGGTTTAATCTTGAGTAGGGATTGGTCTGAAAAACTACATGGGTATATTTCTACTGATTGGTCACATATGTGGCTTCCCTATAAGGGTAAGCCAAATCAAATAAGGATTGATCGAGAAAAACATATGACCCATACAATTACTGAATTTGAGCAAGAAAACCAGCCTGTAGCATTTAATAACAACATTTTGGGGAATTATTCCTCTGAGTCATTCTTTGGTAACTTTACTGCCCAGTCATCCCCTTTCTCAGTAAACCATTTTTCATCTCAGATTGAGAATTTTTCACAAACAGATAGGTCTAGATGTTTCAATGATACTGAGAAAACTGTAAATACAATTGTTAACACTTCTTTATTTTGGTAATTATATTTCGATGGGTCCAAATCTAGTGAGGGCTCAGGAGCAGGATGTATTTTGGTTAGCCCACTAGGAGAAAAAACAATGCTGTCTTGTAGGCTGGAATTTGAATGCACTAACAATACAGCCGAATATGAAGCCTTAGTCCAAGGACTGTATAAAGCAATCGGCCTTAAAGTGAAATATTTAAAAGTATTCGGCGATTCTTAAATTATTATCAAACAGGTGAGAAATACAATTCATTGTCTTTCAAATCATCTTAAACATTATCAATCGCTAGTACAAGAACTCACCTCACACTTTTCGACATTCAACATTTCCTCCATCCCTAGGTCTCAAAACTCGGCAGCCGACCTGCTAGCCAATGTAGCTTCCAAGCTCCTACCTTCTGAAGACTACAGCCCAGATAGATTTTCAGTAGAAATGCTTTTTAGGCCATCAATTCCTGACAATGTCACTAATTGGAGAGTATTCAACCATGATGAGGATATTTTACAATTCTTAACTTCTAAAAAGTCCTATGATAATCAAATTATTGAGGAAAATGAGCTTGACTTTCAAATGAGAGAAACACCTCAAGAAAATTCAATTCCTAAGTCTGTGGTAAAGCTGGAGGATCTTTATGATATTAAAGACAGGTTTAAACCTGTGACTAATGCAAAGCTCCAAAGCTCTACCCTAAGGTTTGAGTTGATAAATCTTGGTACTGAGCAAGCTCCTCAAAATATTAATTTAGGATTAGGACTTTCCTTGGAAGAGAAAGAGGCATTCATTAAACTGTTAAGGAAAAATAAAGAGGTTTTTGCTTGGAAATATGATGATTTGAAGACATATGATACATCCATTATCCAGCATACCATTCCAGTGCTTCCCGATCATCAACCAATTCAGTAGAAGTTAAGAAAAATACATCCAAGTTTAGAGAGTCAAATAAAGACTGAACTTAACAAACTCTTGAAAGCCAAGATTATTTTTCCAGTCCGACACTCAAACTGGGTCTCCAATATGGTGCCAGTCAGAAAGAAAAATGGCGACATTCGGATTTGTATTGATTTCAGAAATTTGAACAAAGCAAGCCTAAAAGACAATTTCCCATTACCTACCATGGAGCAAATACTCCATTCAGTAGCAGGCTCTAAATTAATGTCCTTTCTAGACGGTTTCTCAGGATATAACCAAGTTTTGGTCCATCCTGATGACCAGCTTAAAACCACATTCAGAACAAAATGGGGAACATATGCATATCAGAAAATGCCCTTCGGACTTATTAATGCAGGAGCAACATTCCAAAGAGCGATGGATACAGCTTTTAAAGGGATGATTAATAGAACAGTAGTCGTCTATCTAGACGATATTACTGTATTCTCTAAAGAGAGGTCCAATCATTTGCATGACCTAAGTCAAATCTTTCAACGCTGCAAAAGATATGGTATTTCTCTTAACCCTAAAAAATCTTTCTTTGCTCTTGACCAAGGAAAGCTCTTAGGCTTTATGATGTCTAAAGATGGCATTTATATTGATCCTGATCGGATCAAAGAAACCTCTGAAATCCCTTTCCCGCATAATAAGAAATCCATGCAGTCATTTTTAGGCCAAATCAATTTTGTTAAAAGATTTGTTCCAGATTTTTCTCAAATTATTTTGCCACTTCAAACTATGATCAAGAAAAATTCAGTCTTTAAGTGGGGATCAGCAGAAAAACAAGTGTTTTATTTAATCAAGCAATCAATAATCGATGACCCAGCCTTAAATACTCCCAATTTTTCTAATCATTTTACATTATACACTATCGCCTCCACCTCGTCTTATGCAGCAGTACTCACGCAGCTCAACGATCACAATTTGGAAGCACCCATTTCATTTTTTAGTTCAAATATTCAGGGTGCTGAATTAAATTACTCCGAAGTAGAAAAACAAGCCTTTGCTGTATTTAAAGCGGTCAAACATTATAGACCCTTCCTTTTTAAAACCCTCACAAAAGTTATAGTTCCTTTCCCTGCAGTTAGGCAACTATTAATCCAAAGAGAACTGGGTGAAAAAAGGGCAAACTGGGTCACAGCGCTTCAAGAATATGACTTAGAAATTAAGCCAGCAAAGATTGTTAGGGGCCAAGGTTTTTGCAGGTTATTGGCAGGAGCATCCAACATTCCAGAATCAAGTGATACAGATCAAACTGAAGAAATCAACCAGATAAGTGTTACTGATTCTGAGTCTCAATATGCAGATTTAATCTTTTATTTAAAAAATGGTTATGCACCTCCTAACCTGTCTTACAAAAACAAAAGGGCCATTAGGTTAAAAGTGAAAAATTTTACAATTATTGATGATGTGCTTTTTAAGCAGAATTATGATTCCATCTTATTAAGATGCCTTGAGAAACCTGAAGCACAAAAGGTTTTGCAGGAGTTACATGATGGACCAGCAGGAGGACATTTTGGAGCTGACACAACAGCTCACAAAATTATTCATGCTGGATACTATTGGCCCACTCTGTTTAGAGATGCCCATGAGTATGTAAGGAAATGTCGCAATTGTCAAACTTCTAGTGGAAGACAACGCAAATCAGCTTTCCCACTGCAACCAGTCAACATTGAACAACCATTTGAGCAATGGGGATTGGACATCATTGGGGAAATTACTCCACCTTCTTCCAAACATCATAAGTATATCCTTACTGCTACCGATTATTTTACTAAGTGGGTTGAGGCAATTCCTTTGAAGACAGCAAATTCTGAAGCAATCATTGAATTCATAGATCAATTCATCATTACCAGGTTTGGTGTCCCAAATGCTCTTGTTTTTGATAATGCATCTTATTTCTCAGGCAATGCTATGTTTGATTTCGCTATTAAAAGAGGATTTAAATTGAAATATTCTGCTAATTACTATCCCCAGGGTAATGGTTTAGCAGAGTCTACTAATAAAAATCTGATCAAAATCATTAAGCGAACTATCGAACAAAATCATAAAAACTGGCACAAATCCTTAATGTTTGCATTATGGGCTGATAGGATAACACAGAAAGCTTCTATAGGATCTTCTCCGTTAAACCTTGTATATGGAAAAGAAGCAGTACTACCCACAAATCTTGTTCTTCCTTCTCTAGCCCTAGTTCAGTTCATTGAGGAAAGTCCTTCTTCTTCTATTCAGCTTAGACATGATCAAATTCTAAAATTAGAAGAGGAAAGAGAAAAAGCCAGGGTTATTCATGCCAAACATCAGCAAATCATCAAGGCGGCTTTTGATTCAGTCTCATCCGGTTCAAAACAATTTCAAGTCGGTGATTTGGTTCTGAAATGGGACAAAGCCCATGAGGACAAGGGAAAACACACCAAGTTCCAGAAAATGTGGCTTGGACCATTTCAGATCTGCGAGAACATAGGCCATTCAACTTTCATATTGCAAGATTTATCAGGTTTGAGAGATTCTCTCCCTGTTAATGGCCTTATCTTAAAGAAATTCTTTAATTGAGGAGGTAACCCCTTCTCCTTTCTAGTTTAATATAGTTTTGTAGTTTGTAGGATCTTTAGAAAATAAAGTTGTAAGGTATCCTCCATTGACCTTTGCTGTGTTTGAAAACTTGATCCACAGAAGTAATATGATATTTGCTTTTAAAATAATAGAAGTCTTAACCGAAAGGGATAATTTCTAGGAAACTGGGTATCATTGTATTCTGAAACCACACTTCAAGTTCTGTGAACTCCTCTCAAAGTTTAGAAGTATTGTAAATCATTTTCTGTTTTCAAATAGGTCACAAAAGGTTATCAATATCAAGATAGAAACTAATCCAACTTCAGCATCTTCAACTCTTACCCTGTCATCCATCTACTCTTAAGGAGAAAATTGTCCATCCCATTCACCAAAGTTTATGATTATTCAGAGTGTTATTCTAAAATTTTTGATATAAAAGATAAGAGGTCTTATTACAAGCCTGCTTACCATGATCATAGGGAAATAGTCTAACCGACATTACCAAGACTGCATACCATAACAGGGTAATGGCTTAAGAATTATAAGACAAGGGGTCTCATCACGCGCCGGCTTGTTCGGTTAGATTATTACTAGTGAATGGCATTGTCAATAGATGGCTACCAAACCAGGACAATGGCTTTTTATCTTATCAATAACCAAAAAAGGAAAAGAAGTACAAAATATGAAAACATGCTTTGAGTTCATCACACTCTTAGTTGAATGGGACAATGGACAATAACTTGGTTAAAAGGTATCCCTATCGAAACTATGAACGTTTGCTGGCAGCAGAGGCTCTACCTATGACAGATGAGTTCACTATAAAAGCTGATTTGGAAAGGTTTTCTGTTTTATCATTATAAACCAATAAAGGCCTATTTAAAACTTAGAATGTATCTATTTTCTTAAAAAAGAGAGGAAGTTAGCAAAATAGTTTCATTTTACTAGGAATGCATATATACCTAGTTATATTAGAATTTTCCCCTTTTATTAGAAATCTATTTTGAAAAAGTTTAAGTATTTCTATACTTTTCAGAGATAACTGTTTCTTCCAGCGAATCGCCAATTGTTGTGCTCTACAACAACCCCCCATTTCATATCATTTTTATTCCCAAAACTACCCTATGAAATGGGTCCCTTTAGATGTTAATTGGTATCAATATCGTATTATTTAAAAAGGTCCGAAAAACAAATGAAAACATTATAAAAAACCTTTTTGAAAAACCCATTTATGCAAATAAATCAATCTTTTATCATTGCGATAAAGCGATCGCAAGATCGCATATCGCAATGACACAAGGAGCATAACTAGATGGCACATTGGATACTCCCGATGCGATATCGCTATCGGCTATTGGCAATACTCTATGCACATTCTTAAAACACCCCAGGCCATTCCCCCGATGCGATGCGATATCGCTATCGGCAATCGGCGATATACTATCCATGTTACATGTAATGCCAATACTCCTGATGCGATGCAATATCGCTATCGGCGATCGGGGTTTTCAAAAGGTGTCAATATAAGAGATTAAGCTTTCCCTGATGGCCGATTGCGATAAAGTGCAGATTTCAAAAAGCCGTTAAAATGAAGGGATATCACGATCAATTCATATTAAAATCTTGATCTATCCAACAATGATTCACCTGCGCTCAACCGCCAAAACATCTACAACATGCTTAAATGAATCATTCGGCCGATTAATGATATAATGGGCATTTAAGGATTGGCAGGTTTTAAACGGCCATTTAATGTAATTGTAAGTCCTAAAATCTTCCCATGGATTGTATCCGCGCCCATTTTAAAAGTTAATCTCTTATCACGCATCGGTCAATATATCTCATCACATTGAAGTTTTCATTGCCAATTCTCTGTGTTACGTTTATTTTCGCTTCTGTGCAGAATTCATCCAAAGGAGAAAGCTCAAGCAAAATGGGGAAGAAATCTAAGAAGACCACAGGCGCTTCTGTTGCGCCAGCCGCAGGACAAGCTGTCGCTGATCCCTCAAACAAAAAGAAAGGATTGATTTCGGATACTACATGTTCTGGTCTCGGCAGAACTACTTGGCAAAGCACCTACAACTTGATTGAAGTTGAAGAACCCAAAGTGACAACAGTAGAAGCTACTGCAGATTCAACTCGGAAATTTGATGCCACTCTAAAGGACTTAGCTGACTCCTTCCTTCATCGGATAGCAGCTAGGGAACAAATTCTCCCATACACAGATGTATTGCGGTGGGAAATTGAGGAAATCCCAATCCTGGATAGAACCTTCAGCACAAGAGACGGGAGAATTTTCGGGTCGTTCAAAGCTGATGATCTAAGGCAAATGTATCATTTGCCTGAGCTAGAGAAGACATACAATAAGGCATTCCTGGAAAAATTCCAAAACAAGAACGAAGTTGAATCCGAACCCATACGGGATTGGAGACAAAATCCGGCAAAGCGCAAACATGAATCTTCCGGTAAGTACTCGGTCGATTCCCTGGCTTCTCCTTATTGCTACGATGGAATAATGATGTGTAGATTGTGGGGATTGCATGATTCTTCTAATTTCACTATAGAAATGGTTCCTTTAATGGAAGCGGCATGCAACAGTATAATAATGGATTGGGCCACTATTCTCTCAGATAAACTAGCCAAAGCTATTCTTGAGTTTAGGAATAAGACTCGCATCTCTGAAAGGATAATTCCCCCATTTTATTACAGTGCCTATATTTTGGATACCTTGTGTTTTAATTCTGAATTTCCCGTGCTCGGCTGGAGGTGGACGCCACAAGACTCCATGCCTATTCACATTTACCACCAGAAATTATGGAAATCCTCTTACAAGCACCATCTATACCAAGTCTGCAATGGCTTTCTGTTTCCTATTTATTATTCTATTTTTGATAAACCCATTCCCAAGATTTCCTACCAAGCTGGGATTGATTTAACAGCAGTAGGGAGCTGGTTTGGAGAGGAGAAGTTCACTTATATAAGAGTTTTCGGTAGCCAAGCCGAACCTCATGTCCTCCCTTTATACATACCTGATAAACTATTGGCAAGGGAAATCTCTTACCAGATTATTGCTGAGAGTGTTACACAGACTCTCAAGAAAAATAAGAAGCAGGGCTGGCCCTCTTTTTCTTTGAGATGTGGTGTCTATACCTTGCATGATCTCAAACATGCAGAGAAGGAAGCGACGAAGATTAAATCATTAACTCTGGCGACTCTCCCAAATAGGCAATTTGATCCAAACAAAGTTGCCTATAATGCACTAGAACAGGCCAAATTGTCAAAATTTGATCATAAAGAAGATATGTTTGACGACCTGTTCTCTTCAGCTGAGTCAATAATGCAGGTTAAAACATTGGCCAAAATGAAATATCATGATGAAGGGTTGACTGAATTTAACAGACTTAGAGAACAGAGGTTGCAAACTCTGCCTCTAGACCTATTAGCAACAACTCCAGCGACATCGTCAAGTGAGCCTGAACGGTAACAGTCAAAGGAACCTCCAGTTTCAACAAAAGAACAAGAGAAGCCACAGGAGGAAAATCAGAAGAAAGAACATGAGAATCAGCAGAAGAAAGAGCAGGAAAAAGTGCGGGAGGAGACCCAAACTGAAAAGGAAAAACAAACCACCACTGAAGTAAACGTGGATACTCATATCGATCCTAAATTGCTCCAGGAATAGAAGCAATTTGATTCTATTATCAGTGGTCTGGAGTGTTCAAAGGACACTGACACTTCAAAGGCAACAGACACATAGGAAACCACTTCATCATAGGTTCTAAGTGGAACCAGTGGCCCACCCATTTCTAAAGAGGTAGAGATAATACCAAAGGACCCCTCCGACCAAATCATTTTGCAGGTAGAAGAGATTCCTCCCCTGGATGTCTTCTACAGCCCAAGGCATAAAGCTGTAGTTAAACGACAAAGGAAAAGAAGAAGGACTGATCAACCTCCCCTTTTCCCAGAACAGACAGTCACGGGCAATGTGGTTTGGAAGGAGGAATTTGACCCCTCCAATGACCTGAAAAAACTATCACAATATGTTGGAGCTTATTCGGCAGCGACAATAGATAAGGCATCGGAGGTAAGCCTTTTACTGAAAACAAAGGATCAGGAGATTTTCTCGTTACAGGCACAGCTAACTGAAGCAAAGCAGAAAGCGGAGCAGGAAGAGCAGCAATTGTTGACGCAACAACAATTAAACAGTCAACTAACTCAACAATTGCAGGCAGAAAAACAAAGGATTGACCAAAGCGCAATCCAGAAGCAGAAATAATTATCAGAGGCATTGGCACAATTGAAGGAAGCGAATGAGAAAATGGTGAAAACAAAAGATGAGCAAATTGCTCAATTATCATCACAACTCGAGAAAACAAAGGGCGTTCCACAAGTGGTTGAATTTAGAGTAGAAGCACTACAAATAAATACTGCATTAATATCCCAAATTAAGCTTCTATGTCAACAAATCGCCCAGGCAGAGCCACTATGTGAATTAACGGCATCCATAAGTAAGCAAGTAGACAAGGCCAGGACTGAATTGGATCAAGCTGAAGAAACGATAGCTGCATTTCTCGACTGGCAAGATTCTGATCAAGGACAAGCGGCAAATTTACCAAGAATCTTAGAGTCACATAAAGATATACTCTTTACAGAATGGCAGTCCCAGTTAATGAAAGCAGAGAGGGCGGTTTCAAGATGCAAATCAACTTCAAGCAATTTAGTTGAATTAGTCAATAACACTCTCTACTTATCAAACATGATTTCCCAATGCACACCAGGAAAGTTAACAACGATGAAAACATTGGAGCAATCATGTTATCCAGATCTAGAGGAAAAGGGGAGATTAATCGCTGGGATTAACAGTTTAACCTGGGACACCTATTGGTTCTTCTTGGTAAAGCCGCACACACAGAGAGCCACCCTCAAGTGCCTTACAGATGCAATCGGGTATATTATCCCCGATATTCAGGATGCCACCTATGCCGCTCAGCTCAGCTCACGCCTCAACAGACCACCCGAAGTGGAGCCGATGCTTGCGATAAGTTAGCTCAGATTTAAAGGCAAGCAGCCTACTTGATGATTCATGCTGCCGACTGCCAGATTGCTGAAGAAAATAGGATCAAAATTTATTGATACCAATTAAGTAGGATTTCAGTTTTTTAGATAGTTAGATTAATTAAGTATTTATAGACCCTTTCATTGTTTTGGAAAGGGTCGTAAAGTTTTGTACCTGACTTAAAGACTGAAGTTGCACTATTGTGCTTCAGCCATATTCTTTTATGAAACTGGACCAGTTATTCTAAATTTCACAAGGAAGCTTTTTATGCAATTGTGCACTATTGTCTTTGTTTGAAAGTGTTTCTGCGTTGAAGGAAGAATCACAAGTAGCGATTGATATTGGGAGTGTCAAGCAGCTCATATGGTACTTCTATCTATGTCTGAATTCATTCCTTTCATATGAATTGTTATTTGATTATCCTTGCTATTATCGATTATATGTATGTGCTTTAACAGCAGTTTTGTATTCCTTCCACTATTGGATGTTTATGGTGTGCTTTTCTTTTAATCATGTATGTGTCGATGATATAAATGATAAGTGTAGTAATATTGCTTTAATCGCTTTGCTTAACTATTTAAGCACAGTAATCCTGAATGAAATAATGTCCATGTCTGTTAGATGGAGTCATCTATATGCCTGTCTATAGACACAGATCATCTACACTTCAAAGCTCAATAAGATAAGTTATAGTTCTTATATTTTTGTTGATAGATTTAGTTATTATCGGTTTATCCATTGCTGGGAAACTGGATTCGGAGGGAAAAGGAGCTGTACTAAGGTCCGGACCGGGTGGTTATCCCCAAATGTTGTTGCAGCGATTTTCGAGGGATCAACATTTTTGGTGCTAGAAGGAGGGCCCAACTATGAATGGCACACAAACCAAAATCTGCAAGCCATTCTAAGAGTAATTCTCCCTCTGTATCCCCTCGAACTTCCCATTTGCATGCTGGTTCTCCAGTATCCAAACAAGAAGAAGAGGAATCAACTACCACTGCTCAAACCCATCATACTCCAGAACAATTAAGTCTTGAATCCCCTGAAGTCCAGTCTCTTATCCACAAACTTCAGAGCTTCTCGATTTCACCACAGAAATCTGAGGTATCACAAAGCAGTGCGACTTCGCAGTTCAATTTACCTCACCCTCTCACCAGACTTCAGAGCGAAAAGCTCGGTATTGAACCCACTGAGTTCCCTTTACCCAAAATGAAAAAGGCGAAGAAATATACTGAAGGATCTAACAGTGAAGAGCTTTCATCCACATCCTCCATTGCATCTTCCTCTCTGCAAAGTCAACCATCCACTCCCCCATTACATATTGTTGTTCATCAGGGATTAGGAGCTTTAACATCCCAACCTGCTCACTCCTCAACATTATTTCCTTCCCAGACATATGGAATTCCAACAGTAGTATCAACCACTACTGCTATTACAATGGCAGATCCATGGACCAGGCCTGGTGCAGTCAATATGCCTGCACCATTGCATCCGTTACCAGATGCTCCTGAAAAATGGCTACCCAAGTTTAACCCAGATGATGGGACCCAGGTTGAGGAACACATTAATAATTTCATGTTGGCAGTCAACTTGAAAGGAGTAACAGAACAAGATGTTGTTGTTAGACTTTTTCCTTACACCTTGCAAGGATCAGCAGGATCCTGGTATTTTTCTTTACCCTCTGGTTCCATCACCAGTTGGAACACTTGCCAAGAGCAGTTTCTTACCAAATATGGAGATGATAGGTATTAGGCTACCCTAATAAACGATCTCTCCAATGTTAGGATAGAGCATAAGGAACCAATTAAGGAATTTAATGCTAGATTCAATAAACTCCTGAACAAAATCCCGACGGCCTCCAAACCAAGTGAACAAATTCGAAGCGAATGGTATATAACCGCCCTACCTGCCAATATAGCCATTTTTGTAGATAGGGCTAGGAAACCTACCTTAGCCGAAAACATGAAAGAGGCACTTGCTGTGGAGAAACGCATTAATGCTCTAGAAAAGAAAGTTGCTCTGGAAGACAGAAAAGCCAAAAAAGTCTCTTTCAAAGATGACTCAAGAAAGAAAACCCCAAAAGACCCATATGACATGGAGGGTTTGCAAAAAGTCCTAAAAACTTTATCAAATGAAATGGTTGAAATAAAGAAATAGGTAGCCGAAACCTCAACCAAAAGACCCTTTAGGACTTATAAGAAAAATGAATCAAAGCCACCGAATGTCATATCTAATGCAGATTCAGAGCAAGAAGAAGAGGAAGAGGAAACAAGCTCACCAACTGATGATGAAGAAGAAGTAGTAGAATGTCATGGAATGTGGGATTTTATACTCCCCAACTCCGATACTGATAATGAAGAAGAAGCGTTCCCGGTCACTACTAGGAGTAAAAGTACTTCCGAACCTGTTCAGGCGACGTCAAAGAAAAGGAGTGCAGGAGCTGCTACAACAAAGGAAAAAATACCTGCAAAGAAATCACCTGCAGTAGTTCCCCAAGACCAACCTTCAACTTCTAATACTCCTTCAACATCTAAAACATTAGTGGTATCCGATTCAATGGATTACAATATTGTTGATGACATGAAGAAAACTAAAGCAAACATTACTATGTTTGAACTTAGTAAATTAAAACATCAGCAGAAATTGCTTCTCAAAGAATTGAATTTTGTTCCTTCTACACCTCTTCCCAGTGCTAAAGCTGCTAATGATTCAGGCCAACCTCTTCCCGGTATGGTTGAAGCTACCAATTCAGTTCTGATTGGAGATAGATCAAACTCTCATACTCCACCTTTCCTTCTAACCTATGAGATCTACAACAGAAACCTGCACAATTGTTTGATTGACTCAGGGGCGTCTTCTAACATAATGCCAGCTTCAGTTTGTTCCAAACTGAACATTGAACCCCAGAAGTCTGCTATTCATATTGTACAGTTGGACAGGACCAAAGTACAGGTTGTGGGAGAGATCAATTCCGTAACTATCAGGTTATCTACTGATCCCAGAGTAGTACAAAGGATTGATATCCTAATAGTCGATATACCTGAATTTTACGGTTTAATCTTGAGTAGGGATTGGTCTGAAAAACTACATGGGTATATTTCTACTGATTGGTCACATATGTGGCTTCCCTATAAGGGTAAGCCAAATCAAATAAGGATTGATCGAGAAAAACATATGACCCATACAGTTACTGAATTTGAGCAAGAAAACCATCCTGTAGCATTTAATAACAACATTTTGGGGAATTATTCATCTAAGTCATTCTTTGGTAACTTTACTGCCCAGTCATCCCCTTTCTCAGTAAACCATTTTTCATCTCAGATTGAGAATTTTTCACAAACAGATAGGTCTAGATGTTTCAATGATACTAAGAAAACTGTAAATACAATTGTTAATACTTCTTTATTTTGGTCATTATATTTCGATGGGTCCAAATCTAGTGAGGGCTCAGGAGCAGGATGTATTTTGGTTAGCCCACTAGGAGAAAAAACAATGCTGTCTTGTAGGCTGGAATTTGAATGCACTAACAATATAGCCGAATATGAAGCCTTAGTCCAAGGACTGTATAAAGCAATCGGCCTTAAAGTGAAATATTTAAAAGTATTCGGCGATTCTGAAATTATTATCAAACAGGTGAGAAATACAATTCATTATCTTTCAAATCATCTTAAACATTATCAATCGCTAGTACAAGAACTCACCTCACACTTTTCGGCATTCAACATTTCCTCCATCCCTAGGTCTCAAAACTCGGCAGCCGACCTGCTAGCCAATGTAGCTTCCAAGCTCCTACCTTCTGAAGACTACAGCCCAGATAGATTTTCAGTAGAAATGCTTTTTAGGCCATCAATTCCTGACAATGTCACTAATTGGAGAGTATTCAACCATGATGAGGATATTTTACAATTCTTAACTTTTGAACAGTCCTATGATAATCAAATTATTGAGGAAAATGAGCATGACTTTCAAATGAGAGAAACACCTCAGGAAAATTCAATTCCTAAGTCTGTGGTAAAGCTGGAGGATCTTTATGATATTAAAGACAGGTTTAAACCTGTGACTAATGCAAAGCTCCAAAGCTCTACCCTAAGGTTTGAGTTGATAAATCTTGGTACTGAGCAAGCTCCTCAAAATATTAATTTAGGATTAGGACTTTCCTTGGAAGAGAAAGAGGCATTCATTAAACTGTTAAGGAAAAATAAAGAGGTTTTTGCTTGGAAATATGATGATTTGAAGACATATGATACATCCATTATCCAGCATACCATTCCAGTGCTTCCCGATCAGAAACTAATTCAGCAGAAGTTAAGAAAAATACATCCAAGTTTAGAGAGTCAAATAAAGACTGAACTTAACAAACTCTTGAAAGCCAAGATTATTTTTCCAGTCCGACACTCAAACTGGGTCTCCAATATGGTGCCAGTCAGAAAGAAAAATGGCGACATTTGGATTTGTATTGATTTCAGAAATTTGAACAAAGCAAGCCTAAAAGACAATTTCCCATTACCTACCATGGAGCAAATACTCCAATCAGTAGCAGGCTCTGAATTAATGTCCTTTCTAGACGGTTTCTCAGGATATAACCAAGTTTTGGGCCATCATGATGACCAGCTTAAAACCACATTCAGAACAAAATGGGGAACATATGCATATCAGAAAATGCCCTTCGGACTTATTAATGCAGGAGCAACATTCCAAAGAGCGATGGATACAGCTTTTAAAGGGATGATTAATAGAACAGTAGTTGTCTATCTAGACGATATTACTGTATTCTCTAAAGAGAGGTCCAATCATTTGCATGACCTAAGTCAAATCTTTCAACACTGCAAAAGATATGGTATTTCTCTTAACCCTAAAAAATCTTTCTTTGCTCTTGACCAAGGAAAGCTCTTAGGCTTTATGATGTCTAAAGATGGCATTTATATTGATCCTGATCGGATCAAAGAAATCTCTGAAATCCCTTTCCCGCATAATAATAAATCCATGCAGTCATTTTTAGGCCAAATCAATTTTGTTAAAAGATTTGTTCCAGATTTTTCTCAAATTATTTTGCCACTTCAAACTATGATCAAGAAAAATTCAGTCTTTAAGTGGGGATCAGCAGAAAAAGAAGCGTTTGATTTAATCAAGCAATCAATAATCGATGCCCCAGCCTTAAATACTCCCAATTTTTCTAATCATTTTACATTATACACTATCGCCTCCACCTCGTCTTATGCAGCAGTACTCACGCAGCTCAACGATCACAATTTGGAAGCACCCATTTCATTTTTTAGTTCAAATCTTCAGGGTGCTGAATTAAATTACTCCGAAGTAGAAAAACAAGCCTTTTCTGTATTTAAAGCGGTCAAACATTATAGACCCTTCCTTTTTAAAACCCACACAAAATTTATAGTTCCTTTCCCTGCAGTTAGGCAACTATTAATCCAAAGAGAACTGGGTGAAAAAAGGGCAAACTGGGTCACAACGCTTCAAGAATATGACTTAGAAATTACGCCAGCAAAGATTGTTAGGGGCCAAGGTTTTTGCAGGTTATTGGCAGGAGCATCCAACATTCCAGAATCAAGTGATACAGATCAAACTGAAGAAATCAACCAGATAAGTGTTACTGATTCTGAGTCTCAATATGAAGATTTAATCTTTTATTTAAAAAATGGTTATGCACCTCCTAACCTGTCTTACAAAAACAAAAGGGCCATTAGGTTAAAAGTGAAAAATTTTACAATTATTGATGATGTGCTTTTTAAGAAGAATTATGATTCCATCTCATTAAGATGCCTTGAGAAACCTGAAGCACAAAAGGTTTTGCAGGAGTTACATGATGGACTAGCAGGAGGACATTTTGGAGCTGACACAACAACTCACAAAATTATTCATGCTGGATACTATTGGCCCACTCTGTTTAGAGATGCCCATGAGTATGTAAGGAAATGTCGCAATTGTCAAACTTCTAGTGGAAGACAACGCAAATCAGCTTTCCCACTGCAACCAGTCAACATTGAACAACCATTTGAGCAATGGGGATTGGACATCATTCGGGAAATTACTCCACCTTCTTCCAAACAGCATAAGTATATCCTTACTGCTACCGATTATTTTACTAAGTGGGTTGAGGCAATTCCTTTGAAGACAACAAATTCTGAAGCAATCATTGAATTCATAGATCAATTCATCATTACCAGGTTTGGTGTCCCAAATGCTCTTGTTTTTTATAATGCATATTATTTCTCAGGCAATGCTATGTTTGATTTCGCTATTAAAAGAGGATTTAAATTGAAATATTCTGCTAATTACTATCCCCAGGTTAATGGTTTAGCAGAGTCTACTAATAAAAATCTGATCAAAATCATTAAGCGAACTATCGAACAGAATCATAAAAAATGGCACAAATCCTTAATGTTTGCATTATGGGCTGATAGGATAACACAGAAAGCTTCTATAGGATCTTCTCCGTTCAACCTTGTATATGGAAAAGAAGCAGTACTACCCACAAATCTTGTTCTTCCTTCTCTAGCCCTAGTTCAGTTCATTGAGGAAAGTCCTTCTTCTTCTATCCAGCTTAGACATGATCAAATTCTAAAATTAGAAGAGGAAAGAGAAAAAGCCAGGGTTATTCATGCCAAACATCAGCAAATCAACAAGGCAGCTTTTGATTCAGTCTCATCCGGTTCAAAACAATTTCAAGTCGGTGATTTGGTTCTGAAATGGGACAAAGCCCATGAGGACAAGGGAAAACACACCAAGTTCCAGAAAATGTGGCTTGGACCATTTCAGATCTGCGAGAAGATAGGCCATTCAACTTTCATATTGCAAGATTTATCAGGTTTGAGAGATTCTCTCCCTGTTAATGGCCTTATCTTAAAGAAATTCTTTAATTGAGGAGGTAACCCCTTCTCCTTTCTAGTTTAATAGAGTTTTGTAGTTTGTAGGATCTTTAGAAAATAAAGTTGTAAGGTATCCTCCATTGACCTTTGCTGTGTTTGAAAACTTTATCCACAAAAGTAATATGATATTTGCTTTTAAAATAATAGAAGTCTTAACCGAAAGGGATAATTTCTAGGAAACAGGGTATCATTGTATTCTGAAACCACACTTCAAGTTCTGTGAACTCCTCTCAAAGTTTAGAAATATTGTAAATCATTTTCTGTTTTCAAATAGGTCACAAAAGGTTATCAATATCAAGATAGAAACTAATCCAACTTCAACATCTTCAACTCTTACCCTGTCATCCATCTACTCTTAAGGAGAAAATTGTCCATCCCATTCACCAAAGTTTATGATTATTCAGAGTGTTATTCTAAAAATTTTTGATATAAAAGATAAGAGGTCTTATTACAAGCCTGCTTACCATGATCATAGGGAAATAGTCTAACCGACATTACCAAGACTGCATACCATAACAGGGTAATGGCTTAAGAATTATAAGACAAGGGGTCTCATCACGAGCCGGCTTGTTCGGTTAGATTATTACTAGTGAATGGCATTGTCAATAGCTAGCTACCAAACCAGGACAATGGCTTTTTATCTTATCAATAAACAAAAAAGGAAAAGAAGTACAAAATATGAAAACATGCTTTGATTTCATCACACTCTTAGTTGAATGGGACAATGGACAATAACTTGGTTAAAAGGTATCCCTGTCGAAACTATGAACGTTTGCTGGCAGCAGAGGCTCTACCTATGACAGATGAGTTCACTATAAAAGCTGATTTGGAAAGGTTTTCTGTTTTATCATTATAAACCAATAAAGGCCTATTTAAAACTTAGAATGTATCTATTTTCTTAAAAAAGAGAGGAAGTTAGAAAAATAGTTTCATTTTACTCGGAATGCATATATACCTAGTTATATTAGAATTTTCCCCTTTGATTAGAACTATATTTCGAAAAAGTTTAAGTATTTCTATACTTTTCAGAGATAACTGTTTCTTCCAGCGAATCGCCAATTGTTGTGCTCTACAACAACCCCCCATTTCATATCATTTTTATTCCCAAAACTACCCTATGAAATGGGTCCCTTTAGATTTTAATTGGTATCAATATCGTATTATTTAAAAAGGTCCAAAAAACAAATGAAAACATTATAAATAAACCTTTTTGAAAAACCCATTTATGCAAATAAATCAATCTTTTATCATTGCGATAAAGCGATCGCAAGATCGCATATCGCAATGACACAAGGAGCATAACTAGATGGCACATTGGATACTCCCGATGCGATATCGCTATCGGCTATCGGAAATACTCTTTGCACATTCTTAAAACACCCCAGGCCATTCCCCTGATGCGATACGATATCGCTATCGGCAATCAGCGATATACTATCCATGTTACATGTAATGCCAATACTCCCGATGCGATGCGATATCGCTATCGGCGATCGGGGTTTTCAAAAGGTGTCAATATAAGAGGTTAAGCTTTCCCCGATGGCCGATTGCGATAAAGCGCAGATTTCAAAAAGCCGTTAAAATGAAGGGATATCACGATCAATTCATATTAAAAGCTTGATCTATCCAACAATGATTCACCTGCGCTCAACCGCCAAAACATCTACAGCACGCTTAAATGAATCATTCGGCCGATTAATGATATAATGGGCATTTAAGGATTGGCAGGTTTTAAACGGCCATTTAATGTAATTGTAAGTCCTAAAATCTTCCCATGGATTGTATCTGCGCCCATTTTAAAAGTTAATCTCTTATCACGCATCGGTCAATATATCTCATCACATTGAAGTTTTCATTGCCAATTCTCTGTGTTACGTTTATTTTCGCTTCTGTGCAGAATTCATCCAAAGGAGAAAGCTCAAGAAAAATGGGGAAGAAATCTAAGAAGACTACAGGCGCTTCTGTTGCGCCAGCCACAGGACAAGCTGTCGCTGATCCCTCAAACAAAAAGAAAGGATTGATTTCGGATACTACATGTTCTGGTCTCGGCAGAACTACTTGGCAAAGCACCTTGAAGTTGAAGAACCCAAAGTGACAACAGTAGAAGCTACTGCAGATTCAACTCGGAAATCTGATGCCACTCTAAAGGACTTAGCTGACTCCTTCCTTCATCGGATAGCAGCTAGGGAACAAATTCTCCCATACACAGATGTAGTGCGGTGGGCAATTGAGGAAATCCCAATCCTGGATAGAACCTTCAGCACCAGAGACGGGAGAATTTTCGGGTCGTTCAAAGCTGATGATCTAAGGCAAATGTATCATTTGCCTGAGCCAGAGAAGACATACAATAAGGCGTTCCTGGAAAAATTCCGAAACGAGAACGAAGTTGAATCCGAACCCATCCGGGATTGGAGACAAAATCCGGCAAAGCACAAACATGAATCTTCCGGTAAGTACTCGGTCGATTCCCTGGCTTCTCCTTATTGCTACGCTGGAATAATGATGTGTAGATTGTGGGGATTGCATGATTCTTCTAATTTCACTATAGAAATGGTTCCTTTAATGGAAGCGGCATGCAACAGTATAATAATGGATTGGGCCACTATTCTCTCAGATAAACTAGCCAAAGTTGTTCTTGAGTTTAGGAATAAGACTCGCATCTCTGAAAGGATAATTCCCCCATTTTATTACAGTGCCTATATTTTGGATACCTTGTGTTTTAATTCTTAATTTCCTGTGCTCGGCTGGAGATGGACGCCACTAGACTCCATGCCTATTCACATTTACCACCAGAAATTATGGAAATCCTCTTACAAGCACCATCTGTACCAAGTCTGCAATGGCTTTATGTTGCCTATTTATTATTCTATTTTTGATAAACCCATTCCCAAGATTTCCTACCAAGCTGGGATTGATTTAACAGCAGTAGGGAGCTGGTTTGGAGAAGAGAAGTTCACTTATATAAGAGTTTTCGGTAGCCAAGCCAAACCTCGTGTCCTCCCTTTATACATACCTGATAAACTATTGGCAAGGGAAATCTCTTACCAGATTATTGCTGAGAGTGTTACACAGACTCTCAAGAAAAATAAGAAGCAGGGCTAGCCCTCTTTTCCTTTGAGATGCGGTGTCTATACCTTGCATGATCTCAAACATGCAGAGAAGGAAGCTACAAAGATTAAATCATTAACTCTGGCAACTCTCCCAAATAGGCAATTTGATCCAAACAAAGTTGCCTATAATGCACTAGAACAGGCCAAATTGTCAAAATTTGATCATAAAGAAGATATGTTTGACGACCTGTTCTCTTTAGCTGAGTCAATAATGCAGGTTAAAACATTGGCCAAAATGAAATATCATGATGAAGGGTTGACTGAATTTAACAGACTTAGAGAACAGAGGTTGCAAACTCTGCCTCTAGAGTGTTCAAAGGACACTGACACTTCAAAGGCAACAGACACACAGGAAACCACTTCATCACAGGTTCTAAGTGGAACCAGCGGCCCACCCATTTCTAAAGAAGTAGAGATAATACCAAAGGACCCCTCCGACCAAATCATTTTGCAGGTAGAAGAGATTCCTCCCCTGGATGTCTTCTACAGCCCAAGGCATAAAGTTGTAGTTAAACGACAAAGGAAAAGAAGAAGGACTGATCAACCTCCCCTTTTCCCAGAACAGACAGTCACGGGCAATGTGGTTTGGAAGGAGGAATTTGACCCCTCCGATGACCTGACAAAACTGTCACAATATGCTGGAGCTTATTCGGCAGCGACAATAGATAAGGCATCAGAGGTAAGCCTTTTACTGAAAACAAAGGATCAGGAGATTTTCTCGTTACAGGCACAGCTAACTGAAGCAAAGCAGAAAGCGGAGCAGGCAGAGCAGCAATTGTTGACGCAACAGCAATTAAACAGTCAACTAACTCAACAATTGTAGGCAGAAAAACAAAGGATTGACCAAAGCGCAATCCAGAAGCAGAAAGAATTATCAGAGGCATTGGCACAATTGAAGGCAGCGAATGAGCAAATGGTGAAAACAAAAGATGAGCAAATTGCTCAATTATCATCACAGCTCGAGAAAACAAAGGGCATTCCACAAGTGGCTGAATTTAGAGTAGAAGCAATACAAATAAATACTGCATTAATATCCCAAATTAAGCTTCTATGTCAACAAATCGCCCAGGCAGAGCCACTATGTGAATTAACGGCATCCATAAGTAAGCAAGTAGACAAGGCCAGGACTGAATTGGATCAAGCTGAAGAACCGATAGCTGCATTTCTCGACTGGAAAGATTCTGATCAAGGACAAGCAGCAAATTTACCAAGAATCTTAGAGTCACATAAAGATATACTCTTTACAGAATGGTAGTCCCAGTTAATGAAAGCAGAGAGGGCGGTTTCAAGATGCAAATCAACTTCAAGCAATTTAGTTGAATTAGTCAATAACACTCTCTACTTATCAAATTTGATTTCCCAATGCACACTAGGAAAGTTAACAACGATGAAAACATTGGAGCAATCATGTTATCCAGATCTAGAGGAAAAGGGGAGATTAATCGCTGGGATTAACAGTTTAACCTGGGACACCTATTGGTTCTTCTTGGTAAAGCCGCACACACAGAGAGCCGCCCTCAAGTGCCTTACGGATGCAATCGGGTATATTATCCCTGATATTCAGGATGCCACCTATGCCGCCCAGCTCAGCTCGCGCCTCAACAGACCACCCGAAGTGGAGCCGATGCTTGCGATAAGTCAGCTCAGATTTAAAGGCAAGCAGCCTACTTGATGATTCATGCCGCCGACTGCCAGATTGCTGAAGAAAATAGGATCAAAATTTATTGATACCAATTAAGTAGGATTTCAGTTTTTTAGATAGTTAGATTAATTAAGTATTTATAGACCCTTTCATTGTTTTGGAAAGGGTCGTAAAGTTTTGTACCTGACTTAAAGACTGAAGTTGCACTATTGTGCTTCAGCCATATTCTTTTATGAAACTGGACCAGTTATTCTAAATTTCACAAGGAAGCTTTTTATGCAATTGTGCACTATTGTCTTTGTTTGAAAGTGTTTCTGCGTTGAAGGAAGAATCACAAGTAGCGATTGATATTGGGAGTGTCAAGCAGCTCATATGGTACTTCTATCTATGTCTGAATTCATTCCTTTCATATGAATTGTTATTTGATTATCCTTGCTATTATCGATTATATGTATGTGCTTTAACAGCAGTTATGTATTCCTTCCACTATTGGATGTTTATGGTGTGCTTTTCTTTTAATCATGTATGTGTCGATGATATAAATGATAAGTGTAGTAATATTGCTTTGATCGCTTTGCTTAACTATTTAAGCACAGTAATCCTGAATGAAATAATGTCCATGTCTGTTAGATGGAGTCATCTATATGCCTGTCTATAGACACAGATCATCAAGCGCTACACTTCAAAGCTCAATAAGTTCCCGGGATAAGTTATAGTTCTTATATTTTTGTTGATAGATTTAGTTATTTGCCCATCATTAGATTAGTCAATCAATTATCCATTCATCCCATTTATCCACTGCTGGGAAACTGGTCCCTTTATCCCCAGTTGGAGCCACCATTCCAAACGGAAAAGGAGCTACACTAAGGTCCGGACTGGGTGGTTATCCCCCAATGTTGTTGCAGCGATTTTCAAGGCATCAACAGAATCATATGGAGAATATGGTGAACATCTGGAGGAACAGGTGCCAAGGAGAAGGCCAAAGACTAGAGGCCTAAAAAGAGCATTGGAGCTAGAAAAATAGAAAGAGGTTGAACTATCTAATCATCTTACCTTAAATGAACAGTTTGCCAAAATGATCAATGATAACCGGGAGAATTGGCTCGAGAGGGTAAACAACCATCTTGAAAATCTCCTAGACAAGGCCAAAATGGATAATGAAATTCAGAAGAAGATGGCAAAACATTATGCCTATAGAGAAATAATTTCCAGGCCAAAACTCAAAGCAGCAAAGAAGAAAATTGAAACCCTAACCAAGCAAAGGGAGCAAGATAAACTTGATATCCTTGATGAGGCATCACTCATGGCTTTACACACATCATCAGCATTCCTTGAGCAACATTTTGGAAAACTTTGAGCAATTTTGGGAAATTTTGAAGTTTTCTGCATTTTTGGCAATTTTTGCACCAGTCACACTGCCAAAAGCGCAGTGCCCTCGCACTGCGCTTTTCCTAGGGACCTCCAAATGAAAAATGGACACCACCATTGGACTCATAAGGTCAAATAAAATCAAGTAAACTACTTTTCTAAACTTTTTGGGGTCAACTGGGCAATCAAAAGGTCAAAAAAACCAAAAAAATCATGTTTCTGCCCTGTTTTGGACTCCAGGAACCCCCTCAAAAGTGGATCTGAAGATGGTGCTATGCTTAGGATAGCGGCACTGTGCTTTTGACACAAATTTTCTGAGTTTCTTAGTTTTGACAGTTTCACCTTGACAAATCATGTTTTACCAATGTAATTGATGGATGTAAATGTAATAATGATGTTTTTACTATTACCTAAGGTAAATACATTAAGTGAAAACTTTTTTTGTGATGTAATGAATTAGTTTCCAAAAAGTGAGGGATGAGTCACTTTGACCACCCTACACTCTAGCTATCAGTTTAGTTTTTAGTGGAACTGCTCCTCGTCTAATAGATTCGACCCCTGAGGTTGGGAAGAGTTTGTTTTGAGGTCTATATCTTCCCTTTCTTCACTCTTTTCAAAGGTTGGACTCTATTGGATATTGTATTAGTGTTTCAGACTTTGGCATGAAATATATTGGATGAGTTGTAACTATTTTGGTGGGATTCTTGTGGCATGGTATTTTTACATTATTTCTTCTTCAGTTACATATGTATGAATGTTTTGTACCCTTCATGATTAATTTCACTTTAAATATGTTTAATTTTCAAGGTGTGATAAGCATAATTCATCTTGTATGCTCTGTTTTGGTAAAATCATCATATATTGTTTCATTTATTCAATTTAAAAAGAATTCATGATCTTCATGCTCTTTTTACCACATCACTAGTCTAAACCATCTCATCACTATACTACTAAGTGTTAAAGTAAATTTCCTACCTTTCCCCATAAGATGTCTACAATTCTGATTCTCTTTTGCCTAACCTAGTTCACTCTCTGACCTAATTCACTCATCCAGTGACTACCCCAACTAAATAAAATCGAACAAACCCTGAGCCACTATATCTAGCCTAAAAAACTAATATATCCAGCCCTTCTCACTATGATCCTTTGGCGAGAGCCCTCTCCGGCTTGGTAGGGCTAGCTACCAAGTCAAAAGATTAGTCTGTGGTTACCTCAGCTGGACTCTTCCTCAACCTTGGAGATCCGAAGGAGTGATAACATACTGGTGCCGTTCATTTTCCCTAGGTGCACCACTAGTTCTCATTCGATTTTGGTCCTCTAGATGATGGGACTAAGCTTCATAAAGGCTAATTCCATAATTGCAGTGTCGATATTGTAGAGCTGGCCTCAAGGAGACAAACAAGGAAAAATTATGCATCCTGACCCAGCTAATTCGATCGAAGACAAACAGAGCTTGTTCAAAAAGTGAAAAAGGTTATAGGTCATAAGTTCGATCAGACTTCATTTCATTGGTAAGCTTTCGATCATTACCAAGTTAACATTTCTCTATTGACAACTTTCCTTTGAAAATATCTTTGTTCAGCTCAAAGTCTTAGGTCTTTTTCCTCATATAGTCTGTGACCCTGTTAAGATACTGGCTCCGAAAAGATATACCAGGTCAAACCCTGACCCAAATCCTCCTTCTCCGGTTGATGACCCTGAAATATTGTTGAGAAAGCCTAAAGTCCCTTTCCCCGAGACTGAAACCACAAAATTGGAAAGGACCACTTCCTTTCCATATCATATACTTAGTATTGAGGATATTCCATTTGACATTAAATTTGAGCTATCCCTATTCTGTTCGAAATCTGAGTGTTGTCTTACCAAATAAGTTTTTGATCCCATAAAGTTTGACTCATACCTTCCTGCTTCAAAATCTTTGTTTAATCAACCTTCTATTGCTTCTCAGTATTCAAAACTTGAACACGAGGTTTGGTCTAATTTCGAGAAACTTAAAAGCCTAGCTGATCAATTACAAATCATTGTTGAAAAGGCCTATATTCAATTTTTATATGGAATTTATACCTATAGATAAGTACATCTTCCCTAAGTGGGTAGTTACACTTAGAACAACAGAAGGAAAGTGGTTTAACCTTTTCATACACTAGATAGATGAGATAAAGGAACCTACTTGTGATCTTTCACTTCCTTTGATCTCCTTTGAATTGCTCTCGTCACTCCTGCTCGAACTGAATTCACTCAATTGGTACCTGTCAACAAAAACAGAAGATGACAATGATCAAAGCATATGATCTATCTACTATAAAAAAATGTAATTGACAACATTTGAACATATATGCATCATATATATAAACAAGAATATGGGAAAAGGAACAAACAATTTTATTGATTGATAGGAGTTGCACCCAATGTGGTTCGATCCCGTGTCACTCATTCAGCTTAGTCTAAACCCTCATCACACCGATAGCATATCAATCCATCAGCGAAACATTACTTGAAAATGATTTCAAGTCCCAAAACAACAGTATTTCTCTACAATCATCAAATTCCATCCCCTGATCACTATGATGAGTGGTCAATATATAGGGAAAAGCAAGTGGTTTTGTCATAAATTGGGCATTGAATGGTTTTCAAAAATTGGAGTTAGTTTCCATGGAGAAAGGGATGAGAGGATAGAGGTTTAATTGATCCATAGCCTATCCAAAGTCAAGCTAATAGGATGAGATAAGAGTTGGGCATCCTTCTAGAATTCTCTAGAATCAAGGAATATTCCCAGAATCCTATGCCAATTTCGCTCATTCTCACCCAACACAGGTCAAAGTGAGTCTAAGTGCATTGCATTATAGGTATGAATGGGCCTACCTACTCTGCAACGTAGTTACCCCTAACCAAGGCTGCGCTGGTGTCCCAAGGAGGCATTTCAGTAGGCTTTCAAGATAGGAAACTTTCATGGATGAAAGCATTCAATTTGATGACTTGTCTAGGGCATGTAGCAATTGAATTAGGGTTTGATGACACCTAATTGTAATGATGTGATTGTTGGGAGTGATGTGCCCAAATAGACCTGTAACAGTTGCCCCCTAAAGCATGAAGTTGAAAATGATAATGTCGAGTGATATGCTTTATGATGTGATGAGGATGATTTGAAGCAGATGGTGACCTGCATCAATTACAATACATAATATCATGATATCTTCTTTTTCATGAATTTTTAAGGGAAGGCATACCCATGCTTAGAATATAAACTTTTCATTGCATGTACATAAATAAAATATTCATCTACAGATATAGACCCATGATAGGATGACCATCTATGTAAAGCCATCGTACAGATGATTTAGTACTCTCCTGAAATCGCAGCCCAGATGGATGAAACTGGATCCGAGGTTTTTTTATCTTGTCCAATATTTCGCTCAAGTACAAGTCTAACCATGTGAAAATGTGATCTGAAGTCAAACATGGGAATACATCGTCTGATTACCAGCTAATGATGTAAGTTGTTAACAGACGCGAGAGAAATAACCGATAATGATAATGATTCTCAAGGTACTACAGTACATTCTACATGGTGTGAATAGATGTTTTGATGTCAAACACCATATAGAGTCTTTCGATCAAAGGCTTGTGATGTCAACCTATCCCTGGAAGCAAGAAACTTTCCATTGATGTATGTAAGGCTCAAGGTACTGGAAGGGTGTTTCTATGTCAACTTCCTGGATAATGTGCTAATATCGACAAGAAGCAACTCATCACAAGAGGGCCTTGATTTATCACCCATCAATGATACCAAACGAGTGTAATGACTTTGAAGACAGAATGTGACTGACGACACAATGTTCAGGAATGGTAGTCATGAAAATGAAGGTTTGTGAGTATTGCAAAGGATGAAGTTTACTGAGTGAATTCCCTTGAACATTTCGGCAACACTGAATGAATTGGCAGCATTGACCCAAAACCAAAATGATGGATGGTGTGATAGACCATAGGTATGATAACCATCAAGCTGATAACCCAACCCAAATAGTCACAGAGATGAAGTGAAAGTGTCATGCTAAAGAGCAACTTGCTACCATAAAGTGATTTATCCCTTTTCCCATTTTCCCTAGTCATTGCTGACCAATACCTCTTTTTTTTTAACAAGCTTGAGGAAGATAACATATGCTTGTAGTATAATTCCACCCTTTGGGTGAATCCATCGATATGTGATGTTTTAACGAGCCTAGCGAAGGTGAAACTTGGTCTTGTCATGATGGACAAGTTTGTCACTATTTGATGTTTTAACGAGTTTAACGACAATGAGAACTCGATCCTTTTCATGTTTAGAGAGTTTGAAAAGGGACAAAAAGAAAAATCCACAGGTTCTTTTTCGTAAATTTGTCTCTCAAGTCCAAAAAAGCATAAAATAATACAAGAGAGAACCTATTGACCATGTTCTATCAACGTATTCCTTTTCTGTAAGTAATCTATCTCAGTTCAGAAAAGGGTTAAACTTATACTGAGTAGATGTCGTTTCCTATCCATTTACGATCTGAAAAGGACAAGCGCTCGGCAATCTTTTCATATTTCAAGAGTCTTAAAAGAGATTAAAGAGGACTTCACGGCGGTTCCTTTTTCATTGTTTAACAGAGCTAGAAAAAGAGATAAACATATGCTCTATGGTCAAAAGTAAAATTTACGATAATGCACGTCAAATTCACGATGTCAACTGTAAACCTGCTCAAAGAACCACCAAACGAATTAAACATACCTGTTTCATTGGTACAAATAGGGAAAAACTATACTTTATTAATTTAATGAACATGAAATAACCATAAAACAAGAATTTACCAAGTCATTTTTACCATTTGACATTTACCATTCAGTTTTTGTGCTCTGAACTAGTTTTTACCTTGAACTTCAACAGCTGATTGCGAAAGATTTTGTGGATCATTCTTTGTGTCGTCAGGACCAAGTAGGAGATCTACCTCTTCTCTTTCATTTAAGGTCATTATTTTTTAGTTTCAGGAAATTTTTTTAGGGTTTTGGGGTCACTAGGGAAAATATACCTCGCCCTAGAATCAACACAACCCAATGCATTGAAAACTATGCTGCAGTTTAGAAATTTGTTTCATCAGTTTTACCCAAAAATTCTTCAATTTTTTGCATGAAATGGATCCTAACTAAGTCTATGGTGTGATTTCAAACTTTGATTGGATTAGAATGGCTATTACTTGGCATGAAATGGAACATGAAGAAAAGGATATGGTTGTCTTAAATGATCCTGGTACTGTTAAGGCCCTTAGAGATTGTGGGTTACTCAAATATTTCAGATTATCCAGGATGAGGCAATAGTTAGAACTATTGCAGTTCTTGGTTCATTCATGGGATCTAGTGAAACAGGATTTTCACATAGGGAACAAAGTGCTCCCTATATTGATCGATGATATTTACTTTCTTACAAGATTTTCGAGACGTGGTGCCCCCATTTCTCTTTGAGGTTCTGCCCGTGGGGGTGAATCAGTGAGGGACTACATTCGATAATTCTATTGGTCAGGCACAAAACCTAGAAAAAATGGGAAGATAAACATCAGGGATGTTCATGATTTTCCCTTGCAAACAATCCTCTTTACTATTGCAAAGTTGGTGGGTAGTGCGACACTTCATCTGGTGAATAGATCATACATGCAGTATGCGCTCGAGTGTCTTAAGCCAACTATATTCAACTGGTGTGAGGCAGTTCTCTCTCTTCAATGAAAGAGCAGCTGACCAAAGTAAAGAGCGGTAAGATGAAAATGTTTGGCTATGGTTTGATCTTGATCGCTTTTACTTTGGAGATAATTCCATTGATGCAACCTCAGCATGTGTCACTGAGTTTAACTAGTCCTAGAGATCCACAGATGCAGAGATGGGTTGAGTTAATGGCTAGACATGTTAGTCAGTCATCAATCTCATTTCCTACTACATTCTTTAGTTGGCTCCATCAACAACACATTATCATCAAGGAGCATCCATATGCAGGGATGGATTTTTGTGGAGATCCAGATTTGAGATTACTAGTGGGTGCTCAATCGGGTGCTATTGGTAAACTTTTTTGACCATGTGTTTTTGATTTATTGAGTTTTTACATTTCTTTTGCTTTTGGTGTTTCCAAGACTAAACTAAAAATGTTCTCATGCATACAGATGTTGGCACTATTTGACTAATGGGTCATCAATAGGAGGCGGGTGAACCAACGTGGAGAAATGTTGGAAGAGTAGTTCTCCGGGATTTGGATATCACCAAGACACTAGCGGAGTTGCAAGATCATATAGAGGGTTAACCCTTGGTATACTGAATTTCAAGATCAAGGAGTTACTGATGAGACTACAACACCATACTATTGGTGTACCTAGTCATTGGATGAGGCTATTGCTCATGATAGCTCAGGCAGTGACCTGTTATCATGAGCATCATTAGATCTACTTAGGATGATTTACTGTATGCATTATGAGTTTTGAGGTCAGATGACCAACATGTCTTAGACACAATTTTTTTGTAAAAACTTTAAACATCTATCTATTTTTCTTTCATTGTTTTTATATGGTTATGTGTAATCCTATTCAACTGTTGATGTGAATTTAAAATTTACTTTTTACATATGTCATAAATGTCTGTTTAACACATAGTTTGCTAAAGAATCAGTCAATGTGTTAAAGTTCCTGGAAATGTGTTGATATTGAATGTAATCAAAATGTCTTTCCAAGAGACGAACTCTAAGGAACATACAGTACATAGTTGGATTTCGGACGGTATAAACATTTGTAAGTTGTAGTACGACAAGTTGTGAGTCTAGCCTAATGATGCTTTGGCAAATGCCAAGAAAAATGGCATCAGAGAGGAGTTCGATCAATGTGCTATACTTAGTGATATTGTTCGTATAATGACCGATACAACTCCCTTGAAAACTCACTAACTCGCCACTTGGGGCGAATATGGCCCATGCTACAGAAGATATGATATGTGTACTATGACTAGCACCATCGGCATAACCAACAAATGGTTCCAAAGATTCAGACATCTGCAACAAATGAAAAGTGGACTCATTAACTACATAAAAAACTCTAAAAGTCACACTGTGACACGCACATGCAATCAAGGCATATATACAATGTTTTTACTACGCACAATCAAGCATAGTAACGTTTAAGATGCAACTCGTTTCAAGGTTGGGACAATGGAATTCCATCATAATCAACCAACTCATAAGCGCCTTTTGCCAAAACACGCTTGACAATATAGGGGCCCATCCATAATGGTTCAAATTTTCCTGCTCCTAATTTATCAGCTTCATGATCATAAATCAAGACCAGGTCTCCTTATGAGAATATGTGAGGCTTGACATTGTAGTCATATTGTGCCTTAATTCGTTCCTTATGTGCTTCATTGGCCAATGTGGCTTCACAACGTGTTTCATCTAGATGGATGAGTTCTAAGAAACGTGCTTCCTCATCAGAAGTGTCAAGTAACAAGTCAATTGCGAGTTTTAGTGAAGAAATTTCACATTGTATTAGCAAGATTTCCTCTAGACCTATTGATGCCTTGAAAATCGTTGTATCAACATAGGGGATAACCACCTGGTCCGGACCTTAATACAGCTCCTTTTCTGTCTGGAATGGTGGCTCTGACTGGGGATAATGGGACCAGTTTCCCAGTAATGAATAAAAGGGATGGATGAATGATTGATTATCTAATCTAATGATAGGTGAATAACTTAATCTATCAGCAAAATAAAAGAACTACTACTAATCCCGGGAACTATTATACTTTGAAATGTAGCGCTTGATGATCTATGTCTATTGACAGGCATATAGATGACTCCATCTAATAGACATGGACATTTATTCATTCAAGGATTACTTTGCTTAAATAGTTAAACAAAGTGATTAACACAATATTGCTACACTTATCATTTATATCATCGATACATATATGATCAAAAGCAAAGCATACTACAAACATCCAATAGTGGAAGGAATAAAGAATGTTGTTAAAACACATACATATATCCGATAATAGCAAAAACAATCAAATGACAATTCATATAAAAAGAATGAATTCAGACATAGATAATAGTACCATATGAGCTGCGAGTCACTCCCAATATCAATTTCTATTTGAGATTCTTCTTCTGACTCAGAAATACTTTCAAACAAAGAGAGTAGTGCACAATCGCATAAAAGCTTCCTTGTCAAAATCAGAATAATTGGTCCAGTTTTATAAAAGAATATGCCTGAAGTACAGTAGTACAACTTCAGGATTTAAGTCAGGTACAAAACTTACGACCCTTTCCAAATACAATGAAAGGGTCTATAAATACTTAATTAAGCTAACTATCTATGAAACTAAAATCCTACTTAATTGGTATCAATTGATCTTGAATATCTCATTCACAACAATCTGGCAGTCGGTGGCATGAATCATCATGTAGGTTGTTTGCCTTTAAACCTAAGCTGACATATCGCAAGCATTGGCTCCACTTCGGGCGGTCTGTTGAGGCGAGAGTTGAGTTGGGCGGCATAGGTGGCATCCTGAATATCGGGAATAATATACCCGATTGCATCTGTAAGGCATTTGAGGGCAGCTCTCTGGCTGTGTGGTTTGACTAAGAAAAACCAATAGGCGTCCCATGTTAAACTGTTAATTCCGGCGATTAATCTCCCATTTTTCTCTAGTTCCGGATAACATGACTACTCCAATGTTTTCGCCGCTGTCAACTTACCTAGAGTGCATTGGGAAATCATGTTAGACAAGTAGAGAGTATTATTAACCAATTCAACCAAGTTACTTGTGGTTGATTTGCATCTTGAAATTGCCCTCTCTGCTTTCATTAACTGGGACTGCCATTCTGTAAATAATATTTCCTTATGTGATTCTAAAATCTTTGGTAAATTAGCCGCCTGTCCCTGATCAGTATCTTGCCACTCAAGAAAATCAGTTATTGTTTCATCGGCTTGATCCAAGTCTGTTCTAGCTTTTTCTGATTTTTTACTTATTAATGTCGTCAAATCGCATAATGGTTCCGCCTGGGCGATTTGTTGACATAAAAGCTTGATCTGTGTTATTAATGCCTTATTTACCTGTAATGCTTCTGATTTGAATTCAGCTATCTGTGGAAGATTCTTTGTCTTCTCAAGCTGGGCTGATAGTTGAGCAATCTGTTCATCTTTTAACTTCAACATTTGTTCATTTGCTGCCTTCAGTTGTGCCAATGCCTCAGACAACTCTTTCTGCTTCTGGACTGCGCTGTGATCAATCCTCTGTTTCTCTTCCTGCAATTGTTGAGTTAATTGATTATTTATTTGCTTTTGTGTTAACAATTGTCGTTCTTCCTGCTCTGCCTTCTGCTGTACTTCTGATAGTTGCGCTTGCAATAAAAAGATCTCCTGGTATTTTGTTTTTAATAGAAGACTCACCTCTGATGCCTTGTCTATTGTTGCTGCCGAATAGGCTCCAGCATATTGTGATAGTTTTGTTAGGTCATCAGAGGGGTCAAATTCCTCCTTCCAAACCACATTTCCCGTGATCGTTTGTTCTAGGAATAGGGAAGGTTGATCAGTCCTTCTCCTCTTCCTCTCTCGTTTTACCACAGCTTTGTGTCTTGGGCTATAGAAGACATCCAAGGGAGGAATTTCTTCTATCTGCAAAATAATTTGATCAGAGGGATCTTTTGGGATTATCTCTACTTCTTTCGAACTGGGTAGGCCACTGGTTCCACTTGGAACCTATTTTGAAGTGGTCTCCTGTGTATCTGCCGCTTTTGAAGTTTCGGTGTCCTTTGAGCACTCAAGATTACTGATAATTGAATCGAATTGCTGCCATTCCTGGAGCAATTTGGGATCAATTTGAGTATCTACATTTACCTCTATGCTGCTTTGTTCCTGCTCTTTAGTCTGGGTTTCCTCTTGCACTTTCTCCTGTTCTTTTGATGTAAGCTGAGGTTCCTTAGTATGTCGCTGTTCAGGCTCGTTTGATTCTTTTGCTGGGGTTGTTGCTAACAGATCTAGAGGCAGAGTTTGCAACCTCTGTTCTCTAAGTCTGTTGAATTCAACTAACCCTTCATCTTTGTATTCCATTATGGCCAGCGATCTAACTTGGTACATTGATTCAGCTGAGGAGAACAAGTCATCAAACTTATCCTCTTTATGGTCAAACTTTGTCAATTTGGCCTGTTCAAGTGCATTATAGGCGACTTTGTTGGGATCGAATCGCCTATTAGGGAGAGTTGCTAGAATTAATGACTTCATCTTTGTAGCTTCTTTCTCTGCATGTTTGAAATCATGCAAAGTGTAGACACCACATCTCAGGGGAAAAGAGGGCCAGACCTGCTTCTTATTTTTCTTTAGAGTTTGTGTAACTCCATCGGAGATAATTTGATAGGCTATCTCCCTTGCCAGCAGTTTATCAGGTATGTACAAAGGAAGGACATGCGGTTTGGCTTGGCTGCCGAAAATCCTTATATAAGTAAATTTTTCCTCTCCAAACTATCTTCCTATTGATGTCAAATCAATCCCTGCTTGGCAAGAAATTTTGGGAGTAGGTTTATTAAAAATAGAGTAATGAATGGGTAACATGAAGCCATTGCAGACTTGGTATAAATGGTGCTTATAGGAAGTTTTCCACAATTTCTGATGGTATATGTGAATAGGCATGGGGTCTTGTGCAGTCCACCTCCAGCCGAGCACGGGAAATTCAGAATTAAAACACAGGGTATCTAGTATATAAGCACTGTAGTAGAATGGGGGAATAAGCCTTTCGGTGACGCGGGTTTTAGTTCTAAAATCAAGAACTGTTGTTGCTAGCTTATCTGACAGTATAGTTGCCCAATCCATTATTTCACTATTACACGCTACTTCCATCAAGGGAACCATTTCTATAGTGAAATTAGCGGAATCGTGCAATCCCTACAATCTACACATCATTATCCCAGCATAACAATAAGGAGAACATAGGGAATCAACAGAGTACTTACCGGAAGTTTCATGCTTGTGTTTTGCCGGATTTTGCCTCCAATCCCGAATGGGTTCGGATTCAGTTTCGTTCTCACTTCGGAATTTCTCCAGAAATGCCTTGTTGTACTTCTTCTCTGGCGCAGGCAAATGATACATTTGCCTCAAATCATTAGCCCGAAATGAACCGAAGATTCTCCCATCTCTGGTGCACAAGGTTCTGTCTGTGATTGGGATATCCTCAATTGCCCACCTTACTACATCCGTATATGGGAGAATTTGTTCCCGAGCCGCTATCCGATGAAGGAAAGAGTCGGCTAAGTCCTTTAAAGTACCATCAGATTTTCGATTGGTATCCGCTGTGGCTTGTACTGCTGTCACCTTTGGTTCTTCGGCCTCAATCAAATTATAGGTACTTTGCCAAGTAGTTCTGCCGAGTCCTGAACATGTAGTATCAGATATCAATCCTTTCTTTTTAGTTCCTGGATCAGCGACGACTTGTCCTGTGGCTGGTGAAGCGGAAGCGATTGCAGTTTTCTTAGACTTCTTCCCCATTCTGCTTGAATCTATTACTTCGGAAGAGTTCTGCACAGGAGTGAAAATGAGCGTAACACAGCGAATTGGTAGTGAAAACCAAATACGAGCGAGATATATTGATCAATGCACGATGAAGGATTAACTTAAAGTGGTCGCGGATACAATCTGTGAAAAGATTTTTAAGCTTACTATTTCATTAAATGGCCGTTAAAACCTGCCAATCCTTTAAATGCCCATCATATCGTTTATCGGCCGAATGATTTGTTTAAGCGTGCCTTGGATGTTTTGGCGGTTGAGCGCAGGTGAATCACTGTTTGAAAGATAAGGCCTTTAATACGAATTAATCGTAATATCCCCGCTTTAACAATTTTTGAAGTTTGCGCTTTTGGCTTTATCGCAATCGGGCGTCGGGGGAAAACTTAAATCTTTATATTGGTACCTTTTGGAATCCCCGATCGCCGATAGCGATATCGCATCTCATCGGGAGTATTAACTGGGGCACTTTGAAAAGCATGCATGGTGCATCCCCGATCACCGATAGTGATATCGCATCGCATCGGAACGAAAGGGACTTGATCGCATCGCATCGGAGCGAAAGGCACTTTTGTTATGGAAACTTATTATTGCCGATATCCGATAGCCTATTGCATGTTGTCGCGTTGGAGAAAACCAATGGGTCTTTAAGTTATGCCTCCTTTGTCATTGCGATATGCGATCTTGCGATAGCTTTATCGCAATGATAAAAGATTAATCATTTATATTATAAGACCAAATAATTGGTTTGTCAAAAAAGGTTTTGTAATGTTTTCACTTTGTTTTCGGATCTTTTTGAATAATACAAAGTTGATACCAATTAAAATAAAAAGGGACCCATTTCATATTATAGTTTTGTGAATAAAAAATGATATGAAATGGGGGGGTTGTTGTAGAGCACAACAATTGGCAATTCGCTGGAAGAAACAGTTATCTCTGAAAAGTATGGAAATACTTAAACTTTTTCAAAATAGAGTTATCATCAAAGGGGAAAATTCTAATATAACTAGGTATATATGTATTTCAAATAAAATGAAACTATCTTTGCTAATTTCCTCTCTTGTTTAAAATTAGATACATTCTAAGTTTTAAATTGGCCTTTATTGGTTGATAATGATAAAACGGAAAACCTTTCCAAATCAGCTTTTAGAATTGACTCCTTTGTCATAGGTAGAGCCTCTGCTGCCAGCAAACGTTCATAGTTTCGACAGGGATACCTTTTAACCAAGCTATTGTCCATTGTCCCGCTCATTTCAGAGTATGATTAACAGAATGAATTCAAAACATGCTTTTCATATTTTGCGTTTCTTTTCTACTTCTTTGTTATTTTGTAAGATAAAAAGCCATTGTCCTGGTTTGGTGACCAGCTGAGTGACAATGCCATTCACTGGTAGTAATTTAACCGAACAAGCTGGCTCGTGATGAGACCCCTTGTCTTATAATTCTAAGCCATTACCCTGTTTTGGTATGCAGTATTGGTAATGTCGGTTAAACTATTTCCCTATGATCATGGTAAGAAGGCTTGTAATAAGACCTCTTATCTTTTATATCAAATATTTTAGAATTACACTCTGAGTAATCATAAGCTTTGGTGAGAAGGATGGACAATTTTCTCCTTAAGAGTAAATGGATGACAAGGTAAGAGTTAAAGATGTTGAAGTTGGATTAGTTCCTATTTTGATATTGATAACCTTTTTGTGACCAATTTGAAAACATAAAATGATTTACAATATTTCTAAACTTTGAGAAGCATTCACAAAAATTGAAGTGTAGTTTCAGAATGCAATTACACCTAGTTTCCTAGAAATTATCCCTTTTGTTTAAGACTTCTATTATTTTAAAAGTAAATATCAACCCTACTTGTTTTGAGCAACTTTCAAGTACAGCAAAGGTCAATGGAAGATACTTCACAACTTTATTTTCTAATGATCCTACAAACTACAAAATTCTAAAAAAAGGAGAAGGGGTTACCTTCTCAATTGAAGAATTTCTTTAAGATAAGGCCATTAACAGGGAGAGAATCTCTCAAACCTGATAAATCTTGTAATATGAAGGTCGAATGGCCTATCTTCTCACAGATCTGAAATGGCCCAAGCCACATCTTCTGGAACTTGGTGTGTTTTCCCTTGTCCTCATGGGCTTTGTCCCATTTCAGAACTAAATCACCGACTTGAAATTGTTTTGAACCGGATGAGACTGAATCAAAGGATGACTTGATGATGTTTTGCATGAATAACCTTGGCTTTTTCTCTTTCCTCTTCTAATTTTAAAATTTGGTCATGTCTAAGTTGAATAGAAGAAGAAGGGTTTTCCTCAATAAACTGAACTAGGGCTAGAGAAGGAAGGACAAGATTTGTTGGTAGCACTGCTTCTTTTCCATACACAAGGTTGAACGGAGAAGAACCTATGGAAGCCTTCTGCGTTATCCTATCAACCCATAGTGCAAATATTAAGGATTTGTGCCATTTTTTATGATTCTGTTCGATAGTTCGCTTAATAATTTTAATCAGATTTTTATTTGTAGACTGCTAAACCATTACCCTGGGGATAGTAATTAGCAGAATATTTTAATTTAAATCCTCTTTTAATAGAGAAATCAAACATAGCATTGCCTAAGAAGTAATATGCATTATCAAAAACAAGAGCATTTGGGACACCAAACCTGGTAATGATGAATTGACCTATGAATTCAATAATTGCCTCAGAATTTGTTGTCTTCAAAGGGATTGCTTCAACCCACTTAGTAAAATAATCAGTAGCGGTAAGGATATACTTATGTTGTTTGGAAGAATGTGGAGTAATTTCTCCAATGATATCCAATCCCCATTGCTCAAATGGTTGTTCAATGTTGACTGGTTGCAAAGGGAAAGCTGGTTTTCTTTGTCTTCCACTAGAATTTTGACAATTTCAACATTTCCTTACATATTCATGAGCATCTCTAAACAGAGTGGGCCAATAATATCCAGCATGAATGATTTTGTGGGTTGTTGTATCAGCTCCAAAATGTCCTCCTGCTGGTCCATCATGTAATTCCTGCAAGACCTTTTGTGCTTCAGGTTTTTCTAGGCATCTTAATAAGATTGAATCATAATTTTGCCTAAAAAGCACATCATCAATAATTGTGAAATTTTTTGCTTTTAATCTAATGGCCCTTTTGTTTTTGTAAGACAGGTTAGGAGGTGCATATCCATTTTTCAAATAAAAGATTAAGTCAGCATATTGTGATTCAGAATCAGTAATACTTATCTGGTTGATTTCTTCGGTTTGATCTGTATCACCTGATTCTGGAATGTTGGATGCTCCTGCCAATAACCTGCAAAAACCTTGGCCTCTAACAATCTTTGTTGGTTTAATTTCTAAATCATATTCTTGAAGTGTTGTAACCCAATTTGCCCTTTTTTCACCTAGTTCCCTTTGGATTAATAGTTGCCTTACTGCAGGGAAAGGAACTATAACTTTTGTATGGGCTTTTAAAAGGAAGGGTCTGTAATGTTTGACAGCTTTATATACAGCAAAGGCTTGTTTTTCTACTTCGGAGTAATTCAATTCAGCACCCTGAAGATTTGAACTATAGAATGAAATGGGTGCTTCCGAATTGTGATCGTTAATCTGTGTGAGTACTGCTGCATAAGACAAATCGGATGCGATAGTATACAATGTGAAATGATTAGAAAAATTAGGGGTATTTAAGGCGGGGGCATTAATTATTTATTGTTTGATTAAATCAAACACTTCCTTTTCTGCTGATCCCCACTTAAAGACTGAATTTTTCTTAATCATAGTTTGAAGTGGCAAAATGATTTGAGAAAAGTCTGGAACGAATCTTTTGACAAAATTGATTTGGCCTAAAAATGACTGCATGGATTTTTTATTATGAGGGAAAGGGATTTCAGAGATTTCTTTGATCTTGTCGGGATCAATATAAATGCCATCTTTAGAAACAATAAAGCCTAAGAGCTTTCCTTGGTCAAGAGCGAAGAAGGATTTTTTAGGGTTAAGTGAAATACCATACCTTTTGCAGCGTTGAAAGATTTGATTTAAATCATGCAAATGATTGGATTTCTCTTTAGAAAATATAGTAATATCGTCTAAGTAAACGACTATTGTTTTGTTAATCAACCCTTTAAAAGCTATATCCATTGCTCTTTGGAACGTGGCTCCTGCATTAATAAGTCCGAAAGGCATTTTCTGATACACATATGTTCCCCATTTTGTTCTGAATGTGGTTTTGAGTTGGTCATTAGGATGGACCAAAACTTGGTTATATCCTGAAAAATCGTCTAGAAAGGACATTAACTCAGAGCCTGCCACTGATTGGAGTATCTGCTCCATAGTAGGTAATGGGAAATTATCTTTTAAGCTCACCTTGTTCAAATTTCTGAAATCTATACAAATCCTAATGTCGCCATTTTTCTTTCTGACGGGCACCATATTGGAGACCCAGTTTGAGTGTCGAACAGGGAAAATAATCTTAGCTTTCAAGAGTTTATTAAGTTCAGATTTTATTTGACTCTCTAAGTTAGGATGTATTTTCCTCAACTTCTGCTGAATTGGTTTCTGATCGGGAAGCATTGGGATGGTATGTTGGATGATGGATGTATCATATGTCTTTAAATCATCATATTTGCAAGCAAAAACATGTTTGTTTTTTCGTAACAGTCTAATGAATGCTTCCTTCTCTTCCACGGAAAGTCCTAATCCTAAATTAATGTTTTGAGGAGTTTGCTCAGTGCCAAGGTTTATCAATTCAAACCTTAAGGTAGAACTTTGGAGCTTTGTATTGGTCACAGGTTTAAACCTGTCTTTAATATCATAAAGATCCTCAAGCTTCACCACAGGCTTTGGGATTGAATTCTCCTCGTGTTTACCTTTCATTTGAAGGTCATGCTCATTTTCCTCAATGATTTGATCATCATAGGACTTTTCAGAAGTTAAAAACTGTAAAATGTCTTCATCGTGGTTGAATACTCTCCAATTAGTGACATTGTCAGGAATTGATGGCCTAAAAAGTAATTCTACTAAAAATCTATCAGGGCTATAGTCTTCGGAAGGTAGGAGCTTGGAAGCAACATTGGCTAGCAGGTCGGCTGCCAAATTTTGAGACCTGGGAATGGAAGAAATATTGAATGCCGAAAAGTGGGAGGTGAGTTCCTGTACCAGCGACTGATAATGTTTGAGATGGCTAGAAAGACAATGAATTGTATTCCTTACCTGTTTAATAATAATTTCAGAATCTCCAAACACTTTCAAATATTGGACCTTGAGGCCAATAGCTTTATATAGTCCTTGGACTAAGGCTTCGTACTCTGCTGTATTATTCGTGCATTCAAACTCTAACCTACAGGACAACATTGTTTTTTCTCCTTGCGGGCTAATCAAAATACATCCTGCTCCTGAGCCCTCACTAGATTTGGACCCATCGAAATATAATGACCAAAATAAAGAAGTATTAACAATTTTATTTACAGTTTCCTCAGTATCATTAAAACATCTTGACCTATCTGTTTGTGAATAATTTTCGATCTGAGATGTAGAATGGTTTACTGAGAAAGGAGATGGTTGGGCAGTGAAGTTGCCAAAGAATGACTTTGATGAATAATTCCCCAAAATGTTGTTATTAAATGCTATTGGTTGGTTTTCTTGTTCAAATTCTGTAACTGTATGGGTCATATGCTTTTCCTGATCGATTTTTATTTGATTTGGCTTAGCCTTATAGGGAAGCCACATATGGGACCAATCGATAGAAATATACCCATGTAGTTTTTCAGACCAATCCCTACTCAAGATCAAACCATACAATTCAGGTATATCGGCGATCAAGATATCAATTCTTTGTACTACTCTAGGATCAGAAGATAGCCTGATAGTTACGAAGTTGATTTCTCCCAAAACCTGTACTTTAGTCCTATCCAACTGCACAATATGAATAGCGGACTTTTGGGGTTCAATGTTTAGTTTGGAACAAACTGAAGCTGGCATTATATTAGAGGATGCCCCTGAGTCAATCAAACAGTTGTGCAGGTTTCTATTGTAGATCTCATAGGTTAGAAGGAAAGGTGGAGTATGAGAATTTGATCTATCTCTTATCAGAACTGCATCAGTAGCTTCAACCATACCAGAAGGTGGTTGACCTGTATCATTTGCAGCTTTAGCACTGGGAAGGGGTGAAGTAGGAACAACATTTAATTCTTTGAGAAGCAATTTTTGCTGATGTTTCAATTTACTAAGTTCAAACATGGTAATGTTTGCCTTAGTCTTTTTCATGTCATCAAAAATACTATAATCCATTGAATCAGACACTACCAGTGTCTTAGATGTTGATGGGATTGTTGAGGTTGAAGGTTGGTTTTGTGGAACTGTTACAGGTGGCTTCTTCGGGGGTACCTTTTCCTTTGTTGTAGCAGCACCTGCACTTCTTTTCTTCGAAGTTGTCTGAACAGGTTCGGAGGTACCTTTACTCCTGGTAGTGACAGGAAATGCTTCTTCTTCATTTTCTGTATCGGAGTTAGGCAATATAAAATCCCACATTCCATGACATTCAAAAACTTCCTCTTCTTCATTAGTTGGTGAAGCTGTTTCTTCTTCTCCTTCTTCAAGATCTGAATCTGCATTAGATATAACATTTGGTGGTTTTGATTCAGTTTTCTTGTAATTCCTAAAGGGTCTTTTGGTTGAGGTTTCAGCTACCTGTTTTTTGATTTCAACCATTTTATTTGACATAGTTTTGAGGACCTTTTGTAGACCCTCCATGTCATATGGATCTTTAGGGGTTTTCTTCTTCGAATCATCTTTAAACGAAACTTTTTTGGTTTTTCTATCTTCAAGAGCAGCTTTCTTCTCTAGAGCATTAATACGTTTCTCCACAGCAAGTGCTTCTTTCATGTTTTCAGCTAAAGTTGGTTTTCCAGCCCTGTCTACAAAAATAGCTATATTGGCAGGTAGGGCAATTATATACCACTCGCTTCGGATTTGTTCACTTGGTTTGGAGGCCGTTGGGATTTTATTCAAGAGTTTATTGAATCGTGCATTAAATTCTTTAATTGGTTCCCTATGCTCTATCCTAAAATTGGAGAGATCATTTATTAGTGTAGCCAAAGACCTATCATCACCATACTTAGTAAGAAATTGTTCTTGGCAAGTCGTCCAACTGGTAATGGAACCAGAAGGTAAAGAAAAATACCAGGATCCTGCTGATCCTTGCAAAGTATAAGGGAAAAGCCTAACGACAACATCTTGCTCCGTTACTCCCTTCAAATTAACTACCAACATGAAGTTATTAATATGTTCCTCAGCTTGTGTTCCATCATCTGGATTAAACTTGGGTAGCCATTTTTCAGGTGCATCAGGTAATGCATGCAATGGAGCAGGCATATTGATTGCACCAGGCCTAGTCCATGGATCTGCCATTATAACCGCAGTAGTGGATGATATTACGGTTGAACTTCCAGAAGTCTGGGAAGGAGTTGATATTAAGGATTGCGTAGTTTGGGATGTTGCAGTTGCTAATCCCTGATGAACAACAATGTGTGATGAGGGAGTGGATGGTTGACTTCGCATGGGGGAAGGTGAGATGGAGGATGTGGATGAAATTTCTTCATTGTTAGATCCTTCAGTGTTTTTCTTCGCCTTTTTCCTTTTGGGTAAAGGGAACTCAGTAGGTTCAATACCGAGCTTTCCACTCTGAAGTCTGGTGAGAGGGTGAGGTAAATTAAACTGCGAAGTCGCACTGCTTTGAGATACCTCAGATTTCTGTGGTGATATCGAGAAACTCTGAAGTTTGTGGATAAGAGACTGGACTTCAGGGGATTCAAGACTTAGTTGTTCTGGAGAATGATGGGTTTGAGCAGTGGTAGTTGATTCCTCTTGTTCTTGTTTGGATACTGGAGAACCAGCATGCAATTGGGAAGTACGAGGTGATGCGGAGGGAGAATTACTCTTAGAATGGTTTGTAGATTTGGGTTTGCTTGCCATTCACAGTTGATGCCCTCCTTCTAGCGCCAAAAATGTTGATGCCCCGAAAATCGTTGTATCAACATTGGGGATAACCACCCGGTCCGGACCTTAATACAGCTCCTTTTCCGTTTGGAATGGTGGCTTCGACTGGGGATAATGGGACCAGTTTCCCAGTAATGAATAAAAGGGATGGATGAATGATTGATTGTCTAATCTAATGATAGGTGACTAACTTAATCTATCAGCAAAATAAAAGAACTACTACTAATCCCGGGAACTATTATACTTTGAAATGTAGCGCTTGATGATCTATGTCTATTGACAGGCATATAGATGACTCCATCTAATAGACATGGACATTTATTCATTCAAGGATTACTTTGCTTAAATAGTTAAACAAAGTGATTAACACAATATTGCTACACTTATCATTTATATCATCAATACATATATGATCAAAATTAAAGCATACTACAAACATCCAATAGTGGAAGGAATAAAGAATGTTGTTAAAACACATACATATATCTGATAATAGCAAAAACGATCAAATGACAATTCATATAAAAAGAATGAATTCAGACATAGATAATAGTACCATATGAGCTGCGAGTCACTCCCAATATCAATCGCTATTTGAGATTCTTCTTCCGACTCAGAAATACTTTCAAACAAAGACAGTAGTGCACAATCGCATAAAAGCTTCCTTGTCAAAATCAGAATAATTGGTCCAGTTTTATAAAAGAATATGCCTGAAGTACAATAGTGCAACTTCAGGCTTTAAGTCAAGTACAAAACTTACGACCCTTTCCAAATACAATGAAAGGGTCTATAAATACTTAATTAAGCTAACTATCTATGAAACTAAAATCCTACTTAATTGGTATCAATTGATCTTGAATATCTCCTTCACAGCAATCTGGCAGTCAGCGGCATGAATCATCATGTAGGTTGTTTGCTTTTAAACCTAAGCTGACATATCGCAAGCATTGGCTCCACTTCGGGCGGTCTGTTGAGGCAAGAGTTGAGTTGGGCGGCATAGGTGGCATCCTGAATATCAGGAATAATATACCCGATTGCATCTGTAAGGCATTTGAGGGCGGCTCTCTGGCTGTGTGGTTTGACTAAGAAGAACCAATAGGCATCCCATGTTAAACTGTTAATTCCAGCGATTAATCTCCCATTTTTCTCTAGTTCTGGATAACATGACTGCTCCAATGTTTTCGCCGCTGTCAATTTACCTGGAGTGCATTGGGAAATCATGTTAGACAAGTAGAGAGTATTATTAACCAATTCAACCAAGTTACTTGTGGTTGATTTGCATCTTGAAATTTCCCTCTCTGCTTTCATTAACTGGGACTGCCATTCTGTAAATAATATTTCCTTATGTGATTCTAAAATCTTTGGTAAATTAGCCGCCTGTCCCTGATCGGTATCTTTCCACTCAAGAAAATCAGTTAATGTTTCATCGGCTTGATCCAAGTCTGTTCTAGCTTTTTCTGATTTTTTACTTATTGATGTCGTCAAATCGCATAATGGTTCCGCCTGGGCGATTTGTTGACATAAAAGCTTGATCTGTGTTATTAATGCCTTATTTATCTGTAATGCTTCTGATTTGAATTCGGCTATCTATGGAAGATTCTTTGTCTTCTCAAGCTGGGCTGATAGTTGAGCAATCTGCTCATCTTTTAACTTCAGCATTTGTTCATTTGCTGCCTTCAGTTGTGCCAATGCCTCAGACAACTCTTTCTGCTTCTGGACTGCGCTGTGATCAATCCTCTGTTTCTCTTCCTGCAATTGTTGAGTTAATTGATTATTTATTTGCTGTTGTGTTAACAATTTCCATTCTGCCTGCTCTGCCTTCTGTTGTACTTATGATAGTTGCGCTTGCAATAAAAAGATCTCCTGGTCTTTTGTTTTTAATAGAAGACTCACCTCTGATGCCTTGTCTATTGTTGCTGCCGAATAGGCTCCAGCATATTGTGATAGTTTTGTTAGGTCATCAGAGGGGTCAAATTCCTCCTTCCAAACCACATTGCCCGTGACCGTTTGTTCTGGGAATAGGGAAGGTTGATCAGTCCTTCTCCTCTTCCTCTGTCGTTTTACCACAGCTTTGTGTCTTGGGCTATAGAAGACATCCAAGGGAGGAATTTCTTCTATCTGCAAAATAATTTGATCGGAGGGATCTTTTGGGATTATCTCTACTTCTTTCGAACTGGGTAGGCCGCTGGTTCCACTTGGTACCTGTTTTGAAGTGGTCTCTGTGTATCTGCCGCTTTTGAAGTTTCGGTGTCCTTTGAGCACTCAAGATTACTGATAATTGAATCGAATTGCTGCCATTCCTGGAGCAATTTGGGATCAATTTGAGTATCTACATTTACCTCTATGCTGCTCTGTTCCTGCTCTTTAGTCTGGGTTTCCTCTTGCACTTTCTCCTGTTCTTTTGATATAACCGGAGGTTCCTTAGTATGTCGTTGTTCAGGCTCGCTTGATTCTATTGCTGGGGTTGTTGCTAACAGATCTAGAGGCAGAGTTTGCAACCTCTGTTCTCTAAGTCTGTTGAATTCAACTAACCCTTCATCTTTGTATTCCATTATGGCCAGTGATCTAACTTGGTACATTAATTCAGCTAAGGAGAACAGGTCATCAAACTTATCCTCTTTATGGTCAAACATTGTCAATTTGGCCTGTTCAAGTGCATTATAGGTGACTTTGTTGGGATCGAATCACCTATTAGGGAGAGTTGCTAGAGTTAATGACTTCATCTTTGTAGCTTCTTTCTCTGCATGTTTGAAATCATGCAAAGTATAGACACAACATCTCAGGGGAAAAGAGGGCCAGACCTACTCAGGTTATCTCCCTTGCCAGCAGTTTATCAGGTATGTACAAAGGAAGGACATGAGGTTCGGCTTGGCTGCCGAAAATCCTTATATAAGTAAATTTTTCCTCTCCGAACCATCTTCCTATTGATGTCAAATCAATCCCTGCTTGGTAAGAAATTTTGGGAGTAGGTTTATTAAAAATAGAGTAATGAATGGGTAACATGAAGCCATTGCAGACTTGGTATAAATGGTGCTTATAGGAAGTTTTCCACAATTTCTGATGGTATATGTGAATAGGCATGGGGTCTTGTGCAGTCCACCTCCAGCCGAGCACGGGAAATTCAGAATTAAAACACAGGGTATCTAGTATATAAGCACTGTAGTAGAATGGGGGAATAAGCCTTTCGGTGACGCGGGTTTTAGTTCTAAAATCAAGAACTGTTGTTGCTAGCTTATCTGACAGTATAGTTGCCCAATCCATTATTTCACTATTACATGCTGCTTCCATCAAGGGAACCATTTCTATAGTGAAATTAGTGGAATCGTGCAATCCCCACAATCTACACATCATTATCCCAGCATAACAATAAGGAGAACATAGGGAATCAACAGAGTACTTACCGGAAGTTTCATGCTTGTGTTTTGCTGGATTTTGCCTCCAATCCCGAATGGGTTCGGATTCAGTTTCGTTCTCACTTCGGAATTTCTCCAGAAATGCCTTGTTGTACTTCTTCTCTGGCGCAGGCAAATGATACATTTGCCTCAAATCATTAGCCTGAAATGAACCGAAGATTCTCCCATCTCTGGTGCACAAGGTTCTGTCTGTGATTGGGATTTCCTCAATTGCCCACCTTACTACATCCGTATATGGGAGAATTTGTTCCCGAGCCGCTATCTGATGAAGGAAAGAGTCGGCTAAGTCCTTTAAAGTACCATCAGATTTTCGATTGGTATCCGCTGTGGCTTGTACTGCTGTCACCTTTGGTTCTTCGGCCTCAATCAAATTATAGGTACTTTTCCAAGTAGTTCTGTCGAGTCCTGAACATGTAGTATCAAATATCAATCCTTTCTTTTTAGTTCCTAGATCAGCGACGACTTGTCCTGTGGCTGGTGAAGCGGAAGCGATTGCAGTTTTCTTAAACTTCTTCCCCATTCTGCTTGAATCTATTACTTCGGAAGAGTTCTGCACAGGAGTGAAAATGAGCGTAACACAGAGAATTGGTAGCGAAAACCAAATACGAGCGAGATATATTGATCAATGCATGATGAAGGATTAACTTAAAGTGGCCGCGGATACAATCTGTGAAAATATTTTTAAGCTTACTATTTCATTAAATGGTCGTTAAAACCTGCCAATCCTTTAAATGCCCATCATATCGTTTATCGTCCGAATGATTTGTCTAAGCGTGCCTTGGATGTTTTGGTGGTTGAGCGCAGGTGAATCACTGTTTGAAAGATAAGGCCTTTAATATGAATTAATCGTAATATCCCCGCTTTAACAATTTTTGAAGTTTACGCTTTTGGCTTTATCGCAATCAGGCGTCGGGGGAAAACTTAAATCTTTATATTGGTACCTTTTGGAATCCCCGATCGCCGATAGCGATATAGCATCGCATCGGGAGTATTAACTGGGGCACTTTGAAAAGCATGCATGGTGCATCCCCGATCGCCGAGAGCGATATCGCATCGCATCGGAACGAAAGGGACTTGATCGCATCGCATCGGAGCGAAAGGCACTTTTGTTATGGAAACTTATTATTGCCGATATCCGATAGCCTATTGCATGTTGTCGCGTCAGAGAAAACCAATGGGTCTTTAAGTTATGCCTCCTTTGTCATTGCGATATGCGATCTTGCGATCGCTTTATCGAAATGATAAAAGATTAATCATTTATATTATAAGACCAAATAATTGGTTTGTCAAAAAAGGTTTTGTAATGTTTTCACTTTGTTTTCGGATCTTTTTGAATAATACAAAGTTGATACCAATTAAAATAAAAAGGGACCCATTTCATATTATAGTTTGTGAATAAAAAATGATATGAAATGGGGGGGTTGTTGTAGAGCACAACAAGACCATACACCAATTGGAAAGGTGTGAATCCAATTGTGTTTCCTACTGAGGTCCGCTAAGCCCACAAAGCTGAGTACAGGATCAAATGCCAGTTTTGTTTGTGAACTCCTATCATTCGTTGAAGCATTCACTTAAGGATTTTGTTGATGGCTTCAACTTATCCATTAGCCTGTGGATAATAAGGAGTAGAACTATCATGTAAAATTCCTAACTTGGCAGTTAATTCAGTCATCATGTGATTGTGAAAATGCGAATCATGATCTGTAACTATGGCTTGTGGTACACCAAATTGTGCAACCACATGGTTGAAGAAAAAAAGTGCAGCCGTCTCACCACTGTTTTTTAATGTAGGCATCGCCTCGACTCATTTTGTAAAATAGTCAATAGCGACAATAATATACCCATGCCCCCCAGCCGAGGGAGGGTTACATGTCATGAAATCTATGCCCGATTTTGCAAATTGTCCAACAGCGACGACAAGATGCGGTGGTGCAAGTGGTAATTGAGTTTTACGTCAAAAATCTGGCATGCATGACAACTTCTAACATCAATATTGCAATCATTAAATATAGTTGCCCAAAAGTAACCAACACATAGAATATTTTGTGTGGTAGCATAACCAGATAAATGTCCACCACAAGCACCAGAATGGAAATCATTCAGAACTTTCTCGACTTCCTCTTGTGTGAGCTAGGCACCTCCGTAAAATTGTATCGATACTGCGACAGTAAACGTTGTCACCAATGATCAAATAATCTTTGGCTTGATATCGAATACGTCATTGTTGCAAGTGAGAGGTATCAGGCCAGAAAATTTGGGTTTGGAAATAGATCAGTATGTATCCATACCAAGGGTCAGATGACAATATCAGAAACAGAGACTCATCCGGAATTGATGGTTCCATTGTTGAGTCGATGGCAGTAGAGGGAAGGTCGCAAAGAAGTTCAGCAAAACTAGATATTTCTTTGACTTGTATTTTATGAATTCCAAATCAAATTCCTGCAAAATGATGATCCATTTTGAATACTTGCCTCCCAGTGGTTGACATGACAAGATGTATGTCATAGGGTTGCAATCTGAAATGACAGTGGTCTTTCGAAGCAGGATATAATGGCGAAATCTCTGTACAACTTGAACAGTAGCCAAAGCTAGCTTCTCAACGTAAGAATACTTAACTTCCGTATCATTGAGATTACGACTCAAATAATAAATCGGATGTTCAATCCCATCTTCTTCTTGGACAAAAACCATAACAATGGTTGTATCTACAGCGGCGAGATACAAGAAATAGTCATTTTGATAATTAGGGGCATACATTAATGATGCTCAGATTAGGGTATCTTTGAGAACATCAAAGGAAGCTTGCACAACCTAGTCCCAATGGAAGGGAATTCCCTTGTTCAAAAGATGAGTAAATCCTTTAGCCATTTCAACATAGTTGGTGTGGAGTACTAAAAAGGTATGTTTTTAATGATCATTTCAGTGGCTTTTCAGTAGGACTTATGAATCTTTTACATCATGAATGTGGAAAACAATAGAGAATTGTGATAAAATATGTGGAATTAGTATGCAAGACTTATCCACTGATAGTTGTCATTCTCCTGTGCAGGAAAGGGTAAAAACGAGGAGCTGCTATTCCAAAGAAAAAGATAAGAACAGGTTAACTGTTGTCCCTTTGACGAAGGACTGAGTGCAAACGAGGCAAAGCAAGCTGAAGCAAACCGGTCCAGAAAAGGAGGAGAAGGCACCAGCTCGACAGAGGAGAAAAGAAGTGATTAAGGATTAACAGTTTGGCGAATCCCTCAGGATCTTCAATCCTGAGGGATCGCTGCTTTATTTATCTTATCGCTTAGACATCTCCGTCGTTACCCTTATATAAAGGGACGGCACTGTTAGTCTGGAGAGATGCTTTTTATGTAACTTCTTGTTAAAGATTGAACTTTTGATCATAGAGTCTCATTGAACTTGGCTCATTGTACTTTCTATTTTATGCATTAATATAGACTTGGTGATTATCTTATCTCTGCATCTGGATTAACTTAAAGCGGTGTACCCTTGAGGCTAAGGGCCCGGCCCCGGAGGACACTTGCTTCTGTATTACTACGATTTGATTTCTGCGTGGTTTGCTTATCATCACTAGTTGGTAATCTGATATGTTTTACGAGTTACATCACATGCTCTGTTAAGATTCGCTCGTTAATATTCTTTCTATTGACTCTGCATTATATTATCAATACTTTCAGAGTGGATGCAATCTTATTAGACTTAATCGAACATTGTTATCATTGTGTTATGAAGCTTCTATGCTGAGTATGTGTGTTAGGGAAATTATCTGAAAGGTGTGTTCTTTATGATTCAGGGTTCATGCTGTTCCATTTTGAAACACAGTTGTAATTCCTGTTGATGATTGGTATTAAATCAGATTACTTCTTCAGAGTGTTATGTGTGTATGATTTTCACATGCTGTTCCATAATTAGTAATTAATGTTGTTCCATTAGTTGGTTGCGTGATTTGCTTGGAGAATGAAAGATTGGAGTTTTGGATTACAATGAGTAATTTGAATTGATAGGATACAGTTTGATTATTACTCGCGAGGTTCAGTTATAGCGATTGTTGTTCCATTTCAGAATTGATGTTCCATTTTAAGCATTGTTGTTCCATTCTAGATTTGTTGTTCAATTTCCTATTTGCCGTTCCATTTTTATCTTCCATTTCATTTACTCGCATTTGGTGTGAGAGACGACCTGTGGCTGTAGTGAGCCTCTGCATTTACTGCCTTGCTCCCAGACCCGTGGTCCATCTAGCTTCCTTTCCATCAGTTTCCAAAGGGATGGACTATTGCTGTCGAACCCTTGACTGATAAAGTTGCTTAACTTTAAGAGTGTTTGCTTTAGTCATTTGAAGGAACTTAGTCATAGATCAGCATTAGTTTACTCTTGTGTTTTTGTAGGACGCTGTACTACTAGCATTACTCTGACAAATAGCCTCATATTGAGTCACTCTTTGAAATAACCAAATGCTCCCAGATTGACATATTAATGTGAGGTAATTAGAGGTGAAAGAGACCCTTTTTATAGCTCTACATTTTCGCGTCGTTGCCAGGGAAAGAGTGTAGCCATTTGTCTTTTTCAGAGTAGTGTACGAACCTGCTAGGGAAGAGTTCGATCTTAAAAACGAAAGGTAAGAACCTGCGTGCGGAGCATGTAAAAGCCCTGCTCCATTGTCCGCTTTCCTAACATATTTGCTCTTGCTTTGATTGAATAGAATTTAGCAGTTCATTTGAGTGCATGACTAAGCAGAAAAAACCAGAAAAGAATATCAAGCTTCCATCCAAACCTGAAAAAGCTAAGGGGTCGGTGACCCTTGGCCGAACAACTTTCATAGATGAAATCTATAAGAAAACAGAATCTCAGCCATCAGTAGGTCCCAAGAAAATCATTTCTAAGCAGCCTACTAGTTCCCTTCAGGCCACAGGATCACCATTTGTAGCCTTTGCTGAGGTGCATAGTCAAACTGAAGAGCAGGACTTTCAGGAAATTGAAAATTCTACTCCAGAACTATTGCAGGAAGGGAATTTCAGTAACTTTTGTGAAGGAGAAGGAGAAACAGGGGAAACTGAGGAACCAAAATCTCCCATTGGAACAGATCAGTCATTAAATAGCCCAGATAAGGGGAGCGCTGCGAAAATCATTGTTGAGGGAATTCAATCTCCTCAGACATCAGGCATTCCTCTTATCCTAGATAAAGGAAGTGCCATTAAAACTATCCCTGCTAAAATCGTTCCCTCTCAACCTAGGAATACCCTCCTAGATATCCCAGAAGGTTATTGGCATAATTTCGATCCCATGGCTCAGAATCAGCCAAATACTCAAACCTCTACATTACAATATCCTATAGTGGATTCGGCAGCAAATGCGCCCATGAAAGCTATCCCTCTTCAACATATCCCTACCTTTCATGGTCTTACATCAGAAGATCCAGATGCATTTTTATTCGGATTTGATGTGTTGTGTAGGGGATATGATTACACCACCGATCCCTAGAAATTGAAATTATTCCCCTTGACATTAAAGGGGGCTGCTCTAAGATGGTTTATGGGACTAGGTGGTGGGGTCATCAACAATTGGGATCAGATGAAAGAATCCTTCTTAAAAAAATATCAGGATTATTGTAGGTCTAGAGAATTGAAAGACGAAATATTTCAAATGACAGCCAAACCAAACGAAACATTAGAAGAATATGTGGAACGTTTTCAATATAATTTACAAAGATCTCCTTATGCATCACTACCTTTACCTGATAATGTGTTAAAAACTGCATTGATAAGGGGCATGAAGGAACAGTGGATCGAAACATTAAACATTATGGGAAAAGGGGATATTTATCAAGAGAATTTTGCTGACATTATTGATTTATGCATCAGGAGTTCGAGAGGTAGCACAAGAATAAAACCGGCAGAATATGATCGGTTTGCAAGAGATAATAAGATAGCAACAGAAGGAGTAACGCGTGTGGAGATTCGAAATTTATTAGAAAATTTTAAAACTGATATTCTAGGGACACTAACTACACAACTTGATATTATGTAGGCCAAACAGAAGCAGATGGAGGCAGAACAGAATTTGGCAATCTTCTGCCCCCGATGCAGAAAAAACATAGTCACAAGGAGTGTCCACTAGATACAGTCCAAACATGCGCCATTTGTACAAACGATCATCTTACGGAAAGCTACCCCTCACTTCCTGAATTAAAAGCAGTATACAAGGAAGCAGAGGAAGAACCAGAATCAGTGTACTTGATCAACCAGCGCCGCCAGTGGAAGCAAAGACAATCTGGTATGTTTTCAGACCCAACCTCTTCTTTTCAGCCTCCACAATATAATTCTCAACAATATAATATGTGGCAAAATCAGCCCCCACCCCCATTCTCGAATTGGTCACCACCACCGTTTCCTTCTTCAAACCCATGGCTGAATCAGCCAAACCAATCTGGTTGGCCGAATTTCCCTTATACTTCACCATATTGGAAAAATAGCCCATATCCTCCGCAATGGACTCCCCCTACTTCACAAGGTTCATCCTGGCAGACAAACTGGCAAAGACCGATGCAACAGCCAGTAGGAACTATTCCACTCCCTCAACCTACTCTACCAGCTCTACAACAAAATCCCCAGTCTAATTTGAGCCGCAACTCCCAGCCCAACCCAACCCCAATCCAAATAACAGACCGGTCTAATCTCTTCAAATCATTGAATCACCAGAAATAGGACCTGACCTGCGGGAGTGTAATGATATTCAATTACGATCTGGACGTATCATCGAAAATGAGGGAGATAAAACAGTTCATAGTGAAGATCAGTTAGTAAGAGAACATCAGTTGCAACGAGAGGATGCAAATAAACAGCAGCCTCATAATCAAGCAACCACATCCTCTCCCCCGTTTCCAGAACGATTAGTCATACCTCGACCTTTACAGTATCCTGACTTTGACATTCTGGGGGAATTACAAAATTTGTATATAAAAATCCCGTTCCCCCAAGCCATTCAAGATATTCCTATATATGCAAAAACTATCAAAGAATTGTGCATAAAGAAACCAAGGAGGAATATAACAACTAATCCAAGAGTCCAAGTAGTCGGTACTTTATCTAATCTCTTATCTGGGAAAGAAACACCCATCAAATATGAAGACCCAGGAAATCCAATTGTAACTGTTCAAATTTACGGTCAGACCTTGTCTAATGCCTTAGTTGATCTAGGAGCTGCAATCAATATTTTAACAACCACCACCTGTCAAAAACTCGGCATTACATCCATAGAACCTACCTCTACTTTGTTAGAATTGGCTGACCGATCTGTGATTAGACCAGAAGGTACTCTACACGATGTCATGGTCTCTGTAGATTCATGGGAATATCCGACCGATTTCCTGATAATTAATCCAAAAACCCGACTTGATGGACACCCGCTAATCCTAGGTAGGCCTTGGCTTGCCACCGCCGATGCTTACATTGGTTGCCGGCAAGGAAATATGACCATAACTAAAGGACCCGATATTAAGAATTTGGTTCTATACCCTCCAGCGCAGCCAAGTCTCACAATAATTAAAACTAACAAGTATCCTGTATCATACCTTACTGATAACATTAGATCTCCATTGACTTTGCAAGAGGCACTTGATTTTAAAGACCAAACAGAAGATGATGCCATTAACAATTTCATTAGTCAAACCGAAGCTGAATCCTGCACACAATGTCATATGATAGAAGCAGCATTTGATAATGAATTAGAGGAAGATCCTCTGAAAGACACACATGATCAAACAATACCTGTTACTTCTGTCGCAAATAGTAAAATTGTGGAAATTGAACCGGGCAAAACTTTAAATATCAACGCCAACCTCACATCTGAACAAGAAACTAAGCTCATCCATCTGTTAAGAAAATATCAACAGGCATTTGCATGGGATTACCCTGATATGAAAGGAATCGACCCACATTTGTGTACACACCACATTTATATAGAAAAAGATGCTAGACCTGTCCGTCAACCGCAGAGAAGACTTAATCCTCATTTAAAGGATGTGGTGAAAGCGGAACTTCAGAAACTGTTAGATGTTAATTTTATTTATCCTATTTCTGACAGTAAGTGGGTCTCTCCGCTGGTGGTCGTACCAAAAAAGAATGGGAAATGGAGAATTTGTGTGGATTACAGGGAACTCAATAAAGCAACACAAAAAGACCACTTCCCACTTCCATTCATAGACCAAGTGCTAGATACTTTGGCAGGAAAAAAATTCTTTTCCTTCTTGGATGGCTTCAGTGGATACAATTAGATTCAGATTGCCCCTGAAGACCAGGACAAAACAACTTTCACTTGTCCTTGGGGGACATTTGCCTACCGAGTTCTACCTTTTGGCCTATGTAATGCTCCCGCCACATTCCAAAGGGCTATCCTTAGCATTTTTGCAGATTTAATAAATGACGGACTTGAAGTGTATATGGATGACTTTACACCCTATGGAGATGATTTTGATCCAGCACTAAATACCCTAGAAAAAGTCCTACAATGTTGTATAGCTACCAGGCTTTGCTTAAGTCATGAAAAATGTTACATGATGATGACTGAAGGACTTATTCTAGGACATTATGTTTCAGCAGCCGGCATTCAGGTAGACCCGGCCAAAATCCAAATACTCTTGCTTATTCCCACTCCTACTACTCAAATAGAGGTACGCAGCTTTCTTGGATTTTCTGGATATTTTAGATGATTTATAGAACATTATTCACACATTGCTGCACCTTTATATGCACTAACTGGTAACGTTGATTTTCTTTGGATAGAAAAATGTGAACGTGCTTTCAAGGATTTAAAGAAGCTTGTATCCACAGCCCCAGTCCTGTGAGGACCAAACTGGGATCTGCCATTTCAGATATCAGCTGATGCCTCAGATACAGCCATTGTCGCAGTCCTTGGGCAGGAAGAGGATAAAAAACCATATGCTATCTATTACATCAGCAAAAATTTATCCCTTGCTGAATTAAATTACACTGTTACTGAAAAGGAATTCCTAGTTGTAATACATACTATCAATAAATTTAGACATTATATTACAGGCTATCCTGTTATTTTGTATACGGATCATTCTGCCATAAAATACTTAGCAAATAAGCCTGTCACAAATGCCAGAATAACTAGATGGTTGATTTTATTGCAGGAATTCGATATCACAATCAAGGACCGGCCTGACAAAGAGAACCCTGTAGCCGATTTTCTCTCGAGAATGCTAAATCCAATTGATGCAGCAACAGTTGAATATCAATTTCCCGACGAACATCTGTTTGTTGTTGCTGTTCGAACACCCTGGTATGCCGATGTTGCCAATTACCTTGCAGTAGGTAAACTACCAAAACACTTAACCCCTAATGAGCGAAAATAGATTGTTCAGAAGAGTACTCGATTCTCTTGGACTGGGGGCTATTTGTTTCATACACGGGCAGACATGCATATCAGGAGATGTGTTCGAGAAGATGAAAATCTTTGACATCCTAAAAGCCTATCACGACAGACCATGTGGGGGACACTTCGCTGAGCGTAGAACTGGACACAAAGTATTACAGACAGGATATTACTGGCCCACGATTTTCAGAGATGCAAAGAAATTTGTCCAAGCCTGTGACAGCTGCCAGCGAGCAGGACGTCCTAGTCAAGCTGACGAGATGCCTCTCAAACCACAGTTAGTCATCGAACCATTCGAGCGATGGGCTCTTGATTTCGTTGGACCCATCAACCCTTCATCGAATCAGAGAACATATATCTTGGTGGCAACAGAATATGTCACCAAGTGGGTTGAAGCATAAGCATTGCCAAGAGCCACAGAGGACTCTGTCATACAGTTCCTCTTCCATCTATTTGTACGTTATGGCCTTCCAAGGGAAATAATCACAGACGGAGGACCACAATTTGCTGGCAATATATTAGCAGCAACACTTAATAATTATCATGTCCAGCACAAAATTACTACTCCATATCATCCACAGGCGAACGGACAAGTAGAAAGCAGCAATAAGATAATAGAATCGATCCTAACAAAAACCATTGCGTCACATAGGCGTGATTGGGCTGCCCGACTACCTGAAGCACTTTGGGCCTATCGAACAACATGGAGAAGTACCACTGGTCACTCACCTTATCAATTAGTGTTTGGAAAACAACCCATTTTCCCTATAGAGTTTGAAATCCAAACATTACGAACAGCACAGGAAGTTGGCTTAGATCTAACTGAGGCACAGATTAATCGACTACAACAGATCAATGAATTGGACGAAATTAGGCTCTCCGCACTACAAAATATAGCATTGATTCAACAGTAGCGAGCTAAATAGCATGATGCCCTCATCAAAAACAAAGTCTTCCATGAGGGAGACTGGGCCCTATTATATGACTCTCGATTTCAGGACTTCCCTGGGAAACTCCAGACTCGTTGGTTGGGACCATACGAAATCCAGAAGGTACATGACAATGGGACCATCATTTTAATCACCATTGACGGTTCTGGATATACCTTCAAAGTGAATGGCCACCGAGTTCGTCTCTATCTTAAACCACTCACTCGGGAATCCTTCTACCAACAGCTACGCCGAGACGCTGATATGGAGATTTTAGGAGAGGAAGAGAAATCTTCCTCACCTGTAATTCATTAAGGAATTCATTTCTTTTCACAATTTGTACATAATTTCTTTTCTTCAAACTTGTTTGTGCACACATAGATTTTAATTTTTCTGCCGTTCCTGAAACGAATGGCATTTGCATGTTTCTGTTGTTCCTTTTCAAAAGGAACAACACTTTTGATTTTTCTGCTGTTCCTTTTCAAAACGGAACAACACTTTTGATTTTTTGCCGTTCCTTTTCAAAAGGAACAGCACTTTTGATTTTTTTGATTTTTTGTCGTTCCTTTTCAAAAGGAACAGCACTTTTGATTTTCTGTTGTTCCCTTTCAAAAGGAACAGCACTTTTTATTTTTTGTCGTTCCTTTTCAAAAGGAACAACACTTTTTGATTTTCTACTGTTCCTTTTCAAAAGGAACAACACTTTTTGATTTTCTGTTGTTCCTTTTCAAAAGGAACAACACTTTTTGATTTTCTGCTGTTCCTTTTCAAAAGGAACAGCACTTTTTTCTTTTCTGCTGTTCCTTTTCAAAAGGAACAACACTTTTGATTTTCTGTTGTTCCTTTTCAAAAGGAACAACACTTTTTGATTTTCTGCTATTCCTTTTCAAAAGGAACAACACTTTTTGATTTTCTGTTGTTCCTTTTTCAAAGGAACGGCGTTCACTTGTCTTGTTGTTCCTTTTCTAAAAAGAACATTTTTTTATTTTTGTTGTTCCTTTTTCAAAAGGAACGCCATTGATATGTTCTGCTGTTCCTTTTTCAAGGAACGACATTGCTGTGTTCTGCTGTTCCTTTTTAAAAAAGGAACGGCATTTGCACTTTTGAAACCTATGCTCCTTTATTGTTCTAGCATACTTCTTCTCTCTTTGTGAAACAACGAACCTCTTGCTGGTCCAAGTGAGGATGCTTCTTGCCCCTATTCTTTCAAAGTCTTTTAGAGACAAGCGATGCACTTATGCAATGAATACAAAATCACAACATACTGAAATCAGGCAATTATAAATCACTATCTTTATAAGGCTATGTATTGGTAAGAGGACAGAAGGAAGGATATACTTATCTTTTGTTATCATTGTCTTATTAATTTTGCCCTGATTGGTTATCTTTATCATGTCATTCTTTTTTTAATTCCCTTTGATTTTTGTTCAGGAATAAGAGCAAAGGGTTCATATCCTCCCATTGAGATAATAAGACTTCTTACACCATTCCTACTCTTAAGGAGTGTTGAACCACCCTTTGTGCATATATAAGGGAAAGTGTTTTATGAAAAAAAGAGAAAGAAAAAGCAAATGAATTATAAATTGTCAAATGCAGGATAGGGGGTCTCATCAAGAGCCAACCTACCATGATCATGAGGATGGAAGCGAAGTGGCATTCTCACTATGGCCACCACACCAGGGATATGGTTCAAAAGGTATAGCAAATAAACAACCCTTGGAACAGGAGGTCTCATCACGAGCCGGCCTGCCCACTCTTCGCCCCCTCCTCGTGAATGGCATTATGGCTAACTAGTTACCAAGCCAGCATAATGGCCTACACTTTGACATCACATTCCTTAATATGCACATAAAGGATCATGGTTCCGGGGGTGAAATAAACAACTCTGCCAAGGTTATGGACACCTGTCGGCAGCAGAGCACTGTTAATGGTATCGAAGTCACATTAATTACACCAATAGGTAGGATACTAATACTCTTTTGTTTCTTATATCCTAGGCACTAATCATACATTATTTCCTGACTTATATACCGCATGGACATTTATTACACCAATCATGGCAAAGGAGGTGACAATGACCACTTGAGATTTGGCAAGTACGACAGACGTCCTATCCCCCGGCCTCGCATCATATCACAGCAGCCTCTTACGTAATACGCGATCTAACTTTACGCCTCGATTTCGGCAATCGGTTGTTTTTCTAAACATGGCATATTTTCATACGCTGTTCCTTTATGACTTGGTTACAGATCAGGTGCCGCTCCTTTCTTTGACAGCTGGGGCAGCCTATCGCATTGTGGGGGGGGGGTTCACCTCATGATTCCCCGGGTTATGTGTCAACTCACTATTCGGGAAAGATAGTGTACCAGGAAATAACACGGTTTAACGACATGACATTTCTATTTTTTTCTATACAAGTTGTTGTTCATAAGTCATTTCTGTTGCATACTCTGTGTTGGTAAGGCCACGACACCTTAAACTCTTAGCTGTTTTAAAGCAGAAATGCTCTGTAAACCTTCCTGCATTTTTGAATTCTTTACTTTATGACGCCGCACGAAGCCTGAAAAAGGCACAACATGTAGAGTCAGTTGTCAGCCACCATGGATTAATCCGACTAATAGTTAGTCATAGCCTCACCCAGCAGCAAAGCAGCTGGAAATAATTAATTGCAATAATTGAGGGGAGAGCGACAACACCTTCCCCAAAACGTAAACATACTCTAAGCACACCAGAACATCTGGAAAAACGCAGAGAATTAAGAAAAAAAAACATGTTGCAAGCACATCCGAACGACTGGAGACACGCCAGGAATTAGCAAAGCGTAAGCATGACACTGATACATCGAAACAGCTAGAGAAACGCAGGAAATCAGTCTGGTTGGTGCGGATAAGAGGAATGCTGGAAAAACTCCAGGAAAGCACCAGCCAACCAGTGGTAATTGAGGATGAGCAACCCTCACGACCAGAAATAGAAGAAGAACAAGTTGAAGGAGAAAAGGAAGGAGAGGCCAAGGAGGCTGAGCAATCCGAAGAGGAAAACAATGAAGTAGCTGAGCATTCAGAAACAGAAGCAGAGCCTCCTGAGATAGAAGCTGAGCCTCCTAAGATAGGAGCTGAGCATCCTGTAATAGAAGCTGAGCACCCTGAGGCAGAAGATGGACAATCCAGGCAGGAGGAGGAAATGGGACAGCAGGTAGGTAGTCCACCACAGGACCCAGTAGGAGAAGAGGAATTGGCCGCAATCTTGGCCAATATGGGTGAGTATGGCCAACCTTCCACTCCATCATACCTCCGCAACAAACCCCAGGAAGAAGATGCACCTGAAAAACCACATGCAGAAGAGGCAGAGAAAGGAAATCTGCCTATTCATGATGAAAAAGAGATAGGAGACACTGAGAGGGAACAATCTGTTCCCACGGCATCAGAAGAAATTCCAGAAGAAGTGAGGATAGAAAGCAAAGCCACAGAACCAGTTAGGGTTCTTACCACAGAACAGCCAGCACAAAACAGTGAAGAAGCACCCCAGGAGAAAGATCAAGGGACTAGTCACGGCCCAGAATGCAAAAAAAAGCCTGCTGTTCCTTCTAATAAAACATGGGAAATTATAGAATTACGGAAGGAACAGCGGAGGTTATTGAGCATAATAGCCCAGCTCCACCAGCAGATTATGATCCTGAAAGCGAGGCAGAGGACAAGGAAGACCGCCGGGAAGAAAAAGGTCATCACTGCAGTAAGAATCCGCAGGATAAAACGGCAGAGGACTAAAAATCGCTCTGTTGATCAAAACCCTGCTCAAAATCCAACTGTTATTCCAAATGAAGCTGAAGGCTCAGTTGCTGTTCCAAATGAAGCTGAAGGCCCAGCTGCTGTTCCAAATGAAGCTGAAGGCCCAACTGCTATTCCTTAGGAAGCTGAAGGTCCAGCTGCTATTCCGAAGGATGCTGAGGGACAGACTACTGTTCCATTCGAAAAGGAACAACTGCAAGCTGGTATTTGTGTTAAAAAAGAAAAGGACAACAAGGAGATTCAAACAGAGGCACCACCCTCAGGGGTGATAAGGGTTCTGAACTCGAAACAATGCAATAAGAAAGTTCAGGTAAAACTCCCGGCCTCCACTGATGCATGGAAAAGAGATCCAAAGACGAGAACCTTGCACAAGGGATTGAAACAGGCTCAGCAAGAAATGGAGAAGCTTAGAGAGCAAACAGTCCCTCGTGAGAAGTATGAAGAACTCCAACAGCAACTAAGGAACGTCAACCAATCCGAAAGCCAGGCCTTTGAAGGGTGGCAAAAGGAACAGGAGAAAGTTGCAAAGGTAACCCGTAGGCTAGATACTATTATCAAACAGATGGATACCTTGTGTTCTTTATACAATGACATTTTAGCATGTAGGGCCCCTGCCAAAAACTATGCTTTGTTTTTATTGGAACGATACTTACAATTAAAGATAAAGGTTGTTAAAGCGGGCGCCCCGATACAAATTAACACTGTCAATGACTTTATAGATTGTTGTAAACATTATGGGGTGAAGGTCCAGAGATTGCTATGTGAATTTTATTTGCATAACCTCGTGCTAGACCAGGAGACTGAGTTGAACCCTGGCCCTTTTGTTGGGGACATTCAATTGCAAGCATTCATCTCATTCGGGGTTAATCAGATTAAATGGCTCAAAGCCTATAACACTTTCCAGAGACAGGAAAATGGCCTAGACTTGTGGGTAAGGGTTGAGCCTAGGGACCCGGTACAGCTATGGAAAGCACATAGAAACCTTATGAGAACCCCAGGCGTCATAGAAACGTTAGGACCCATGCACGAGGCACTCATTCGACAAAGTTTAGAATATTTTCTTTCTATCAAAGACCTCGCCATTGATGCAGCCAAATTCCGGTACCGAATCTCTAATCCAAACATCCAGCTCAGGGAGCCATTTAAGTATGAGAATTTTCAATTAGCTGCCAATCGTTTGAACCTCTATGGCGAAATCATTTTGAGGGCAGGGCCATCCTGGTTAGGATATAGATTCCGTAGTCCAATTATCTGGCACCCTGCACCCGGATATCAAGCCCTATATGAGATGCCTAAGGGTCAAACAGGCCAGTTCTTTGACTACCTAGTCACTCACCATGGCTGTAGGCCTCCGCATGAGATTCCTTCTCCAGCCTATTCTCTCACTGCTTTGCATGTCAACTACAACGTTTTCATGAGGGCATGAAACAGGGTAAGCAGGGGGGTGTGTGGAGTACTAAAAAGGTATGTTTTTAATGATCATTTCAGTGGCTTTTTAGTAGGACTTATGAATCTTTTACATCATGAATGTGGAAAACAATAGAGAATTGTGATAAAATATGTGGAATTAGTATGCAAGACTTATCCGCTGATAGTTGTCATTCTCCTGTGCAGGAAAGGGTAAAAACGAGGAGCTGTTGTTCCAAAGAAAAAGATAAGAACAAGGTAACTGCTGTCCCTTTGACGAAGGACTGAGTGCAAACGAGGCAAAGCAGGCTGAAGCAAACCGGTCTAGAAAAGGAGGAGAAGGCACCAGCTCGGCGGAGGAGAAAAGAAGTCATTAAGGATTAACAATTTGGCGAATCCCTCAGGATCTTCGATCCTGAGGGATCGCTGCTTTATTTATCTTATCACTTAGACATCTCCGCCGTACCCTTATATAAAGGGACGGCACTGTTAGTCTGGAGAGATGCTTTTTATGTAACTTCTTGTTAAAGATTGAACTTTTGATCATAGAGTCTCATTGAACTTGGCTCATTGTACTTTCTATTTTATGCATTAATATAGATTTGGTGATTATCTTATCTCTGCGTCTGGATTAACTTAAAGCGGTGTACCCTTGAGGCTAAGGGCCCGGCCCCAGAGGACACTTGCTTTTGTATTACTACGATTTGATTTCTGCGTGGTTTGCTTATCATCACTAGTTGGTAATCTGATATGTTTTACGAGTTACATCACATGCTCTGTTAAGATTCGCTCGGTAATGTTCTTTCTATTGACTCTACATTATATTATCAATACTTTCAGAGTGGATGCAATCTTATTAGACTTAATCGAGCATTGTTATCATTGTGTTCTGAAGCTTCTATGCTGAGTATGTGTGTTAGGGAAATTATCTGAAAGGTGTGTTCTTTATGATTCAGGGTTCATGCTGTTCCATTTTGAAACACAGTTGTAATTCCTGTTGATGATTGGTATTAAATCAGATTACTTCTTCAAAGTGTTATGTGTGTATGATTTTCACATGCTGTTCCATAATTAGTAATTAATGTTGTTCCATTAGTTGGTTGCGTGATTTTCTTGGAGAATGAAAGATTGGAGTTTTGGATTACAATGAGTACATTTGAGTTGATAGGATAAAGTTTGATTATTACTCACGAGGTTCAGTTATAGCGATTGTTGTTCCATTTCAGAATTGTTGTTCCATTTTAAGCATTGTTGTTCCATTCTAGATTTGTTGTTCAATTTCCTATTTGCCGTTCCATTTTTATCTGTCGTTTCATTTACTCGCATTTGGTGTGAGAGACGACCTATGGCTGTAGTGAGCCTCTACATTTACTGCCTTGCTCCCAGACCCGTGGTCCATGCTCTAGTTTCCTTTCCATCAGTTTCCAAAGGGATGGACTATTGCTATCGAACCCTTGACTGATAAAGTTGCTTAACTTTAAGAGTGTGTGCTTTAGTCATTTGAAGGAACTTAGTCATAGATCAACATTAGTTTACTCTTATGTTTTTGTAGGACGTTGTACTACTAGCATTACTCTGACAAATAGCCTCAGATTGAGTCACTCTTTGAAATAACCAAACGCTCATGGATTGACATATTAATGTGAGGTAATTAGAGGTGAAAGAGACCCTTTTTATAGCTCTACAGTTGGGAATGAATCTCCTTAGAAAGTTAGCCTTCCCTTGGAGTCTCTGTAACTAGAGTAAATTGAAAGGTGGAGGTAGATCAAGAATTGCCTTAACCTTCAAGGGTGTTGTAGGGAAAAGTATCCAATACGGAATGACCCTATCCCACTCTAAGGGTGATAGTACCTCAGCAACAACTGAATACAAAGCTATTCAAGATTACTTCTTTATGAGATGTAAGAGAGAGGAGGAAGAGATCCACTAACCGTTATCTTCCGCTAATGATTGATCCAATCTTCCCTCTTTGCTGCTCGCTCCCAGCTCCTTGCTCTTTTACTGGCCCAGCTACACAAAGATCCTGCAAAAGCACAAGAAAGGGAAACTACAAGAAGCATACATCCATAACTGATTCAAGGATTAGAATAAATCAAATATACAAGCATCAATTCGCCATAGAGACACATGCATATAGAAGAACCTCAAATGCTTTATTAATGGAAGAAGTAAAGTTCTAAGAGTGTTACAACCATAAGAGGCCCAATCCAGCAACACCTCCCAGCAGAAAGAAATCTCCTCTTCACCTCCTTCAAAGCAATCACCCAATAGTTCTATACACAAACCAACAGCACTTCCTTACATTCACAAAATTCCAGCCTCCATAGACCTCATGAGAGAGCTCTATATATAGGAGATTTGGAGAAAGGATGAGTCAGCTTGAGTTTGGCATGAAGCTGACTAGTGTCCTCTCCCACTTTAGTTATACTTCAGTTCTTGAGTCCACTTGGAGTTTCTTGCTTCCACTTGGAGATCTAGATCCTCTTACTCATCACAAGGCGAATTCCCTGATCCAAGTGTCATTTTGGAAGCTTCCTGGGCATTTGACACCTTGCAGAATGACTGTGCCACTTGGCCAATCTCGCCCAGCGCAGGTAGCCTTCATTAGATTTGACATTCAGCGCAGGTACAGAGTGGAGCAGTTGACATTCAGCGCAGATGCTCAGTGGAGCAGCTGACATGATCCAGAAATAGCTTGTTTTTGAGTGTTTTCAAGTGGAGAACTGATTTTCAGTGTTGTGGTTTGCTGACCTTATTCCTCTAAGGGTAAGAACAACATGTTTAGGGACTTTGGATCCCTCAGATTATTGACATTTCATGCTCCATGCTGTTAGGCACAAAAATGTCTATAACAAAGGGGTCGAGTCAAATTCCTTCTTTGGACACTACGAAACCAAGAAAATGACTAGAACCAACACAAAACACATATTTATGTGGATTGAGTCAAATTTTTTAGTGTTAGCACCATAAAAAGATGGCTCTCAAATGTTAAGGGTGATCAGCCCGTTTCCGTGAATGAGCAGGTAGATCATCTAGATAAGGTTGAACAATGTGTTTAATGTCATCGAAGGTATAATTCATTTCTCTCTGAAAAGTTGCCCCAGCATTCTTCAAAAGAAAAGGGAGTTTCCTATATGCGAATGTGCCCCAGGGACAAATAAAGATAGTTTTATATTGGTCTTCTAGGCAGATATTGATCTGATTATAGCCAGAAAATCCATCCATAAATGAAAATATCTCACATCTAGCACATTCATCTGGTTGATAAAGGGAGTGGGATAGTTGTCTTTGGACAAGCATGATTAACATCCCTATAATCAACACACACTCGTATTGTTCCTTGTTTCTTCATGACATGAACAAGATTGGAAACCCAAGCGGTAAGAGGAACGGGGTATATGAAACCAGTGTTAGCCTCCTGTTGCAACAGGTGTTCATTTTTCATGATTGACATTTTTACAAGCCAAATATGTCATACTTTGCAAGCTGCAGTGTTCCATATTTCCAGAAGAGACCAAAGAAGAAAGCCATGAAGTGCGCTATTCCAAATGCCACTGTTGTATTCCAATTTTGATGAGTTGTTCCAGTTTTGAAGAGTTTTTTAAAGGGAGGTCCAAATAGTTTAATCTTGGTCTCCCCAGGTTTCAATTTCCTATTTTAGAATATAGAGAATGCATCTGTCCAAACAGTTTAATCTTGGCAAATTTGTAGATAGGTAGAGAATCAAAGGGACCCAACTGCTTAATCTGGGCCCTGGCAGAAATAAGTGTAGATTTAGATAGGAAACATTCAAAAGAAAAATTGTAAAGCTGGGTCTACAAGTCTAAGTGCACCCATATCAAAAGAAGAAAAAATGTTAGGTGAGTAGGCCAGGTAAGTAGCTTTGTGGTTGCAGAATGATGATGTATGATCAATTTTGTGTTACAAAGTGTTTTATCTTTTCAGATCACACTTATCAGGCAGTTTTCATCTGGAGGAGCTCAAGCTGGAAATCACTAACTCCACCTTCTTCTAATTCCCCAAGTCAACTACTAATTTCCCAAAGAGGTCAAGATCTGCTTGATTCCTTTTAGTTTCATCATTTTCCATGTCATTTGTCCTGGTGAAGATCTGCTTCACTCAAGGATTCTTTATTTCTCATTTATGAGTCACTTTTCCCTCGAGGATTAGCCTAAGGTCCCCTACCTTAGCGCCTGCTTATCATCTCCATATTAACTACTAACTCTAGTATATAACTCCCTATCAGTTTTCCCCTTCCCCTACTAAAAATATGTATATAAAACTCCCCTATATAAATATCCCCTCCCTGGCAATATAGCCATATCTCTTCTAAGTCAGGGAAAGAACAGTCTATCTGGGGCTGTTTTTAGCCCATCCGAGTCATAGCAGGAGTTAGATGACACCTGGTCATGCTAACAACCTCTGCCCTAGCCCTAAAACCCTCTAAAAACCCGCTTTGGCGCCCTTATACCAAAGTTTCATTCACAAAAACATATCCCGCCCACTTATTAACCCCCAAACCCCACAAAACCTAAGTTTTAAACCCCGCCGCGCTTTATTTAAATGGGAATATTCCTCGGATCCCTGCCCTTATACCTCCGCCGTTTCACATTCGCCGCCAACCGTTAGATCGCCCGCCCCACAGATCTACGGTGGGCGGGCCTTCCCGTCTCCCAACACGCTCGAAGGTTAGCGTCTGGGAGATGGGCGGTATTCCCACCATACTCCTACCACGCGTCGCCTTCTAGGCTGTGGCGGAGCCCCCTCCCCCGAAACCACCTCTGTCCAAAGGCGGTGCGCCCCAAAACCGGAAACCGCCTCCTGCCCAATGATGTCACCCGCTTGCGTCACCCCCCTGCCCAGTCACCATGACACGTCATCCGCCTGCGTCGCCTCCTGACACTGTACCGCCGAGTCACCCTGCCATGTGTCCTGCCACCGTGTCCCCTGCCATACTGCCACATCACCTCTGTACTTGATGACATCATCATGCTGACGTCATCCCGCCACATCATCATGCTGATGTCATCCTGCCACATCATCATGCTGACGTCATCCCGCCACGTCATCATGCTAACTTCATCGCTGACGTCACCCGCCGTACGAGGTCTGTCATGCTGACGTCATCATCAGTTTTTGGCGTGAAGGGCGAAAATCGCACTCTGGAGCCCCGGAATCAGTTTCTGAGGCAGTTTTTGATGCACGATTTGCGCCTAGCGCATCGCTGGATAAATTAGGCCAAAATGGGGAATCTTTTCATCACGCAGCCCCCAGCAAGCCCGAAAGGCGCCGAATGACCCGTTTTTCTTCGCGAAGCACTCAGAAAGGAGCAGAAGACAGTTTTGAAGGAAACCGAGGGCCGAACAGCGGCCATTAAATGTTGATTTAATGCACAGCACGTCAGAACAGCAGCCCAGTTTTTGCCAAAGAGTATCAGATGGAGAAGAAGAGCCAAAGAGTATCAGCCAAGATTTTTTAGGGGCTCGAAGCACCTGAACAACATTAATGAGTTCCCAGAAAGTCAAATCAAGAGGCGTAAGCCCGTCCCTGCCTTCAAATCACAATTAAAGCATTCAAAGCCACCAGACAGCAAAGAAGCAGAAACCCATGCTCATTTATTTCAGAAAACACTGCACCAAGCCACCGAGGACAAGCACATTCACTTCATTTGATACGACAGTCCTCAGCGCAGCCCGAGATATTTTCACGCATTTATTTCTGATAGAATTAGGTCAAATTAATCATTTTTTAGACCTGATTAGGTCAAGATGTAATAAATAAATTGTAGAGAGTTTTTCCCTATTTATATCGCTCTCTACATTGTTTCAAGGGTTGGTCAATTGAGAATTTTCACTAGAGACTCGCACTGAATGCCTGAGTTTTTCTGTAATCAAAGATTGCTAAAAGTTCCGAGAACAGACTGTTTGATGTGTTGTAAATATTTTCTGGAGACCGAAGATGGAATTCTTGTGCTGCAGCCTGATACAATAAGTGCTTCTTACCTCTGTTTACTGTTTACCATTATCTAAATAGCAGAAAGAAAGAATAGCCTAGAATTTGTTTAAATACACTCTATGCTCAATTTCTGTTGTTTCTTTATATTTTCCTCTGAATGAATTGGTTATAAATATGAATTCCCCCTGGCTCATATTTACCCCGATTCACCTGTGTTTGCCAATTATCTAGGGATTCTTTACTGCCCCTAGGTAGAGCTCTGTTACCTTCCTCTGTTAAGCTGATTGAGAGATTCTTAACTGCCTCTCTTTCCTTAACATTCACCTCATCCTTTAGACCTGAAACATTGTTTCATGCGCAGCTATATTGCTCCATTTTCCCTTATTGTGACCAAGGAAATGCACCAGCAGTCCTCCTCCTCGAACATCAATTTTCCCACCAAAATCAAAACAAAACCCCTGAATTCAATAGCTAGCCTAAAATCCTTTTAAACAAAGCTAAAAATCATAAAGAGAGAGCCCTCTCTGACTCTAGGTGGGCTAGAACCTGCAGTCTAAAGTTGGTTTGTGGTTACCTCGGCCGTATCCTTTCCAGAGCTTAAGGACAACCTGAGTGATAACATAATGACAACTCCACTGGGGACTATCCTCAGATAAATTCACGAAGAAGGTAAGAAAGCTCCGCTAGGGAACTGTCCTCAGTTAATTTCACAAAGAAGGTTGGAAAAATCCCCTGTTAAAAGGTCGATTTTCTAATTGTTGTATATTTCTTAAAACTACAGATGAAGCCTGAATGTCAGCCAGGAAGCCTTTGAAACTGTTTTTGTTTTACATTGACAGAAGTAAATAAAAGCTGCTTCAGTCAATCTTCATGCTAGTTTTAAGCTATACACAGCCATTCCAAAATCTGATCTGTCCCTTGTTAATTACAAAAATATTCCCATAAAAATACCCAAAAAAGAACGAATTCGGAAGCTGGCTCCCAAGAAGAATCCACGATATACAAGATCAAACCCAGATCCAGACCCTCCAGCTGTTTTTGAAAACCCTAACATAATCCCAAAAATCCGCAGGAAGCAAGAAAGACAGGAAGATTTTGCTGATTTGAGTCCTGAAACAGCTTACCCTAGCTCTGTTCCAACTCCTGTCAAGGTTTTATTCCGGTCTACCCCTGTTTCCCCTTGTTCATCATTCACATCTCATAGCACTCCTTCCACACCCCCATTTGTTGCAAATACCGCAACTACTACTACTATTGTTCCCACCGTTCCAGTTACTCCTGGTATTCCCATTATCCCTGTTATCCCAGTTGTTCCATTTATCCCCGTTGTTCCACTTATCCCTGCCAATATGGCTAATAGGTATGCACCCCTGCAATTGCCCGCTAATGTTGGGGCTTTACCTCAAGAGTACCAATCTAAAATCACATATTTTGATAGTACTGGCCCTTTTACTGCCATTCAGCATACCAAAAAGATGCAAGACTATTTTGAAAACTACGAAATAGATGATGATAGCGTGAGAATGAGAATTTTTGTTCAGAGCTTAACAGGTGATGTAAGAACCTGGTTCAGATCACTTGCTGCAAATTCCATAACCACCCCAGATGAGCTTTACCAATCCTTTACCAACAGATGGGAGAAAAAGAAAGACCCCTTGCACATACTAGCTGAATATGATACGATTAAACGAGGTCCTCAAGAGACTGTTTTGGAGTACTGTGCAAGATTCAATAATGTATATAACGCAATACCACAGAACTTAAGGCCTCCACCTGACCTTGCCTTGTACAAATTTCCAGATGGTTTTGACCCTGATATGGCATACCAGTTAAAAGAAAGAGCTCCTCAGACCCTTGCAGACATGCAAAATGTTGTTGTTAGCGTAGAAGCCAACTTAATTGCCAAGAGAAACAGAGCTAGAATGGAAAGAAGAACCACCTTTAAGGAAGAACCCTCAGCCTTTGATCAAAAGCTTGATGCTATTATCAGTGGCCTACAAAGGCTGGGAGAAAGAGTAGAAAATGTCGAAAGGAAAGCATCATGGGAAGGACAACAGTCCAATACCATAAGGAATCCGAATTTTAGGAAAACACAGAACACAAATGCTGGTAGGTCTAACCAAGACCATGACATAAGACCCCCTTTTCAAGATAACTATGTTGAAGGATCTACTTCTAGTGAACCCATAGAGGACACTCACATGAACCTGATGGATCTAAAGGGTGAGCATAAAACTTTCCTGTCCCAAGAAGACCAGAATCAGCATGACTATAATGAGTTTCAAACTAAATCTGGTGAGTCTTTTGATTTTAAACAAGGATATGATACTGCTGTGTATGAAGTACACAAACAATATAAGCTGAGAACTAGGACCATTGACATTTCTGAACCTAGTAAAACAAAGGATGGCAAACAGCCCAACAAGACTAAAGGCAAGGTTGTCATAACAGAACCAGCTGATACAAATGTTCCAAACCCGCATCAAGTGACTGTAGAAGACATAACAGAAATACAGCCTTCCAGAGATCAGCCTTTGCCACCTTCTTCCTCAAAAGAAAGCTCGAACAGTGTTCCAAAAAACTTTCCTGAAACCGAAAAACCGCAAGCAATCAGTCCTCATAACGCTGATAAACAAGAGCAAATCGCAGATAATTCAAATGAAAAGGAAAAAACTGCCATTATCAACACCAAGACTCCATTGGAAAAACCATTTAATTTAGAGGCAGAAATAGCTAAGTTGAAAATATCCATTCCCCTCTCAGAACTTGCCAAACACGATGTATATAGGCAACAAATTCAAAGATCACTTCAAATGCCAGAGGTTAAGGATGATGTAAATGTTTTGGATGATTCCCCTGAACTGCTGTTTGGTCCAGAAGTCAATGGAAAGTCAACACATGGACCTATTCCTCCCTTTTATATCAGCTTGCACATACATGACAAAGTCTTACACAACGCTATGTTTGACTCAGGGGCATCTCACAATCTTATGCCCAAAGCAGTTATGGAAAAACTGAACCTTGATGTTACAAGACCTTACAAAGATTTATACTCATTTGACTCAAGTCAAGTGAAATGTTTAGGCCTCATCAAAGACCTGTGTGTCTCCTTAGTCCAATATCCCAACAAGACCATCCTCATGGATGTGGTGGTGGCCGACATCCCACCAAAGTACGGTATGCTCCTGTCAAGATCATGGGGAGCAAAGCTCCAAGGATCCCTTCAACTAGACCTCTCCTATGCCACCATTTCAGTCTTTGGGCAACCAAAGAGACTGTACAGAGAAACGCTGATGAAATATGTGGTGAGTAGTGAGAGCAAGCCTGAAAATTTTCCCATTTATTCAATCCATTCTGATATGGATTCCTTTATTTTGTTTAATGATGACACGAATTCTCCAACTGGTGATGAGCCTTTGGCTCTGGAACAACAAGCGCAGATCAATGAAGAATCGGCTGCACACACTGACGAAACTGTCACAACAGTCAATGCAACCAACATGCAAGAAGAACTTCCCCAAACAGAAAACGCAAATCTGCCCAATCCTAAGTTGACTGACACTTTAGGCATCAACCACAAGCAGGAAATCACATGGTATTTAGAGTTTGATGGCTCTGTCAACAAGTTAGGAGCAGGGGCAGGTGTCTGGATTCACAATACACATAACAATCATGCAGTAGGTCATGCCTACAGACTAAATTTCAAATGCACAAATAACATGGCCGAGTATGAGGCTCTGCTGCTAGGCCTTAAACTACTCAAAGCTCTAGGAGCTGTAAAGGTGTCTATTTTAGGAGACTCTGACTTAATCATACAGCAGATGAAAGGAAATTTTGTAACCAATGACAATAGAATGAGAGCCTATAGGACTGCTGCCACTAATATACTCAAGGCGTTCACTGAATTCAAGCTTGACAAAATTTCAAGAGAACATAACATTCATGCACACAGCCTAGCCACCTTCGCAAGCACATGCAAGCTTCCTTTTGACCCAAATCATCACTTCACAGCTGAAATAAAACATAGGCCCACTGTCCCGAATAACATCAGAGATTGGCAAGTGTTCGAAAATGACGTCCAGATTAATAATTTCCTTACCCTTGAGCATGAATTTTTAAATATTAACATTGATACAGATGCTATGACAGATCCAGAACAGCAAACAAATGAAAATCAGCAAACTATGACCGCTGCAACAGCAAAGCAAATCCTGAAACCAACTATTTTTGACAAAGAAAACATAGAACAGCTGAAACAAATGCACTTGGAGGAAACAGACAAAACAGAGGCAGAGATCATTGACTTAAAGGATAATTTTCTGCCTGCTGGCCTCACCCCTTTAGAAGACATGTTTGACGCTAATGATGTGCCTAGAAAGCCAAAATTACAGCCCATTAACACTGATATAGAAGAACACAACATTGGGACAAAAGAGAATCCCAAAATGATCAAACTGTCCAAAAATTTTCCACCTGATCAAAAGCCCAAGTACATTGACTTATTCAAAGAATTCCAAGATGTATTTGCTTGGAGTTATGAAGATTTGAAATCCTATGACACCTCGGTGATCCAACACACAATCCCCTTAAAACCCAACCAGAAACCCTTCAAGCAGAAACTTAGAAGAATTAACCCTATGCTTCTTCCCCCGATTGAGAAGGAAGTAAAGAGGATGTTTGAAGCAGGCATCATAGCACCTATCAGATTTTCTGAATGGGTGTCCAATCTTGTTCCTACAAGAAAAAAGACAGGTGAGATCAGACTATGTGTAGATCTCAGAAATTTAAATCAAGTTTCCTTAAAAGACCACTATCCTTTGCCCAAAATGGACCACATCCTACAAAGGGTAGTGGGGTCATCTAGAATCTCCTTGCTAGATGGCTTTTCAGGTTTCAACCAAATACTTGTTCACCCGGATGACCAAGACAAGACAGCCTTCACCACGCCGTGGGGAACATTTAAGTATGTGAAGATGCCATTCGGACTTAAAAACGCTGGTGCCACCTTTCAAAGAGCAATGGATATTGCTTTTGCCAAAGAAATACATGACTTCCTAGTTGTCTATCTTGATGACTTGACCCCATTTTCCAAATCTGATGAAGAGAACCTCAAGCATCTTAGGCAAATATTCATGACATGTAGGAAATATGGCATTTCCTTGAACCCCAAAAAGTCTCTCTTTGGCCTTGAAGAAGGAAAATTACTTGGCCACATCATATCAAAAGATGGGATTAGAATTGACCCTGAAAGAATCCAAGCCATCCTCCAAATTCCATATCCAAGAAACATAAAAGAGCTACAAGCATTCCTTGGAAAGATCAACTTCTTAAGAAGATTTATCCCAAATCTAGCTGAACTGATAAGATTGTTAAGCAACATGTTAAAGAAAGATGCCAAGGTAAAATGGTCTCTTGAAACCAAGCAAGCATTTGAGAGTATCAAATCGGCCTTAACACAAACCCCTGTCCTCACCAGCCCACAGTTTGACAAAGATTTTATCATATTTTCGTTTGCATCTGATCACACAATAGCCACTGTCCTTTTGCAAAAGGATGAACAAGGAGCTGAAAAGCCAATCGCTTTTTTCAGCCGAGCCTTAAGAGACGCCCCTTTGAAGTACCCAATAATGGAAAAACAGGCCTACGCACTTGTTAAGGCCATCAAGGATTTCAGAGTGTACATTTTGTATTCACACGTGATTGCCTATGTTCCACACGCTGTTGTAAAAGACATATTGACCCAAGAGGGATTAGAAGGCAAAAGAGGCAAGTGGATTGCAAACATCCTTGAATATGACATAGAAATAAAACCAACCAAGCTGATAAAGGGACAAGGTTTAGCTAAACTGATGTCCGAAACAAACTTTCAAGCCTTAGACATTAACCAACTGGACAATGAACCAGAGCTGGCGACTCCACAGATCAGTGAAATATTTCTGCAATGCCCTTGGTACACTGATATTTGCTTTGTATTGTTAAACCTGTGTGCTCCCCCAGGATTGTCCAGGACCAAGAAAAGATTTTTGAAAATGAAGGCTTTAAAGTTTTGTGTTATAGATGGTGCATTATTTTGGAGAAATCATGAAGGGATATTGCTTAATTGTTTAACCATGAATGAAACTAACAATGTCATGAAAGAATTCCATGCAGGTGACTGTGGAGGACATCTATATTGGAAGTCCACTGCTGATAAAATTCTAAGGGCTGGTTTCTATTGGCCCTCTCTTTTTGCAGATGTAAAGAAGTTTGCCATGTCATGTCACAAATGCCAAATCTTTGAGGGCAAGAGAAAGTTGTTACCCCTGCCCCTTAAACCTATCTCAACAGAAAAACCTTTTCAACAATGGGGTCTTGACTTCATTGGAGAAATCCATCCCTCTTCCTCAGGCCAGCACAAATGGATCCTAACAGCCACTGACTATTTCACCAAGTGGGTTGAAGCCATCCCCTGTAGGCAGGCCAATGACACCATCATTATCCAATTCCTTGAGTGCAATATCCTTTCTAGATTTGGCTGCCCTGAGAAAATCATCACTGACAATGCCGCTGCCTTTAAGTCCAAAAAGATGATCAATTTCTGCCACAGATTTCATATTACCTTGGGCCACTCTACAGACTATTACCCTCAAGGTAATGGCTTGGCTGAATCATCTAACAAAAGCCTCATCAACATCATAAAGAAAGTGCTAGAAGAAAACAAGAAGAACTGGCACAAAAAGCTGGTAAATGCCCTATGGGCAGACAGACTTTCGAGCAAGAGATCCATTGGGATGAGTCCTTATGAGCTAGTATATGGCATGGAGGCCAGGTTTCCTTCATCCCTGGGCATTCCTACTATCAAGCTGTTACAGGAGATTCAGGCTGAACCAAATGACATTCAAAGAAGAATCAATCAGACCATTCATCTTCAGCAAACCAGAGAACAAGTTTACGACAGAGCTCAAATCCTACAAGAAAAGCTTAAAAAGATGTTTGATAAGAGAGCTAAGGCTGAGGATTTCAGTATTGGTGACAAAGTTTTAAGGTGGGACTCAAGAAGAGAAGACAAGGGCAAACATGCCAAGTTTGATTTTTTATGGAAAGGGCCATTTGTTGTCTCTGTTGTTCAGGGAAATAACACTTATTTTCTCGGATCTATAGAGGATGGCATTGCTGAAGAAGGCCCTGTCAATGGCCGTATGCTGAAACATTACCATGATCCCTTTTAAAGGAAACAATGCAGCCCTGTATATATCTTTTGTACAGTCTTATTTGTATATATCAGCACTCTGTTTTTTATTTATAAGCAGGCCGATTGTTTAAGGAGCAGCAGTAAATTTTGTGAAGATACAGCCGATGCAAGTATTCCAGTTTTAAAGGCTCGGTCTCTACTCTAACTTCAACAAAACAGGAAGAAGAGAAATATCACACTACAAGCAATTCATGGTAGAAAAGAACTGTGTGCAGTCAAAAGTATCGAAACAGAGGAGTATTTTCAGTTCATATCAGCATACTTGCCCAAAGCAAGAAACAAGGCAAATACATCAGTTTCGACCCATGATTTAAAAGGCAGTGCTCCAGCAGCATTGTACATAATTATCAAGCACGCAGAAGAAAGCAGGCGATGCTATACAGTTCACAGTAATTCAGTTGAGGAGGAGGTTGTTCATAGTTCAAAGTTTTACATTTTTAGCAGCCAGAACAAATGTTTCCAGTCTACAGCAACCATAGAAGATCAAGGCAGTCTGACCTGCTGTTCTTGGCTTTTCACAAGGAAAAGCCATCCCCAAGTGGAGCCACTATTAGCCTCCTGTTGCAACAGGTGTTCATTTTTCATGATTGACATTTTTACAGGCCAAATATGTCATACTTTGCAAGCTGCAGTGTTCCATATTTCCAGAAGAGACCAAAGAAGAAAGCCATGAAGTGCGCTAGTCCAAATGCCACTGCTGTATTCCAATTTTGATGAGTTGTTCCAGTTTTGAAGAGTTTTTTAAAGGGAGGTCCAAACAGTTTAATCTTGGTCTCCCCAGGTTTCAATTTCCTGTTTTAAAATATAGAGAATGCATATGTCCAAACAGTTTAATCTTGGCAGATTTGTAGATAGGTAGAGAATCAAAGGGACCCAACTACTTAATCTGGGCCCTGGCAGAAATAAGTGTAGATTTAGATAGGAAACATTCAAAAGAAAAATTGTAAAGCTGGGTCTGCAAGTCTAAGTGCACCCAAATCAAAAGAAGAAAAAATGTTAGGTGAGTAGGCCGGGTAAGTAGCTGTGTGGTTGCAGAATGATGATGTATGATCAATTTTGTGTTACAAAGTGTTTTATCTTTTCAGATCACAGTTATCAGGCAGTTTTCATCTGGAGGAGCTCAAGCTGGACATCACTAACTCCCCCTTCTTCTAATTCCCCAAGTCAATTACTAATTTCCCAAAGAGGTCAAGATCTGCTTGATTCCTCTTAGTTTCATCATTCTCCATGTCATTTGTCCTGGTGAAGATCTGCTTCACTCAAGGATTCTTTATTTCTCATTTATGAGTCACTTTTCCCTCGAGGATTAGCCTAAGGTCCCCTACCTTAGTGCCTGCTTATCATCTCCATATTAACTACTAACTCTAGTATATAACTCCCTATCAGTTTTCCCCTTCCCCTACTAAAAATATGTATATAAAACTCCCCTATATAAATATCCCCTCCCTGGAAATATAGCCATATCTCTTCTAAGTCAGGGAAAGAACAGTCTATCTGGGGCTGTTTTTAGCCCATCCGAGTCATAGCAGGAGTTAGATGACACCTGGTCATGCTAACAACCTCTCCCCTAGCCCTAAAACCCTCTAAAAACCCGCTTTGGCGCCCTTATACCAAAGTTTCATTCACAAAAACATATCCCGCCCGCTTATTAACCCCCAAACCCACAAAACCTAAGTTTTAAACCCCGCCGCGCTTTATTTAAATGGGAATATTCCCCGGATCCCCGCCCTTATACCTCCGCCGTTTCACATTCGCCGCCAACCGTTAGATCGCCCGCCCCACAGATCTACGGTGGGCGGGCCTTCCCGTCTCCCAACGCGCCCGAAGGTTAGCGTCCGGGAGATGGGCGGTATTCCCGCCGTACTCCCGCCACGCGTCGCCTTCTGGGCTGTGGCAGAGCCCCCTCCCCCGAAACCACCTCTGTCCAAAGGCGGTGCGCCCCAAAACCGGAAACCGCCTCCTGCCCAGTGACGTCACCCGCTTGCGTCACCCCCCTGCCCAGTCACCATGACACGTCATCTGCCTGCGTGGCCTCCTGCCACTGTACCGCCGAGTCACCCTACCACGTGTCCTACCACTGTGTCCCCTGCCATATGCCATGTCACCTCCGTACTTGATGACGTCATCATGCTGACGTCATCCCGCCACGTCATCATGCTGACGTCATCCCACCACGTCATCATGCTGACGTCATCCCGCCATGTCATCATGCTGACGTCATCGCTGATGTCACCCGCCGTACGAGGTCCGTCATGCTGACGTCATCATCAGTTTTTGGCGCGAAGGGCGAAAATCGCACTCTGGAGCCCCGGAATCAGTTTCTGAGGCAGTTTTTGATGCGCGATTTGCGCCTAGCGCAAATCGCGCATCGCTGGATAAATTAGGCCAAAATGGGGAATCTTTTCATCACGCAGCCCCCAGCAAGCCCGAAAGGCGCCGAATGACCCGTTTTTCTTCGCGAAGCACTCAGAAAGGAGCAGAAGACAGTTTTGAAGGAAACCGAGGGCCGAACAGTGGCCATTAAATGTTGATTTAACGCACAGCACGTCAGAACAACAGCCCAGTTTTTTCCAAAGAGTATCAGATGGAGAAGAAGAGCCAAAGAGTATCAGCCAAGATTTTTTAGGGGCTCGAAGCACCTGAACAACATTAATGAGTTCCCAGAAAGTCAAATCAAGAGGCGTAAGCCCGTCCCTGCCTTCAAATCACAATTAAAGCATTCAAAGCCACCGGACAACAAAGAAGCAGAAACCCATGCTCATTTATTTTAGAAAACACTGCACCAAGCCACTGAGGACAAGCACATTCACTTCATTTGATACGACAGTCCTCAGCACAGCCCGAGATATTTTCACGCATTTATTTCTGATAGAATTAGGTCAAATTAATCATTTTTTAGACCTGATTAGGTCAAGATGTAATAAAGAAATTGTAGAGAGTTTTTCCCTATTTATACCGCTCTCTACATTGTTTCAAGGGTTGGTCAATTGAGAATTTTCACTAGAGACTCGCACTGAATACCTGAGTTTTTCTGTAATCAAAGATTGCTGAAAGTTCTGAGAACAGACTGTTTGATGTGTTGTAAATATTTTCTGGAGACCGAAGATGGAATTCTTGTGCTGCAGCCTGATACAATAAGTGCTTCTTACCTCTGTTTACTGTTTACCATTATCTAAATAGTAGAAAGAAAGAATAGCCTAGAATTTGTTTAAATACACTCTATGCTCAATTTCTGTTGTTTCTTTATATTTTCCTCTGAACGAATTGGTTATAAATATGAATTCCCCCTGGCTCATATTTACCCCGATTCACCTGTGTTTGCCAATTATCTAGGGATTCTTTACTGCCCCTAGGTAGAGCTCTGTTACCTCCCTCTGTTAAGCTGATTGAGAGATTCTTAACTGCCTCTCTTTCCTTAGCATTCACCTCATCCTTTAGACCTGAAACATTGTTTCATGCGCAGCTATCTTGCTCCATTTTCCCTTATTGTGACCAAGGAAATGCACCAGCAGTCCTCCTCCTCGACTCCACGCCCAATGGTTTGAAACCCTCAGACTATGCTCTGCCTCTCTACCTGAAACATCAATTTTCCCACCAAAATCAAAACAAAACCCCTAAATTCAATAGCTAGCCTAAAATCCTTTTAAACAAAGCTAAAAATCATAAAGAGAGAGCCCTCTCTGACTGCAGGTGGGCTAGAACCTGCAGTCCAAAGTTGGTTTGTGGTTACCTCAGCCGTATCCTTTCCGGAGCTTAAGGACAACCTGAGTGATAACAACCAGCACGCAAAAAAATTTCAATTTCTTCTTTTATGGAAGAAGCCTTCCTCGGATGAATAGGAAAAACATGTTGTCATACTGATTTCACATCAGGATACATTTTAATCTCGTGTTCAACTATACTAGAATCAATACCTGGAATTTCCTCATATGACTAGGCAAATATATCATGGAATTCACGAAAAAGAGCACGGTAAGCTTCAAGTTCTGATGGAGAATAAGATTTTTGAACATGGATGTTTTCTACAATTTCAGGTTGGGTCGAAATATCGATAGAAATGGTTTCTTTGATATTCAATAAGTTTCGTTTGGAATTGACTATGTCTATAAATACAGAATTCAAAAGGAAATCAATGATTGAAGGGTGATTTAGTTCATTTGGAATATCTTCTATGTGATCTAGAACATGGGATCGATGATGATAACCTGCCCATGGTTCTTCTTCTGTCATCATCGATTGGATGATTCCTTCATCAGTAGAAAATGTACGTGAAAAAGGATCAGAAGAAGTACCATATTCTAACGAATGATCAACCCATACAATCGGTGATGCTGATTTGCCGTGCAAGCCAAAAATAGTGATTGCTATACGAGCTCAATAGGGATTAGTGGCATGGTTTCATTATGCATATCAACTTTGATATTATTGGAAATCTTCCATGAGTCAGATGAAATGGAAGATATCATGTTACAGGTCTCAACTTTTGCAACTTCCACCATTTGTCATGGTGATGGTAGCAAAAAGGTGCCCACTAGGGAAGAATCTTTGAAGAGACCTACTCCAACGTTTTGAAGAGATAGCGGAGGTCTGTGAATTAACGGAACGCTTCCAGTTGCCTGTGAACTAGAGGCGAAGAAGGTGAGTTGATCAATTACTTTGATTATGCCTTTATGAAAGAAAGCGATCATATGAAAGTATGTCAAAACCACAACAGCCATAGCGTAAACCCGTGGTCTTCCTAGTATAATGTTGTAATCAAGGGGTCCGTCAACAACCTCAACTTCAACAGTTACATTTTTTCCCCTAGTTCTATCTGCAAGTTACTTAAAATTCCACAAGGTGTATAAGTGAAACCATCAAAATCTTTTAACGTTGTAGGTGATCGTGACAAAGGCGGTGAGCCAAGTGTTTTCCAGCAACTCATTGACATGATACAAGTAGATGCACCCTCGTCAACAATCGTTCAGTGAAAGAATTTATTCAAAGCCTTTACTTGGATCATGAATTCTAATTATGTTGATAATTGTGACGTATAACCTGCATGGTTAAAAACCACAAGATTGGTGTCCGTCGGATCAATTCCATCAATTGCTAACAATAAAAACTGCTTTTAGGAGGGACAATTTTGAAGCACCTCAAGCATCAACATAGTAGGTGACTATCCCAAATCTTCTACTATGTTATAATTTTGCGTTGCTCAAGCTTGAGGGTTGAATGTAGATTTATGAACGACTCCCTTAGGTGGTTTTATTGTTAACTCTGATGTAATGGAGTCAGAAGAAGTTGAAGTTGTAGTATTGGGCTGATCTGTAGCCAAGTTATTCGCTAATGATGGTGTATTACCATAATATTTACTTTGTGTAGTCACCAAAACATCAGTTTTAGGCTTAGTGGCGGATAGCATAAGCACTTGTGAAGTGGAAGCATGATTTGTAGCAACCAAATGTGTCTTTGGGTTTGGAAAAGTGTATGTCAACAAAGCAGATGTACTAGAAGTCTTAAGAAGTTTTGAGACTTCAGAGCGGTGAGGACAATCTCATGTAAAGTGCTCATTGTTACAAATTAAACATGGGTAATGAGGTTTCCTAGCCAGAGAAGAGGAATCAAATGATTTCCCTTGAGGGGGACAATTTTGTTTCTTTTTGGTTTTCCCCTTTTTATTGCTTCCAGGTTGCTTTTCACTTTTACCTTTGTCAGATGACATGACATTTATTTCGGAAGAAAGTGCATTATCAGGTGCATTAGAAGTTTGATTTGAAATAGCAAGTGTTTGACTAGATCGTCTACTTGTTTTTTGAGTGCTTGAAGAATCTATCACACCATCGCCGGAACGAGAGTCCTTACTAGATGGAGGTGGTGGAATAGTAAAAGCTAGTCTAGGTGCATTTAGAATCTTATTGTAGAGTGTGTCAGACTAGGTGTAAATCAATTCTAAGTCTTGGGCACGAGCAATTACTTTCTCTTTGGTAACAACTCCTCCTTTAGCCACATCCTCAGTGATATATTGCAACAAGGATTTAATAAACCACTCAGCTAAAAGCTGACCAAGAACAAAAGTTTTGACCATTCAACGACAATGAGCCACTCATGAATATGATTAGAAATGTGAGTAGCAGTGGTCTATTTAAATTTGGTCAACAGTTCTATTCTAGTTTCATATCTGATGGGTGACTGGAAGTGAGTTAAAAATGTAGTGGCTAAGGATGTGAAGTTTTCAAATGAAGCTCGTGGTAATTCAATATACCACTTTGCAGCCGGACCAGTGAGCGTTTGCTGGAAAAGGCGTAGTCTAACTTAATCATCATTTAGGGAGTTGGATGAACACCATAAATGAAAAGTCATAATGTGGTTGGACGGATATTCTCCAGGGTTTCCATTGAACTTAGGAACATCAGAAGGCAATTTGTGTGGAATCATCGGCCACCAAGGTGCATAAATAATGGGATCATTGGTAAGCCGATTTAAATACGGTAATTCAAGTGTTGTGACAAAAGGAAACTATTGGTTTAGGTCAGGTTGAGCATAACTAGGGTAAGATGGAATTGCCTAGGCAATAGGTCTTTGCATACCAGCATAAGGAATCTGTTGCTCGTAACCTTGATAGGGGTAGGTTTGTTGAGCATATCCAGTATAAGGTGGTTGTTTGGCACCAATATAAATTTTTTGTTGTCCAAACCCAGCATAGGCTTGTTGACCAAGACCTGGGTAAACCTGTTGTTGACCAAACCCAGCATATGCTTGTTGACCAAGTCCAAGATAAGTTTGGTATTGTTGGAATCGTTGTTGTTGATATTGTGGCTGCCACAATTGTTGATGTAATGGTTGTTGCCCACCAATGAAAGTTTGACCAGGTTGTGAATACATTAGACCAGTATAAGTCTGAGTCATCCAAGTTAATAGTAAACTGGACTGAGGTTGTTGGATTCCAGACACAAACGGTTGTTGTAAAATGGCCCGAGAAGACTGAGTGTGTGGACCTGAAACTTGACGATTAGAGGTTGAAGGACCAACTTACAAAGGTTGTGATTCAATCAACTGATCTTTTGACTGTGGTAAAGTCGTAATGACAGCCATAGTAGGTGTGGATGAAATAGATTGCATTGGTTGTGATGGATACACAAGCCTTGGTTGAATGGGCATTGTCGGCTGCCATTGAGAAATAGTCATTCTAGAATAAGTTGGACCTAAATATGACGGTATACTGCCATATGATTGTCCCCTGGAAAATGGAGGATAAGCAGATTGGGCATATTGCTCTCCATATGGAGGTAATCCAGTGTAAAGTGGATACATTGGATGGTAACCAGATGGACCAGCTTGATATTGACTTGATGGATCAAATTGTTCAGTATCCGTAAGTGAAGAACCAGGTAAAATTCCTGTGGACGACATGGGTGAAGACCATGGACTAGAAGCAACACCGGAGTGAGTTCTAGATAATGATTGGTAACCCGGTGGGACAGATGGAACACCATATAGATGTGACTCAGGTGTTGTGGTAAACATCGAAGAAGTAGCGATAGTAGATGTTGTCACAACTGTAATAGATGATACAGTATGGGATGTTGTTTAAACCATAGTCAAATGGCCCAATAAATGTCCTAATGAATCTATGGGAGTTTGAAAGTAAACAGGATCAAAAGGAGCAGTTAACTGAGTGTTATAGACATTTTTGGGCACTGCAACCCCAATCATACATGTCCATAAACCAAGGGCTCCTAAGTCCCTAAAAGTGTTGCTTCACACCCTAAAGGAACAAGGTCAGCTGATTATATCATCTCCCAGAAGTTCTCCACAGAAAAATGCTCAGAACTGGTCAAAACAGGACCATACAGACTGCCCAGTGTAGAGGGTGCGATGCATCTCACCTGCTCAGTGAAAAGGGTGCGATGCATACTGGAAATCCCTTCTGTGGGGTGCGATGGGTGAGAGTAGACAAATGGCAGAGACAGTTTGCAAGGTGGATCGTCATGGAATCTTTCAGAAACTTCTCCTGTGACACTTAACTCTCTGAATTCACCCAGGGATGAGTAAGAGATCATCAATCTCCAAGTGGAATCAAGAACTATCAGAGAGAGGACACTAATCAAAATCCCAGAAGCTGACTCACCCCCCTGCAATCATCTATATATGGATCCCTCATCCCAGAGATCCAGGGGCTGGAATTTTATATCTTGTAAGGAATCATTGTTGGTTTCTTTGTGGAATATCATAGTGTTGGGTGATCTAAGCTTTTCATGAGGTGAAGAAGGGCTTTCATGCTGGGAGGATGACGCTGGGTCAGAACAATTGGTTTTAATCCTCTTTGCTATTCTTGATATTAATAAAGTTATTCAAGGTTTCCTCCACATTCTTGTATGTTTGATGATATATGCATTTGTGTGGTCAATATATATCTGGTCCTATATTGTTTATGATTGTAGATCTCTGTTCTTCGATAGTACTATGCTGCTTTGATTCCACAGGTGCTCTTTGAAGCTAGGTAGATGAAGGCAAAGCGGCAAGGATCTGTCAGAAGGGAGAGGAACCAAGCAAGGAACTAAGCACAAGACTGAGGTTGGTGTCCTTTGTTCCCCTCTTATCTACTTCTCATAAAGGAAAGCGAAAGTAGTCTTAGTTTGTTTGTTTCTAAGATAGCTACCAGTCTTAGTGGGACTAACAGCTCCGAGTGGACACTAGATTTCCCGATAACAAAATGGTGACTCTGCTGGGGAGCGAATAGATTGTTTGCTTGTCTATATATGTTTGTTTTATAAACTCACAGATGGAGCCTGAAGTCAAGCCAGCTAGCCTTCGAACTGCATTTTCTATGTAAGTGCAACGTAGATCAATGTTGCTTCAGTCTATCTCTAGGTTTTGTTTATAAACTGAACAATCGATTTGCAAACCTTCTAATTTCACTAGTGGTGGCTCTAGTAACCTCATTAGATCAACCCCTGTGATTTCTATTTACTGACTATCATTAGCTAGGCCTAAATCCCTGAACTAGGCTGCAAACTGTGACCCAGAACCAAGTTGAAGTCTCATCCCTGGACCATCACACTTTCTCCTCTTGGGAATCTGGATGCATTACACCTCCCGTGTGCAGTAGGTGCACTTCATCGCACTTTCCCTGTGTTGAAGGTGCGCTAATCAGACAAGACCTCTTCTGCTCTCAGATTTTGGTTTCTGTGTTCACTCTCTTCAGCTTTATTCAAGAGTTTTGTTGTCGGTGATCAGTATACCACTATGGAAACCCCCTTCCTTTCCATCATTCCACCTCCATAGTGCAAAGAACTGTGAATGTTTTTATGTATTGTGCGCCATTTTCAGTTCTTTTTTACAAAGAAGTAGCATAATCAAACTGTCGTCTTTTGATTTGAAAGTGTCGCAAGTGTCGTTTTCAGTCAAGGAAAAGAATTCTATTGTTCTTGATGGTCGATTATACAGTTACTCTTGTATTTGATTTGAATTAGTAGTTTTTCAAGTGTCGAAACCAGTTTTCAATTCAAAATAGCAAAGTGTTGTCATTATCTTCCTTTCGTTTTTGAAGAGAAATTTATTAGTACTATCGCTTTGAAAAGATAATTCAGATTTGTACTTAACATTCTTCTTGTCATTCACACATTAAGAAAGCTAAAAACAAATACATGCATGTGCATTTGCATTTAGACTGCTTGTTGGTTTGATTTAGGATAGTGCATCTAGTGTGTGCTCTCAGCTCTATGTTGAAAGAATATCATCTCTCTTTCTTTAGTATCTAGGATTTTCATTGCAAAAAGAAGATTAAACGATTGTTTATCATCTTAGATTGCATTTTAGGAATTGTATATCTACATCATGCGTTGAACCTGAAAGGAAAATTTCTTAAGAAAGCTCAACTGTAAAATAAATTTAATGAACATAAAAACGCTTTGGAACCTAACGCACAACATCTAGAAGTCTAGGCTAGAGACGTATTCCGGCGTCGTAAAGCCCGGTAACTATCGCTTTCATTGTTGGTTGGGTGATTCCTCCTCTTTGACACGACAAGTGCCAGTATGGACTTGTGCTCCCACATACCGCCGAGTATCTATTGGGAGACCACAATAGGCTATATCCTTTATCCATAGGAAGCCGTGTCTGCCACCCTATCGATCGTAATGCACTGAACACAACATTCAGGAAGATTGACTGTCGTACCATAAAAAGTATTCTGCAATTTTGCAATTGGTTTGGTAATCCCTCTATCTAGATTTCCAGAGTAGTCTCTTTCGTTCCTTTTCAGACTCCTTAAAGAAAAGGTCCATCTGAGCACTTGTCACTTCAGGCTCATTAAAAATCGAAGGTGACTAGAGTCATCTTTAGCTTTTTCTTGACTCCTAAAAATTGAAAAATCAAGTTGTGTCAAAGCGTCATAGAATTTATTTTAATCAGAATAACGTCACTGTTCCCTGGTTGGTCTTAGAAGTTAGTCTCCCTTCATCGCAAGTTCTTATAGAATCGCTAGGAAATCTTTTGGATAGACTAGATATGTCTGAACAACCGTCAACATCTAGGACTGTGTCATCTAACGTAGCAGCAGCAGAACCTCCTGCTGCTACTCCAACAATGTTCACTAGTGTACCATTTTTCCCGGCAAGTTATCAACAAGAAGCCGGGATCCAATTAGGGACTGTTTCGATGACGTGGTCAGTTCCTATTTCTTCATCTGGATTATCATCTGGTATTTCTTATGTTGAAACTCAACAAATTGATCCAATGTGCCTTCAAAGGCCAATCTACCCTTTAAGTACTGGATTGCCACCATATGGGGGGCAGTATGCCTTTTCATTGTTCCCTCCCAGAGAACAACCATATGGGAGTTTACAACAAAGTTCAGGTCAAACTGGAATTACATCCAGCAGTTGGGTACCAATACTGCCTCAGCAACCAAGGGTTGTATATTCAACGCAACCAGTCCACCCTATGTCTAATATTCCCACTATACCTGCTACAGTGACTACATCGCAAGTACAAGTGCTACCTGTTGTATGTCAACCCCAAATTTCTCAGGTTGCAATACAACAGCCTCTCGTCTCAGTGATTGAATCACAACCTCAGGTTAGTGCCTCCTTATCTGGAGCGACTCAGGCTCAAACAAGTACTGTGACTCCTCATCTTGATCAATCATCCAGTATTGGACAACGGCAAATGGTCCAACAACCATGGCTGGTTCAATCTCAACAACTGCAATTCCAGCAATCATATCAAGGACCTGAGCAACAAGTCTTTGTAAGTAATGGGCAACCGCATTTCCAAAGCGGTTATCAACAACCATTCTATAATGGTTATGCCCATCAACCTTATCAAAGTTACCATCATCAAATACATTATGCTGGTATGCAAAGACCCACTACTCAGGTGATTCCATCTTATCCTGGATATGCTTCGCCTAACCTGAATCAACAGTTGCCCTTTGTAGCAACTCTAGAATTACCATATCTAAACCGGCTGACGAATGATCCAATTTCTTATGCCCCTTGGTGGCCAGCGATTCCTCATAAACTTCCGTCAGATATTCCTAAATTTAATGGAAATCCGGGTGAAGACCCGTCGAATCATGTGATGACCTTTCATCTGTGGTGTTCATCCAACACTCTCAACGATGATTCGATCAGGCTTCGCCTTTTTCAGTGAACATTAACCGGTCCGTCAGCAAAATGGTATATCGAATTGCCTAGAGCTTTGTTTGATAACTTCAGTACCCTAGCCACAACCTTTTTAACCCATTTTCAGTTACCCATAAGGTACGAAATGGGAACAGAGCTTCTTACCAATTTCAAGCAAATGACGACCACTCACATATCCGATCATATTCATGAGTGGTGACATCATCATATAATGGTAAAAACATATGTTCCTGATCAGTTGTTGGTTGAGTGGTTTATTAAGTCATTATTACCTTCTATTACAGAAGATGTGGCAAAGGGAGGAGTCATCACTGAAGAGCAAGTCATTGCTTGTGCACAATATTTAGATTTGATCTATACTCAGTCTGGCACGCTCTACGATAAAATCCCTGATGCTCCTAGACCGGAATTTTCCATTCCTCCCTCTCCTAAATCAAACAAAGACTCTCATGCCAAGGACGACGTGATAGGAACGACCAGCATGAAAACCGTAAAGGCTAAGTCGAAGAAGGCCCGTACGGTTTCAGGTCAAAATGCAAATGAAGAACTTCTCGCCTCAGAGGTAAATACCGTGTCGACTGACAAAGGCAAAGAACTGAAGCAACTAGGGGACAGGAAGAAAAAGAGAGGGAAAAGGAAGAAATAGGAGGAGTCATCTCCTAAAAAATCTTCTCCAAACCCTTCTAAGCAAAGGAAACCCCCTTCGAGGTGTCAGATATGCGATGAGGATCATCGGACGAGAGATTGTCCACATAAAGCTGAAGTTAAGAAACTCTTTAAGAGTTCAAAAACCTCAGCGGTATTGACTGATCCGTTTCCAAACCTGGGAACCAATCTGGTTGCTAGTGACAATGCTTCCCGATCCCAAGTGCTAATGTTATCTGTTTCGAAGCAGCAAAATGATGCTTTGATATCGACAAGGAATAAAGATTACGAGAATCCACAGATGTCGAACAACAAGGATAATGATCAACCTAGTAGTTCAACAACAACTTCAACCGAAGTTGTGCCACCCATCACTCCTGAGCTAATGATAAAAGCGACAAAGGGAGTAGTACACAAATCAACATTTAATCCGTGTGCCAGAGCAGCACAACATTATAATATAGTGGAGGATATGGCCCAATCGTCGTCCGCCATGTCGATACTTGAGGTACTGCAACATTGCCCCTCCCAAAAGCAATCTTTATTATCATTAATAGGTGGGATTGACCCAAAGGATTCCAATCTTGTGGCCTTTAATCACAAAGGATATGACCCTCAGCTACCAACTCAACTAGCTTTCCTTATTCAAGTGAAAGCCCTCAACAAAATTGTTCATCGAACAATTATTGATGAGGGGTCATCTACATGTATTATGTCAATGAGTTGCTGGAAAAGTTTAGGCTCTCCACCCTTGTCGCGATCATCAACGATCTTAAAAGCATTTGATGGACGAACATACACTCCATATGGGATTTTAAGTAACTTGCAAGTTGAACTGGGGGGCAAAACAGTAGAAATTGATGTTGAAGTTATCGATGGAAACCTCGATTACAACATCCTAGTGGGAAGGCCCTGGATATATGCTATGGCTGCCGTTGTGTCGACCTACTTCAAGAAGATTGCATTTCCCTTCCAAGGAGGAATTACAATCGTCGACCAACAAACATTTCTCCCCAACAGTTCACAAGTTACGGGAAGCATTCCAATGATCCAAGGAAGCTCTCAGGTGCTTCAAAATATCGGAGTAGGCCTACTAAAAGACCACACATTGATGGGTACTTTTGCCCTACCACCTCCAAACAATTTGGCGGAAGTGGCCACAGTGGGAACCTGCAATATGATATCTTCTAGATTTAGAAGATTCCTGAACATTTTGACAGCATGGATCATCACCATTTTAGAAATATTGTAGCAATCAATTTTCTTGGCCTGGGGGGAAAACCCAAATCAACGCTCATCGAGTGTTTGGATAGATAGGTCTAAGGAATATGGCACCTCTTCAAATCCTTGGTCGCATGTACATTCTACAGACGAAGGAATCATTCAGTCAAAGATGATAGGAGAGGCACCATGGGAAAATTACCACCATTATTCCCATCTTCCGGATTACCATGAAGATTATTCTGGCAACCTTAATCATCCTTCAGTTTTTTATTTTCTATCAAATACTGTCAATATGGTGGATTCTGAGGATAGTTCTTTTCCTGTGTCAACCTCATTAAAAAATGAAACAACTCCCTTTCCAAATCGAGTCTTTGATTACGATCTCGTAAAATCCAAATCGAGTCTTTCAAAGATCTCGAAGGTAAACCTTCATTCCAACCACCGTTTTGAATGCAATGAAGCTTGGGGGGCATGCACCTCGCTTTGCATTATTATACAGGGGGCATGCAAACTTATCACGAGCAGTGTTACCGCAGGGTTCAAGCTCGTTAAAAAATAAACCCGCCACGAGCAGTTTTTATGCAAAGTTCAAGCTCATTAAAAATTAAACCTAAGCAATGAGCAAATGTTTCCCCCAGAGTTTAAGCTCATTAAAAAATGAACCAATTTCCAGTAAATAACCATTGTGAATGCATTATCATCAGCTTTTGAACCTTGGTCGTGTTCTCATCGTCACCTCCACTCTGTTTTAGCCGATCATACGCCTCCATTTGATTGTTTACCCTTTTGAGGAACATCTGCGATGAGTGATATTGTTAGCCATCCTTGTGACACTGCCATGATTGGAAAATTCCAAACCTTACTTGGAATCAGTTGTTACCTGAAATTATCACTCGTTCCTCAAAAAACAAGTCTCCTTTAAGCTCTTTTCATCTGACTCGTAAAATATGAAAATATTGCCGAGAAATTTGCCTCTCTAGCTCGTTAAAGCTACTGGGAGGGTTATCCCTCCTCTAGATTTTAATCTTTTTGGACCTGAGGGATTATTACACAAAAAGATCGAGTGCTTGTTTTGTTCGGCTCGTTAAAATTATCGAAAATTCATCCCTTTCGCATTATTTTATACTTTTTCGGACTTAAGGGATTATATGACGAAAAAGGATTATTGGAGTTTCCTTTATGTCCCTTTCAGACTCTCTAAAATTGAAAAGGACCAAGTTATCTTTGTCGTTAAAATCGTTAAAACCAAATAGCGACAAACTTGTCCACATAGACAAGAATGAGTTTCACTGTCGCTAGGCTCGTTAAAACATAGCGATGGGTTTACCTGAAGGGAAAATTATAGAACAAGCATATGTTATCCTCCTCAAGCTTGACAAAAATAAAGAGGTACTGGTCAGTAATGACTGGGGAAAAATTGGGAAGAAAACTTGAAGAAACTTTATTGGTAGCAAGTCGCTCTTGAACATGACACTTTCACTCCACATCCGAGTCGAGTTGGGTTATTCCGTTCACCGGTCATATCACCATTGGTCCATCGCACCATCCATATTTGGGGTTAACGCTACCAATCCATGTTAGTGTTTCCGGTATGTTCAAGAGAAGTCGCTCAGAGAATTCACCTGTGTCTCATTCGATGTAATACATTCACGCTCCATTCTTTCATGACCGCCACCCTGAACCCTGTATCATCAGATAGTTTTCATCTCTGAAATCATTTACTCTGTTCCGTGTCGTAGATGTGGGATTCATTAAGGCCCTCCTATGACGGGTCGCTTCTTGTCGACATCAACTCAGTATCCAAGACGTCGACTTAGGAACAACCCTTTCAGTACTTTGAAGCTTGCATGCCTCAATGGCAAGTTTCTCACTTCCGGCGACAGGTTTACATCAATGGCCTTCGACCAAAAGATTTTGCGTGGTGTTCAACGCAAAGTCCCTTTTCACACCACGCGAATTGTACTGTAGTACCTTGAGGGTCATCATCATTATCGGTGATTCCTCTCGCGCTTGTTAACAGCTTACATCATTGGCTGGTAATCAAGCGATGTCTTTCCATGTTCAACTCTAGAACATCTTTCACATGGATCGACTTGTACTCCGAGTGAATATTGGACGAGTTTGAAAACCCTAGATCTAGTTTCATCCATCCGGGATGCGATATATTCAGGAAAATAAAGACATCAAATGTACATCATTGCTGCATAGATGATCATCTGAATCAAAGGATGATGACTCTATCAGAATCATCAGTCTACCACACAGACGGTTGTCTGTCTTATGTACATGAAAATGAATTTATAAAGTTGAGCATGGGAATGCCCGCCTCAGCTAGATCATGAAAAATATTATGAAGATAATTTATTGTATAGTACTTATTACAGGTCGCCTTCCAGCTCGAAAAAACTTCGGATCCTCATGATAAAGTATTTCACCCAACATCAAAAGATTAACGACCTCATGCTTTAGGGGGCAACTGTTATAGACATTTTTGGGCACTGCAACCCCAATCATACATGTCCATAAACCAAGGGCTCCTAAGTCCCTAAAAGTGTTGCTTCACACCCTAAAGGAACAAGGTCAGCTGATTATATCATCTCCCACAAGTTCTCCACAGAAAACTGCTCAGAACTGGTCAAAACTAGACCATACAGACTGCCCAGTGCAGAGGGTGCGATGCATCTCACCTGCTCAGTGAAAAGGGTGTGATGCATACTAGAAAGCCCTTCTGTAGGGTGCGATGGGCGAGAGTAGACAAATAGCAAAGACAGTTTTCAAGGTGGATCGTCATGGAATCTTCCAGAAACTTCTCCTATGACACTTGACTCTCTGAATTCGCCCAGGGATGAGTAAGAGATCATCAATCTCCAAGTGGAATCAAGAAATATCAGAGAGAGGACACTAATCAAAATCCCAGAAGCTGACTCACCCCCCTGCAATCATCTATATATGGATCCCTCATCCCAAAGATCCAGGGGCTGGAATTTTGGATCTTGTAAGGAAGTGCTATTGGTTTCTTGGTGGAATATCATAGTGTTGGGTGATCTAAGATTTTCATGAGGTGAAGAAGGGCTTTCATGCTGGGAGGATGACGCTGGGTCAGACCAATTGGTTGTAATCCTCTTTGCTATTCTTGATATTAATAAAGCTATTCAAGTTTTCCTCCACATTCTTGTATGTTTGATGATATATGCATTTGTGTGGTCAATATATATCTGTTCCTATATTGTTTATGATTGTAGATCTCTGTTCTTCGATAGTATTATGCTGCTTTGATTCCATAGGTGCTCTTTGAAGCTAGGTAGACGAAGGCAAAGCGGCAAGGATCTGTCAGAAGGGAGAGGAACCAAGCAAGGAACTAAGCGCAAGACTGAGGTTGGTGTCCTTTGTTCCCCTCTTATCTACTTCTCATAAAGGAAAGAGAAATTAGTTTTTGTTTGTTTGTTTCTAAGATAGCTACCAGTCTTAGTGGGACTAGCAGCTCCGAGTGGACACTAGATTTCCTGATAACACTGAGGATAAGAAGGATAAATATAAAGCCCTGGTCCAAAACGAGTTGGAGTTCTGGGTGAAGTTTCTTCTTTTGATTCCTCTTCAATAGCAATAAAAATGGGTGGAAGGATTTCACCGTCAAATCTGTAATAAATTTCTAGTGTTTGAATCTGTGGTAAAGGAGAAGCCTTAACAGTTACAGATGTCTGAGGATAAACCAGTCGTTCGTCTTCTGGTACAGGAACAATTTCTGATTGTTCAACTTCGAGATCCAAGTGTTCTGGTAAAAGAACAACGGGTTCAAGATGAATTTCTTGAACAACTTCTGGTTCAGAAATAACTTTTGGTTGAACTGTGATAGGTTCGGGATCAACTTTCGGTTGAACAGATTCAAGTTCATAAGTAATTTCTTGTTGAAAAAATTTGGGTTAAGGATCAACTTCCTGTTGGACAACTTCAGTTACCATTTCACTAAATTCAATTTTTGTGTCCTCAGGTAATTGTAAATGTTCCACTTCGGTAGCAGATAAACCAGTAACTGTAGGAGTAACTGGGATCACAGTACTTGCTGGTATAGGTGACTTTGGTAAATCAGAAGAAGAACCAGAAGTTTGTGATGTACTGGACTCAATTAAACGAGACCTCTTTTTCTGACTAGGTGTAACTTCAGGCAGTAAAGGCAGTTCACTCGATATCGTCTGCGAACGACAGGGTAAAGGTTGATTTTCCTCCACAATTTCTAATTGATTTTAATACAAAAAGAAATAAAAAAAAAAGAGGGTAATCTAGGCAAAAGGATTACCAAGTAACTATGAACTGCAATATACTTCCTCAGTAAACTAAGGACTTAACATACGTGCAGGCAATCTCCCTGAATGTTGTTTTTAGTGTATCATAGTATACAAAGGCGGCCAACTCGGTTACCTACAGATGGATAGAAACCTAATGTAGTCCTCCCATATATACCCAAAAGTACGTGGAGGCCCAATCTGTGTTAGCGTTGTCTAATACAAAACCGCACAATGAGAGCATTCCTTTATAATTTTCTTACTATAACACCACCCTATATACCCGAAAGTACGTGGAAAAGCCACGATATACTTATGTACGTGGAATGAGGTATCACACTCAAAATGTATCATAAACCATTAGTGATAGTTGCTATGTTTAATGACGTTGGAACACATCTCTAGCCTAGACCTCTAAATGTTATGCGTTAAGTTACAATGCTCCATTAGGTTAATTGAGATAAATTTTAGTTGATCTTGTTTAAAAGTTTTCCTTTCAGGTTCACCGTGTGATGTTTCTGAAACTCCTAGAATGCAACTAAGATGAGAAACATTCTTTTCATTTGATTTGAACAATGAAAACCATAACTAAAAGGGATAGAGCAATCAGAATCTTTAAACAAAGAGCATAGAGCACATCTAATGCAACTTTCCCTATACTATTCCTACAAGCACACACAAACTTCTAAATGCATTATGCATGTTTTTATTTTCATTCCTTTAATGTTTAGATGAACATAAGGAAACTAAATGCACAAACGATCAATCAATGCTTTTCACAAGAAACGAAGACTTTACAACAGTTTATTTTTCAAAGAAATGAAGACTTTACGACAATTCTTTTTCAAAAAAGACTAATCGATGTAAGCTAACTTTGACAATGAATTGATAATGATAAAGAAATCTCTTAAGAAACACTAAACAATCAAGGTCAAAGTAGGGCTAGGAGAAGAAATGCAAATTGATTTCAGAGACATAGAAAACATTGATCTTTCAGCAAACAACATCATAAGCAAATTTGGAAAAAACCAAGCAAAAGATGGGCTTTTTAGCTTAACAGGGATCAGCACAGCCCTAAGTGGGAGACAGTGCACTTCATAGCATTGTCTCTAAGCTAAAGCTGCTCTGCAATGCACTATGTCAAGACAAACACTGCGTTGGTGCCAAAGAGCCCAATCAAAATACATTTAAGCACACTTTTTTACCAAAAAACACTTCAAGATGACTGAAAATAGATCAATGAAGTCAAGTAAAATCTACTAGCATGCAATATGATAAGGGTAAACTACCAGGAACGACAGTCATTCCCTAGTATGGTCACCAATTTGTTATACGAAATTTATAGCTACAGATAAGTACTTCTTCCCTAAGTGGGTAGTTACACTTAGAACAACAGAAGGGAAGTGGTTTAACCTTTTCCTACAATAGATATATGAGATGAAGGAACCTACTTGTGATATTTCGCTTCCTTTGATCTCCTTCGAATTGCTCCCGTTACTCCCGCTCGAACTGAATTCGCTCAATTGGTACCTGTCAACAAAAACATAAGATGACAAAGATCAAAGAATATGATCTATCTACTATAAACTAATGGAATCGAAAACATTTGAACATATATGCATGATAGATATACACAAGAATATGGGAAAAGGAACAAACAACTTTATAGATTGATAAGAGGAGTTACCCCAATGTGGTTCGATCCCGTGTCACTCATCCATCTTAGTCCAAACCCTCATCACACCAATAGCACATCAGTCCAGGAGCATAACATTACATGACAATGGTTTCAAGTCTCAAACCAACAGTATTTCTCTACAATCTTCAAATAACAGCCCCTGATCACTATAATGAGTGGTTAATTTATAGGGAAATGCAAGTGGTTTTGTCATAAATTGGTCATTGAATGGTTTTCCAAAATTGGAGTTAGTTTCCATGGAGAAAGGGATGAGAGGATAGAGGGCTAATTGATCCATAGCCTATCCAAAGTCGAGCTCATAGGATGTGATAAGAGCTGGGCATCCTTCTAGAATGCTTTAGAATCAAGGAATATTCCCATAATCCTATGCCAATTTCGCTCATTCTCGCCTAGTGCAGGTCAAAGTTGGTCTAAGTGCACTACAGTGAAGGTCTAAATAGGCCTACCTGCTCTACAACACAATTACCCCTAACCAAGGCTATGCTGGTGTCCCAAGGAGGCATTTCAGTAGAGTTTCAAGCTAGGAAACTTTCATGGATGAAAGCATTCAATTTGATGACTTGTTTAGGGCATGTAGCAATTGAATTAGGGTTTGATAAGCCCTAATTGTATTGATCTGATTATTGAGAGTGATGTGCCCAAATAGACCTGTAACACTAGTATCAACTTGAAATTTTATCTTCTACCATATCCCCTACCACACCTCTGAAAACATCCATATTGCCACCTTCATCTTCATCCCAACCAAGACAACCCATTGTAGTCCCATTCACCATTCCCAGTAGTCATGGCGAGATTTGCACCTTTAGTATTACCTGGTCAGTTGGCAGCTTTACATCAGACCTATGGCTAGAGACTTCCTCTTTTTTATGGCATCCCGGGAATCACTACACAACAACATATTGATAAGATGGCCAATTTCATTGACTTAGAGGAGGTTGATGAAGATGATGCCAAAATGAGACTAATGGCCCAAAGTTTCTTTGGAGATGTGAAAAAATGGTTTCGTGGTTTGGCAGCACACTCTATTGATACTCCTCAAAGGTTAAATGAGTTGTTCTTAGCCAGGTGGCAAGAAAAGAATAATCCATTGCAGATATTGGCGGAATACAACACATTGAAAAGGAATCCTAAGGAGACGGTTCAGGAGTTCACTATAAGGTTTCATCAGATCTATAATTCCATTCCAAATAACATGAAACCTCCACCTGATTTTTCACTTCAACATTACCCAGATGATTTCTATCCAGAGATGGCATATCATCTAAGGGAAAGAGATCCTCCAACTCTAGAAGAAATGCTGAATAATGTAATAAGTGTGGAAGCGAACTTGGTGATTAAAAAGTGTCAGTTGAAACATGAGAAACTGGAAAAAAGAGTAACCATAAAAGAATAATATTCTTCCACCAATCTCAAACTAGATGCATTGATCAGAACCATGGAGAGAATGGCCGACCGGATGATAAATTCAGATAGACCTCAAGAGCTACAAGTGAGAAATCCGATCTTCAGAAACCAGTAGCAACATCAGTACAGTATTAAAAAAGAGAGCATAAAGCTTCTGAAGCATTGACATCTTCGCAACCAATTCGAACACACTTGCAGTAGAATTATGCTCAAGGAGAATTTGATGATGAAACAGACCTGATTATCGAGGAAAAACACTTCTTTAGGGAAGATTACCATCCCATTTTCTTGACTGAAAATGAGAAGTATTTCAAGGAGATAGAGGATCCTAAGGATGAAGACTACATACTGGAAAATGACAATGCATTGGAAGCTCAATCTGATGATTATCAAAGAGGATACTTGAATGCACTCAGCTCTCAGCAGAAGCAATATTCCTTGAGAAATAGAGATGTCCCAATCACTCTGATTCAGAAAAGAACATCACAGCAGAAGGATACGCAACCAAAAATAAATCCTCAAGAAAATCAAAGCAAAGGTGTCAGGCGAAAAGAGTCGATAGTGCGGACACAACCAACCTCCCTAGGAGCCTAAGACTCTCTAGTGACAAACAAGACAAACAAGAGCAATCCTTCTCTAAACATGCATTTACTATACGAGAAATCAAGTGTTTAGATCCTACCTGTAGTCCAACGCTGTTGTAGTAGTCCAGCCTCGCCGATCCGGATGAGCTCCTCCTTCACTTCGAAACCTGCATTCACTGACAATCAAACGATTAAATAGCACTTGATAATCTCATAAAATAAAACATATTTAACATATAGACCAAGGAGTACATGAAACAACTCATAGATAACAAGTTATTGAGAAGAATGGACTCATTTGCATTAATAGGAAACAAAAGGAACAATTACAACCTGAGCCTTGGTGTTGTGCAAGTCCCTCCCAGGGTCCATCAAGAGTTCTCCTTTACTTTGACAAAGCTCACCCACTTCCAAATAGAACAAGCAAAGATGGTAATCTCTCCTCACAAGCTTCTAAATGGGAGTCCTAATTCCAGCAGCATCTACCCTTAGAAATGTTTAGCTTTCAACCTCCCCTCCTTCTGGCCCAATGCCTGTATTTATAGTGCTCAAGAGGAAGTTAATCAGGTCCACCATCAATGGGATAATCCCCTCTTTGGATGGGATAGCTCCTCTCTTGATGGGATAAGTTCCTCTTTCATAGGGGTACATGAACCATCTGGAGGCGCTCAATACACGTCGAACAACCTTCTAGAATGCTCTAGAAATGACCACAAGTAACTTTTTAAAGATGAAACTCGCGCCTTTTGACCTTTACAGGGGTACGCACCTGCCCCTTTACATACAGAGCGTACAAGTACGCAGTTTTTGTGAACATTAGGTGCGTATACGCAGGTAAGGTCGAGAGAATCTGCGTACCCAGAGATAAACACATTTACTAAGACTTTCTCTCTTTTTGGAGTTTGACATGGAGAGCAGAGGCATAAGACTTGCCCAGGAGGATAGCATGACTGTTGATAGAGCCATACTAACTGTAAATAGCCATGGTGACATTTTTTAGTGTAACAGATTGCCCCCTAAAGTGCGAAGCCTGTAGTAGATTAGGGTTTTGTATTATCTAGGAAGGGTGAAGCGCTTTATCATTTCAAGGATTATCTCGTGAAGAGCCTGGTCAGAACCTGAAATTTTCAACACAAAATACATGTATAAGATTATATCATCGCTGAGGTAGGCATTCCCATACTCAGATCAAAACTTTAACTAACAGACTAACTACTCTGATACAAGAATGATCTTGCAGTACATCATAATCATAGACTTGCGTAGACACAGTATGGACGCAACCATCTGTTTATAATTGGTCTACTATATAATGAATACAAAACTCCTCGCAGCCTGGATGGTGGGAACTAGATCCAGGGTCTTCATTTCTACTTCCCGAATTGGTACGATTCTAGCCATGCGAATAAATGAGTTGATGTCGAACATGGTAGAAACCACTTGATTACCAGTCGATGATGTAAACTGTTAACAAGTGTGAGAGAGACCACCAGTAATGTCAATGGTTCTCAAAGTACCCAGTACAATCCATGAGATGTGAATGAATGAGTTGATGTCGAACATTTCACGGAATCCTTCGATCGAAAGTCAATGATGTAAACTGTCGTCAAAGGCGAGAAACCTGCCATTGATGCATGCAGACTTCAAGGTACTGACGATTTCTAAGTCATCTCTCTAGATAATGTGTTGATGTCGATAGAAAGTGACCCGTTGTAGGCAAGCCTACAACACGAAATCATTGTTCAAGTTGAAGAAATGTTGCTGTAAGGACTGACTCAGGGATGGTCAAATGGATGACAAGTGTTTTGCATATGAATGGTTTATTTGCAGAGACCTCTTGAACACATAATGACACGACAGATGGTTTGGTGACGATTGACCCAAAGTTAATACCCAGAAACGGTTGAAGACTTTCAAAGTGGTTTGATCAACTTTTAAGGCAAAGGATTTCCCAACCCAGGTGAACGGAAAGCGTCGTGTCCAAGAGCGGTGATAAGGTTCTTCTGTAACAAAGGATGACAAATTGGTTCATTCTTCTCTCTTTTCCCCCACCATTTCTGGCAAGTACCTCTTTATTTTTAACAAGCTTGAGGAGGATAACATATGCTTGGTTATAAGCTCATCCTTCGGATGAGTCCAACCTAGTTTTGATTCGAACCCTAGGAAGGAGTGGTTCGTTCCTGTTTGTAATTGAACAGGTCCTTTATTGTGAAATTTTAACGAGCCCAGTATAGGAGAAACTCGGCGTTTTTCAATTTTAGAGAGTCTGAAAAACTTAAGAAGACTCCAGGTTGAACTTTTTCGTAAATTTGTGTCCCCCAAGCCCGAAAAAGTATAAAATAATACCTGGGAGAACCGCTTGATCTTGCGACCAAGGAGTACTTTCATGATTAATGCCACTGACCTGAAAAGTAAAAAGTGATCAAGGACACGTCGTTTTATTTCCGTATCGAGTTTGAAACGACAAAAACCCGGCAATCTTTTCCTGTTTTTTACGGTCAGAAAAGGGCTATAAGGGGATCGTCTTTTAATTCCGTTTTAACGAGTGTAAAAGAAACGCTCGGCAATCTTTTCATGTTTTAGGAGTCAGAAAAGAGCTTAAAAGATGACTCTGATGTTTTGGTTCGTGAAAAATGATGATTTTACCCTAAAGTCCTTTTGTCCTGCACAAAAACAACACATTACTCATACCTGTTTAAGATGGGCAAAAATACATTGAAAAATATCCTTTCATGGTGAAAAATAAACAAACTTAACATTCATTCATCCAAAAAACCTATAAAAAGACTTTTTACCATGTCATTTTTACCATTTTACTGTTGAGGTTGAGAAAAGGGCTTTTGACAAGAAAACTTCCCGTGGACATTGCGGAGAATCCGACCGTCAGAATCGAGCGCCGTCTCTTTCAGGTATTCCACAACATCCTCCTCTTCAATTTCATCCGTTTAAAATTCATTTTTAGGTTTTGGTTTGATTTTTTAGGGGGTTTAGGGTTTTAGGATATGTTTCTCGGGGTACGCAGGTGCCCTATGGGCGACCTGCGTCCCCCGACCTTTTTCGTATATAGGAAAAAGGTCGGGGTACGCAGCCCGCCTTCAGACCAACTGCGTACCGCCGCTCAGTGTTCTGAACGCGGGGTGCGTACCCCGTGAAACATGCATTTTGAAACCCCAAACTCCAATTTCAACCAACCAAATTTTATTTTATGAATTCTAACTATTGTTTTTTGGTGTGTAGGGCATTCACCATGCTAGATTGGAGAGAAAGAGAACACGAGGACGTTGATTTGGCCGCAATTGGTCATCAACCTTCTATTGATGCGTTAAAAGCATGCGGTTTGTACAAATACTGGGCCATACCTGGCATGAGGGGCCAGGTGCCATTCCTTGAGTGGCTGGTTGAAAGGTGGAACATTCAGGATCAATGCTTCTACATCGGAGAGAACCAACTCGAGATAGAGCCCTCCGACATATATTTTCTCTCTGGCTTGCCAAATAGGGGCGAGCAACTGACTCTGTCCAGGACTAGGCCGGGTGGCCAATCCCTTGCTAGCCTCCGGCTAGAGTGGTGCAACAATCAGAACCAGGAGAAAGGGATAGAAATCAAGTACATATCCCTGCCCGAACTTATGGTGATAGCCTTTACTGTTACCAGACTCTGCGGCACAGCCGCCTTGCACATTGCCACCGGGTCCCAAATGCGGATGGCGATAGATTGCTACCGAGGCACCATTTTCAACTGGTGCGACGCTGTGTTGGCCAATATGAAGGGCCAACTAACCAGGGCAAAGAACGGACAACTGAAGACCTTTGGATATGGGCCTTTAGTTGTGAGCTTTGCCTTAGAGAGAGTTCCAATGCTGATCCCCCAGCATCTTACTGTTCCAGTTGGGGCTCCTCGGGAGCCTAAGTTGACGAGATGGGTTGCGGTAATGGCCCGGCATCCTGATGAGGGTGCGACAGTTGTTCGATTTCCTGATGGTTACTTTCATTGGCTAGAGGGCCAGGTCTTTGCTATTCAGGATTTTCCTTATGCCGGAATGGATTTTCGGAATGATCCGGACATGGTTCTTCCACAGGGAGAACAGTGGGACGACAGAGGTATTTCATTCTTCACAAGTTTTTAAATTATGTATATTTTTTTTTGTTTTTATATATCGCCTCAAAACTGACAGCACAAATTTTCAAAATGCAGATGTAGGTCCACGGCGTCCGGCCAACCTCCGGGCTTTTGAGAGGAGAGTACCAGCTGTACCAGCACCAGCCCCACAGGATGCGGCCGCAGAGACCTTAGCCGAGCTGGAACAGGATCTAGAGCGTCTGACGGCGGGTATACCAGAGACCACCATAGATGACATTCCTATTCGACTTCAGCGCTATGTGGTCGCAGTCCCAGGACCTTTTAGGAGGTTCCTGTGTAGGGTAGCGCGGGCAGTGGTCTCGTATAGAGAGCACCACCAGTGATTGGCTAGTCACTTTTGTAGACACATATGACATTTTTGGTTTTTTGTACTTATCATTTTTGCCGATCATAAGGTGTTTTTCAACCTATGATTGAAGACGATGTATATTTTTGACACACTCCTATCTATATATATATATATCATTATTACCGGCTTATCTTGTTTAACATATGTGATGAAATGTTTTTAAATTTACTTGCATGATTATCGCAAATGTATGTCCAACATTCGAGAAGCAATTGCATCTGCTAATGTATTTAAAGACCTTGGAATATGCTGATATTCAATGTAATCAAATTCACGTTCCAAGAGGCGCACTCTCAAAAACAACCTTAATAACACAGGATTTCTAATGGCATATACTCTATTAAGCTGTAATACAACGAGCTCAGAATCTAACCTCACTATCAAACGTCGAATTCCAAATGAAATAGATTCAGACAATAATTCAACCACTGCACTGTATTCTGCAATGTTGTTCGTTGTTTGACCGAGGCTCACCCCATGCATAGAAACTAACTCGTCAGAGGGCGAATAGATAACCCAAGCTGCGGAAGAGATATTCCGTGTACTACGACAAGCACCATCGGCGAATCCAATGTACGTTTGGAGAGGCGTCGACATCTGCAATATCAAGAGTAAAACCAAGATAAGCCAGAATAACGACGAAAAACACACTTTCTAAGCTAAGCACACTATCTAAACTAACAAACATACTAGCTAGAAAGAAAACCTAACCTAACTAAAAATTCTCCATACCCATCATTTAAGCATAATACCTCTTTAGGTAAAGTCCATTTCTGGGTTTACCCAAAGAGTCCCCATCAAAATCTACCAGCTCATAGGCCCCTTTTGCTAGCTTTCGCTTTACAATGTAGGGTCCATGCCACATAGGAACGAATTTTCCAGCACCTTGCTTATCGTTAGCTTGATCATATAATAGCACTAGGTCTCCCTTCGAAAAACTTCGAGGGGTCACATTTCTATCATACTGAGCTTTCATTCGCTTCGCGTGAGTCTCGATTGCCAATGCAGCGTCACGTCGAGTCTCATCTAATTGAGCTAAGTATAATAAACGTTTCTCCTCTTCGGAAGTAGCTGGGAGTAATTCGACAGCCATTTGAAGTGATGGGATTTCGCATTCAATGGGTAACACAGCTTTCAAGCCATAAACTAGCTGGAAAGGAGTGAACCCTGTTGAAGTTTTCACTGAAGTTCGGTATGCCCATAGCGCTGAAAATAACATGTTGTGCCAATTCGATCGATAAATACCAATGATTCGTCGGATCATGATAACCAGAACTTTGTTGATAGACTCAACCAAACCGTTGGCTTGCGGATAATAAGTAGTAGAGCTATCGTGGCGCAAACCAAGCTGGCTTGTAAGCTCAATCATCATGATGTTTCGAAAATGGCTCCCATGGTCAGTGATGATCGCTTGCGGGACACCAAACCTAGTTATAATGTGATTGAATACGAAAACTGCAGCTGTTTTTCCGCTTGCGTCGAATGTAGGCATCGCCTCGGCCCATTTAGTAAAATAATAAACCGCGAGGATGATATACGCATGCCCCCCGGCCGAGTGAGGGTTACAAGTAATAAAATCGATACCCCATTTGGCGAAAGGACCAACGGCAATTATAGGGTGGAGAGGAGCAGGTGGTGCGCGCATCTTGCGATCAAACACTTGACAGTTGTGGCATTTTCGGACCGCAATGATACAATCTTTAAACATGGACGGCCAGAAATAGCCAGCACGCAACACCTTCTGAGCTGTGGCATACCCAGACATATGACCGCCACACGCTCCAGAGTGACAATCATTCAAAACTCTCTCAGCCTCTTCGTGAGTTAAACAACGTCGAAAAACCAAGTCTGCCCCCCGGCGATAAAGTGTATCTCCAATAATTCTGTATTGCTGGGATTGAAACCGAATTTTTCGACGCTCTGACATTGAAGCTTCAGGCCGAAAGGTTTGGGTTTGGAGATAGATGATGATATCCCCATACCACGGATCTAAAGTACTGATAAGAAACAAAGATTCGTCCGCAATGGACTCTTCTACCACAGTCTCTGTGTCAGTACGCGGGAAATCACACATCAATTCCGCAAAAACTAAGGATTTCTTAGACTTGGACTTCTCGAACTCCAAGTCGAACTCTTGCAGGATAACGATCCATTTAGAGTACTTGCCCCCTAGCAGTTGTTTAGTCAAAATATAAATCATAGGGTTGCAATCCGAAATAACTGTAGTTTTACGGAGAAGAATGTAGTGACGAAAACGCTGGACAGCTTGAACGGCTGCCAGGGCCAATTTCTCCACATGCGAATATTTAGCTCAGTGGGGTTTAACGTCCTACTAAGATAATATATCACATGTTCCGTTCCGAATTCATCTTCTTGGACTAACACCATTCCAATAGTGGAATGCGAAGCTGCGAGGTATAAGAAGTAGTCCTGGCTGTAGTTGGGAGGATGCAACAATGGTGCATGGGTCAACGCGTGCTTAAGTGCATCAAAAGATTGTTGGGCAATCTCGTCCCAAAAGAATTGAGTGTTCTGGTTCAACAACCGTGTAAAACCCTTAGTGACCTCGGCGTAGTTTGGAATGAATCGGCGTAAAAAGTTTGCTTTCCCTTGCAAACTTTGGAGTTGGCGCAAACTCGAAGGAGGAGGCAATTTGATGATAGCTTCGACCTTCGAGGGATCGACGCGAATGCTGGCTTTTGAAACAACAAATCCCAGCAATCGACCCGTTTCTATACAGAATACACACTTGTGGGGATTCAACCAAATACGATAATGCCTACACCTCATAAAAATTGCTCGTAAGTGGACAAGGTGATCAGCTCGATGTAAAGAATGAGCAGGCAAATCATCGAGGTATGGTTGCACAATGTGCTTGATGTCACGAAATGCGTAAGACATCGCCCGTTGAAAAGTGGCTCTGGCATTCTTAAGCCCAAAAGATAATTTGCAGTAAGCAAATGTCCCCCATGGACAAATGAATGCCGTTTTTGGTTGATCGGCAGGTAGAATATTGATTTGATTATAGCCCGAAAAACCATCCATAAAGGAAAACATTTCACTTCCGGCACAATCATCAATTATTTGATCGATATAGGGCGTAGGATAATTGTCTTTCGGACAAGCTCGATTTATATCCCTATAGTCGATACAGATTCTTATTGTTCCTTGTTTCTTGTTAACTGGAACAATATTCGATACCCAATCTGTTAACGGGATTGGATAAATGAAACCTGCTTTCAACAGCTTTTCGACTTCGGCTTTAATCGCAGCCGCTTTCCTAGGGTGTATCTGACGCAACCGTTGCCGGACGGGTTTAGCGTCCGGGTAGGTCTTTATTTCATGAACAACAATGGCAGGATCGATTCCTGGCATTTCCTCGTAAGACCAGGCGAACACATCGCGGAATTCTTGGAATAGGGCCTTGTAAGTTTGAATTTCATCTTCTGTACATGAGGCACCTATATGAATGTTTTCCTCAATTCCGGGCTTCACTGAAATGTCAATGGGAATAGTGCGAGAAATATTCCCTAAATTCAACTCTGAATCAGAATGTTTCGTTGGATTCTGAGCGTCTTTGACATATTCAGCGGTAAAAATAGATGAAAAATCATTTTCAAAGTCATCACTCTCAGGTAAAAACGAAGATCTATGATGAAGATCTTCCCATGGTAGATCGTCTACACTGAGGATTTCGCGAAGTTGTTCGTCAGATGACACAACTTCAGGAAACGTTATCCGTTCTGAGGTTGATGTGAAAAGTGATTCTTCACTGACCACATTCATTTGGTCGATTTGGGTTGAACGCGAGTCGGTAAAAGACACGACGGCTTCATAAGCAATTTCATATGGACTCAAAGGCATAGCATCACCGAATGAGTCTATCTCAGATTCAGATGGGACAATCCAAGGATCGTCGTAAATAATGGTGTCTGATGTAATCATATGAATTGATGCAAATGAAGGGTCTGCGTTGATTGGAGGGAAAGGAAAAGTTCCCAGTAAACCGGAATCTTTAACTAAACCTACGCCAACGTCCCTATAAGGGATTGTCGTCTTACCGACATGCTGGATACTCTCTGAGGAGGCTGGGTCGGATGAAAAGTATGTCAGCTGATCAATTGTCACGATCTTGCCGTTATGTGGAAACTTTATTACTCTGAAGACCGATGAAACAACCGCTGTCATAGCATATGACCAACTTCGACCCAAAAGAAGGTTGTAGTCTAGAGGGGCATCAACCACCTCCACATCTAGACTAACGGTTTTACCTTCTACCCCTATAGGCAATTCCTGTAGAATACCAAACGGACGGAACCCACGGCCATCAAAGGCCTTAAGGATGGTCGGGGATTGGTTCAGCAAAGGAGAACCAAGCGATCTCCAACACTGAATCGACATAATACACGTGGAAGCTCCCTCATCAATTACAGTCTGATGAATAGGCCTGTTTTTTACTATCACTGGAATCTGGAAAGCCATTTGATGGGGAAGGCGCAGTGTACTATTTTCTAGATTGAAGATTATCAGATTCGGGTCCTGAACATCAATAGCTCTGATAGCTGACAAAAGTAATTTTCGTTGTGCTAGGCATGATTGCAGCACTTCTAAAGCCGACATTGTTGAGGGTGAAACAGCTAAGTCCTCAACAATGTTGTAATTCTGGGCCGCTCTCGCATGTGGATTGAAAGCAGACCTTCGAAGAACACCCTTGGCGGGAGGCTTGATTACTAAGTCCGGGTTAGGTTTTTCGATCTGTAGTGGATCGGAACCAGGAGCTGAGGTTGATGGATTAGAATGAGAAGATTCTGCTTCCTTACCATCAACAGGATTCTTACTACCATAATCTTGCGATCGAGTCGCAATCCTCACATGAGACATCATCAAAATGGGTTCTTCACTGGCAGTCAAGGAAGAACCTATCATCTTACTCTCCTGCTTTGGAAATGGATCTTTCAACACAGCAGGAGTGGGAGAACCTTTGACTATTTTCACAACCTCGGCCCGATGAGGGCAATCTCTTGTAAAATGATCCTCTTCACAAATAAGACAAGGATCTCGAGGTTTGCGCTTTTCGTCATTGGTTTCCGACTTTTCTGTTTTCTCCTTCGAAGCCTTGTCTGCTTTAGCCTTCTTCTTTCCTTTCTTCTTTCCACCGTTTTTTGATTTGGCCGTAGATGACTCTACAGCGTGAATATCGGCGGAAAGTTCAGGAGAAGACTCTCCTGTCGGGGAGTCAGGCAAGGTGATTATAGGAGTAGTAGAATTCTTGGAAGATTTCTTCTTGCTCTTTGTGTTCACCGTACCAATCATACCATCAGCGGCATGAGATCCCGAAGGAGCAGCAGCGATTTGATTCGATTTTGGAAGATCTGGGATTTTCTCGTGTAACGTACCCGACTGAGTATAAACTAAGTCAAGGTACTGCGCCTGAGCAATGACTTGCTCCTCAGTAACTACTCCAGCCTTAGCTACATCTTCAGTAATCTTCGGTAATAATGATTTAACAAACCATTCAGCTAAGATTTGGTCCGGAATAAAAACTTTCACTAACCTTCTTCGACGTCTCCACTCATGAATGTGATCGGAAATATACGTGGACGTCGATTGTTTTAGTGAATTTAATAGCTCCGTGTCGTTATCGTATCTGACCGGCAACTGAAAGTGAGTTAAGAACGAGGTAGCTAACTGGCTAAAATTGTAAAAAGAGGCCCGTGGTAACTCAATGTACCACTTGGCCGCGAGACCAATGAGTGTACACTGGAAAAGACGTAAGCGGATCGAATCATCCGAGATAGAATTTGAAGCACACCAGAGGTGGTAAGTCATTACGTGATTGGACGGATCCTCTCCAGACTTACCTTCGAACTTGGGTATATCACTGGGCAACTTATTTGGCATTGGCGGCCAGAACGGAAGATATTGAATTGGATCGTTCGTTAGGCGCGTCAAGTCTGGTAAATCCAAAGTTGCGATAAACGGTAACTGCCGGTTAGGATCTCTGAAACTCTGGGTCACAAGACCAGTCCCAGGAGGAGGATATCCAGGATAACTTGGAACAGGAATCGCATTCGGGATATTATATCCTCCTGGAAAACCAGGATTAACCGGACCGTACTGGGGTTGTTGAGGTTGTTGATAAGTGTATCCAGGATACGGTTGATACTGGTAAACCGGCTGCTGGACAGCTTGCCCATATTGGTACTGCCCCTGGTACGGTTGATGAACAAATTGCGGTTGAGTAGTGACAACCGTACTTATACCAGGCTGACCTACAGGCATCTGAACTGTAGTTTGAATCGTAGATCCAGATAAGGGTAAAGATGTCTGAGGAGAGGTTGCAGAGACAGTAGAAACAGGAGCTGTCGATACTCCAGAAGTAAGTGCGGCAGACGTTGCGGTAGTTGCTGCAGCCGTTTGAGATGGAGTACTAGGTGCAATTGGCGGCTGAGTAACTACCGAAGTTACAGAAGTTTGAACATTTGACTGGACAGGTTGCGGTTGCTGGGGTGGACCAGAAACTACGGGTTGTCCAGTTTGAGGTACCAGCTGTATACTTGGCTGCAACACCTGTTGACCCTGTGATGGATCCGACACTATCATTCCGGGGTATTGACCCGTAACAGGTTGAGGATACTGAGATCCATAACCGGATTGAGGATAGGATTGATAACTGAAAGGTACAGTTCCCATACCTTGAACATATGACTGACCTTGAGGTGGTTGATAACCTTGACTCGAGTATTGACCTTGAGGTTGATAACCTTGGGGTAAATACTGATACTGGGGTTGACCTTGACCTTGAGGTTGATACCCTTGAGGTTGATACCCTTGGGGTTGATACCCTTGAGGTAAATATTGATACTGAGGTTGACCTTGGGGTACATATTGAGGCTGGGGTTGACCTTGAGGCATGTATTGCACCATAGGTACATACTGACCTTGAGGCTGCCCCCCAGACATAATTTGTGTACCTTGAGGTTGAGAAAAGGGAACTGAACCTGACATCATGTAAATGTCCCCTACACCCAACGGTTTATTACCATTGTTTCCAGCTAATAACCCATGATCGACGGGTTGAGGAGATGCCCCCGCAAAGATACCAGAAAGTGACTGATACCCGGTGGGAACAGAAGGTCCGCCGTGTAAGAAAGATTCAGGAGATTGAGTGAACACGGACGACTGACCAGACATATTTACAGGAGTATAAATACCTCCAGGTGGAAAAGGAGTACGAGGTGGAGAAAAACCTACCCCTGAGTTGTCTAAATAATTGGTTAACGAGAGGTACCAAGTAGTACTTCTAGGAGGACTGTAAAAGATAGATTCACGCTCCCTTAGATCAATAGTAGGTCGATCTTCAAGGTTAGAGACGCCTATTTCTTCCTCTGGAGCAAGTTCTTCAATAGCAATCAAACCAGTAGGAAGATTTTCGGTGATAACTCGTTCTACTCTTGGTGAATCTGGAACACTAGAAGTTGGAGTAACAGGTTCAGATATTTCAGGTTCTTCGCCTATATCACTAGTAGATGAAAAACTACCAGCAAGCTCAGAAACTGTAACAGCTTCAGGATTATAACCTGTCTCTAGACTTTGGTAATCTGGATGGACTACCAAGGAAGACTCTCCTTCAGGTGAACCTACTCTACTGCCACTAGGAGGAGTTACAAGGACCTTCAATCCTTCGTACTGACCCGGGACGTCTTCAGGAGGTCCACCCCGCGATCTACGGAGTTTCCTCAACAAATCAGTTCCGGTAACAATCTCAGGTGACTTGCCCCGAAGTCTACGGGACTGTCTCGGTAATTCCGCCACAGCTAAAAACTTTTAACTACTACACACGAAAACAAAATAAAATCTCAAATCAAACCACCTAAAGTCGCTAAAGAACCAAACAAATTTGAATCACACGCCTAAAGAATCTAGGGCGTCAAACCAAGCACAAACAGTAGCCTTCCAGACCGAAAACGCTAGTTGGAGATGAAACCCAACATCGCTGGATTCAGTACAGAAGTGGCGGGTGGAACAGTTACCTCGGCAACCTGCTTAATGAATAGACCGGCACAAGTTCCTCCACTTTAACCGTCTCGAGTGAAGTGAACCCCCCGGAAAATCCAAGTGAGTCTAGCCGACGTCTGCTCCAGGTATAGTGGGATCTTCCCTCCACCGTCACCTCGGTAGAATCCTAAAGATAATGGTCACTAAGGTTACCAACCGCAACAAATGCACCTGGGGGAACAGTCTACACTCCGACAGCACGCAAGGGCAGAGTATCAAGCTCAATCCCCTTGCCGGCTCCTTGACAATAATCCAAGGTTTACCGACAAGTGACCCCTGGCTCCTCGACAATGGTTAATCCGAGGTTTACCGTTTGTAATACGTGCGTGTCTGGCGTCGTTCCCAACGAGGGAGGATTGATCCCCTCACTGGTTCGGACACGAGCTCGTGCTTCTCCTTTAAGAGGAGCTTTCCCAGAGTACAAATAAGACAATTGGATTTATTCTATCACAAGATAAGCTACTTGTTTGGTTTTGTTGTCTTGGAGAGTTAATTACTCTCCTACTCCAAGACACTAGCCTGATCTAAATTGGTGTTTCAGAGCCCTAGTAAAAGAAAAAGTTACTATGTTGATTTTACTTTAAGCGTTAATTTTTATGGTTTTCTTTAAAGACAAAAGGTAGCGGAAATGAAACCAATGGTGTGTAGACTCGACTCGCAACCACTACAAAGATGCACCTAAGATGATTTACACTACTTTTCCTTTTCAATGAATCTCCTAACTAAGAGAGTTGGAAAATGCAAATTTTATAGAAAACAACTTTCTTAGTAAAGACAATCAAAGAAACAATTCTCTTTTTCTTTCCAAGCATACAAACATGACCACTCATTACGTGCACGAAAAATCCTTTTTCTTTCAAAATAATCCAAAGCTACTTGAAACAAAACTTTTCAAAGGAGATGTTTTTGTATTTTTTATTTAATAAAGCATATAAATCTATTTTAACGAAAATCAATCTCAAAATCTATAAAATCTATGAAAAATTGACTCACAAGCAAATCAAAAGGAAAATTACTCTAAAGCAAACCTAACGAGGCAAAAGCCTACAAGGATGATTCTAGGTTGTTTTACTTGACCACAATCAAGCCAAGGACCAGCTAATGCAGAATCAAAAAACCAGTCAAAACAAAACTCAAATCTTTTTGTTCTTTTTGTAAAATGGAATTCAATACTCAATCAACAAGCACTTCGAAATTTGCCAAAGAGACAACTCAAAGATAAGTTGCTCTCACAGGTAGACTTTATGACAGGTCCGACTCCTAAGAAGGCTGTCAAAACCAGAGAGATCTAAGGCTTGACAACTTCTACCGCCAAAGTCACTACAGGACCTACTCAAAAATCAAACCTTAGGGCTTAAACTTCTATGAAATCCACTAAAACACTCAATGCTATCGAAACAAGTTCAGGTGAAGATATTTGACAGGAGACTAATGGATCTGGGCAGTAAAAACTAAGAAAAAGCAAAATCTAAGAGGAAAAATGTACAAAATGGAAATTTCTTAATTTTTAGCAGGGTACGCAGGCAACCTGTTAAGATAGGTGCGGGCCCGCTCTGTGCACACAGCAACAGTGCGTACAGGTACGCACTGTGCAATACTCAGAGGGTGCGTACTACTGGAAAAACCAAGAAAAACTAAATCTAATTTATCCCTAAGCTAGCCCACCCAAATACAAAGTCACACAGCCAAAAACCAGAAAATAAATGACTTTTCTCAGATCAAAGTTGCATACAAAGGAAAAAACTTTCACATCAATGGAGTCCCCAGCGGAGTCGCCATTTTGTCAGGCGGAAAGAGTCGATAGTGCGGACACAACCAACCTCCCTAGGAGCCTAAGACTCTCTAGTGACAAACAAGACAAACAAGAGAAATCCTTCTCTAAACATGCATTTACTATACGAGAAATCAAGTGTTTAGATCCTACCTGTAGTCCAACGCTGTTGTAGTAGTCCAGCCTCGCCGATCCGGATGAGCTCCTCCGTCACTTCGAAACCTGCATTCACTGACAATCAAACGATTAAATAGCACTTGATAATCTCATAAAATAAAACATATTTAACATATAGACCAAGGAGTACATGAAACAACTCATAGATAACAAGTTATTGAGAAGAATGGACTCATTTGCATTAATAGGAAACAAAAGGAACAATTACAACCTGAGCCTTGGTGTTGTGCAAGTCCCTCCCAGGGTCCATCAAGAGTTCTCCTTTACTTTGACAAAGCTCACCCACTTCCAAATAGAACAAGCAAAGATGGTAATCTCTCCTCACAAGCTTCTAAATGGGAGTCCTAATTCCAGCAGCATCTACCCTTAGAAATGTTTAGCTTTCAACCTCCCCTCCTTCTGGCCCAATGCCTATATTTATAGTGCTCAAGAGGAAGTTAATCAGGTCCACCATCAATGGGATAATCCCCTCTTTGGATGGGATAGCTCCTCTCTTGATGGGATAAGTTCCTCTTTCATAGGGGTACATGAACCATCTGGAGGCGCTCAATACACGTCGAACAACCTTCTAGAATGCTCTAGAAATGACCACAAGTAACTTTTTAAAGATGAAACTCGTGCCTTTTGACCTTTACAGGGGTACGCACCTGCCCCTTTACATACAGAGCGTACAAGTACGCAGTTTTTGTGAACATTAGGTGCGTATACGCAGGTAAGGTCGAGAGAATCTGCGTACCCAGAGATAAACACATTTACTAAGACTTTCTCTCTTTTTGGAGTTTGACATGGAGAGCAGAGGCATAAGACTTGCCCAGGAGGATAGCATGACTGTTGATAGAGCCATACTAACTGTAAATAGCCATGGTGACATTTTTTAGTGTAACAAAAGGTAAAGAGCTTGCAGCAGCTAACTAAAACAAAGCATCTACAAGCAATCCAAACAAAGACCCTAACAATCAGAAGAAGGATCAGACACCAATAGATCTGCCCGAGAAAAGAGACATCATCCAAAAAGAGGTAGACAAATCCAACTCATTCAATTTAGAAACTGAAATTTCAAAATTGAAAGTTTCAATCCCTCTTACTAAACTTGTCAAAAATAGCCATTACAAGTTTGATATAGTTAAAATGCTAAAAGTTGATCCTATGTTTGATATGGTTAATATTGAAGATGACCAACCATAATTAATTTTTGGTCCAGTTGTAGATGGTCAGTCAAGAGATAGTGATGTTCCTCCATTTTACCTGATTTTAAGAATCCATTAGTTCATTCTTCATAACTCCATCCTTGACTCCAGAGCCTCCCATAATCTAATGCCCAAGGCCATCATGGAAAGGTTTGGTCTAGAAATAACTTGGGAGTATCATGACTTGTACTCTTTTGATTCCGGTAAGGTTCGTTGTCTTGGTCTAATCAAGGATTTGGTAGTATCCCTAGACCAAATCTTGACAAAGAAAGTTTTAATGGATGTGGTGGTAACTGACATACCACCATGATTTGGGATGTTATTGTCAAGGTCCTAGGGAGCGAAACTAAGAGGCACACTGCAGTTAGATTTCTCCTATGCCACCATCTCGATTTTTGGGCAACTGAGGAAGTTGTACCGAGAAACCAAAATGAAATTCATGATAAATAGCAAGGAGAATCCCAATAATCATCATATAAATGATGTACATAAAGATTTAGAGTCATTTATTTTATATAATGATAGCGGACAGAATGATGTAGATAGTCAGCTTGTGGAAATTAAAGATGTATCAGAGATTTTCAATTGTATAAAGACATTTTCAGATCAGGAAAAAGAAAAGTTGCCAAGTTCATCCGAATAGCAATTGGACAAGGCAGAGAAAGGCTTAGAACAGCCACCAAAGAAGGTAATGGAAAATTTAGAACACTCTAAAGAGAAAGTTCAGAAAATTGACCCAAAACAGAACCAAGATGTACAGCCCTTGGAAGAGGAGCATGACCCTTGGACCGTGGACTTTGATTTCACTAACAATGGGGCCAAGTATGAAGCGTTGATCACAGGTTTAAAGATCTTGAAAAGTTTAGGTGCACAAAAAAATTTAGTGTATGGTGATTCACAACTTGTGATCAAGCAAGTCAAAGAAGAATATCAAGCTCATCATCTGCAAATGAGACAATATAGAAATGCAGTTTTAGATCTTCTTAGGATGTTTCAAGAATATACATTTTCAGTTGTACCAAGGAGTCAGAATCTTATGGTGGATTCATTAGCTACAACTGCAAGCAATTTCAAAATCCCCATTTTTTCAAACAAGAAAGTTGAGGTTCATGTGAAGCATCGACCCTCTATTCCTGACAACTTGAGATATTGGCAAGTATTCTAGGATGATAAGCAGGTGAATAACTTTCTTCAGAGTGAAAGAGAGTTTAAAAACTATTCTATGGATGAAGTTTATGATGAGGATGATCAAGTCATTGAGGCAACCCAAGTTGATATATTACAACTGAAGGACAACAATATTCTGAAACGTCTTGTACCTTCAAAGACTTGTTTGATCAAGATGATGTAGTGCGGAAGCCTACATTAGTACCTATTGAGAAAGTTGCTGAAGACGTGAACATTGGAACAGCGGGCAAACAAAAAATGATCAAGTTGTCCAACATATTGTCTCCCAAGGTAAAAGAGAAATACTTTCATCTATTGTCTGAATTTTCTGATGTTTTTGCTTGGGATTATGAAGATTTAAAGGAGTATGACAAGAAAATAATTCAGCATACCATCCTGATTAAGCCCAATCAAAAGCCCTTCAGACAAATGCTAAGAAGGATTAACCCGATCTTGCTGCCATCCATAGAGAAATAAGTTAATAGACTTTATAAGGCGGGCATCATTGTTCCTATCAAATTTTCTAATTGGATATCAAATCTAGTCGAGAAAGAAGACCGGAGAGATTAGGCTCTACGTAGACTTCAGAAACTTGAACAAAGTATCTCTGAAAGATAATTATCCACTTCCTAGAATGGACCATATCCTTCAGAGATTTGTGGGCGCTTCCCGATTATCACTTTTGGATGTCTACTCCGGTTACAATCAAGTTTTATTGCATGAAGATGATCAGGACAAGACATCAATTACCACACCTTGGGGTACATTCAAATATGAAAAAATGCCATTTGGTCTCAAAAATTCAGGGGCCACTTTTCAGTGTGCCATGGACATAGCCTTTTCAGATGAAAAAGATGTTTCCTTAGTTGTATACTTAGATGATGTAACCGTATTTTCGCATTCAGATGATGAACATTTGCGTCATTTAAGAGTCATTTTTTAGAAATGTAGAAAGTTCGAAATATCCTTCAATTTGAAGAAAAGTTTGTTTGTTATGGAGGAAGGAAAACTTCTCAGCCACATCATTTCGAAAGACGACATCCGAATTGACCCTTCACGAGTAGAATCCATTCAACAAATTGACTTCCCTCGCAACAAGAAAGAAATCCAAGCATTTAATGATAAGATGAATTTCTTACACAGATTTATTCCTAATTTGGTTGAACATCTTAGAGAAATGACCAATATGTTGAAAAAGGATAATGAGGTAAAGTGGTCCGAAGAAGCCCACGAGTCCTTTCATGCAGTAAAGATTGCCTTAACCACTGCCCCAGTTTTAATCAGTCCTGACTACACCGATGATTTTGTTATATTTTCATTTGCTTTTGAGCATACCATGGCAGCAGTACTAATGCAAAAAAGGGATAAAACTGAGCTGCCAATAGCATTTTTCAGTCGCAACATCAGGGATGCAGCCCTAAAGTACAACATCATTGATAATTAAGCCTTGGATTTGGTAAAGGTGATCAAAGATTTCAGGGTTTACATTTTACATTCACATACTCTAGCTTATGTGCCTAATGCAGTGGTAAAAGAAGTTCTTATGAAAAATGACCCAGAAGGTAGAAGAGGTATATGGATAGCAGCATTATTAGAATATGATCTTGAGATCAAGCCTACAAAATAGATCAAGGGTCAAGGCTTAGCCAAACTCATGGTCAAGTCAAACCTTCATGCTCTAGACATCAACCTTGTAGCAGCATTGTCCGACAATAAAGAAGAAGTGGATCTCATTCAAGTATCTAGAATATTTCTATTATCTCCACGATATTCAAATATTATTTATGTGCTTCAACATCTAAATCCCCCTCCAAGCATGTCTAAGGCTAAGAGCAGTCCATTGAAGTTGAAGACTTCCAAATATTGTATCATGGACAACGCACTTTATTGGAAAGATCCTAGAGGTGTGTTGTTGATCTGTTTGACTGAAGATGAGTCTAAAGAGGTAATAAATGACTTCCACAAAGGATATTGTGGGGGCCACTTGTACTGGAAGACCATGGCCAACAAAGTACTGAGAGCGGGTTACTATTGGCCTACTCTTTTTGCAGATCTTTACAAGGCAGTGATGAGTTGTCATGTGTCAAGTTTTCCAAGGTAAAAGAAAGCTTATTCCTTTGCCTCTACAACCTATATCAGTTAATGCACCTTTCCAGCAGTGGGGCCTAGATTTCATAGGTGAGATCAATCCATCATCCTCCACACAACACAAGTGGTTATTGACAGCTACAGACTACTTTACTAAGTGGATCCAAGTGATCCCAACTAGGAAAGAAACAGATTCAGTTATCATTCAGTTTTTAGAAACTAATATTTTGTCCCGTTTTGGTTGTTCTAATAAGATTATCATAGAAAACGCGACAACATTTAAGTGCAAAAAGTTGATTGAGTTTTGTGACAAATAAAACATTAATTTGGGACATTCTACAACATACTATCCACAAGGAAATGGTCTAGAGGAGTCCTCCAATAAATCCTTAATCAACATCATCAAGAAACTTTTGAAGGCCAATAAAAAGAATTGGCATAAAAAGTTGATCAATGCATTGTGGGTAGATTGGGTGAGTAGTAAGAAATCTCTTGGGATTTCTCCTTTTTAGATTGTGTATGGATTAGATACTATTTTTCCTTAATCATTAGCAATACCGGTCATGAAATTGTTACAAGAAGAAGGAAGTGAAGGGAATTATATCCAGTGCCAGATCAATCAAATGATTCACTTAGAGCAGACATGAGATGGGGTGTTTCAGAAAACCTCTAAGATTCATGAGAGGATAAAAAGAATCTATGACCGGAAAAAAAGGAAGATGATTTCAAAATTGGAGTTGTGGTGCTTCGTTGGGATGCCACAGACAAAGACAAGGGTAAGCATAGTAAATTTGAAAACCTATGGAAAGGCCCTTATCAGATTTTAGCTTTCTGAGGACAAAATGCTTTCTTGTTGGATGAGATGAATGGAGAACCATGCTTAGGAGGACCAGTCAATGGTAGGCTCCTGAAGCATTATCTTTTCTGAGTAGTCCTGGTTTCATTGTACATACATTTTAATTTTCTGCAAGTGTGAAGTAGAATATCACTAGAGTTTAGAGCACGAAGTGAAGGCCATGGAGCTTCACTAATTTTCTGCCATTTTTAGTATTCATTCCTTATTCGTGTAAGTCAGTTTTGAGTTATTTGAGTTGTCATCATTTACTTATGCATTCCAGTTTGAGTTTTTGACTGTATTGGCCCATATGGTTAGGCACTTGGTCTACGGTGTGCTTGACACCTCCAAGGAGCTTCCATCCCCAAATAAGGCCGATGTTAGAGTCAATATTTGCATACTACCATCACTGATCAAAACTCCTCTTTTATATCATATTAATGTCCCATGTTGAAATTTTTATCATTCCACCTAGTTCCTCATGCAAAAATTTACTCATTGATGGTAGCCCAAGTGAAAACCCCATCCCCTCTCAAAAATTGATATTTGCTGGCCCATCGTCATGTGTCTTGCTGAGCATACATTGACTATAAAGGCTCATTTCACCATGTTTTGTGTTAGTCAAGTCCACCTGGAGTCCAATCATTCAAGGTCCCATTAGGTCACTAGGTTTCATTTTCCAAGGTCCAATAAAAAACCATTTCACTGCATTAGGCCAGCAAAGTATGAGAGTGAACAAAATAATATCCCTTTTTCAGTTAAATAAGGATTTACAAGCATGTAACCATGGCTGCTAAAGTTCCAATTTTGAATTTAAGTAATAATTTCGTTCCAAATTGTAATTTTATTCCAAAAGTAGAGATGTAATCCTAATTTTTTATATATTTATGTAATTTCATGTCATTATATGTAATAAGTGACCTTTCTCAAGCTGTCAACTCAGTTCCAAAATGCAAAAGGACCCAAAGTCAAAGGTCAAAGTATGCCAATGTATATCAAGTTATCAATTTGTACAAGAAAAGGTCAAATGTAAAGATATAGTTTCCAAAAGTAAATTAAATGACAAAAGGAATAAATTGGGCCCCAAGGCCCAAAACATCAATTTCATGAAGTATAAAATCCACCAAGACATCAAAAGCAAATCCATTTTCACTCCCAAAGATTGAGCTCGCACTCCCTTGGCTCAAAAAGTCGGTTTTGTAGGTCCAGAGGAGAAAAATTTCTTGGCGTTGCGCTTAGGAAGAAGGCACTGCACTTAGAAGCCAGGCATTGCGCTTAGAGATTTGAGTGCAGTGTTTTTCAACACTGGTGCTACGCTTCTGGGTTAGGTGCTACGCTTTTGCCCAGTAAGCCTCCAAAGCGCCCAAAACACATCCAACTCCTCTCGAAGTTCCATGATAGTGTGTTTTCCTCCCCTACCAAGTAAGTAACCCTCTCTTCCACTCATTTTCTCTTCCAAACAAAACTTCCTCTTAGTGTTTGAGTCCTAAGAAAAATTGGTCCCTAGGCAAGGGAAAAAACCATAAATTCATTCCTATCTTAAAAATTTATACCCATAGACCATACAACACCTTCCTACATCACTGTTGAGACCATCCCTACCCTTACACTATCTTTCCTTACTCCCTATGTAGTTTTCTTACAAAACCCTAAGACCTAGGTTTCTAAAAATCCCGAGGCAACCTCTACCATAAACCTGTAAATTAATTTTCATTTCCAACTCCCTTCACATTTTCACCCCCCATCACCTCCCACAGTTCCATAACCCACCTCCTAATCTCCCCAAATTTTTGTATTCCTATCCCCATTCCCTAGACCTATTCCCACTTCCCATTCTCACCCACCTTATCACTAGGGTCTCTTGAATAAACAATATGGAGGAAGATAGAGATTATATGGAAGAAGGGGACACACAAGAAGAAGAAGGCAGGGAACAGAGGAGGCCACACGAAGGAGGTAGAATCCTAAGGGGTGAGTGCACTAGCATAAATGAACTTATGGCTTCACCAATGGCAGCCTCATGTTTTCAGTGTGTGGGTTGCCTTGACTTTTGAAAATTGATTGAAAGAGTTCAACATCACCCAGTTTTGACCAGACTCTTTGCATCACACCTTAAAGACAATGAAGTAACCCTAGCAGGAGTGACCTTCACTTTGTCTACTTCTATCATTGTTGTTGCCACAGGGATTCCAAACATGGGTGAGAAGTGGTTTAAATCGAAGGATTTTGAGGATCATTAATATGAACCATTTATCAAATATATGTATAGTAATGAAAGGAGGAAGGTGTTCCCTTTCACATACCTTCTTAATAGGTATGCCCTCTTGATGAAAATCATCATGAAGTACTTCTCTTATGAAGGTAGGTTCTCTAGGCTCTATACCTACCATATTAGACTGCTTATGCACTTCAAAAGGGTCAAATTCCTCAATATCCCATACTGTCTATTCAGAAGCATAGATAAAATGGCCTCCAATGTGAAAAAAGAGATTATGACCAGTAGATGAATATCCTTTTCCATCACTCATTAATTAAGATCATTGTCCTTCATCACTTTAATCAGTTGCATATTTCATGGGACAACTTCTGCTAATGACATTTTCATTGCTCCACCAGCTCCACATGCTGAAAGTATGCCTTCTTCATCTCATCCCATTGATCATCATGCTAAAGCCATACCCCCTTCATCTTAGCCCACAACTTCTATTCTTCCATCTAATCAGCCACCCTCATTATCACCACCATCATCACCATTTCATGATCATGCAGGGTCACCTAGCAGAGTTGAGGTCATTAGGCCTAAGAGGACAGATGTGAGCACATTGGCACATACTTGTTAGAGAGGCCACAGGCAGGTGTTTGCCCCATAGATTGTGGGAGGGTCCTTGCCTTCTTCATTAGCAAAGCAAGTACAGAAGGGCAAGGAGAATGACAGAGGAAGAGATCCAGCAGCAAGAGGAGGACCTCCATGAGACAAAGTAGGATTTTGAATTAGTTGACCTAAGTGAGCATGATGACAATGAGAAAACAAGTATTGTCATCAAATAAAAGGATGCACTCATAGGGGAGCTCCCGGTCAACTTTCAGAGGGAAAAATACATCATTTCATACTATGAGCAGGAAAACAAGCAGTATGAGACCAAACAAGAGCTCATGGGAGATTCAGCTCATCAAGGAAAAGAGGGAGCCTAAAAAGGATAAAGATTTACTTGATGAGGCATATGGATAATATGGTGAACAGCTGGAGGAAAAGGTGCCAAGAAGAAAGCCAAAGACCATAGGACTAAAAAGAGCATTGGAGCTAGAAAAACAGAAAGAGGCTGAACTAGCTAATCAACTTACCCTAAATGAATAGTTTGCTAAAATTATCAATGAGAACCGGGAGCATTGGCTCGAGAGGGTAAACAGCCATCTTGAAAATCTCCTAGACAAGGCCAAAAGGGATAATGAAATTCAGAAGAAGATGGAAAAACACTAAGACTACAGAGAAAGAATTTCCACGGCAAAACTCAAAGCTGCAAAGAATAAAATTGAAACCCTAACTAAGGGAGGAAGATAAACTTGACATCCTTGTTGAGGCATCACTCATGGCTTGACACACATCATCAGCATTCCTCAGGGAAAATTTTGGAAAATTTTGAGCAATTTTGGAAAATTTTGAAGTTTTGTGCATTTTGGGGAATTTGTGCACCAGTCATACTGCCAAAAGGGAACTCCAAATGAAAAATGGCCACCACCATTGGATTTAAAAGGTCAACTACATTCAGGAAAACCAATTCGATAAACTTTTTTGGGTCAACTGGGCAGTCAAAAGGTCAAACAAACACCCAAAAAATCATGTTTCTGTCATGTTTTGGAGGTTGGCACTGTGATTTTGACTAGTATTGGGAGAATCGACATTTGGAGAGTCAAAACTTGACCATTTTGGAAACTAAGGGTAGATCTGGAAACTCGATAGGACAAGCTTTCCAATGAGCTATCCTGGGATCAATTTTGATACCTAGTCTCAAAAGTGGAGATGAAGTCGGCGCTGCACTTAGGACAGTGGCGTTGCACTTTTGACACAAATTTTCCTAAGTTTCTCAATTTTGTAAATTTTCTCAGTTTTGATAGTTTCACCTTGACAGATCATGTTTTACCAATGTAATTGATGGATGTAAATGTAATAATGATGTTTTTACTATTACTTAGGGTAAATACATTAGGTGAAAACTCTTTTTGTGATGTAATGGATCAGTTTCCAAAAAGTGAGGGATGAGTCACTTTGACCACCCTGCACTCTAGCTATCAGTTTAGTTTTTGGTGGAACTGCTCCTTCTCTCATGGATTCGACCCCTGAAGTTGAGAGGATTTTTTTTTGAGGTCTATATCTTCCCTTTCTTCACTCTTTTCAATGGTAGGACTCTATTGGATATTGTATTAGTGTTTCAGACTTTGGCATGAAATATATTGGATGAGTTGCAGCTATTTTGGTGGGATTCCTGTGGCATGATATTTTGACATTGATTCTTCTTCAGTTACATATGTATGAATGTTTTAAACCCTTCATGATTCATTTCACACTAAATATGTTTGATTTTGAAGGTGTGATAAGCAGAATTCATCTTGTATGCTCTTGTTTGGGAAAATCATCATAAATTGTTTCATTTCTTCAGTTTAAAAATAATTCATGATCTTCATGCTATTTTTAGCACCTCACTAGTCTAAACCATCTCATCACTATACTACCAAGTGTCAAAGTAACTTGCCTACATTGTCCCTTCCGATGTCTGCAATTTTGATTCTCTTTTGCCCTAACCTATTTCATTCTCTGACCTAATTCACTCATCCAATGACTACCCCAACCAAATCAAATCGAACAAACCCTGAGCTATTATATCTAGCCTAAAACCCTAATCTATCTAGCCCTTCCTGCTGTGATCCTTTGGAGAGAGCCCTCTCCAGCTTCGTAGGGCTAGCTACTAATTCAAAAGATTGGTCTGTGCTTACCTCAGCTGGACTCTTCCTCAGCCTTGGAGATCCGGAGGAGTGATAACACACGTCAATATTTTTCTTAGAGTTAATAGGCGTATTAACACTCTCGTCTACATTAGAGTTGAGATTGGCAAGTGTCCCTCCAGACTTAGAGTGGAGTGGTCAAAATATTTGGACTTGATAAGGGCTATCTACCCCATAGTCCACATTGTGTTCTTCCATGATGGCTAGCCTCCAAAAAAAGCATGTCACAATAAAATTATTAGAAAAATCCAAATAAGAGAATCATGGTAGATAAACCTTGTTAGAAAATCCTCCTAAAATGTTTCTTGCTAACGTGTTTTCTCTCATTTGGATTAGAGAGTGATAGAGAGAGATGATTATGTAACCTTTCTCAAGCTATGCTTAGACTTGTAACCATAATCATTCCATATCAATGAACTCAAACTCAAGATTCCAAAACCCTTACCTTGTTTCCCATACCCTAAACATCCTATGATCCCTCTATATAAATCCACAATATATTATAAGTTAATATAAGATCTAATAAATCATAATTGAATAAATATTAATTTATATTATTTTTAAAGTAGTAAAATGTATTATAATTATGGTTTTTATATGTAGCGAGAATAGTCATTCGTAAATATGGATTAATTATTATTTTTATTTTAAAAAAATTAAGTTATTTTTAAAAAGTTAATAGTTTAATGGGTCAAACTTACACTCTTATCCAATGTCTTTTAAATTTTGGGTTATTAATTTATTTCTTTTGCTTTAAAAGAAATGTAATCAAAACAATTTTATATTTTACTCTAATACCAAGCTAATTCAATCTTTTTAATATAAAAATTATTTTCAATAAATTTAATATTAAACCTAAATTAATAAAAATAAATAAAAACATATGTTGACATAGTGAAATTTGAAGAAAAAAATCCACAAAGGAAAGTTTTTTCCAAAGGAATAATACCCTCACACATTAAGGTTTCCAACAATAATTACCCTAGAAAATTATTATTAAATATTAATGTTTGAACACATATTTCATTAAATTTGGAATTAAATGATGAATCTAGAATTTCAAAATAACTAAAAACCTCAATTCTATTGAAGTCATTGTAATAAAAAAATTCCAAATTTAATGAAATATGTGTTTTTGGCTTGTGAAGCGCAAATAATGCAAATGCTGGGAATAGGGAACAAGAAACACAAGATGCCACATCTACTTTGGCTATATGACCACTGGCCTAAAACTAGCTACTATCAATTCACAGTTTCTCTCATCCTCTTGCCATGATCAATTGACCTGGTTTGTCTGATTATGTAGATAGCTTTGCTCTAGGGCAAAGAGAACGCTAAGAGGATACCAGGGGCTTTTGATACTTCTCTTGCTCGCTAACTTTTCGGAGAACGAGACGTCTTGGAATTCATCTTGAACTACTTTTTTTTTAACATTTCGGAGAACCTTCCTGAGCTCAATGTTATCCGATACATATATATTGTCTCGAAACCTGACCAATCCATCTGTTGTTCCTGTGCCTGTACTTCCACCAATACCTCTACCATTACTTGTACTATCACTTGTACGTGTACCAGCTCCTTGCTGCAACTTGTGCACAATCACCAAATACCTAACATCCTGCTAACCTACGTGCAAGATCCTATCTTATAGATTTGTCCCATAGGAGCTCATAGCTGCCAAGTGATTTACCTATACCCGTCTTCTGAGAGCATCTGCCACCATGTTCTCTTTACCTTTGATGTAACTGATCTCGAAATCAAACTCGTTGATCGTGGCCAACCATCTAGCCTACTTGGCATTCAAATTTGGATGGTCAAACAAATACCTCAACCCAATGTGATCACTCATAAGTACAAACCTCTTGCCAATAAGATAATGTCTCCACATCTTCAATGCATGTATGATCGTTGCTAACTCAAGATCATGTGTCAGGTAGTTCTACTTGTGCTCGTTTAGTTTCCAAGACTCATAGCATACCACTTGTCCATCCTGCATAAGGACTCCACCAAGCCCTCTCTTGCAAGAATTTGTGCATACCACAAACTCTTTTTCCGGATCTGTAATATGTAGCACTGGTGCATTTGTCAACAACTTCTTAAGCTACTCAAATCTAGCCTCACACTTCTCTATCCATTCAAAATTATTACCTTTCCTCTACAATGATGTGATAGGATAATCAATCTACGAGAAGCTCCTAATGAACCTCCCATAGTAGCCTACCAAACCCATGAAGGATATCACCTCATCCACACTGTTAGGATCTACCCAGTCCATGATGGATCTTATCTTCTCTACATCTACTGCAATACCATCCTTGGAGACAACATGCCCTAAGCATTGTACCTCAATCTGAAAGAAACTACACTTGCAGAGCTTAGCATACAACTTATGCTCTCTCAACAACCTCAACCATGCTGCTAAATTCTTGACATGCTTGTCCTCATTTTTAGAATATTCCAGTATATCATCAATGAACACAATAACAAACTTATCCAAATATCTATGCAACAAGCTATTCATCAAGCACATGAATGTAGCTGTAGAATTAGTTAAGCCAAATGGAACAACAACAAACTCATCATTCCCATACCTAGTCTTGAACGAAATCTTGTAAATTCCATCTTATTTGATGCGTACCTGATGGTATCTGGATCTCACGTCAATCTTTGATAACACTGATGCCACCTTCTGCTGATCGAACAAGTCATCAATCCTTGGCAAAGGGTAACTATTCTTGATAGTCACTTTGTTCAACTTCATGTAATCAATGCGTAATTTGATAGTACCATCTTTCTTCCTCACAAACAAGACCATTGCGCCCCAAGGTGATAGACGTTTCCTAATATATCCCTTATTCAAGATTTCCTTTAATTGCAACTTTATCTCAACCAAATCAGGTGTGCTCATCATGTAATGTGCTTTTGATGCTAGAGCTGCCCCTGGCACTAACTCAATAGAAACGTCTACCTCCCTATGAGGTGGCAATTCTATAATCTCCTCAGGGAATACATCCTGGAACTGCTACAAAACTATATAATGTTCAACACATCTGCATCCTCAACCTCCTTACCCTTATCACTAGAAATGTGTACTATAAATAGATTGCACCATTTCCCGCAGCTACACTTTTCTTATATAACTGTCACCATCCTAACTGATGTGGATTTTTTCTTACCCTGCAAGACTCTTGGTTCCCCATTTTCATCAACACACTCAATGGCTTTGTCATAGCAGTCTACCTTGGTTCTATGAAGATACAACATATTGTATGTCTCAACGGTAACACATTTAGTTGTGTTACGGTAGTCATACCATTCAAATCAAATGCAAAATATATTAACCAATTATGAACATGCTTCTTCGTACCTGTAGCCAACTGCACTAACCAAGATTATGCATGCAATTCCTTACTCAAACCTGTTATCAGGAAAACTAGTGTCCATTCAGAGCTACTAGTCCCACTAAGATGGGTAGCTATCTTAGAAACAAACAAACTAAAGTTACTTGTGTTTTCCTTTATGAGAGATAGATGAGAGAGAATCAGAGAGTACAAACCTCAGTCTTTCGCTAGTCTCCTTGCTTGTTTCCTCTCTCCCTTGATAGAGCTTTCGCCACTCCTTTCTCACTTGTCCCGCTTCAAACAACACCTGTAGAGTCAAGGCAGCAAAATACCATCAAAGCATAGAGATCTATAACCATGAACAATATAGGATCAGATGTATATTAACCATACAAATGCATATACAAATACAAGATTCAGAGATATACAAATATATGGAGGAAAACTCAAATAGCTTTATTGATAGAATTAGTAGAAGAGAGGATTACAACCAAGATGTCTGATCCAGCATCATCCTCCCAGCATGAAAGCCCTCTTCACCTCATACAAAGCAAGATCACCCAACAATATAATGTCTCAAAGAGAAACCAACATCACTTCCTTACAAATTACAAAATTCCAGCCTTTGGATCTCTAGGATGAGGGATCCATATATAGATGTTTGCAGGAGAGTGAGTCAACTTCTGGGATTTTGATTAGTGTCATTCCACTGATAGTTCTTGGTTCCACTTGGAGATTTCATGATCTCTTACTCATCCCTGGGCGAATTCAGAGAGGCAAGTGTCATATGAGCAGTTTCTAGAAGATTCTTTGAGTTTCCACCTAGCAAACTGCTTTTGCAATTTGTCTGCTCTAGATCATCGCACCCTACAGAAGGGATTTTCAGTATGCATCACACTCCCCTTGTGTAATAGGTGAGATGCATCGCACCCTTAGCATGGAGCGGTCTATATGGTCTAGTTTTGACCAGTTCTGAGCTGTTTTTCAGGGAGAACTTCTGGGAAATGATGTAATCAGTTGACCTTGCTCCTTTAGGGTATGAAACAACACTTTTAGGGGATTGAGAGCCCTTGGTTTATTGACATATGTGATTGGGGTTGCAATGCCCAAATATGTCTATAACAGTTGCCCCCTAAAGCATAAGGTCGTAAATCTTCTGATGTTGAGTGAAATGCTTTATCATGAGGATCTAAGGTTTTTCGAACTGGAAGGTGACCTGTGATAAGATACAATACAATACATTATCTTCATAATATTTTCATGATCTAGCTGAGGTGGGCATTCCCATGCTCAGCTTTATAAATTCATTTTCATGTACATAGGACAGACAACCATCTGTGTGGCAAACTGATGATTCTGGTAGAGCCATCATCCCTTAGCTTGGATGATTACCTGTGTAGTAATGATGTACATTTGATGTATTTATTTTCTTGAATATATCGCAGGCCGGATGGATGAAACTAGATTTGGGGTCTTCAAATTCGTTCAATCTTCGCCCGAAGTACAAGTCGATCCATGTGAAAAGATGTTCTGATGTCGAACATGGAAAGACATCGCCTGATTACCAGCCAATGATGTAAGTTGTTAACAGGTGCGAGAGGAATCACCGATAATGATGATGACCCTCAAGGTACTGCAGTACAATTCACGTGGTGTGAATACATGAGTTGATGTCGAACACCACGTAAAATCTTTCGGTCGAACGCCATTGATGTAAACCTATCGCCGGAAGTGAGAAACTTACCATTGAGGCATGAAAACTTCAAAGTACTGAAAGGGTTGTTCCTAAGTTAACTTCTTGGATAATGAGCTGAGGTCGACAAGAAGTGACCCATCGTAAGAGGGCCTTAATGAATCCCACATCTACAACATGGAACAGAGCAAATGATTTTGTGGAGGTGAAAACGATTTGATGATACAAGGTTCAGGGTGGCGGTCATGAAAAATGGAGAGTGAAGGTATTGCAACGGATGAGGCATTAATTGGGTTGCTGAATTCTCTGAGAGACTTCTCTTGAACATATCGGTGACACTTAAATGGATTGGTTGCGTTAACCCCAAGATGGATGGTACGGAGGACCAATGCTGATACGACCAATGAACGGAATAACCCAACCCAACTCAATCATGGTGATGGAGTGAAAGTGTCATGTTCAAGAGTGACCTACTACCAATGAAGTTATTCAAGTTTTCTTCCCTTTTTCCCCAGTCATTACTGACCAGTACCACTTTATTTTTGTCAAGCTTGAGGAGGATAACATATGCTTGTTCTATAATTTTCCCTTCAGGAAAACCTGTAGCTATGTTTTAACGAGCCTAGTGACAGTGAAACTCGTTCTTGTCTGCATGGACAAGTTTGTCACTATTGTTTTAACGAGTTTAACGACAAAGATAACTCAGCCCTTTTCAATTTTAGAGAGTCTAAAAAGAGACAGAAAGGAAACTCCAGTAGTCCTTTTTTGTAATATAATCCCTTAAGTCTGAAAAAGTATAAAACAATATGAAAGGGATGACTTTTCGATAGTTTTAACGAGCCGAACATGACAAGCGCTCAATCTTTTTGTGTAATGATCCCTCAGGTCCAAAAAGATTAAAATATAGAGGAGGGATGGCACTTCCAATGACTTTAACGAGCTGGAGAGGCCAATTACTCGGCAACCTTTTCATATTTTATGAGTCAGATGAAAAGAGCTTAAAGGAGACTCGTTTTTTAGGAACGAGTGATGTTTTCAGATAGCAACTAGTTCTAGGTAAGGTTTGGAACTTTTCAATAACGACAGTGTAAAGAAGGTGGCTAATAGAATAACTTGTCACAGTTGTTCCTCAAAATGGGTAAACAATCAAATGGAGGCATATGATCAGCTAAAAAAAGTGGAGGTGATGGTAAGAACACGACCAAGGTTCAAAAGCTGATAATTATGCGATTGCAATGGTTATTTACCGAAGGTGGGTTCATTTTTTAATGAGTTTGAACTCTGGGGGAACATTTGCTCATTGCTAGGTTTATTTTTTAACAAGCTTGAACTTCGCATAAACCTGCTCGTGTCAGTCGTGTTATCACTTAAGAAAAAATTCAAATTTCTGAGCATCAGTTTGATTTCAAAAGATTGGTGTTAGTCTTGGTCTGGTCTTTCCATGGTTGTTTTAGAGTCTAAGATTTTGAATAGAGTCTTGTTGGTATGGTCAAATAGGGTCAATACTCTGTTCTTGCCTATCATTGGTCTCATCTCACACATGGATTCCATATGTAAAACTTGTTTCAAGGTTCTTATGCGCTACGAAACTGTCTAGGAGTTTTCGTAGCGCAAATCCCAGTCTAGGTGTTTTTGTAGTGCAAAACCTAGAATTTGCATTGGCTGCACTACAAAATCGAGGATTCGTGTAGATCCGTAGAAAATCTCATCTAGCTGTCAAATCTATCAAAATTCGTTATTTTTACATCATCATTTGTCATCCCATAATCTTTGCCTATCACATTCAACCACTTATTCTCATCATTAGGGTCGTTAAGTGTCTTGATACGCTCAAGTTGCAAGTTTCAAAAAGAAGACTAGTATTCAAAATCATGATTATGTTTGGGTTCATGCATGAGGATCAAATTGGCAGGCGTTCAATTATAATTCCTTGAAGATCAAGTGAGGCAGGTTTTCAAGCGAGGCAGTGATCAAGATTGAGACAGTGCGAGTTTGTTCAAATTTTCACTTTGTTGGAATTTCATGGAGGGGTCTACAGAAAGAAGAGATCATAGGTCAGGCAGGTGTCTAAGGAATGAACCTAAAGGCTTAGATATAATCCTAAAGAACAATGAAGTTGAACAAGCCTTCAAACAGGTTGGCTGTTGGAGATTTTGTGAAAAACTTTAATGAGGTCATATGCAAGTCACCATGGAATTTGCTTTAAATTTCACAAGATTGAATTCGAAAGTTGGGGTGCTTGAATTTCAAATCTCTCCAGAGGTTATATCTACAGTCACTGAGATTCAAAGGGGACAAGAGAGATGGTTTAAAAATTTCAAGTTTGATATGACCCCCTGCAAGGAATTTCTGAAGCCGGAGTTCATTGATTCAGACTTAAACAAGTCAGTGCCCAGGAGTTTTGTCAAAGATTCATATGCTAATTTACTTACCTGCATACAAAGATACTTCACCTGTGAGGGGAGGTATCATAAGGTGTATTCTTATCACTTCAAGCTTCTGCTTCATTTCACTGGAAAGATATCTCTTGATTTGCCTTTCTATTTGTTTCGTAGCCAAGGCAAAATGTGTGACAAGGTTCAGTTGAAGAAGGAAGCTTGTGAGACCTCGTTGTTTCATCACGACTTATTCAAATTGATCATTTTGCATGAGCTCCGGAAAATAGATAGGGAATGGTCCATGTTTGTGTTTATGTCTGGCTTCAAGAATGAAACTGGTCTCAGTCCTTAGGCTACGAAGAGTTCTCCACCAGTAGTTAGTCATCGTGCAGAAACAAGATCAAGGAGATTCGTGAAATTGAAGGCTAGGAAACAGGTAAAGGAGCCCCCAAGATCACTAGTAATCCAATACACACCTCAACAGTCACAAAAAGGGAAAGGTCAGATAAAAAAGCGGGCACAAGAGCAATCTACAGGTGAAACGGTCCAAAGAAGAGTAACCAGGAGCCAGTTAGCTAAAGAAAAAGGCAAGATAGTGGTTACTGAGGCAAGCCCGGCTTCAAAAGGAAGTCTGAATGATTTGCTTCAAGCTATTGACATTGAGGAGTCTCCTTTGGTTTGAGCAGACTTGATAGAAACAGGTAAAGGCAAAACCAGAAAGGCCAAAACCTCTAAAAAGCTAAAGCTTGATGATCAGGTTTCTGAATTTGTTTTTAAGCCAAGAAGACCTGTGACAAGGCATTCAAAAGAGATACAAGAGACGCTGCCAGAAGTAAGTGAAATAGGGGAGGTAAAAAAATCTCATGAAGGACCTGTGACTTCATCAGAAACATCATCACAGCTGCATAAAAACAATAGAGGTAAGGCAGTTATCTCTCAAGAGGAATATAGTTTTGAAGAGTTGAAAAAGAAGTTGAAGTTAGCAAATCTTGAAATTGCCAAACTGAGGAAAACCTCAAGGAAACATGCAATCAAGGAATCTTATTTACTTAAAATGGAGGCTCTGTGGGAAGACAAAATGATTTCAATACCCGAAGTGGTCAACTGTCATGCTCAATACTACACCTAGTCAGTCCCTGTAATAAAGGAAGTGAAATACATCAGGAAAGTTAATACAAAACTGAGAGCTAGAATCAGAATTATGAAGAGGAAAATTGAGGATCTGAAGATACAACTAAGCCAGCGTGAAGGACATCCTTAGCTAAGAGAAATCACATAGCAAGTAAGGCTAAGTCCTAAATTTTGATAAATTACCTTTTTGAAGTTTACCTTGAAGAATAGTGTCTATGCATTCAGTTTTGAACAGCTTTAGGACAGATGAAAAAGACATTTCAAGAAAAAGAAAGCTCAAGACAGTCAAATTTTGGCCTTAAACTGTGTTTTTGAAATTACACAGCAGTTTCGTAGCGCGCTACGAAACTGCTGTAGGTGATGCCTAATGCACAGCAGTTTCGTAGCGCGCTACGAAACTGTTGTAGCTGCATATTATGTTTCGGTTGACCAATTTTGAGAGACAAAAGGGAAATCTTTTTGAAAGGGAGTTTCTAAAGAGGATCATTTACAAAGTGTAAGCATCCAGCAAGGGAAAAACAAGCAGAGGAAAGACATATATGAACTCTAAGCTATCTGTTACAAAAATTATCATTATTCATAGCTAGTATTGTTCATGATGCTTCATGCAGCATTAAAGAGGTTTTGTCTTCTCACGTGTATATGGGCAAGGTCTACAATACATGGAAAACAAGATAGTCCAATACATTTTTGTGTAATTAAGAAGAACAACAGGGATCACTGATTTTGAAGATCCTTGTAGAGACCAAAAGCAGAAAAACAAGAGTAGTTTCCTAGTTTCCAGGAGCAGTAAAGAGATGAGGCATCAAGGGCCAGCAAGGAATTTCAAACCTCCACCAAAGCTAAACTGAAGAAGGCCATTTGTTAGAGAACAAGTTTGGATTGTAATAAATGCTACTACCAACATGATGAGGAGTTATACTCCTAATTGTTTTAGGTCTCTAGAACTGCCAGTTAGCAGTCAGTTACATTTAATAGTTAGTTTTAAGTGTAAATAGGTGTCATAGTAGGAAGAATTCGAGTTCCCCTCATGCTGGAGGAGGAATCTCAGTTATGTAAGGAGCTCTATATATAGGAGAAAATCTAATGTACAAAGGGTTGGAAAATTTCAGAGAAACTTTGTTATTGTGCTTTGTGTAAGACTCTATTTTTAGTAATACAGTATTTGGCTTTACTTCTCAGGAATCAGAAGGAATTCAATGTTCAGAATGTCTTGTATTGTTCTCTTCTCATTATCTACAGTGGTATGAATGTATGTTTACTTATAAATCACTGATTGTGATCTAACTTCCTTCATACATTTATAGACTGTGTTGTCCTATATTTTTCTGATGTGTTCTCCATCTGTTGAATTCTAGATGCCCTGACTTCCATGTAAGGCTAACATTATTGTCATACTGAAACATGTTTGACTCCATAAGCCCAATGAATATTTTCTAATTGTGTTTCAACCATTTACACTTCTTCATTTGTTTCATAGAGTTAGCCATCTTATTCATTATCAAAATATTTAGTCTTGTGAGAGAGCCCTCTCAGGTTGAGGAGGCTAAGCCTCAGCCAAAAGTAGGTTTGAAATAGTTACTCAAGGTCTACCTGATCAGCAGCCTTTCAGGGGTTTATTTTGAGATAACAAGTTGTATAATAAGGATGTCTCTCATTAGTCGGTTTATTTTTTAAGTAGCTTGCCCTATGCGAAACTTTGCTCCGGAGCCTTTTGTATGCAAGCTAGGAATGACCACCTATGAGTTTAAAGGGTTGAGAGCCTACAAACTAAGAAAATAAAAGGCCGCTTTTCACTTGCATGCAAAAGGTTTGCATGCCCCTAGGTATAAAGAGAATTAGAGGCGATCACAGTGGGACCCTTTTCCAGTCTTATCCCATTTTCCTAAATGGACAGGGGCATTAGACCAGTCATAAATCCTACGTGGAAAACCTACCTTCTCTCTGGGGTTTTCCTGCTGATGCAGACCAGGGTGCGTGCCCCCTGGGTTTAGTCACAATCACCGAATCACTCGCACTCATCAAGTGGATGGACTGGAGGTTGATGAGACATTCCTTATGTAAAAAGACTAGTTAGGGATGACATTTGACTAGCAGCTATGTTTGAAAGAGGGAATGAAAGCAAGTCAACTAGGTGGACCACTCTGCCTTAATGTGGAAAACACATCACTCGAAAGAGTGAGGAAACAATAGCTCCCATGCTATAAATGTAGTCATGCCCAAGGAGTAGATTGTAATCTAGAGGCCCTTGGACTACCATCATGTTTAGATGAACGGTTTTCCTTCTCAAAGTTATAGGCAAATTTGGAAGGATCCCTAACGGTCGACTGGTTCCTTTGTTGAAGCCTAACAGATTTTGAATCTCGGGCAGAAGTGATGGCGAACCAAGCACTTTCCAAGCAGTTGAGGAAAGGATACTCGCAGAAGCCCCTTCACCTATGATAGTACCAACCATGATCATTCTGTAAGCTTGTACTATGATTCGGAATAGTACATTAGATGATAGGCGGGGTCTCCCTAGTAGATTTCAATCGAAGGAAATGACTAGATTTCTTAGAGGAGGGACGGAATAAACGACCAGATGAATCTCTAACGAACTTCCTTCCTGCAGTAAAGGGAACAGGTAGATTTCCCTCATGTTCATTGGATTCTGTGTTAAAGAAAAGAATTTGAACGGTGTCGTTGTCACCTTTGGTGACTGTATCATCTAAAGGTGGACCTTCTGAAGACAAGACTGGGTTGACTTCCGTCTCAACCTGTTGACTTTGTTATCGGGAAAACTAGTGTCCATTGAGAGCTACTAGTCCCACTAATATGGCTAGCTATATTAGAAAAAAACAAACTAAAGTTACTTGTGTTTTCCTTTATGAGAGATAGATGTGAGAGAAGCAGAGAGTACCAACCTCAGTCTTTCGCTAGTCTCCTTGCTTGTTTCCTCTCTCCCTTGATAGAGCTTTCGCCACTCCTTTCTCACTTGTCCCGCTTCAAACAACACCTGTAGAGTCAAGGCAGCAAAATACCATCAAAGCATAGATATCTATAAGCATAAACAATATAGGATCAGATGTATATTAACCATACAAATGCATATACAAATACAAGATTCAGAGATATACAAATATATGGAGGAAAACTCAAATAGCTTTACTGATAGAAGTAGTAGAAGATAGGATTACAACCAAGTTATCTGATCTAGCATCATCCTCCCAGCATGAAAGCCCTCTTCACCTCATACAAAGCAAGATCACCCAACAATACAATGTCTCAAACAGAAACCAACAACACTTCCTTACAAATTACAAAATTCTAGCCTCTAGATCTCTAGGATGAGGGATCCATATATAGATGTTTGCATGAGAGTGAGTCAACTTTTGGGATTTTGATTAGTTTCATTTCATTGATATTTCTTGGTTCCACTTGGATATTTCATGATCTCTTACTCATCCCTGAGTGAATTTAAAGAGGCAAGTGTCATATGAGCAGTTTCCAAAAGATTCTTTGAGTTTCCACCTAGCAAACTGCTTCTGCCATTTGACTGCTCTCGCTCATCACACCCTATAGAAGGGCTTTTTAGTATGCATCGCACACCCCATGTGTAATAGGTGAGATGCATTGCACCCTTAGCATGGAGCAGTTTGTATGGTCTAGTTTTGACTAGTTCTGAGCAGTTTTTCAGGGAGAACTTCTGGGAAATGATGTAATCAGTTGACCTTGCTCCTTTAGGGTATGAAACAACACTTTTAGGGGTTTGAGAGCCCTTGGTTTATTGACATATGTGATTGGGGTTGCAGTGCCCAAATATGTCTATAACAGCTGCCCCCTAAAGCATGAGGTCGCAAATCTTCTGATGTCGGGTGAAATGCTTTATCATGAGGATCTGAGGCTTTTCGAACTGGAAGGTGACCCATAATAAGATACAATACAATACATTGTCTTCATAATATTTTCATGATCTAGCTGAGGTGGGCATTCCCATGCTCAACTTTATAAATTCATTTTCATGTACATAGGACAGACAATCGTCTGTGTGGCAGACTGATGATTCTGGTAAAGCCATCATCCCTTAGCTTGGATGATTATCTGTACAACAGTGATGTACATTTGATGTCTTTATTTTCCTGAATATATCACAGCCCAGATGGATGAAACTAGATACAGGGTCTTCAAACTCGTTCAATCTTCGCCTGAAGTATAAGTCGATCCATGTGAAAAGATGTTCTGATGTCGAACATGGAAAGACATTGCCTTATTACCAGCCAATGATGTAAGTTGTTAACAAGTGCGAGAGGAATCACCGATAATGATGATGAACCTCAAGGTACTGCAGTACAATTCACGTGGTGTGAATACATGAGTTGATGTCGAACACCATGCAAAATCTTTCGGTCGAAGGCCATTGATGTAAACTTATCGCCGGAAGTGAGAAACTTACCATTGAGGCATGCAAGCTTCAAAGTACTGAAAGGGTTGTTCCTAAGTCAACTTCTTGGATAATGAGATGATGTCGACAAGAAGTGACCCGTCATAGGAGGGCCTTAATGAATTCCACATCTACCACACGAAATGGAGCAAATGATTTTGTGGAGGTGAAAACGATCCGATGATACAAGGTTTAGGGTGGCGGTCATGAAAAATGAAGAGTGAAGGTATTGCAATGGATGAGGTGTTAGCTGGTTTGGTGAATTCTCTGAGTGACTTCTCTTGAACATATTGGCGACACTGAAATGGATTGGTAGCATTAACCCCAAAATGGATGGTACAGAGGACCAATGGTGATACGACCAGTGAATGGAATAACCCAACCTGACTCAATCATGGTGATGGAGTGAAAGTGTCATGTTCAAGAGTGACCTGCTACCAATGAAGTTATTCAAGTTTTCTTCCCTTTTTCCCCAGTCATTGCTGACCAGTACCTCTTTATTTTTGTCAAGCTTGAGGAGGATAACATATGCTTGTTCTATAATTTGCCCTTCAGGCAAACCTGTCACTATGTTTTAATGATCCTAGCGACAGTGAAACTCGTTCTTGTCTACATGGACAAGTTTGTCGCTATTGTTTTAACGAGTTTAACGACAAAGATAACTCGGTCCTTTTCAATTTTAGAGAGTCTAAAAAGAGACAGAAAGGAAACTCCAGTAGTACTTTTTCATAATATGATCCCTTAAGTTCGAAAAAGTATAAAATAATACGAAAGGGATGACTTTTTGATAGTTTTAACGAGCTGAACAAGACAAGCACTCGATCTTTTTGTGTAATGATCCCTCAGGTCCAAAAAGATTAGAATATAGAGGAGGGATGGCACTTCCAATAACTTTAACAAGCTGGAGAGGCCAATTGCTCGGCAATCTTTTCATAGTTTACGAGTCAGATGAAAAGAGCTTAAAGGAAACTCGTTTTTTAGGAACGAGTGATGTTTTCGAATAGAAACTGGTCCCAGGTAAGGTTTGGAACTTTTCAATAACTACAGTGTAAAGAAGGTGGCTAATAGAATCACTCATCGCAGTTGTTCCTCAAAAGGGGTAAACAATCAAATGGAGGTGTATGATCGGCTAAAAAAGAGTGGAGATGATGGTAAGAACACGACCAAGGTTCAAAAGCTAATAGTTATGTGATCGCATTGGTTATTTACTGAAGGTGGGTTCATTTTTTAATGAGCTTGAACTCTGGGGGAACATTTGCTCATTGCTAGGTTTACTTTTTAACGAGCTTGAACTTCACGTAAACCTGCTCATTCCAGTCGTATAATAAGGATGTCTCTCATTAGTCGATTTATTTTTGAGGGAGCTTGCCCTATGTGAAACTTTGCTCCAGAGCCTTTTGTATGCCAGCTAGGAATGACCACCTACGAGTTTAAAGGGTTGAGAGCCTACAAACTAAGAAAATAAAAGGTCGCTTTTCACTTGCATGCAAAAGGTTTGCATGCCCCCAGGTATAAAGAGAAGTAGAGGCGATCACTATGGGACCCTTTTCCAGTATTTTCCCATTTTCCTAAACAGACAGGGGCATCAGACTAGTCATAAATCCTACGTGGAAAGCCTACCTTCTCTATGGGGTTTTCCTGCCGAAGCAAACCAGGGCACATGCCCCCTGGGTTTAGTCACAATCACCGAATCACTCGTGCTCATCAGGTGGACGGACTGGAGGTTGATGAGACATTCCTTGTGTAAAAAGACCAGTTAGGGATGGCATTTGACTAGTAGCTGTGTTTGAACCAGGGAATGAAAGCTGGTCAACTAGGTGGACCACTCTGCCTTCATGTGGAAAACACATCACTCGAAAGAGTGAGGAAACAATAGCTCCCATGCTATAAATGTAGTCACGCCCAAGGAGTAGATTGTAATCTAGAGGCCCTTGGACTACCATCACGTTTAGATGAATGGTTTTCCTTCTCAAAGTTATAGGCAAATTTGGAAGGATCCTTAACGGTCGACTGGTTCCTTTGTTGAAGCCTGACAGATTTCGAATCTCAGGCAGAAGCGATGGCGAACCAAGTGCTTTCAAAGAAGTTGAGGAAAGGATACTCATAGAAGCCCCTTCATCTATGATAGTACCAACCATGATCATTCTGTAAGCTTTTACTATGATTTGGAATGGTACATTAGATGGTAGGTGAGGTCTCCCTAATGGATTCCAATCAAAGGAAACGACTAGATTGCTTGGAGGAGGGACCGAATAAATGGCCGAATGAATCTCTGACGAACTTCCCTCCTGCGGTAAAGGAACAGGTAGATTGCCCCCATGTTCATCGGATTCTATGTTAACGAAAAGAATTTGAATGGTGTCGTTCTCATCCTCTTTGGTGACTGTATCATCTGAAGGTGGACCTTCTGAAGACAAGATTGGGTCGACTGCCGTCTCGACCTATTGACTTTGGTCCGATGTGGACTTAAAGGGTTTATCTTCAATGGTAGATGCTTCGACCAACAACAGAGGTGTGTCAGTCGGATTTTCAACTAGCGATGGACTTGGCAAGAGTTTCTTGTATCTAGGAGGAAGTCGCTACAGTGAAGTAGGACGGTTATCCAAGACTCTTTTAGCTTCGTCTAGGAAAGGAAAACGGTGGAGGGCATGATCGCCTTCACACAGTCTACAAGGAAATTTGGATCTTCCTTTCATTCCATTGGCTTCATTTTCACTAGTTGATGGTGTGCTCTAAACATGATCTTCAGAGGTTGAAGACACGGGATTGTGCAAGCGGGGAGACCAGTCCCTCAGGATTCGTGGGATGCAGGGACAATCTCGATGATAGTGGTCTCCCTTGCAAATGACACATGGAGATTTATGTTTGGAAGGTGTAGTGTGTGGATTTTCACCAGACGATGCATGGTTGCCCCCTTTCGCCATTGGCTTCTTCTTCTTCTTCTCCTTCCCTTTCTTCTTCTTCTCAGTTACTTGGTTTTCAGTGTTACTAGTTTCACCAAGCGATGAGGAAGATGGAGAGGGAGAAACAAACGAAGTAGAAGGTGGGGGAGCAACTTCAGGTTCATCTAGTTGCTGATTTGATTGCTGAGGAATTGTGGTGTTTTGAACGACAAAGGTCGAGAAAAGCCATACTGGCAGGCCAATTGTGAGTCTTGGAAGGGACAATGTAGCCAAGTGTGGAGCACCAACATCCCCCCAAGAGGAGAAGGGACTAGGATTTCCCCAAAAGGGAAACCTTGATTGGTAGACTCCATTTTCTCAACCTAAGACCAACAAGGGAACAGTGACGTTATTCGGGTAAAAATAAATTTTATGATGCTTTGACACAACTTGCTTTTTCAATTTTTAAGAGTCGAGAAAAAGCTAAAGATGACTCTAGTCACCTTCAATTTTTAATGAGCCTGAAGTGACAAGTACTCAGATGGAACTTTTCTTTTAAGGAGTCTAAAAAGGAACGAAAGTGACTTCTCTAGAAATCTAGACAGAGGGATTACCAAACCAATCGCAAAACTACAGAATACTTTTTACGGTACGGCAGTCAATCTTCCTGAATGTTGTGTTCAGTGCATTGCGATCGATAGGGTGGCAGACACGGCTTCCTAAGGATAAAGGATATAGCCTATTGTGGTCTCCCAATATATACTCAACAATACATGGGAGCACAAGTCCGTACTAGCACTTGTCGTATCAAAGAGGAGGAATCACCCAACCTATGATGAAAATGATAGTTACCAGGCTTTACGACGCCGGAATACGTCTCTAGCCTAGACTTCTAAATGTTGTGCATTAGGTTCCAAAGCGTTTTTATGTTCATTGAGGTTTATTTTACAATTGATCTTTCTTAAGAAGTTTGCCTTTAAGGTTCACCGCGTGATGTAGATATACAATTCCTAAATGTGCAATCTAAGATGATAAACAATCGTTTACTTTCTTTTAGCAATGAAAATCCTAGCTACTAATGAAAGAGAAATGAAATTCTTTCAACATATAGCAGAGAGCACACACTAGATGCACTTTTCCTAAATCAATTACCGCATGCAGTCTAAATGCAAATGCACATGCATGTATTTGTTTTTCAATTTCCTTAATGTGAGAATGACAAAAAGAAAACTAAGTATAGATTTGAACTATCTTCTTTCAAAGCGACAGTAATAACAATTTTCTCTTCAAAAAATGAAAGGAAGGCTAAGACGACACTTTGCGATTTTGAATTAAAAACATCTTTCGACACTTGAAATAATAATAATTTCAAATCAAGTACAATGGTAAAAGTGTAATCAACTATCTAAAAGAGGAAGACTTTACGACACTCTTTTTCTTGACTGAAAATGACACTTGCGACACTTTCAAATCAAAAGATGACAGTTTGATTAAGCTACTTTTTTCAAAGGATAACTGTAAATGATGAAAAATACATAAAAAACATTCACAATTATTTATCAATGGAGGCAGAATAATGCAAAGGAAGAAGGTTTCAACAGTGATATACTGATCATAAACAACAAAACTACTGAATAAAGCTGAAGACAATGAAGAAAAAACCAAAATCTGGAGGCAGAAACAGTGTTATTCAATCATCACACCTTTAACACAGGGAAATAGGGATGCATCTCACCTACAACACACGGGAGGTGCGATGCATCCAGATTGCCAATGAGAGACAGTGCAATGATCTAGGGACGAGACTGAACTTGGTTTTCACTCACAGTTTGCAGCTAAGTTCAAGGGTTTAGGCTAAGCTAATGATAGACAATAAATAGAAAGTATAGGGGCTAATCTAATGAGGTCATTTGAGCTACCACCAGGGCACTTAGGATGTTTTCAAGTCAGATGTTCAGTTCATAAACCACCCGGAGATTGACTGAAGCAGTGTTGATCTACTTTGCAGTTGCATAGCAAAAGCAGTTCGAAGGCTAGCTCGCTTAACTTCAAGCTCCATCTGTAGTTTATAAAGCAAACAACAGTAACAAAACAAATAAAATATTCACTCCCCAGTGGAGTTGTCATTTTGTTATCGAGAAAACTAATGTCCATTCAGAGCTGCTAGTCCCACTAAGACGGGTAGCTATCTTAGAAACAAACAAACTAAAGTTACTTGTGTTTTCCTTTATGAGAGATAGATGAGAGAGAGGTAGAGAGTACTAACCTCAGTCTTTCGCTAGTTTCCTTGCTTGTTTCCTCTCTCCCTTGATAGAGCTTTCGCCACTCCTTTCTCACTTGTCCCACTTCAAACAACACTTGTAGAGTCAAAGCAGAAAAATACCATCAAAGCATAGAGATCTATAACCATAAACAATATAGGATCAGATGTATATTAACCATACAAATGCATATACAAATACAAGATTCAGAGATATACAAATATATGGAGGAAAACTCAAATAGCTTTATTGATAGAAGTAGTAGAAGAGAGGATTACAACCAAGCTGTCTGATCCAGCATCATCCTCCCAGCATGAAATCCCTCTTCACCTCATACAAAGCAATATCACCCAACAATACAATGTCTCAAAGAGAAACCAACAACACTTCCTTACAAATTACAAAATTCCAGCCTCTAGATCTCTAGGATGAGGGATCCATATATAGATGTTTGCAGGAGAGTGAGTCAGCTTCTGGGATTTTGATTAGTGTCAATTCACTGATAGTTCTTGGTTCCACTTGGAGATTTCATGATCTCTTACTCATCCTTGGGCGAATTTAGAGAGGCAAGTGTCATATGAGCAGTTTCTAGAAGATTCTTTGAGTTTCCACCTAGAAAACTACTTCTGCCATTTGTCTGCTCTCACTCATCACACCCTACAGAAGGGCTTTTTAGTATGCATCACACCCCCTGTGTGTAATAGGTGAGATGCATCGCACCATTAGCATGGAGCAGTCTATATGGTCTAGTTTTGACCAGTTCTGAGCAGTTTTTCAGGGAGAACTTCTGGGAAATGATGTAATCAGTTGACCTTGCTCCTTTAGGGTATGAAACAAAAATTTTAGGGGTTTGAGAGCCCTTGGTTTATTGACATATGTGATTGGGGTTGCAGTGCCCAAATATGTCTATAATAAAACCACAATTATCCACCAAGTTAGGACTAACATCGCTATAATTAGATCCATGGTAAATCAAAATAGAAATAACTTGATTAAAAAGCTTACTGTCCATCTCAATGATAGATGCCTGTGTTCTGACTACCTGTTGTCCACTATTGCATAGATACGTGGAATACTCTGATGAATGTTCCCAGAATTTTGTGCCTCCTGTGCACTGTATATCTTAGGCCTTCCACCCTGGTGTTGCAGATAATCTCTCCTAAGGTTTTCCTCACCACATGTCCAACACTCCAACCGACCAGTTCCCTCACCTCTATGCTGTTGTTGCTGCTATTGTGGCCCATTTCCCTATCTCACTGCATTAAATCTCATTTGCAGTGCCATATTTTCTTTCCCATCTGCATTTTGAGGCGTTGTCCTCTTAGGCTACCATTTACCCCTAACTTTATCTTTTCCCTTCCATCCATGTTGAGATTCATTCTTACACTTTGACTACTCATAGCAATGCTTCAATTTCCCAATGACTTCCTCAAGTGATCGAGGCTAGTCATACTCAATCTGATCTCTAAATGCTAATGGAAAACCACTAACAAATATATGAACTTTAGCATTCTCATCAGTAAGATACAGCACATACCTACATAGCTCCAGAAACTTGGTGGTGTACTCTTCATTTGTCATTGATCCCATCTTTAGCACAATAAATTATTTAGCCTTAATGTCATAGTACCTCTCTGACAAATATTTCTTCCTGAAAATCCTCTTGAATTCCACCAACTCAAGTCATCTGTCCTAATGTCTCTAACCCGCTTAACATCTTCCCACTAGAGGTATGATTTACCTTTAAAACTGGAGATAGTTATTCTGGCCTTCATGTTATCTATGTACTCATGCAACTCAAATAATTTTTTCATCTCGAGTATCCAAGCCTCTGCCTCTTCCAGCTTCTTCACATATGCATCAAAAGTAGGTGGTTTTGCTTTCTTGAATTCATCTAGAAAGTATCCCCTATCATTCCTCCTATAAGGATGATAGTTATGATGATCACAATGTCTATCAGAACCAGAACTAGAATAGTACATGTACTCATCGCCCCTCCTATTGAGAGTGTCTATCATCCTGCCATCTCTCACTGTGTCAGATCTCTCCGACCTATGTCTACCAGAAGACTTGCTGCCATATGCCCCATTAGTTCCATCCTCATATCCATGGTTGATCCGAAGCGACCCTTGTCGCTACAATTCTGACAAAATCTGAGGAAGTATAGCGTTTACCTCTCTCGGCTTCTCTTGTGCCTATATGATCTAGTCATTATCTACCTTACAACTCCTTATCTCTTCCTTCAAGCTTCTTAGTGTAATTGCCAAATCAGAAGGATTCCCACCACTGCACTTCTCTTCAGATTCATAGGGAGAGTCTTTGTATTCAACCATCTTGCTAGACATTTGATATTTCTTTTGCAATGCATAATATATCAAATAAACCAAATCACATTAAACCGACATACCTTAGTATAGCTCGAGGAGGATACCTTGTCTCTAAGACAACCAAATCAGTGTGATACATGTATAACATAATCATAACATCATATAGACATACACAAATAAATGTATCAACATATAAACATCACTCTAGCTAGGGTCTAGTCATCAATGCAAGGCCATATAAACAATGCTTGCTATGAACTCATGCATGACAACAACCATTACTCCATTGTACACATTTCCCGATGAAACCAACAACATGCATAAGAAATACCTAATCAACTACAGATATGCATAAACACATGTAGTCAAACATAAGCGATCAATTCTTGTAATCAACCTACAAGATTGATACATGTAATTAACATATTCAAGAATGTAACCTAACATACAAGGATGTAATTAGGTGCAATAAAATAAACATGTAAGTGACATATAATCCATATGCAACCAGTCACATACTCATGATAAATACATTTCATGGAATCAATATCAAATTCTCCATAACAACCATACTACAACCATAATCAATCATCAAGCCAATGCAACAAGCACATGAAATGCAAGTGTAAGAGACACACATGCAACTAACATGCATGCATCACCAAAACACACCACCCATCCAATCCGAGAGTTGAACCATGCTCTTATACCACTCTGTAACACCCTCCTCCCACATCTACCCAAGTAACCATGCCAACCAGGGTAAACATGAGACGAGAGGCTACTATGATCAGATTCAACCTCCTATGTAACCTTAAGGAAGTGGAATCAATGGAAACATCACACACAGTCATCCAACATCAGATTCATAATCCTTAGAACACATGTTAGCCACTCAAACATCCTCTCCCTAGGTCCCACTGTTGTTCTGGATCTCCTAGGCCACAGTCGCTCTCATGTTATGGGCGAGGGAGTGACCAGAAACCCAAAGTTGCTCTCACAGGCTTTCCTACCAGCGACCAGAGACCAAAGTTTCAAGTTCTGTGCCAGCAACCCTGGGATTTAAGCCACTTTTTCAGGCCCAGAGCCCAGGTCACTACCCAAAATGGAGTGATAGCTTGAAATCAGTAAAAGTACAAGGAAAAAATGATGGAAAAGCAATAAGCTGAACAAGGCCATAACGAGGCCCCTACTAGCCATGATAGGCATTTCGTCAAACATATCATCAACATGTAACCTACAGGTGTGAACAACAAAATTAAGTGTAGGGATATCATACTTATCTGAGAATCACTATGAACCATTTTTCCCTCATGTGATTTGTTTCACTATCATCTATTAGGTCATAGACACATTATCCATTCATGTACAAGTAAAAACATGCCGAGAGCCATACATAGTTGTTGTCATAAAATATACATATAACCAACATAATAGGAACAAAAATACCATAAACATATCAGCCATTAAAATCCACATATACATCAATACATTTACACCTGAAAATCAAGGGAATGAATTCCTCATTAATGAGGAGGGAGATGGATTTTATGGCATATCGTGTGAATAGATTTGATATGCGCAGAATGTTATCTATGACGAGAAATGGATATACAAAATTTCAAATTGTGTAAAGGATGAAATTGTGTATAACAAAGGTTGGGTTATGTAGTTCTTCTAAACACAAAAATGGATGTGTACAAGAGTGCGAGGAGTAGTGTGTAGATGGGGATATGTGTGGAGAGACGAGATGTGCAGAAAATGGGGCAATGATATGTTTATGCACATGATATTCATAGAAAAAATGACTAAATACAAAATACTTGGATATGGCATATATTATAGGGTGATGGTGATGGTGCATAAAAATAAGCCAATAGAACCATATGTTAATTATGCACATAATACTTGAGCAGGCTTTGACTTCTGATATTCAATTAACAATAGCCTTTAAATCTAATGAAGCTTATATATTTACACTGGGTAGGAAAATATTTGACAATAAAGTATTACATGTCTACTTTGACTGCCCTATTGGTAAGAAAACTTCATGGTAGACAAAACTCTCCTACTTTGTTTAGTACCTTCTTTACGATCCATCCAATGTTAATGTTGTGTCAAATTAATTCACCTAGTGAGATTTTCCTCAAGTTATAGTATGCTTTCAATCCTATACTCATTGTAGAAAATAACATGTGATTCATAGAGGTGTGATTCCATTACCATACACTTATCCAAAAGCTCAAGATGATCAACCAAAAACCTAAGGCATAGATAAAGATGGTGATAAGGTATTAGGAATCCAAAAATTGGATTACTTCCCTGCTCATCCTCAAAACAATTTCTTACTGTACTCCATTTTCACTAACAAACTTTGCAGTTCTAATGATTATATGATGTGTCTTTTCTATAGATGGCAAGAAGAAAGCATATGGAGACAATATATTTTTGTCAATAATAGTATATTTTGTAAAATCTAGGCCATATGAATTTACACATTTGTTGAAATAGTACAAAATAAATCCTTAAAATTTGGTTCTAGACTCTCAAGACAGAGCCCTTAAAGTCATCCCAACTTAGTCATCTTAAAAATAGGTGCAATGGATGCCTAAAAAAAGCAAGAACCATTTTTAAACCATGCATATGTGATCTCTTTTATAAGACATTGGATTCTTCTGCCAATATATTCACCTCAACAACAAATCCACTATCTTAAGCTCACCTGCATAATACTTAATCATTACGCATTAGCAAGAATCAACATCCCCAACAAGGGAAAAATTGCATCCAATAATTTGAGCCTCTCTACATCTAAAAGTTAGACAAAGTAAGCCAAAAATATTACAAGCAAAGAAAGGTCCCAATTGTCTTCTTTCCATATCCCCTAATATTGTAACAAAGAATAATCATGAACCATGCACAATTGAAAGACTAGTGTAAAGGTGAAAATACAATGCTTGAAGAATGAAAACTTTTGTGAAACCCAAGATCTAAAGATTAATAATTTCTTAGCTAAAAATATAACATTGCTACAAATAAGGTATCATGTAAACAACCAATGAGAACTCCCATCCCTACAAAGATATTTATTTCTACCAAACACCAGGTATGTACTTCAGATATCAACCAAAATTGAAGAAAATATTATTGGCATGATGAGCACTACATAGATTGTAAATTCCTTGCGGATACAAGCCTTGTTGCCTTGTATAATAAAACAATGGATTAGGATGACAAATATCAAGCTAATTCTAGCACAAAAGAGTCGCTTTCTACCAACTGTTATCACTCAGGTTGTTCCCTGGCTCCTAAGGGAATACGGCTGAGGTAACCACTAACCAATCTTTTAGCTACAGGTCCTAGCCTACCTGCAACCAGAGAGGGCTCTCTCTTTATGATTTAACTTTGTTTTGGTGTAATTTTAGGCTAGTTATGATGCACAGGGTTTTGTTTTAAATTTGGTTGGATGATAATTTCGAATAGAACTGATATGCAGTTTTCAGAATAGCTTAGACCATTGGGCAATGGAGTCCATGATTGTGTATTGTTGAAAATTCTTGTTGGGGAGGAGGTAATGCTACAAAGCCAGACAGGTATCCATGAAACAAATCTTCAAATCTGGGGATCGATGGCATGAAATCAGGAAATGAAAGGCAGCTAAGGATCTTTCACTATGCTGATAGAGGGAAAGTGTGAGAATATTATTTAGGAGCAATTAAGAATTCCTAAATAACATTCATAATGAAAGAATTAGTGCAAACATGAGCAATTAAGAATTCATATTTATGACCAATTCTGAAGAAAACACAGTTAGAAACAGAGATTGAGCAGAGGGTGCATTCAAACAAGTCCTGAGCTATTCTTCTTCTCTATTGCTAAGATCATGAAACATATATGTGAATTTTGTAAATACAGAAAGACAAAACACGGTTTAGGAAAACTTATTGTTCCATTAAACAACACAGGAATTCTGTAGCAGAACGCAGTTCATTACATTCACATCCAGACAGTGCAGAAATCATAAACTTCACCAGCTCTTTGTATTAGAAAATCTGAAAGTTACAGCGCAGCTCTTAGAGCGAGAATCATCAACCAACCCCAAATATATTCTATGGGGGGGTATATATACAAAAATAAGATAGAAAATATCTAGATGATGAGTCTTCATGTAATAAATTACATCACCAACTCGTCCAAGGAAGTAAATGAAGAGAGTAAATGCTGCAATAAATATCAGTGGATTAGCTGTCCATTCTATCAAAGAATTTTGACTTTTGGGACCAACTGAGTCGGCTGGGGCTGCGCTTTCAAATTTGCATTTTTCGAGCCTGCTGTCCTAGCACTTTGATGAGTCATTGGTTTGACCTGCTCCACCTTTTGTCCAACTGCTCTGTCTGGTGCCAGCGTACTCCATTCTGCTGACCTGTAGATGACCAAAATTTGAAGCTGAACGAAGAGGGAAAAGACCGAGATTACTTGGGCAAAACTTCCAGCATTGCTTGCCACCAATATTCTCTGGGCAGTTGATGTCTTTGTATCTTTATCAATGTCTCATCTGCCTCAGTATATCTGTAAAAATTGGGCGGGACCTCAAAAAGATGATTGATTTCATGCTCCATGTAAAATAAGTTCTCCAGCTTGTCATAAAGGCTATGTCCTGATGGAGGTCATGTTTCCTCTGAGGAACTTGAAGATGTTGTAATCTGATTTGTAATAAAATTATTCATCCTGGTGGCATATTTTTCCCGGGTCAGCAGTCTTCCAGCACTGGTCAATAGGCTGGGCAATCCTCTGGTCTGTAATGCTTCAAGCTTCAGCTTGAATTCATCTACCTCTGCCTACATTTCCTGACACTTTCTTTCTAGACTTTGGACAAAATTTCTTAAAGTCAGCACCTTTTTTGCTGTCAGAACAGTATCTGTCCTGTTGCTGATGTCTAATGCTGCCAACTCTTCCTTGGTGTGAGTGTTCAGGAAATGAATAATTTTAGTATCCTGCTCAAGCATATTTCCCAATGCTGCCCTAGCCCTTTGATTCTCAAATTGAGCTAGGCCTATTAATTCTATCTGCTCATGCATGGTTTGGATTGACTTCCATTGTATAGTGATTGATTGGCCAATTTTGGCACACAAAATATTTTTTATTTCAGCCAGGGTCTTTTCCAAAGTCAGCTCCTTCTCCAAGGCCTTTATTTTGTCATTAAGGGCCTTAATCTCCCTTGTTTTTTCAGCTACTGTCACCTTGGACTTATCGTAGCTCACTTCTAGTTTCGCCAGCTTTTCCTTGGCCTCTTTTATCTCTGTTGCCTGAAGTTCTAGCTCCTTGACAGCTTTCATCATTTCATCCATGCTCATGCTAGATTCAGGTGTTGTTGTTGTTACTGCTGCTGTAGCATCTGTGGTGGATGAAGCTGTTGTAGATGCTGGGATGACAGGAGGGATCATTGCTGCTTGTGTAGGAGGAACAGGGACATAAGTAGGAACTGTTTGAGGTGGCTGGGAGGTTGACTCTCCCTGCTTGCCTTGTACTACTCTTTCCAATTCTTTCTCCATCTGAATTATTCTTTCGTTCATTCTCATCAGTAGATCCATTGTATCCTCAGCATCTTTTTCTTGTGCCAGCTCTGCAGTTTGCGAGTGCATAGTAGGAGTCAACCCCAATTGTTTTCTAAGGGCAGAAATATCATCTTATTTTCTCTTCATAAGGGCCCTGACGCCCTTAGGGTCCTTGGGATCATGTCCTAGATCCACAATAATGTCCTCCAATGTTTTAATTCTGTTGTCTTTGGCCGAGGAGGACAGTCTTTCCAAATCTAGTTGAGTATTTGTGTTCTTTAAAGACTCCTTCAATTCATGGGCCAGCATGGCCTTATCTGCTAAAGTAGCATAGACCATCTCACCCGTTTGTTTAAGCAGCTCTATTTGATCCATCGGGTGAATGTCCTTGGCAAGGACCTATAGATTAGTCTTCACATAATCTGCAGCTGACTGTGGCTGCGGTATCCTGGGCTTAAATTGACTTAGAATCATCATTTCCTCCTTGAGGTCATATGCTGCCATCAACCTCTGTTGTTTGGCAGGTGTTTCCTTAAGAAAGTGATCATACAACTTTACTCTTAACAACTCATTTTGAGCCTTGATTTCCATGAAAGCAGTTTTGATACTAGGTGGCTGCTTGCTCTGTTGTGTTGAGGAGGATACCTCCATGCCATGCTGCCTCTCTTGCTCTTGCTGGAAAGAGCTAGTAGGTGTGTGTTGGCTTGCTTCCCTTTCTCTTCTTGGACTTTCTAGGATGTCCTCACTAATTTCCTCCTCAAATGGAGAATCAACTCTTTGCTTCTTGGCTTCAGGTTGCTGCGCAGACCCACTAGCAGGTGTGGAGTCCTCTCGGTCTCGCTTCTTACCTCTTTCTTCATTAGCAGGAGTTTGCAATATTGGCACTTGTAGGGCCTCTATTTTTTGTGGAGGAGCTTGTTCTTGAGTTTGCTTCTTTGAGGTGGTAGGTTGTTCTACAACCATTTCTTGCTCTGCATCCATTGGCTCTTTTCCTTTTGATGAACCTGTTGCTGGTGTAGACCATTGTTGGGCAGCTTGTGAAGCTACAGCTGTGGATTGACCTTCTCCGACTTGCTGTGGTAGTTTGAAAGTTACCTGGTCAAAAGAATCCAAGTCAAGAGTTTTTTCTAGATCTTTGACATTTTTCTCCATAATTTCTTCTTGAGTAAACTCCTCAGCTAGTGTCCCTGCCAACCACTCATCTTGGTTGGCATATTGTTCCATTTGTGGGAATCTACAGTGCTCATATGCTGTCAGTCTATATTTAACTCTTCTGGCATGAATAAAGCCATCCGGGTCATAAGGAACCCACCAGAAACTTCTCTTCAGCTTGAGTTTCTGCCCCAATATTTGGTCAGCATCTTTCCAACCCTCTTTCTTGTTCATAATGAAGGGGCCTAGATGGTCTCTAAATTTCAGGCGAGCTTTCTTCTTGGCACTATGGAAATGAGTGAGGTCTGAATTGATGAGTTGCCTGTAATATTCTAAGGCAAAAAGTCTCATTGGTACATATCTTGGGAGCCTGTAAGGACAGAGCTCACAGCCATAGATTCTGATGACAGTGTGATTTTGGTAGAGATACCAATCACCTATTTTGTAACTCTTGGATAGCTGCAAGATCTTCTGCATGTCATATGATAATCTAGGAGGAGGGGTTCTCATTAGGAGACAAGAGACTGGGTATACAAATTGGTCAATGAACTCACAGTAGGAAAATGGAGAGTTTTGAACCTCATGGAAAACTGATTACCAAAAGATGACAGACCTTCTTTCACCCTTGGAATCCAACTTCTTGATGGGGCATTGGAAGCTTTCAGATTGGTAATACATGAACAAATGATAGATATATGATGAATATTTAAATATTCCCTCCCTATCCAGCTTCACTAGTTGGTCATGCATTTTATTGGCTATGAACTTGGCATAGTTATACTTGACAGCAGGGGGTTGTCCTGGGCTGTATGCAGACAGCAGAACCAGCATTGTCTCATCAATGTGCTCAATTGTTTTAAAACCCAGTACATAAGATATCATATCTACAAGCAGCTTGCCCACCTCATTGAAGTTGACATATAGGAATGGAGGTGGCTCAGTAGGTTGGCGGTCTGCCCTCATGAATGTCTTGGCAATCCTTGCAATCTCAGAGCTGGAGAGTTTGGAGCCTTCATCCAGCAAGTAGTTCATAGAGAAAGGAAACAATCGCTGAGTCTGTTTGAAGTTTAACATCTGGTTGATGAAGTCAGGAGTAATATGAAAAAGTATGCTCCCAGATGGAGACTTGACAGCTCTCTGAGTTGGCTCATAGTTCTCAGCACACAGACGGATAATCTCAGGAAAGATATTAACAGAGGGGAGGAAGTAAAAAGGTAAATTAGACTCCCATATGCCATACATGTCACAGTTGCTCAAAAAATTGTTTCTCAATTGGCAGAAGTTTTGCAAGTGATTCCTGTCCCCAACCAAATCTTGAATGAGGTAATCCTTATCAGCTAGGGGCATGGCTTCAAGCTCTCTGTTTGGTGGATTCATAGGAGTGATGTTTAGAGCTATTGGGGTGACCATTCTGAAATTTTCTGAGCTTATGCTTGAAATAAAGATTAAGGCAACAATTGTTGAACAAACTTTCTTGTGAGGATTAGAAAAGGAACTGGGGACTGAGCTTAAATGTGACAATAGTCTTGACTGTCTGAAAATATGATGAAAGAGACAAATTTTGCAAAGTTTTCAAACCAGTTTCTCTTCTCCTTGATGAATTCTCTGGATTAAAGGACTGTGGGCAAAATGCAGAGGGGAAAGGGGATAATTTTCAGCCCAATTACTTTAGTTTTTAAATGGAATGTGGCAGAAAAGGATAATGCCGGGCCGCTGTGGAATTTTGTCGGGAGCCCGAGCTTGAAAATGGTTTTCCACGGTGAAATTGTGAATGGACGGGGGTTTACAAGGTTTTTTTCTAAGCAGAGGGTGTATCAGTGAATTTAGGCAGAATTTAGGTGCAAGAGGTGTCTTTAGTTTGGGTACTTGCAGGTATTCAAGCAGCTAAAATGGAGAAAATGGTGAAAAACAGGGCTAATGGGTGAAATTTGGCAAATACCTGGTTAAAATAGCGCTGAGGGCAACTGGACTGGTCTAATGGCGAATGGTGGAGACGAATTTGAAGGTGGCAGCAGCTCAATTGGTCGAATTTTGAACTATGGAGGCAAACGAGTGAAAACGGCACCAGCAGCTGTCCACTATGACCAATGAAAATGACTAACAAAACGGTCGAAAAACGCATATTTTTATAAAAATTTGGCATATTTGCGCTTTTGGCGCTTTTCCGCGATGACGTTAGCATGACGTCATCGGCGGGTCCAGGGTACGGTGGGGTTACATGGCATCTGACGAGGATGGCGACGTGGCATAGGACACGGTGGCATGGTGGGGACGCAGGTGGATGAAGTGGCAATGACATGGAGCAGCGGCGGGGACGCGGAGGTGACGTCATGAGGACGTGGCGCTGACATCAGAGGCAGGGGAGCGGTATCTGGTTTCCTCCCGCACCACTTTTCAGCATAGGCGGTATTGGGGGAGGGGCCTCCGATCATGCCGGGAGGACGACACGTGGCGGGGGTACCGCAAGGAAACCGCCCATCCCCCGAACGTTATCCTCCAGCATATCGGCATACGATAATGACCGCCCACCATTGATCCATTGCTTGTCAGATCGGACGGATGACGATAAAGGTGAGGTGATAGGGGGTTAGGGACGGGACCCGCCCAACATATTTAAATAATAACGCGCCGAAGGGGGGTCAAAAACCTTGGTTAACGTGGGTTATATGCGGGTATGAATTAATTTAATGTTAATCAAAACTATTAAACATTAAACCTTGGGAAAATGACTGCAGAGGGGTAGAATTATAAGGTTTTGATGGGTAGAGGAGTAGGTATAGGCTATTAACCTAACCAGAGGTTAGATTAATCCCAGGTTTAGGATGCGGATGGGTTAATAGTAGCCCCAGATGGGCTATTATTTCCCAAAGCCATATTTACATAGCTATAATGCTATAGGGTAGGATATGTAATATTTTTTGGAATTTTATATAGTTTTTGTAGCAATAGGGATGGGAAAGTAGTTAGGGAGCTATACAATAGAATTAGAAGTTAATATGAGTTTGTGAGGTGAAGGAGTAGGGTAGAGGCTAGGTTTATGGACTGAAACTTAGACATAAGAATTGCATGGAATGTGGAGGAGTGATTTTACACAAGAAATGTGGCTTCTTTTCATTGAAGGAAGTCAAAACTTGACTTGATATTTTACAAAAATGAACTGAAAGCAGGACTTGTTGGGAAGATCCCAAAGACCTCAAGGGGGTGTTAGTAAGAAGCTTTGAGGGGAGTGAAAGGGAGTTAGACATGCTTCCAAATTGGTGCCATCAAACAACTGCTTTGACATTTCTGACATTGATGAGATGAGCCCTGATTGATAATAGATGAGGTGATCAAAACCTTGCTTCTACAACCTCAAACTACCTACCCAGCCTAATACACCTAACATTTTTTCTTCCTTTTGAATGGGTGCACTTAGACATGCAAACCCTGATTATCCACTTTTCTTTTGACTGCCCTCCTATCTAAATCTACCCTTATCTCTTCCAAGGGCCCAGATTAAGCAGTTGGGCTCCTTCATTTCTCTGCCTATCTACTCTTCTGCCAAGCATAAGCTGTTTGGACAGACATTCTTTCACTATTCTACAACATAAATTCAAACATGGCATGGTCCAGATTGAACTGTTGGGCCATCCATCAAGCTAGTAGTGGCATTTTGGCTAGCCACTTTCCTGGTCATTCTTTGGGGTTCATTTTTATTTTTCTTTATGACCAATTTACTCTTTTTTCCCTTTGATAATTCTTTTAGGGCATACCCTCTTCACATTTTTTAATTCTGTCTATCTGTATAGAAAATATGGAACCTTTGCAGCATCAAATATGAACATATTTGGCACTTCCACTGTCAATCATGAAAAATGAAACCTATTGGTATAGGAACCTAACAGTGGCTCCACTTGGGGATGGCTTTTCCAAATGAAAAGCCAAGAACAGCAGGTCAGATTGCCTTATTTTTCCATTCTTGCTGCAGTCTGAAACTTCCTTGTCTTGGAGACCATTGATCTGAATCCTTGTAACTTGTATGAAGTATCCTTTGAGCTAATCTGCTGTGAAATTACAGCCCTGCTTCTTGTTGGTTCCTCTGAGTGTTTGTCATCATCTTCATACTTCCCAAGTGTTCTTCTTGATTTCTTATGATAGACTCAAAATATATATCAAAAATGATGCAGCTCCCTGATTTTCCTCAAAACTTGCTGCATTTGGTTCCTTATCTAATTGCTATGAATAAAAACTGCTGGAAATATAAATATTTATGTACAATACACAGTGGTGTTATGCTGATTACGGGGAATCAAAATAATGCTTGAGCATTCGCCCATTGACTGGGCCTTCTTCAGTATTTGTGCCATCCAAACTCTTCAGAAAATTTGTGTTATTACCTTGTACAGCATGAATGACATAAGGTCCTTTCCACAGAAAATCAAATTTCCCATGTTTCCCTTGTCCTCTTTCCTAGAATCCCATCTCAACACTTTGTTTCCTATGAAGAAATCTTCAGCCTTGGTTCTTTTGTCAAAGATCTACTTGAGTTTATCTTGTAGGACCTGGGTTCTCTGATATACTTCTTCTCTTGTTTGCTGCAAGTGTATAGTCTGATTGATCCTTCTTTGAATATCATTAGGCTCTGCTTGTATTTCTTGCAGCAACTTGATTACAGGGATTCCCAAAGATGAAGGGAATCTTGCCTCCATTCCATAAACTAGTTCATATGGACTTGTACCAATGGATCTTTTAGTGGTCAATCTATCTGCCCATAGTGCATTTACCAGCTTCTTATGCCAATTCTTTTTGTTCTCCTCCAAGATCTTTTTGATGATGTTTATGAGGCTTTTGTTGGAGGACTCAGCTAGGCCATTGCCTTGAGGGTAATAGGCTGTGGAATGGCCCAAGGTCATGTGGTATTTGTGGAAAAAGTTGATCATTTTTTTGGATTTGAAAGCAACAGCATTGTCTGTAATAATTTTATCTGGACAGCCAAATCTAGATAAGATGTTGGTTTCTAAAAATTGCATAATAATGGAGTCATTGGCTTGTCTACAAGGGATTGCTTCTATCCATTTGGTGAAGTAGTCTGTGGCAGTCAAAATCCACCTATGTTGGCCAGAGGATGAAGGGTGGATTTCACCAATGAAGTCTAAGCCCCATTGCTGAAATGGTCTTTCAGTTGAGATAGGTTTGAGGGGTAAAGGTAACAGCTTCCTTTTGCCTTCAAAGATTTGGCACTTGTGGCAACACATTACAATTTTTTTCACATCAGCAAACAAGGAGGGCCAATAAAATCCAGCCCTTAGGATTTTATCAGCTGTTGATTTCCAGTATAAGTGTCCTCCACAGTCACCTGCATGAAATTTCTTGAGGACATTGTCAGTTTCATCCAATGTTAGGCAATTAAGTAAAATTCCTTCATGATTTTTCCAAAATAAGGCACTGTCTATAATACAAAACTTCGATGCTTTCATTTTCAAGAATCTCTTCTTGGTTCTGGACAACCCTGGAGGAGTTTGCAGGTTTAACAATACAAAACATATATCAGCATACCAAGGGGATTGTAAAAAGGCTTGATTGATCTGTGGAGTCGCCATCTCCTGTTAGTTGTCCAGTTCATTGATATCAAGGGCTTGGAAATTGGTTTCAGTCATTAGTTTGGCTAATCCCTACCCTTTTATCAGTTTTGTAGGCTTGATTTCAATATCATATTCTAAAATATTGGCTATCCATTTGCCCCTTTTGCCTTCAATTCCTTCTTGAGTTAAAATGTCTTTAACCACAGCATTTGGGACATAGGCAATCACATGTGAGTAGAAAATGTAAATTCTGAAATCCTTGATGCCCTTTACAAGAGCATATGCTTGTTTTTCCATGATTTAATATTTTAAAGGAGCATCTCTAAGAGCTTTGCTGAAAAAGGCAATGAGCTTCTCACACCCTTGGTCATCTTTTTGCAATAGGACAGCAGCAATTGTATGTTCAGATGCAAAGGAAAAGATAATGAAATCTCTATCAAACCTGGGACTTGTGAGGACCGGTGTATTTGTCAAAGCTCTTTTGATGTCCTCAAAGGCTTGTTTGGCTTCCATAGTCCACTTGACTTTAGAATCTTTCTTCAGCATATTATTTAACAGTCTTATGAGCTCGGCCAAATTAGGAATGAATCTTATCAAGAAGTTAATCTTCCCTAGAAAAGCTTGTAGTTCTTTGATGTTTCTTGGATGAGGCACTTGAAGGATAGCTTGAATTCTGTCCAGGTCGATCCTAATGCCATCTTTTGAAATGATGTGACCTAGGAGCTTGCCTTCCTCTAGGCCAAACAGTGATTTCTTTGGATTCAATGATATGCCATATTTTCTGCAAATTAGGAACACTTGCCTCAAGTGTTCTAAGTGTTCTTGGTCTGATTTTGAGAAGGCAATAAGATCATCAAGGTAGACTACTAGGAAATCATGGATTTCTTTGGCAAAGGCTATGTCCATAGCTCTTTGAAAAGTGGCCCCTGCATTTTTAAGTCCAAAAGGCATTTTGACATATTTAAATGTTCCCCAAGGTGTTGTAAAGGCAGTTTTGTCTTGATCATCCGGGTGCACTAAAATCTGATTGAATCCTGAGAATCCATCTAACAATGAGATCCTAGAGGCTCCTACTACCCTTTGTAGGATATGGTCCATTTTTGGTAAGGGGTAATGGTCTTTGAGAGAGAATTTGTTCAAATTTCTTAGGTCAACACATAGTCTTATCTCTCCCGTTTTCTTTCTAGTAGGCACTAGATTTGAAATCCACTCTGAGAACCTAATTGGAGCAATGATTCATGCCTCATACATTCGTTTAACTTCTTTTTCAATCAGAGGGAGAAGGACAGGATTCACTCTTCTAAGCTTCTGTATAAAAGGCTTTTGATTCTCTTTCAAGGGTATAGTGTGTTGGATTACTGAGGTATCATAAGATTTGAGGTCTTCATAACCCCAAGCAAACACATCTTCGAACTCCTTAAACAAGTCAATGTATTTCAATTTCTGATCAGTAGGCAAGGCTCTGGAGAGTTTTACCATTTTGGGATTTTCTATGGTTCCAATGTTGCAGTCCTCAATTTCAGCATTCAGTGGTTGTATTTTTGGCTTCCTTGAAATGTCATTTAAATCGAATAAATCCTCCAAAGGAGTCAAGCCTGTGGGCAGAAAATTGTCTTTTAATTCAATTACTTCAGCTTCTCCTTCAGCTATTTCATCAAAATCTGTTTGCTTCAGCTATTGTACATTCTTGTCATTAAAAGTAGTTGGATGCAAAATCAGACTTGTTGTTTCAGCTGATATCTTTTGTTCAATTCTGTCTGTCTGTTGTTGATCATCCATAGTGCTAGTATCAATGTTCATGCTAGAGAATTCCTCCTTCAAAGTAAGGAACTTGTTTATCTGTGTGTCACTTTCAAAGACTTGCCAATTTTTGACATTATCCGGGACTGCAGGTCTATGTTTGATTTCAGCTATGAAATGGTGGTTAGGCTCGAAGGGTAGTTTGCATGTGCTGGCAAAGGTTGCCAAGCTATGTGCATGTAAATTGTGCTTTCTTGAGATTTTGGTGAGCTGAAATTCTGAGAAAGTGTTAAGTATTTCAATGGCTACACCTCTATAAGCCCTCAACCTAAGATCATTTGTGACAAAATTTCCCTTCATCTGCTGTATGATTAGATCTGAATCCCCTAAAATTGAGACTTTGGTTGCACCTAGGTTTTTGATGAGTTTGAGACCTAACAAAAGGGCTTCATACTCGGCCATATTGTTTGTGCATCTGAAATTTAATCTATATGCATGACCTTCTGCATGGTTATTCTGCATATTGTGTATCCAGACCCCTGCCCCTGCTCCTAATTTGTTTACTGAGCCATCAAACTCTAAGTACCATAAGATTTCATGGTCAAGATTAGTATTGAGATTTTTAGAAAGTTGCACCATGGGCAGATTGGGTTCTTGTAAGTCATCTGTTATGTCCTTTCCATTTGTTTCCTTAACCATATTGACAATTTTTTGATCTGGATCAGCAGATTGTTTATTCATGCTTTCTGGTTGTGCTGTTATCAGGAGTTTGGCATCAGTTTTGGGGCACATGTCGGCATTATATAAAATGAATGAGTCCATATCGGAATGTATTGAATAGATGGGGAAGTTTTGGGGCTTTTCTTGACTACTTACCACATATTTCATCAGTGTTTCACGGCACAATCTCTTTGGTTGCCCAAAGATTGAAATAGTGGCATAAGACATGTCTAATTGTAAGGATCCTTGGAGTTTGGCCCCCCAAGATCTTGACAAAAGCATGCCATACTTGGGTGGAATATCAACTACCACCACATCCATCAGGATTGTTTTGGTTGGGTATTGGACTAGGGAAACACACAAATCTTTAATTAGGCCTAGACACCTGACTTGGCTCGAATCAAATGAAAACAAATCTTTGTATGGTCTTGTGATATCTAGGTCTAGCTTTTCCATCACAGATTTAGGCATTAGGTTATGGGAAGCTCCTGAATCAAACATTGCATTATGTAACACCTTGTCATGAATGTTTAAACTGACATAAAAAGGTGGAACTCCTCCATTTGTTGTCTTTCCATTAACTTCAGGACCAAAAAGTAATTGAGGTTGATCATCTAAAACATTTACAGCATCCCTATTGTCTGGTATTTGGAGTGACCTATTGATTTGCTGTCTATACACTTCATGTTTGGCCAACTCAGAGAGGGGAATGGCTATTTTCAGTTTGCCAATTTCTGTTTCTAAATTGAAGGGTTTTTCTGTCTGCAACTTCGTGTTGTGGACAACAAACTTTTCTTTTTCAGCTGGATCTTCAATGATCTTCTCTTGATTTTGACTGTTGTTTTGCAGTACCTCTTTTTTAGAAACATTTTCAGGAACACAGTTTGAATTTGCTTTTTAGGAGACGGATGAGAATGGTTGATTCTTAGAGGGCTGTACATCTGATATATCTTCCACAGTGACTTCTCTTGGGTTTGGGTCTGTTTTATCAGAGAATTCTATGAGTGCAGCTTTATCTTTTACTTTCTTTGGCTGCTTAGCATCCTTTGGTTTGACAGTTTCAGGCACATCTATGGTTCTGCTCCTCAATTTGTACTGTTTGTGAACCTCATAAACTGCTGCATCATAGCCTTCCCTAAAATCAAATGACTCTCCTGATTTGGTTTGAAATTGATTGCAATTATGGGCCTCTTGATCTTCTTGTGTTAAAAAGACTTGGTGTTCACTGTCCAAACCCATCAAGTTGATGTGAGGGTCCTCGGTTGGTTCACTAGATGTTGAGGCTTCAGCATAGTTTTCTTGAAAAGGAGGTCTGATGTTCTGGTCGGGACCAGCCCTTCCAACATTTGGATTTTGATTCTTTCTAAAGTTTGGGTTTCTAGCAGTACTTGGTTGACCTTCCCATGATGACTTTCTTTCGATGGTTTCCACTCTATCTCCTAGTCTGTCCATACCTTTGATGATTGCATCCAATTTTTGTTCAAATGCTGAAGGTTCTTCTTTAAAAGTAGTTCTTCTTTCAGCTCTTGCCCTATTTCTTTTAGCAATTAGGTTTGCCTCTACACTAACAGATATATTCTGCATGTCTGCTAAGGTTGGAGGGGCTCTTTCCCTCAGTTGATATGCCATGTCAGAATCAAATCCATCAGGGAATTTGATTAAGGCTAAATTAGGTGGAGGTCTAAGGTTTTGAGGGATGGCATTGTAAACATTGTCGAATCTTGCACAATAATCTAGGACAGTTTCTTGTGGGCCTCTTTTTATAGTGTCATGCTCAGATAGAATGTGCAGTGGATCTTTTTTCTTTTCCCATGTGTTAAGAAATGTATGGTAAAGAGCATCCGGATTGGCTATGGAATTTGCTGCAAGTGCTCTAAACCAAGTTCTTACTTCTCCTGTCAAACTTTGGACAAAAATTTTCATTCTCACATCATCATCGTCAATTTCATAATTCTCAAAGTAGTCTTGCATTTTCTTTGTATGCTGTAGGGTAGTATATGTACCTGTACCATCAAAATAAGTGATCTTACTTTGATAATCCTGAGGCATAGCCCCAGGATTTCCAGGTAACTGTAAAGGGGCATATCTGTTTGCCATATTGACAGGGATAAATGGGCCAACAGAAAGGAATGGAACAGCTAGGACAACAAGGATAGTAGCATAAATATGTGTAGTGGATGGAGGTGTAGAGAAAGTGTTTTGAGAGGTGGATGAGGAAGAAGGAGAAGAAGGAGCGATGTGAAGACAGACTGAAGGTTTAGCAGGGGTTTGGATATAACTTTGCTGAACTGCTTCCGGGCTAGAATCAGCAAACTCTTCTTGTTCTTCTTGTTTTCTAAGGATCTTAGGGATTAAATTAGGATTGTCAAAAACAGCTGGAGGATCTGGGTCAGGATTTGACCTGGTATAACGAGTTTTCTTCTTTGGAGCCAGCTTCCAAATTTGTTTTTGGTATTTTTCTGGGAATATTTCTAGTTTTAGGAAGGAACTGATCAAATTTTTGGAACAGTGTTTAAAGCTTAAAACTAGCATGAAGATTGACTGAAGCAGCTTTTATTTAATCTTGTAAATGCAAAGCAAGAATAGTTTCAAAGGCTTCCTGGCTGACATTCAAGCTTCATCTGTAGTTTTAAGGAATAGACAGCAATTGAAAAATTTGTTTTGATCCCCAGTGGAGTCGCCAATGATGTTATCACTCAGGTTGTTCCCTGGCTCCTAAGGGAATACGGCCGAGGTAACCACTAACCAATCTTTTAGCTACAGGTCCTAGCCTACCTACAACCAGAGAGGCCTCTCTCTTTATGATTTAACTTTGTTTTGGTGTAATTTTAGGCTAGTTATGATGCACAGGTTTTTTTTTTAAATTTGGTTGGATGATAATTTCGAATAGAACTGATATGCAGTTTTCAGAATAGCTTAGACCATTGGGCAATGGAGTCCATGATTGTGTACTGTTGAAAATTCTTGTTGGGGAGGAGGTAATGCTACAGAGCCAGACAGGTATCCATGAAACAAATCTTCAAATCTGGGGATCGATGGCATGAAATCAGGAAATGAAACGCAGTTAAGGATCTTTCACTATGCTGATAGAGGGAAAGTGTGAGAATATTATCTAGGAGAAATTAAGAATTCCTAAATAGCATTCATAATGAAAGAATTAGTGCAAACATGAGCAATTAAGAATTCATATTTATGACCAATTCTGAAGAAAACACAGTTAGAAACAGAGATTGAGCAGAGGGTGCATTCAAACAAGTCCTGAGCTATTCTTCTTCTCTATTGCTAAGATCATGAAACATATATGTGAATTTTGTAAATACAGAAAGACAAAACATGGTTTAGGAAAACTTATAGTTCCATTAAACAACACAGGAATTCTGTAGCAGAATGCAGTTCATTACATTCACATCCAGACAGTGCAGAAATCATAAACTTCACCAGTTCTTTGTATTAGAAAATCTGAAAGTTACAGCGCAGCTCTTAGAGCGAGAATCATCAACCAACCCCAAATACATTCTATGGGGGGGTATATATACAAAAATAAGATAGAAAATATCTAGATGATGAGTCTTCATGTAATAAATTACATCACCAACTCGTCCAAAGAAATAAATGAAGAGAGTAAATGCTGCAATAAATATTAGTGGATTAGTTGTCCATTCTGCCAGAGAATTTTGACTTTTGGGACCAACTGAGTCGGCTGGGGCTGCGCTTTCAAATTTGCATTTTTCGGGCCTGCTGTCCCAGCACTTTGATGAGTCATTGGTTTGACCTGCTCCACCTGTTGTCCAACTGCTCTATCTGGTGCCAGCATACCCCATTCTTCTGACCTGTAGATGACCAAAATTTGAAGCTGAACGAAGGGGGAAAAGACCGAGATTACTTGGGAAAAATTTCCATCATTGCTTGCGACCAATCTTCTCTGGGCAGCTGATGTCTTTGTATCTTTATCAATGTCTCATCTGCCTCAGTATATCTGTAAAAATTGGGCGGGACCTCAAAAAGATGATTGATTTCATGCTCCATGTAAAATAAGTTCTCCAGATTGTCATAAAGGCTCTGTCCTGATGGAGGTCATGTTTCCTCTGAGGAACTTGAAGATGCTGTAATCTGATTTGCAATAAAATTATTCATCCTTGTGGCATATTGTTCCCAGGTCAGCAGTCTTCCAGCATTGGTCAATAGGCTGGGCAATCCTCTGGTCTGCAATGCTTCAAGCTTCAGCTTGAACTCATCTACCTCTGCCTGCATTTCCTGACACTTTCTTTCTAGACTTTGGACAAAATTTCTTAAAGTCAGCACCTTTTTTGCTGTCAGAACAGTATCTGTCCTGTTGCTGATGTCTAATGCTGCCAACTCTTCCTTGGTGTGAGTGTTCATGAAATGAATCATTTTAGTAGCCTGCTCACGCATATTTCCCAATGCTGCCCTAGCCCTTTGATTCTCAAATTGAGCTAGGCCTATTAATTCTATCTGCTCATGCATGGTTTGGATTGACTTCCATTGTCTAGTGATTGATTGGCAAATTTTGGCCCACAAAATATTTTTTATTTCAGCCAGGGTCTTTTCCAAAGTCAGCTCCTTCTCCAAGGCCTTTATTTTGTCATTGAGGGCCTTAATCTCCCTTGTTTTTTCAGCTACTGTCACCTTGGACTTATCGTAGCTCACTTCTAGTTTGGCCAGCTTTTCCTTGGCCTCTTTTATCTCTGTTGCCTGAAGTTCTAGCTCCTTGACAACTTTCATCATTTCATCCATGCTCATGCTAGATTTAGGTGTTGTTGTTGTTGTTGCTGCTGTAGCATCTGTGGTGGATGAAGCTGTTGTAGATGTTGGGATGACAGGAGGGATCACTGCTGCTTGTGTAGGAGGAACAGGGACATCAGTAGGAACTGTTTGAGGTGGTTGGGAGGTCAACTCTCCCTGCTTGCCTTGCACTGCTCTTTCCAATTCTTTCTCCATCTGAATTATTCTTTCGTTCATTCTCATCGGTAGATCCATTGTATCCTCAGCATCTTTTTCTTGCGCGAGCTCTGCAGTTTGCGGGTGCATAGTAGGAGTCAACCCCAATTGTTTTCTAAGGGCAGCAATATAATCTTCTTTTTTCTTCATAAGGGCCCTGACGCCCTTAGGGTCCTTGGGATCATGTCCTAGATCCACAATAATGTCCTCCAATGTTTTAATTCTTTTGTCTTTGGCCGAGGAGGACAGTCTTTCCAAATCTAGCTGAGTATTTGTGTTCTTTAAAGACTCCTTCAATTCATGCGCCAGCATGGCCTTATCTGCTAAAGTATCATAGACCATCTCACCCTTTTGTTTATGCAGCTCTATTTGATCCATCGGGTGAATTTCCTTGGCAAGGACCTCTAGATTAGTCTTCACATAATCTGCAGCTGACTGTGGATGCGGTATCTTGGGCTTAAAATGACTTAGAATCATCTTTTCCTCCTTGAGGTCATATGCTGCCATCAACCTCTGATGTTTGGCAGGTGTTGCCTTAAGAGATTGATCATACAACTGTACTCTTAACAACTCATTTTGAGCCTTGATTTCCATGAAAGAAGTTTTGATACTAGGTGGTCGCTTGCTCTATTGTGTTGAGGAGGATACCTCCATGCCATGCTGCCTCTCTTGCTCTTGCTGGAAAGAGCTAGTAGGTGTGTGTTGGCTTGCTTCCCTTTCTCTTCTTGGACTTTCTAGGATGTCCTCACTAATTTCCTCCTCAACTAGAGAATCAACTATTTGCCTCTTGGCTTCAGGTTGCTGCGCAGACCCACTAGCAGGTGTGGAGTCCTCTCGGTCTCGCTTCTTACCTCTTTCTTCATTAGCAGGAGTTTGCAATATTGGCACTTGTAGGGCCTCTATTTGCTGTGGAGGAGCTTGTTCTTGAGTTTGCTCCTTTGAGGTGGTAGGTTGTTCTGCAACCATTTCTTGCTTTGCATCCATTAGCTCTTTTCCTTTTGATGTACCTGTTGCTGGTGTAGACCGTTGTTGGGCAACTTGTGAAGCTGCAGCTGTGGATGGACGTTCTCCGACTTGCTGTGGTAATTTGAAAGTTACCTGGTCAAAAGAATCCAAGTCAAGAGTTTTTTCTAGATCTTTGACATTTTGCTCCATAATTTCTTCTTGAGTAAACTCCTCAGCTAGTGTCCCTGCCAACCACTCATCTTGGTTGGCATATTGTTCCATTTGTGGGAATCTACAGTGCTCATATGCTGTCAGTCTATATTTAACTCTTCTGGTACTGATAAAGCCATCCGGGTCATAAGGAACCCACCAGAAACTTCTCTTCAGCTTGAGTTTTTACCCCATAATTGGTCAGCATCTTGCCAATCCTCTTTCTCGTTCATAATGAAGGGG